>JANRMT010062813.1:12041597-12113701 GCA_026402145.1 Polypterus bichir lapradei | reverse complement strand
ATAGATAGATAGATAGATAGATAGATAGATAGATAGATAGATAGATACTTTATTAATCCCCAAGGGGAAATTCACATACTCCAGCAGCAGCATATTGATAAAAACAATATTAATTAAATAGTGATAAAAATGCAGTGGAAGTTAAAAAATGCAAGGTGGAGAGTGCAAGGCAGGTATAATAGACAATAATCTTGTATAATGTTAACGTTTACCACCCCGGGTAGAAATAAAGAGTCGCACAGTGTGGGGGAGGAATGATCTCCTCAGTCTGTCAGTGGAGCAGGATGGTGACAGCAGTCTGTTGCTGAAGCTGCTCCTCTGTCTGGAGATGATCCTGTTCAGTGGATGCAGTGGATTCTCCATGGTTGACAGGAGCCTGCTCAGCGTCCGTCGCTCTGCCATGGATGTCAAACTGTCCAGCTCCGTGCCTACAATAGAGCCTGCCTTCCTCACCAGTTTATCCAGACGTGAGGCGTCCCTCTTCTTTATGCTGCCTCCCCACCACATCACTGCACAGATGGGGGCGCTCATCACGACCGTCTGACAGAACATCTGCAGCATCTTATTGCAGATATTGAAGGACGCCAGCCTTCTAAGGAAGCATAGTTGGCACTGTCCTTTCTTACACAGAGCATCAGTATTGGCAGTCCAGTCCAATTTGTCATCCAGCTGCACTCCCAGGTATTTAAGGGTCTATACCCTCTGCACACAGTCACCTCTGATGATCACGGGGTCCATGAGGGGCCTGGGCCTCCTAAAATCCACCACCAGCTCTTTGGTTTTTCTGGTGTTCAGTTGTAGGTGGTTTGAGATACACCAATTAACAAATTTCTTGATTAGGTTCCTACTCCTCCTCCTGCCCACTACTGATTTAGGAACTGTTGCTCAAAATGTGATAAGTTGTTTCAGCTAAACACTGTTTTATTTAACAAATAAAGATGTAGGCCATGATAAAGAAGTGCTATTTGTACTTGGAGAAGGTCCATGAGGTGTAGAAGGTGACACCACAGTCAATGAGATTAATGGCAAATTCTGAAAATGAGAATTTGCCTTCGGATATGAATTGCTTGATTAAAATATGATATGCCCAAAGCTAGCAGCAATTTAATTTTTTGCTATTCAATAATAAAAGAAAAATAAGTTTAAAGAAAGAAAAAAAAACTAGAAAGGCTAGGAGGATCCATGGCAGGTATTGTGTTATATAAATGGGATTTCTATGCAAGACATATTGCTTTGTGGTTCTTACTAAAGTACTGCGCTGTAAACAAAACAGCCTGAAGGAAATAAAATGTTTTTATGTCTGTACGAGCAAGTCATTGTGAAATATGGCAATTAATAATTCGAAATGAGAGCTGTTTCAGAGGGGCTATAGGTTTTTGTCATTTTAATGGCTTAGCTAGAGGCTTATTAGCCTCACCTTTGAATAATCAGTAAAATAATGCAACACAGAGCCGGAGGACCGCAAGTTTTATCTCAGCAGGCCAAATGTGATGCAGGTTTTCCTGTCTGCCGCACTCTCTTTCCCTAGACCACCTCACTCTTAGCAGAAATATGCTCCCTGGTTTTAACTATGGTTTGGCAATTCTTACATTTCCTATTCTTAAACTTGAATGTTTTTGCCAGGCAACATAGTCACTGGGAATTACTCTTAATATTACATACATACACAGTAAATACAATTAATAGTGCAATACACAATATATGACACCAACACATTATGTACAGCAGTGGTACACATTAATATATTGCCTAAAAACACAAATATATACACCATTTTGCCAATGTATAGTTGCACTAATGCCCAGTAATATAATATGTAGAGCAATTTTTATAATTCAAACATAATTAGGTTGGATAGAGGAGTTTGGAGATCTGGAAAAGACAGAGATTAGTCAGTGACTGTGTTTAACCATAGTGACTTCAGTTAGTCAGTCATTATCCAACCCACTACATCCTAACACAGGGGTCTGCTGGAGCCAATCCCAGCCAATATAGGTCACAGGGCAGGAACAAATCCCTGGGCAGAGCACCAGCCCACTGCAGGGCACACACATACCACGCACACACTTGGGACAATTTAGGATTGCCAATGCACCTAACCCTGCATGTCTTTGGACTGTGGGAGGAAACCCACACAGACACTGGGAGAACATGCAAACTCCACATAGGGAGGACCCGGGAAGCGAACCCAGGTCTCCTTACTGTGAGGCAGCAGCTCTAACGCTGTGCCACCATGCCACCCCTAGTGACTTCAATAGGAAAAAAATCATTTATGTGTCTAATGGTTCTTGCTTTGAATTGAGTGGTAATGGTGATGGTGATGATGAATCTGTGATGGTAATTACTGAATGAAATAGTTACTCGGGTGAGTGTGGTCTTTAGTTATATTTCCAGCAAGTCTTCTAAGCTGTGATGTACAGTATGATGGTCTTCATTACACCCCCATTTCAGACCTACAATCCTGTCTGATGTCTGAATGCCGCACTGAATGAGACAAGTTACATTTGCATCCCAGTTCAGAATGTGAGTGATAATGCTGCCAAGAAATATAAATGATTCCATGCTGATGATGGTGACACTGGTACACACTGTATATAACCAGGGGTTTATAAGGTCAGTAGTGCCTCCTAAAATCCACAACCATTTCCATGGTTTTCAACTTGAGATTGTTGAGGGTGCACCAGCTAGTGTGTTGACCCACCTCTCACTGATATGGCACCTCGTCCCTTTTTGTGAGCAGGCCTGTAAGGGTGGTGTCATCAGCAAAGTTCCGCTGTTTTACAGATGGGTTACTGGAGGTGCAGTCATTGGTGCATAGAGAGGTAAGTAGAACAGACAGAACACAGCCCTGAGGGTACCCTAACCGATGCAGGCCCGGTTTCACTGTCTGATGTTAGTTTCTTAGAAAGTTAAAGATTTAGAGACATGTGGCTTACCCAAATTCATACTGACATTTTCCATGGAGAAGCACTGGAATGACTGCTTTAAATGCTGAGCTAAAATCCACAAATACTGTAAGTTCATGGCATAAGTACACTGCCGCAAAATGATGTGGAGAGCCATGTTAGCTTTATTTTAACGCACTTGTTAGCACAGTGAGTAAACTGTAACTGATTAGCATAGTGTCCTAGTGTGGAGGGAGAGATGGTGTCTGGTTCTGGAGCTTTACAACATTTCTGTCTCCAGAGGAGTAAGTGGATTTCATGCTCAGAGAGAGAGAGATACATGAGATGGTTGAAGGCCAAAAAAGGCCTTGACTGGTGGAATGGTGCTTTGCAAATCTTCGATAGAAACTGTTCAGCGGATTGGGTAGAGAGGGATTATTCTTTGGCAGGCAGGATGTTTTTTTGTAACCGGTAATTATTTGTAGAGCATTTCAGACAGAGGATCAATTTTTGGTGGAACAGGTCTATTAAGGATAGATCTTATATCTGCTTTTAGGATCCTTAACTGAATTGTCTATTTGATATTTTGTTTTTTTGTGAATGGGATTATTTTCACGTTTGCAAACTTCCTATTTAGCTGTTTTTAAGTTTTCAGCTCTTTAGAAAACCATGGCTTGTTATTATTATACTGTATGATTGTCTTTGTTGAAACTAGGGGGCTTCGCTCCTGCTTACTTCACTCGCCAACCCCCCGGCCTGCGCTACGCTCCAGCCATTTTACGTCTCTGCCTCTTGAATGTGTGGATTTCACTTTCACCAAACAATAAATCTTTTAATTCTCGCAGATAGGCCTCTTCATTGGGAAGAAATACTACTTTTCCCTGATGGCAACACGAATTAGATGATCTACAAGTCTCTGACTTAAAGTTAAAGCCAAACAATATCTACATACTTCTGTCATATCACCTATGTCCATATATTCAGTCTCTTTCACTGTTCCGTTATTTCACCGAGTAATAATTTCTGTTTGTTAGCGCTAAAGCAATCTTTACTATCAGTTTTTTGAGACTTTCGAATTTTAGTACTTTCATAATCTTTAACCTGCTCTGCATGTGTATCGTGGCAACATTTTTGAACCTCTTCACGACGTTCTACTTTGTTTTCTACACTTAGTCTTTTATTTCCGACCCCGCTTGGAGCTGAGAGTGCAGGAATGGTGTCTGACAATAGCATTCACACGAATGAGAAGCGAGTGGACTGTGGACATGGTTGTAAATTTGTGAATTTCCCCTTGGGATTAATAAAGTATCTATCTATCTATCTATCTCTATCTAAATGTTTGAGGGGAAGGCAGGACTTGTCAAAATCTCTTGGCAAAAAGTCTTGTCTCATGGGACCTGAAATTATCTCTCGCAGGAGTTGAATTTGTCTCAGAGAAAGTCTCGTCCCAGGATTTCCTTTTATAATAGAGAGATATATCTTTCCTAAGGAGTAAATGAGCCAATATACTTATGTAACCCTTAACAGGCTTCCTTGAGCACCTCCCAGACAGGTGAGTCCAGTCCATCCTGTACTCCTTACATAGCCTCAATAGTCCGCTTATGCACTCTTAATTTCTGGTTTAGTCCATTTCAATTTATCTCCATTAAGAGAGGGCAAGATATATTATGACTTGGTTAGATTTACCCAAGGGGACCCATAGAATGGCATGGTAAGCATCTGAGATAGTGCTGTAGCTGTGGGCCCTCTCGAGTAGCACATTTCACCAGCTGCTTGGATTTAGGAAGCTCAGATATCAAAGTTGAAATATTGAAATCACCCAATATAATGACCATGAAATCCAGCTTATTATCCACAGCAGCTAAGACTTGATCTGCTATTACTATTGCAGTACTTGCATTTGACTGAGGAGGAATAAACTCCAATTAGAATGACAGATAAAACAGTTTGCAATTAATTGTCAGAAATTCCAGATGAGGAGAGTAGCTTCTTTCCAACACTTTGATATCTGTGCACCACAAATTGTTAATAAAAAAGCACACTATTGCCACTTTGTGACCGTATGGTTGTCATTTTTAAGTTGTGTCTTTGCCTGCTCCCTCTGCTTTTATTGTTGCTTATTTGTACACCAGCTGTAACCTGATTTGACTTTACCCTTGTTGCGTGTTGTCTAATTAGCCAGGGCCAGTAGCAGCTTTTATTCAACTGCACCTTGAAAAGACCTCTGTACACATGAAAGAGCCAGAGGGCCAAATGATGGTTAAGATCAGAAGTTGAAAAAAGGTGAGAATCAACCCCGTGGTATTGTGACGGAAGTATTGAAGTATTTAAGTGTGCAGATATCCAGGAAGCATGGTGCCTCCAAGTGACAATCTCTAGCCATGACTTGCATTTAGCCTCTGGACGCTTCACCTGTGAGCCATAGGTGTCACGTGTTTGAAGGAATTTACTGTGAAAGAGATGGAAAAAGGCTTGTGTACTGATGGAATAAATAAAAAAAAGATCAGAAGGATGAGAGGGCAAAAAGGTCGCAAACTAGCAGGGGTTTGTTACCTGGACCAAAGTGCCAAAATAACCAAAACCAAAATAACAGACACAATCAAAAAACAAATGCCAGAGGTTTAGAGTGAAAAAGAATGAGTTAAATCACAAAAAATGCATGAGTTGTTGTTTCCTTTAATTTTTATTGAAAAATAAATAAAGATGTTGAGAATAACTCACTTCTATGTTTTCTACAAGTAACATTTCAATTAGACATGACAGTACAAAAGTTCTGGAAATCAATGTGGCAACATGTATGGAAGAGATCACAAAATGGCAGCACTTGCACTAATTTAAAGTAACGGCATGAAAATAATATGAAAATGAGTGTAATATTTAGTTTTTATTGTTCACACATTTCAAATCATTACTTCATTTGATCTTTGTACTGGGCCTAGCCATTTTCTATGTCATTTTCATGGTGACAGATACTGTATATTGTTTATGGTAATAATGACAAGAACTGAAGCTTTTAGATAATATCTATAAGGGAAACTTCCAATTCTGGCCAGTGTTAAATTTAGTTAGGGACAAAACTTTGTAAGTCTGGTTTTAGGACCTATGCCGGTCTTTGGGAACATCATTTTTGGTCTTCCTTCACTTTAATGTCACATGAACGCCGGACTCTTGAAAAGGCAACATAAAGTTGTCCATGTCCAAATACAGGCTTAGATAGGTAAATCCCTATTTTGTCCATGGTTTGTCCTTGGAGTTTCCTCTGATATTCTTTGTGATGAACAATTGCACAAACCTTCCAAACGCTTCTCTCGTTGTTCTTTTGTCTCGTTTGCATGCCTATCCGATACCTGAGCTCTTTCTTTTTGGAGCCGTGACTCCTTTGCTTCTGGTGTTTCAGAAGCACGTTGTAGGCGCCTTCGTTTATTGTTTTTATCCATGCGGGCTCGTTTTTGTATTTTTGATCGTTGAGCCCTTTCTTTTTGGAGCCGTGACTCCTTTGCTTCTGGTGTTTCGCAAGTAACACTGAATTACCCTAATGTGATTCTAATAAGCCACACTGACAGCTGCCACACTGACTGCTGGCACAGTGGATTAGAGCACACTGACTGCTGGCACTGTGTAGTGGAGTAGCTGCTGGCACTTTGGAGTGGAGAACACTGACTGCTGGCACTGTGGAGTGGAGTACTGCTGGCACTGTTGAGGCACACTGACTGCTGGCACTGTGGAGTAGCTGATTGCTGGCACTGTCAGTAGTCACTACTACCTCAAGTTTAAATATGTCACCATGGCAACTTGTTGGCGTGCACGCTTTACCTCAAGTTTACTTTACAGGTTGTGTTGTGTTGTTTGGGTGCCACCTACTGACTCTGGGAAGCCGCTGGGTTTGACTCTGGGAAGCTGCTGGGTTTGACTCTGGGGCGGTGAGGTGCTGTGCGGGTGTGCTTTCAGTGCCACCTAGTTCCCTGATGGTGACGGCAGTGGATTCGCGTGCTGAAGTGACCATGGCAGCGGATCCCGGCTTGAAGATCTACATTACTAAATGAAGGATGTATATTGCGGTGGTGTGCATGTTCGCGTTCAGCGGCGGTTGTATTGTGCACATTCGCGTTCTGGCGGCAGTTGTATTGTGCACAAAACGAAGGTTGTATATGCGGTGGTGTGCGCGTTCACGTTCAGGCAGCGGATGTATTGTGCACGAAATGAAGGTTGTATATGCGGTGCTGTGCGCGTTCACGTTCGGGTGGCGGTTGTATTGTGCACGGCTTGCTTCTGGCCTCTGGCATCCGTGCATATATACAACCTTCGTAGATTATATTATATTATATTATATTATATTATATTATATTATATTATATTATATTATATTAAGACAAACAATAAACCCCTCCCATATATACATCAGAATAACTAAAAAGCAAGAAAACTAAAAAGAAAGAAAATTTCAACTTGGCAGTCCCAGTCACAGTGATGCATTATGCATGTATTGCCGTTGATATGAAAGACTCCAAATAGCTTTTCTTGACACAATTCTCCTGAATAATTTTTTGGTTTAAAGTACTGTGTTAGTGTGTCAGACAGAGGATGTGCAGAATTGTTCATAATGGCTCTCAGCTTCCTTCATTCTCTCCTTTGTTACTACCTTCAGGGGATTGAGAGTGTGTCCTATAACTAAGTCTGCCTGTTGATTTTGTGTTCCTCTATTGAATTGATGTTACTGGCCCTGCACACCACATTTAATAAGCTCAGTCTCATATATTTTCTCTGTGTTACGAGACCAGCTCAGTTTGCCATTGATGTGGACATCCAAGTACTTGTATCAGTCCACCACCTCTACATCTGAATAGTGACCAGGCATGGAGGGTTTTTGATACAACAAAAGTGAATAGTTCCATGTTCCATTGTTTTCCTGATGTTAAATTGTAGACAGTTCTTTATGCACCAAGAAACAAAGTTCTCCGTCTGACTACTCTTCTCCTCTATCTCAGTACACTACATAAGTGCCAAAATATCAGTAAATGTGTGAAAGTAACATGACCTGGTGTTATATTTAGTCTGCGAAGAGTCAAGAGCAAATGAAATGGGACTCTTTCTTGTGGTGCTGCAGTGTTCACATGTAAATCAGAGACACAGTCCTATAGTATCACTGTTGTCTGCCCAACAGATAATCCATTGTCTAGGACACTATAGGCTCGTCCATCTGCATATCTCTGAGCTTTTCCTCATTAGCAGGAATGGCTGAATGGTACAGAATTCACAGGAGAAATCAAATACCATAATCCTCACAGTGCTGCCAGCTTTGTCCACTGGGAGTATGCCCAGTGGAGTAGATAGATAATTTCACCTTCCACTCCAGTCTTTGTCCAGGAGGCAAACTGCAGTGGGTCCAGGTGGTCTACTACAACAGGATTCATATAGCCCAGGATCAGACTCTCAAAGGTCTTCATGATATGAGACATAGGTACCACTGATCTGTAGTCATTAGGTAAACAGGCACCTGCCTTCTTTGGAACAGGAACAATGCAGGATGTTTGCCACAGCACTTTCCACTTTTTGCAGCCTTAGTGAACAAGTAACAGTTGGTCAGCATAGGCCTTTAGAACTTGAGAACTAACTCCAAGAAGCTTTGAAAGATAAGGAAGTATTGGTAAGATGAAAACATAAATATATACATTGAATATTCTTAAATATAAAATCATGCCAAGAGGAAAATTGAGAAGAATTAAATCAATAAAACAATTACATAAATACAAAAATATTAACCTAATAAATTAAATGACAAAATCAAGAATAAACATCTGTATAGAATCCATATGAACAGCTTATCCCAAGTGGCTGTAGATCCTAGATAAAAAAAGAAATAAGTTGTAGAACACGCCTAGCCATTACAGGTGTTAGCTTGAAAAAATGATAACAAAAGATTGATCTTCAGGAAAATGATGAACCAATGTTTTGCAAGTCAAAATGGGCAAGTGTAACACAGGGTCAGATTATAAAAGCCAGGCAACTTCCAGTTTCAGGTAGAAATCTCTCATGAAAGAAAGGCAGTAAACAGACAATAACAAGTACTATTAAATTACTGGATTATAGTGTTACCTTTCAAGTTGAATTAACCATGCACCTCCAAAATCATTATCATACTGCCAGTCTGCTCCATGAATTAATGCATCTTACAATTAATATATCTTATGATTACAGAGAGCTATTTACAGAAGGCAATCGAGTTCACTTAACTCACCCATTCCTAAGTCAGAACTGGTGTTAAAACTCTAAAAAGCTTTTCTGTGCAGCTGATTATTAATGTAATTTCTCCTTGAGGTTGGTTCTACAGCCTCTAATACTGTCATGTCTGTAGTTTAATTTTCTGTGACCTTTTTGTTATTCTTTAAATATTTTTATTGTGCATATTATTTCATTATTTCAATTTTTTTTCTCATTTCACGTTATGTTTTGAAAATTGCTTTCTTTATGATTATCTAAAATATATTATGTTTATTTCTGTTTTAGTCCATGTAATTATTTGCCCTGTCCCCTTTATGTAGAGTTTCAGTGGGTATGACCAGTGTGACATTATAGTGGGGGGGGCGCCCTGTGTCTATATATTCCAGGCAGAGAGGCAGATTCTCCAGAAAGACATTAGAGTTTGATGTTGTATTCATCGTCTTAGTAAGTTTTAGATTTTTCTGTTTTTCTTTACCTTTTGCTCTAGTATTGTGGACCACAAACTGGGTATATGGACTGGTTTTGTTTGCTCTAGAATGACTTTTAAGCACATCCTTTTGCTAATTTTTGTGTTTATGTTCTCTTTCTGTTAGAATTTTAAAGTTTTCAAACTCTTTTGTTGGATCATTTTGGATCAAATATTTTTATGGTTTACTCTTTTTGAGTTCTACTTAAGCATTATTAAGAATTGTTTTTAGTCTGTGCTTTACCCTTTTCGTGTCTTATGATTTGGGGAAAGGCCTATCTGGTATATTTGTACTCAGAAGAAACTTGGGGCTAGACCTAAGAGGTAGGCCTCATTTTGGAGCCTGCAAATAGGAAAGTCTGAGGATCCATGTCAGAGGTTTAGGCCTCGTTTTGTATCTAGTACATTTTATTAGGCCTGAACATCATACCAAATATAATATGATTTAAATGTGATACTTAATGAGATTTTTGTTTGTAATTTTCTATGCTCAAGTGCTCTAAACTTTATCTAACATAATATTTTTCCTGCATAATAACAAGAACATAGACAAAATAATAAATGAACCATTTCACTGTGAGCAGTGAGCGAAGACGATCTACCAAGAAGAATCATTTCATTGACCTTTTTTCCACAGTTTAATAGCCTTCATTCATAAAAATGAAATTATATTACCTTTTGGAACTTACATCCTGATTTTCCTGGAGCAATATTGGTCATGAAGCCCTCCCTGAGGCTTGATGCCATTGAGATTCTTGAAATGACAGCCCATGTAGGAGGCTTTTTGTTTGAATTGTATCACTGCTGCTCTGCTCTGTGTTGCCCAGTGTTGTCCATTGCCTGTTCTTCACCTTGGTTTGTGTTTTGGTTGTAACAGGTATTCGTGACAATTGTACTATATTTGAATCAGTCACCGCAGTACTTGCACCTTACTGTATGACAATCTGCCAATCACCAAAATCATTGCTTTGCCTGAGCCATGTATGATGTTCTTCTAGGCTGCTAACTGGAACTAAACTGATTAACTTATGATCATAATCTGAGTGGTATTGATGGTCCAGAGCAAGCACAACTGTGACTAATAAGTAGTAAAAATATAATTTATTCATAAACCAGATCTGTAAAATTAATCTGCCTATCTTAGATTGGAAAGAGTAATAAAATGTCTGTAGCTGCGATTTCCCAAAATTACCAAAGTTCAGCAGCTTCAACAAAAAAAAAATGGGATTCAGCAAAAGCCTGATGCGCAGAAATGATTCCACAGACAAAATATCTTCGTTTTTAAAAGTTTAGTTAAGTTTCAAAGTAAAACAGTTCACACAAAAAAGGAAATTAAAATAGCAAAAAAGGAAAAGTTAATGTTAAGAAAAGTTCAATTCTAAGCTTAAACTTGTTACATCTCAAATCGTTACTATTTATTTAACATTTCTGAACCATTTCAAAATGGTCAGAAAACTTTATGCTTTTCCCATTTCTAAGTTTAAAATGAGTCTTTTTAAGTCCCTATGTACTGGGACTTGTTCTGAACAACAACTGAGCTTGTTATCACACTGTTTCTCAGTTACAGTAAGAAGGTTCTATCTCTTGCTAACTTATAGGGAGAAAAGACTATATACCATAGTTATCACTATGAAAGAAATTTATATTCTATTCAAATTAAGCAAACATTAATATGAGTTTAACTCAAAACTTCAACTTTCTAAGATTGGCTCTTACAATGTCCTAAACATGGCTCATTTTGCTGATATTATGTGACAAAGACAACATGTATATTACTGGGAGATTTGAAATTTACCCACAAAAGAGCAAGCATATTATTGATCCTGTTCACACTAACAAATGAGTAATTAATTAATAAAATTCATAAAACAGGCATGGCAAGGTCTCATGAATAAATTGGCTACAATGAAATCAATACCTACTGCTGCCTAGCAGAACTAAACTGGGTATGTCAGTCCTTACTGTCCTAGAAGCCATTTTTGCCACATTTGCTCATTACCACTTACAAAACTATTCAAGTGTGAGGCACAGCACACTTCAACTCATTTCACATCACATAGGCCTCAGTGTGGACTTTACTTTAGCTAGCGATGTATTTCTTGTCACTTTCTCATGCATCACAGAACTGTGGAAAGGTGGGGATACTGTTACATGTGTTTTATAATGGTTTCATATCAAAGCATGCAGTCATCAGTGGTCATTATTTCTTGTGCAGACATCTATTTTGGAAGGACAATCTAAATTTGACCCGTTCCCAAAAGACATTTAAGATATCTAAAATCCTTTTGTATCCATACCAATATTTAACTCTTTCTGGATCTTTGTAGTGTTTTCTACTGCCAGTAGTTTTCTTTTTATTTAGAACTTATGGAAAAGCTGTCTTTTTTATATGTAATCAAGTCAAGTCAAGTTGGGGCGCATGCACTGGTACAGTGTGTTGCCACACCCACTACACAACGAAACAACTCAGGATCCGGTTTGCAATCCCCCAGACAGATATGCGGTCCAGTCCCACCCTCCGGAAGTGACCCTCTATCTGCCGTAGCTAGGTGTTACAGTGCCTGTGCCCAAGAGGTCATTAAAGGCCTGGATCTTGGTTTTTATCCAGGACACTCGCAAGCCCAGACACTCAGACTCCTCGCTCTGTCTCTTGAGCGCCACGATCAGAGCCTCCATTGACTCTGTGAAGATCACAGCATCGTCAGCAAATTCAAGATCCATGAATCATTCTTCACCAATAGATGCCCCACAGCTGCTGGACCCCACAACCTTGCCCAACACCCAGTCCATACAAGCACTGAACAGAGTAGGAGTAAGATATATATATATTGATATAACAGGCCATGTGACATACACCAGCGATTTCAACTATAGTGATTTATTTTAGTGTAGGTTATTATATACAGTATAAGTGTGTTCTTGCTCCTATAAATAAGAACCTACACTTAAATAAATCACTATAGTTGAAATCACTGGTGTATGTCACATGGTCTGTTATATCAATAGCTAAAGAATTGGTGATAACAGAAAATAATTAGCTACTGTAAATATTATGCAGGACTTTCTATTCTTTTGTAGTGACTCCCCTTATTTTTCTTCTGCCAATTCAATATGGCAATCCCCTGAATACAGTTTCAGATATTATCAACAAATTCCCCAGTTAAAGTTTATTGTAATCTATTAAAATGGTTTGTTTTGATTTAACATTTGTTTTCTGTATTTGTTGGAGATTTCCTGTTGTTCAGTGGCATACTAGATGAACTGTATCATCCCTTGGCCCCTAATGTGCTGGCCTCAACATAGGTTACCTCTTAGAAACAAAACAGAACATGAAGAGTTTATCAGGAATACAGCCTTAGTGTTTACTTCTGTACACTTTGAAGAGTTCACTTCAACATGAAGACAACATGGTTTTATTAATCATTTTATATAGTTTAACAAATTATTTCATTATTTATAATTACATTAAGCACATATAACTGCAATTTACAGATGAGTGACTGACAGTTCCTTCAGAGGAGACCATTCACTTAGCGTGATCTCCTGATGTCAGCTTCTATAACAAGGTGACTAGTTTACAAAGGTAAAGAGAGAAGCAATACTCAATCAGACTGAGCCTGGAGTGGGTCACACATCTATAGTAAAACGTGCCATGCCTTAGCCATTATATCATGCTGGTTACAGGGACTGAGATGGAACCAAGACACCATCCTGATAATGTCAAGCTTGTATGATTGCCCAAGGATGGATCTGTCCTGGATCTGTGAAAATCAATACTAAAAAACAAAACCCAAAAAGCAAAATACAATTGTTCAAGAAGCGTATCTTCTTGGGCTAATGAGTCAGATAAATGTGTTATAATGGCTTAACTTAGCACCTCTCAAGCAAATACATGCACATGCAATAGCACCCCAAAAACACACAGAGTTACAAACAGCAAGACATCAGAAGTCACAGGTGATGAAGTCATGAAGTTAATGGTAAATGATGAGAAAAACTATTTACACCCTGACAGACCTCAGCAAAAAGGTCACATGCTCAAAGATTACAGAACAGAATTTTCTGATAAAGTCTCAAATACCAAAATCTTGTGTTTTATCCTTTAAGTTTTATTGTAAAAATAAAACATTTTTTTGTAATTGCAAAAGCAGTATTTTTTTAAACATGTCCAGGAGAATAAATTCTAAATAATATTCTTAGGCTGCAGTAGTAAATTACTGAATTACAAATAATTTGTCTTAAAGGCTTCTCACCAAAATGCTTCTCAGGGATTAGGGGCTAATTAATTATTAAGTCACAGTCCGTTACTCCAATTTCTTTGGAATTTTGCAAATCCAACTGCCTTGGGCATTCAGCTAGGAAGGGAAGACAAATTTTCTCTAAGCAATGCCGTGCTTAAAAAAGATCAGTTCATTTTTCGTGTGTGAAATGCAATTTCCCCAAAAGATCAAAAACTGTCAACAGTTGACTACATGCCTATCAAAATAGAAAAAAAAAATCTTTTTCTGACAGTATCTTTCAGTAGCGAGGCGCTTGAAACCTGTCTTGACAGTGCGACTTAACATTAAATCTACAGGAATAAAGCTACAAGTACAAGATATCACTTTGTCATGTCTTACTGAACACATAAATTTGTTTCAGAGTCAAATGTTGCTTCTGCCATTCACCTACCTTGTATTGTTTCAGATTAATAAATGTTGCTACTGAAGGCTCCAGTGTTTAGATGAATGGCATTTACTTCCTTACTTATACTTGATCTTTACAAAGTAGTTGTCATTGCACGAAATGTGGTAATAATGAAATGGTTTATCTCTGTAAACCACAATTGCTGTAAATACTTTCCAGTTCTGAGTATACTAGTTTATCTTAAAATTATATACAGTACAGCAGCATCTTTTATTGTGAGAAAAAGACAAGCTTACTAAATAAGAGGAATTATTACTGTTCTACAGAGCAGTACAGTGGCACAGTGGTTGGCAATTTCTGTTCTTTAATTCTGTGCGTGGTCATCATCTGTGTGCAGTTTGCATGTACTTCAGGTGTCTATGTGGGTTTTCCTCTGGGTACTCATATTTTCCTTCCATGTACTGGAAAACATGCAGGCTAGGTGAGATGGAGACTGGATGAGCTTCAGCACCCCGCAGCCCTAAACTGGATTAGGTGGATTTCAGAATGTTATTTAATTTTCTGTGAAGTAACATAAACACATGAAGAAAAACGTAATAAATATAGACAGTACAAGTAAATGCCTATTTGCATTAAATGTGTTAAAAGCAAAGGCTGCATTTGAAATACTTCACAGACACCCCTCTGGGGATGATGAGGTCCATCCCAGCGTGTTGCCAGTGATGTGATATCATTTTGTCAGCCTGCCTGAAAAATTCTTTGCTAATGCCTGATAATATATTGTAGGCCTAGCATCTGTACTGTATGATTTATAAATTAAAATAAGGATTTTTTTTCAGTACAAATACTAAAAGGAGACAAACTAAATTTCCTGAAGGTATTCAAAGAATTATTTGTCTGTGCTCCCCTCCCCCAGTCTGCTTATAGGGCTTCAGCGTTGAGGGAGTCTTTAGAGATAAGCCAGCAAGTCAGGTTTCGACGTTATAGCTCAGTAACCATCATATTACATGTGTGATGGGCACAGGCAACAAGAATGTGTCACTTTAATCCCTCTGTTATAACCACCAAGGCTGGAATCGGCTAAAATCCTCACGTGATAAATCTGGAGCACTATGTATTAGCTGCTCCCTATGAGAATCGCAAAAAGAAAAACCCCAGTCTGTAAGTTGAAAATGAACGTAGTAATGATGTTTTTTCTGGTTAAAGTATTTTATAAATAGCAAATAGGCAATACAATGTAATGTAAGCCAAGGCTGATGGCCAGTTTCTGCAACTTTTCTCTTTTTCGATCAGCCACTGGGCTCAGCAGCAGCAAGCAAGTGAACCTTTAGATGCAGTATGTTAAATATCTGTACTCATCCATGTTCCTTGTTTAGTGTTATATCAAATGAAGATACAGTTGTCTCCTTGAGAACAGTTTAACACTTCGAATACCAACAGTTGCAGCATCTCCCTTGTGTAAACATTTCCAGCTGTCAATTTCAAAATCAGCATAAATGCCCAGGTTAATGTACCAACAGGTACTCCATTTTTTTATGCACCAATGATTTTAGCAATTTAGCCATTTTAAGATCAAGGATTTTTATAGCAAATGGAGGATCACTTGGATTTTCAAGATGATTATGAGATTAATATAACTTTCTGGGTTTTTTTGTCTCTCTCTGTCTCTACACAGGCTCAGAAACTGAAATTGAATCATTCATTGGACACATCCATATGTGAGGTATGTTGAAAAGCGTTTGAAATGCATTTCTTCTGTCATCACCATGAGTCACCAGAACAGCTTTAGTGTAAGCTTGACATGGAAGGATATCAGTGCATTCTTTATGAACAATCATTTTCTGTGTTGATGATGGTGGTTGAAAAAATGCTGTCTTAGGTCCTGTACCGTCTCCAGTAAGTGCTCAACTGGGCTAAAATCAGGTGACTACGGTTTACATCATTATCATGGTCTTCAAAGCATCGATTGATGACTTGTGCCTTGTAGGTGGGCACACGGCCGTTATGGACAATTCCACTGTCATCGGGGGGAAGTAAAAGTCTTAACAATGTGATGAATATGATCACTCAGACTTGCATTGTATTTTTCCCAATTTGTTTAACTCTTTGAGGGCTGAATATTTATTCCAAAAAACTGTTTTTTGAAAAGCACACAATGCACTGGTTTCACAATTTAAATCAACATAAAGCATCTATTGCTATGTGCTGTGGCTGCTGTTGGTGCCTGTTTGGCAGCAGTGGCTGCACAGGGGCGGCTTGTTGGCCAGCAGGAATGCACAGCAGGCCAGCTACCTCTGTGTCTTTGCACAGCAGTGGCAGTGTGACGCAATATGGTTTGTACCTTATGTCATCATAAGTGGTGGTCCTCCTAAACGAACACTGCTGTAGGTGTATCAGCTGGGGACCGATAGTCTGATGCTGGTCCCTCACTTTCGTTTTCGATATCCATCTCCAGATCACTTACATTAAACTCGGAGTCCGAAAAGTCAGAGTCCGATTCAGTGATAATACATAAGATGTCCGTGGAAAATTTTGCTTTGCACATTTGCTTTAGTGTCACCAGATGTCGCTGTCATTTTAGAGGCTGTTTGCTCTTCACTACTCAAGCACACGCAGGAAATTGAGGTCAAATCAACAAAGCTACATAACTTTCCTTCAAGCAAAGAGAGTTGAACTAAAACGTAAGAGCGAGTTTTGTTCGCAGTTTACAGCCAATTACCGTCCTCTACCCCTGAATTTTGACAAAAGTCAACATCAGCCCTGAAAGAGTTAAAGCGACCAGACATCTCATATTTCCCGGGGGTGTCCCATATATCATTTGTCCTGACTCATTCTTTAAAAATATACATGTATGTATTTTTCCTGTGTTTTAGACATAAGTTTTCAGTGCAGTACGTTATGCAGAAATTACTCAGTGGACACAGGCACTTGTTAGCTATGCATCAGTGCACTGTATTTAATCACTAATCACATCAGTTCTATTCAAAACAGACAATCTGGTGTCATGTAATAGAGAAGCTTGTACCTATTGTATGCCCCCACATGGCTAGCCTTACAGCTTTCTTTAGCAGTGTTTACGCCCTGTAAAACATCCGTTCAACTGACAAATACAGCCCTCAGACATAGAACAAGTGGCCTAGCACCTCCAGCTAAGAAAAGAGCTTTTTTAGGTATTGTGTTTGTAAATTGTAATTCAGCTATCAATAACACTTTCAGTAATAATAGTGAATGGCTTTGAAATAAGATCTTAGCATCTGTGGTTAGTGGTTTTTGTCCTTATCTTCCTTCTTTGTTGCCATTGCTTGATTTACATGAATACAGTCATGTGAAACAATTAGGACACCCTTTGAAAGCATGTGGTTTTTTGTAACATTTTTAATAAATGGTTATTTCATCTCCGTTTCAACAATACAGAGAGATTAAAGTAATCCAACTAAACAAAGAAAACTGAAGAAAAGTCTTTTCAAGATCTTCTGTAAATGTCATTCTACAAAAATGCCTATTCTAACTGAGGAAAAAGATAGGACACCCTTGCCCCTAATAGCGAGTGTTACCTCCTTTGGCTGAAATAACTGCAGTGAGACGGTTCTTGTAGCCATCTACCAGTCTTCGACATCAGTCTGAGGAAATTTTACCCCACTCCTCAATGCAGAACTTTTTCAGCTGTGAGATGTTTGAGGGGTTTCTTGCACGTACAGCCCTTTTCAAGTCACCCCACAGCATCTCAATGGGATTCAAATCTGGACTTTGACTTGGCCATTCCAGGACTCTCCATTTCTTCTTTTTCAGCCAATCTTTGGTTGATTTACTAGTATGTTTTGGGTCATTGTCATGTTGCATGGTCCAGTTCCGCTTCAGCTTTAATTTTCTAACTGATGGTCTCACATGTTCTTCAAGCACCTTCTGATACACAGTAGAATTCATCGTGGATTCTATGATGGTGAGCTGACCAGGTCCTGCTGCAGCAAAGCAGCCCCAAACCATGACACTTCCACCTCCATGCTTCACAGTTGGTATGAGGTTCTTTTCTTGGAATGCTGTGTTTGGTTTACGCCAAACATGTCCTCTGCTGTTGTGTCCAAATAATTCAATTTTGGACTCATCTGTCCAAAGAACATTATTCCAGAAGTCCTGGTCTTTGTCAACTTTATCTCTGGCAAATGTCAGTCTGGCCTCGATGTTTCTCTTGGAAAGCAAAGGTTTCCTCCTTGCACACCTCCCATGCAAGTTAAACTTGTACAGTCTCTTTCTGATTGTAGAGGCATGTACTTCTACATCAACAGTAGCCAGAGCCTGCTGTAGTTCTCGAGATGACACTTTAGGGTTTTTGGAGACCTCTTTTAGCATCTTGCGGTCTGCTCTTGGGGTGAACTTGCTGGGGCGACCAGTCCTGGGCATGTTGGCAGTTGTTTTGAAAGCCCTCCACTTGTAGACTATCTTCCGGACAGTGGAATGGCTGATTTCAAAATCTTTTGAGATCTTTTTAAATCCCTTCCCAGACTCATAGGCTGCTACAATCTTTTTTCTGAAGTCCTCTGACAGCTCTTTTGTTCTCACCATGGTGCTCACTCTCACTTCAACAGTCAGGAGCACACCAAACTAAATGTCTGAGGTTTAAATAGGGCAAGCCTCATTCAACATGCAGAGTAACGATCTACTAATTATGTGCACCTGGTGTGATATACCTGTGTGAGATCTGAGCCAATTTAAGAGGGAATACATGTGAGGGTGTCCTATCTTTTTCCTCAGTTAGAATAGGCATTTTTGTAGAATGACATTTACAGAAGATCTTGAAAAGACTTTTCTTCAGTTTTCTTTGTTTAGTTGGATTACTTTAATCTCTCTGTATTGTTGAAACGGAGATGAAATAACCATTTATTAAAAAATGTTACAAAAAACCACATGCTTTCAAAGGGTGTCCTAATTTTTTCACATGACTGTATGTGATTTGAGCAGTTGTGTGGGATCTCCTATGTGAGCAGTTTTAATAACTGTGAACAATATGATCTGGCATTTTAGCAGAGAATTTAAACATGTTTAAAATATAATTACATGAATGAGTCACTTTAAGCCACCAAATCAGCTACTAAAACATTCATGAAGTCCTCAGTACACTCCCCTTGATTTTGCTTTCTTCATATCAGCCCTTATTGCAGCCCTTTAGGCATTTTTTTAGGGCTTAATACATTTTTCTGGTTCATTTTCTCTGAGATTTTAATCTCATAGAATTTGTTTTCCCTTTTGTAAAGTCACATCAGATTACATCCTTGGTGTGACATTATTTAAGACAACGTCACGTGTATACCAGTGTCAGTGTTTGTGGATACAAATCCAAACTTTTTTTTGCAAGTGTCTCTTTCTTTTGAACCTATGGAATTCAGAGCTTTGCTGAGATTGTCGACTTCGACTATTTGATCAGGTATTCTGCTTTGTCACTCACTAGTTTGTTATGTGGTTTTCACTCTCACGTATTCTTTTGACATACATTTTAATCTGCTGGGGTCCCATTTATAAAACTTGTGTATGCTCGAAAAGAGGCTCAAAATATGTGCATGCAGCTCCCCGCGTCAGGACTTATAAAAGAAAACTTGACTGGGAACGTGTATATTTATAGCATCTATAATAAAATAATAACATTAAGTTTTATTTATGCAGCGCCTTTCATACACTCAAGGGCAATTTACAATTCAATCAGCACATTAACAAGACAGTAGAAATTAGATACAAGAAAATGAATAATACTCATTGAAAAGATGTGTTTCTAACAGGAGTTTGAAATGAATAATAGATTTTTCCTCGCGATGGCTGAGAGAAAGAGCTTTCCAAATTTTAGGGGCCATCCCACTGAAAGCTATGACAGCCATAGTTACTGACCTGTATTTAGGTACAGTGAGTTAGTTAGCGTCCGATGATCTTAATGCATGGGCAGGAGTGTAAAGAAGCAGCAGCTCTGACCCATGTGCACGCAACATTTTGGAGAAACTGTGAAATGATGACACCCTTGATCAAGAAGGAAGAAACAGCTAAATGACAATTCACATGAATTATTATAATATTTCAATATATTATAATAATTGCTTGGTGATACGAATTTTTATATACCGAGCCGTTATTACAATGTGTGTTAACATACAAACATATTAAACTTAAAATCTGAACTTTGAATATGATGTACAGACTGTGTTTCAGGTCCCTTTTAAGAGGGCAATTGCTGCACCGTTGCACTGTAGAATGTTTTTGGTCTTTCATTAGTGTATATAGTCTACGTGTAGTCACTTCTTGGGGGACTGGCTGACGGGTCAGGAATATCTCAATCAAGCTTCACTTTATCATGCCGGTTGTGCTGAAAGCCATCAGCTGATTAAGGAGGCATGACATCCTGTTTTTATAGGGTGAGAGTGTACATACATAAAACATAACATTTTTGTCAAGATAAAAAGACAATTTGTATCGATGTTCAGTTCTCCTAATGTAATTGATTCACTTTACTGCACTCACTTTGCAATAAGGGCATATAGCGAGAAGGAAGCTGCTTTTGTTAACCTTAAGCTGTTACACTGCATTAACACATAAGTCATATGTGATTTGAGGTTTAGGTTTAGGTAGACTTTATTATCCCAGAGAGAAATTTGTTTGCAGCAGGAAAGTACAAACACAGAAGGCCTTGTTACAGAGATCAAATAGATAAACAGAGAGACAACATTTGACAACCAGTGTTATTGCATAAACACACACTCAAGATCAATACAAAGAAGAATAATTACTTTCAACAGTAGACAAAATAAGATTGCAGAATTTAACATTTATCAGCATCCCTACAAGTAACAGAATTTAAAATGCTTATAGCTCTAGGAATAAAGGAGTTCTTAAATCTGGTGCTGTTTACCTTTGGAAACCTAAATCTGCAGTCTGATGGCAACAGCCTGAATTTACAGCAGAGAGGATGGCTACTGTCTGACAGAATTGAGTTGGCTTTCTTTCTAATCTGTTTGCAATACATTTCAGTGATAGAGGTCTGCTGTGAGCCAATAATTTTACTGCAAATTTTCATAATATTGTTAAGATGATTTATGTTCTTTTTGCTGAGGCTATTAAACCAACAGATAAAAGCAAATGTAACAATGAATTCAATAAAGGACTTATAAAAAAGTGTCATTATGGTTCGGTCTACTTTAAAGCAGTTGAGTTTCCTAAGAAAGGAAAGTCATGACTGCCTTTTTTTTTTTTACAGATATACACTGTGTTAAGGTCAAAGTTTCATTTGTTATCAGTGATTGTTCCCAGATATTTGTATTGCTCTACCATCCACACTGTCTCCCTTTAATTAAAGCTGGGACAGTGGATGGTGGAGAGCACCTAAAATCTACAACTATTTATTTTCTCTTAGAAATATTAAGTTTTAAATTAGAGTGATCACACCATTGTACAAACTTATTGACAACAGGTCTACAGGATAAACAAAACAGGAGATAAACAACATCCTTGTGAAGCACCCATAGATGTACTTAGGCTATCAGAGAAACAGCCATTGACATTCACTCTTTGTGTTCTGTTTGTTAAAAAGTCCAGAATCCATCGCACCAGGTTAGGCACTAAACAGAGTTGATCAATCAGTTTCCTACTAAAATGTGGGACTGGATTGTGTTAAAAGCTGAAAAAAAAACATTTATAAACAGCAAACTTCCATGGCTTTTTGATCCCTCCAAGTGCTCATGCAATGAATTCAAAAGTGTTGCTGTGGTGTCTTTGTATGCTCTGTATGCAAATTGTTAAGGCTCCAGCAGAGCCTCAGTTTTGTTAAGTAGTTGTTTCTTAATTAACTTCTCAAAGGATTTCATGATATGACAAGTTATTGCCACTGCTCTAAAGTCACTTAATGCTTTGGGGTGTGCACTTTTTGCCATTGTTACCATAGGCCGGACCTCTTGCTATAAATCCAATGCCATTTCAAATATGGAATGGAATACTGGAGAGAGCTCCTCTGCACAGTCAGGAAGCAAGACAGCCACTTATTCTATCTGGACCTGAGGTGTTTTTTTATTTATTTTTGTCTGTTTAAGGACTTTTGTGACATCTTTCTGGTCAAAGAAGGTCTGACTCCTAGCTCCAGTCCTTAGTCTGTCTGAAGCAAAATCCTGTGTTTCAAACCCTCAATTGAACTCATTTATGTTTTTCACCAACTGAGAGTCAGTTTTGACCCCTGCCTGCTCAACTCAATTATTGATTTTTGATTGAATGCCAGCTGTCATTTTCATGCCATTCCATAATGGGTCAAAATTATAAGTCTACAGTTCATTCTCCATCCTGTCTTTATAATTCAGCTTTGCCTGCTTTATTTCGCTTTTCACCTCCTTCTGTAGCATTAATCATGTTGAAATGCCCTATTTTTCTGGTTTTCAGTTGTTTTAGATCTCTAGTAATCCACGGCTTGCTGTTAGGGTATATTTTGGCTGATTTCATGGGTATTATGATGTCCTCACAGAATCGTATGTGACAGCTTACAGTGTCTGTCAGTTCATTAATGTCAGCACAGGATTTTTCAAACACTGGCTAGTCAGTGCACTCAAAGCAGCCACGCAGGCACTCAGCAGATGAGACTGACAAACATCATGTCTCCACTTTCCATGTCAACCCATGATTGATTAATTTTCAGGCAAGCTAGCTTTGGCAGACGTGAGAATACTGTATGTGGTGTTTGGCATGTTGGTAAAGTAACTGCCTGTGCCCTTAGTTTTTCATATATTCTTGGTTATTCATTGTATCAGCAATCATGTCATTACATGTGCCAAGTAATAGTGGCTACCCACTCAGATGCTGATATCTTATGTCTTTCCTGAACTCCCAGAATGCACTGCATAATCTTGTGCACTTCAGTTGAGGAGTGCAGCCAAATGCTCTTGATATGTAAGGAGGGAGTCTGCTCTACCCGCCAATGAACACGTGATTGCATATGTATGAGTCTGATTAGCATTGAGACATATAATTCAGGAATGGATGGGAGCTAAAGAACACAAGCCTGAAAGCTAATGCCTCAGTCCCAGACTAAGGCACCTCAGGTCCTTAAATAGATTACTGGCAGTCACAGCTGTAACTTCAAGTTGTTCAGGCCCCTTTGGCTCAACATTCGAGATCAAGGACAATAAAAAGCTAAATTAACATGCTTGAAAGTAACATAAAGATGTGAAATTCAAAACAGACTAAATGAAAATATCAAATAACAGGGCTTAACAAAGATATTAACGTAGATCAAATATACATTTATTGACAAAAACAACAAAATGAATACTTTTACTAAAAGAAAACAGAGAAAAGAGACAACACCTTGGTTAGGTTGTAACACTGTCGTTTATAGCAAAATAATCCAGGGCTTCTTTTCTATTTCTGCTTGACATTTAGTGCAAATAGTATTTACAGTCCAGGAGTTGGCACTTTTTTCAGCATTTGCACTTAACTGCTGTTTATTTGTCTGTCTGATCTCCATGCCAAAGTCAATGTAGACATTGTTTCTTGTGAAATATCAGTAACTTTAGTTATCTCCATTACCGAAGTCCCTGACAGATGTGCCCAAACAATCAGTCATCTCTGAAAGCTGCTAAAATCAGTTTTTAGGGCTAAGGTACCCAGCCTAATGAGAAGCTATGTCCGTTCACCACTTTACACTTGACCTTGAGCATGAAGGGATATTAATTGTTTAATGATCTCAATAATAATGATTTCATTTTGGTTTTTATTTCTCATTGAATGTATCGCTTCCTTTTTTTTGTAGGTTATCTGTAACTAAATGTCAGATCTACAGTGACACAATCAAATGTAATTCACAGAGTATAATTTGTCAGAATAAAACAAGATAAAAAATCAAAACACAACTATTTTGAAAAGCTGGGTAGTTGTATTCCTATAGACTGATTCTCGCAATGTGCCAGTGCATTTTGTATTTTATTTTCTTCAAGAGGAGTGAGCTACTCATCCAAAACAAATTAAGTACAGTATAAACACCCTGAAAAAAATTATGTCAGATTAATCATAAAAATGTTAATACGGAGATTCACAAAGCTTTGGTTATCATTTGCTGTGTCTTGATATTCACATATAGGTAAATGCAACCATAGATTGTTAGTTGCACGTCTTCATATTCATATGTATGTGTCATAATTTGCATCTTATTCTTTAATAGAATTGTTTCCCCAGCCCCACACATGTTGAAATTTTTGTTCTGCCTCAGCTATTTAAGATTTAAATTTATGTAAATATATTATGTATACACATTTAGGCAAACAATGAGCTATAAATTAGTAAAATAATAACATTTTAAAAAAGATTACAAAAAATTGTCCCACTTCGTTCATGAATTGATAAATAACACTTTGAAATATTTGTTAAAATAATTATAATGTCTTGGTTATTCTTTAATACTTAAAATCTAGCCATTTTTATACATGAACTATAAAGGTATTGAATGAACAGAACCATAAAAAAATGAATCACGTATGGCCCTGCTATTGTGTAGAACAGGAATTTCTCCAGAAGTGAGAATCAGAATTGAAAGAGCACCAGTTTATGGTGTGTCACCAACAGACCCATGGCTTCTCTAGCATAATTAAAGTCTTCCATGCTCAGAGTAAGAAAATCAGTTTGGTAATTAACAAGCAATGACACATTAGCCCTGGTACAGTATGTGCTAGGTGTGTCATGTGATGGACTGGTCTCCTGACTGACCAATCCTAGCAGTTCTTGAATGGTGCCCAGTGCTATTACTGTGTAACGGAAAATTGGATTCATGAAATAAGTAGAGGAACATCCATTTAGAGTATATTAGGTTTCTGATGTGTAGGGTTAAGCCATCCTCTCAAATTTCAATGTGTGTATTTGTTGCTCCGACCTTCCATTCTGACCTCAGGCAGCAGCTAGCATGAGATACCTAATTGATTTTAGGGGAATGCTCAGCATGCTACAGGGTGGGGAATACTTGCAGTGATGGAACTACATTTTTGGGGAGCTGAAGCTCGAACTGTTATAGGGACCACTTCACAACCAGCAACGAGGTCTTGGTAAGCAATGTTATCTTCTTCAAAGAGGTTTTTCCCCAACAGCTCACCTCAAATTTTTTAAAAATTAACCCCTACATCTCAGTTTTTGATTACAATTTCTCTTAATCACTAGTGTGACTAAAACTTTGCCATGCCTTATAGTTTTTGAGTTTACGGAGGGATGAAAATTAGGGAAATGTTACATTCATGCATGAAGCATTATAAAATGATAAAACAGAGAAAATACCACAGTCAATATTATCTTTTAACTTAGATACCTATGATAATACACACTACATGGTGCGCATTTCTCTATTTAAAAAAAAATCTTGGAAGGAGATGAGACGTGATTGTCTCAGAGATACTTTCATGTCCAGCGAGACGAGTCTTCGTGCCAAGCAATGTAACCACATCTGGGCCCAGCGAGACAAAAGCTTATGCAAAGAGATTTGGAAAAGTCCTTCGCAGTTATGTCAGACACATTTCTTGTAGAGAGAAAGAAACGATATTCACTCACGGGCGGTTATATGTTGTGTTGTCACGATGTAACTCCAAACACGGAATCAAAATTCAATGCGATATTGATTGAAAAGTAAAAGCGAAAAGATATCAAATATAAGGACATAGGTGATATGACAGAAGTGTGGCACGCGAGATGCAGATCACGCAGCATGGCAGCAGCAGCAGCAGCAAGCCAGCAGCTGATCGAGCAAAGATGTGGTAAAAAAAAAATCTGTATGTGTTTCCCATTGTATCACTATTTAAGAGGGGGTGTCGGACGAGCGACAGTGTCTCCTTGTGGTGCATTCAGCCCTCCTCTTCACAACGTGAGTGGCAGAGATGCAAAGTGGTTGGCGCATAGCGCAGATGCAGGGGGAGGGGGGTGTCAGTGGTTGAGCGAAGCAAGCAGGGGGCGAAGCCCCCTAGTTTTATAAAAACTAAAAAAAATAATAACTTGAGTATTTTTCATTGATGGCTAGCCTACATGATACTTTAATAACCTTTTAACTTTTATTTTAACTATTAATTTTATTGAATTACACTATATTGTTAATATTATTTTTAAAAAATGCTTCTCATACAGTAGGCACCCAAAATCTTTAAGCAATGTGGACTATGGTTGCTGGGGGGACTGGAGACGTGGAAGTTTAAGCTTCCTTAGTTTCGTAGTAGATCTGTCCCTGGATTCTTGCAGCAGATATCAGAAGACGTGTTGACTTTAATGTGGTAGCAGAAAT
Source organism: Polypterus bichir lapradei (assembly GCA_026402145.1). Lineage (NCBI taxonomy): Eukaryota > Metazoa > Chordata > Cladistia > Polypteriformes > Polypteridae > Polypterus > Polypterus bichir. The sequence goes on along the minus strand of JANRMT010062813.1, from coordinate 12,087,240 downwards.
ACTGATTTTTTTTTTTTGGATTGGGAATTTTAGAAAAGGAAAAGGTTGATGGGAAGGCAGGTTGTTAATAATTGGTATTAAAAGATTTGATGACAACACTTCAGTGGAAGTGTTGAGCTTTGACTGAGTATGGTGATCCATCTTTGTGTTTCTATTTTACAGGTCATGCCCAATGAGGAAGCCGGCTCCAAAGATCTCATCATGTCAAAAAATTCCTGCAGAGCTGCAACACCATTTTATCTGTGCACTCTGGTGCTCATTCTCATCGCCGTGATGCACTCTGCTCTTCTGGCTGTTGACTCTGCTAAAACATTATAGCTGCATTCATAATAAGAAACATAATGAACCTGTTTAAAAAAAAATAGTCTGTTCCCAGTCTCCTGTTGTATTTGTTCCAAGAATCCAGTTGTAGAGGGTATGTGAAGCACCTGAAGTGGTCTCACTGTAACTGGAATTCATTCAAACAAAGCTTCTTGTGGTATTTTGGGGCTATGTGAATACTTGATGCAGTGCTACATTCCAAATCAGAATGGCTTGTGGACATGTGGAGTCTTTTGGAGAGTTGAGAAAATGAAGACAAGATTTCTTTATTCACTGTACAGTGACTTGGCTTAGGATCCAGAATGGAAGGACAGAAGCATTTTTATCGTTGAAAACCTTGTTTGTGGTGTCCGTGTGTAATATTTTTTCTTTTGTTCTGAAACCCATGAGCAAAGAAGAACACAGCAGGGGAGAGGGGAGAAATTTTAGTGGGGAAGCACTCACTTGTCCAGGAGAACTGCAGTATCACGATGAGAACGACTTAGTGAGTGGGCCTTTCTTGTGGCTTTTATCCCTTTTTTTTTTGTGGACTGCTAAAATGTTGAAAACATTACATATATAAATATATATTTTCTCTTTCGCTAGCCACCTTCTACTTTTAATGTAGTTGCAAGTGGTTCTGTACAGATGCTCCAGAGAATGTTAGGTCACATCAGTATTTTCTTTTTCTTCTGTTCCTGTGTTTTAAGAGAGCCCTATCTGCTGTATTGAAATTTAACATTACTATGCTTTTCACATTATATCTAATATTGGCAAGCCTTAGTAATATAACCCTGTCTATTAAGTTTCTTTAACTGGGAGAATGCAAAGGGAGCTGTAAAGGAAACTGGGAAATAAGAGTTCTGTTTAAAGATGCATTGATTTTATAAACTTAGCTTAATGACTAAAAAATACAAATATGTATTCATGATTAACACCGAGCGAGAGCTTTTAAAGCAGCTACAACAACAGTTTAATCAGCATATTATCTTAAGCAGTATTATAACAAATAGCTCATGCCTTTACTCGGAATTTAACATATTAACAGCCTGTGTTTCCTTTGTTCAGTCTCTAATATTTATTGCATTACAAAAACATCTCTTTGTGCTACAGCATCAGATCTGTGATGAAAACACAGCTACTCTGAGTAAAGTGACACTGACCGTCTCCATACCTGGCCAGTTATAGTCTGAGCTGCTTTTCATCACTATTTTAGTTTCGTAACTGGACAGTGATATAAATGGCTACATCTTGGCCACACTGAACCACAAGTGCAGCAAAGCAGTGTACTCAAGAGTCACAAAGATTCTCCTTTTGATTGTGAGGCCTGGAAATCGAGATGCCATGCAAGCAGAGAAGATTCCTCAGTAAGCCAGCGTTTCTTTTTGCTGTCAAGTATGTATGTAATATTTTCTAAGTTTTAAATGCACATGACATCATTCAGTATATCATACATGAAGTGGCAAGTGGAGCTGTAGATCAGTAACCATAAAACAAAAAATGTGAAAAAGTTAAAAAAGAGAACATTACAGGTTACATGAGAACATAAGAAAGGCACTACTCAGTCCATGTAGGTCATTGCTAGGTTGTCCTGATATTCCACCCAGATGCGTTTTTATAAGCCATTAGGGTCACTGCTTCAGGCTTGCAACTCTATATTTTATTTCCAGCTACTTGGTTTTCCACAGCGTGTTTTTTTCTTAAATATGCCGTTCTCCCTATGCCATGTGAGGTAGATTGGCCATTCTAAATTGGCATAGCGTGGCTTCATTGATAGACTAGTGTCCAGTCCACATATGGCTCACACCATTGGGTGTTTGGGTATGGCTTCAGTCCCTCGGGACCCTGAAATGGTCTAACAATGGGATTATGGGTGAAAGATTGACAGGCAGCAAAGAATTGTCTTGTTGTGAGTCAGCAATGTAATACATAATCCCAAAAATAAATTGTATACTTACCTAAACATATGGGGAAATTAAGTATTCTTTTAGAATACATTACATAAAAATCGGTTTATGAAGGGCTGCTTCCATATGTACCTTAAAGAAAAAAAAAATAATTGCTAAGTTAATTCCACTCTGGACAACAAAAAAGTCAGAAACACAACCAGCTCAGTTTGTGATGAGTCCAGTCAATGGACACCTCAGCTGTTCGCAGGCCCATATGCGTGGCAAACACAATACAGTACTTGAACTGTTGATGCCTCGTTAGGTGAGAGTACAGAGTGAGGCTCAAAAACCAAAGCAATGTGCTTCTGACTTTCTTTTTATTTTGAGGCATGGAATTAACTTTCACCTTTTTCCTTCCAGCATGAATGTCTCATGGCCAACGTAGTCGCTGTCTGTCAGAAGTGCACCCATTTTTATGTTCTGCTATCTGTAGGAGTATTCCCCTTGATGGACTAATGTCCTGTCCAGGTTTGGTCTCTTGTCAGCCCCCAATTCTGTCACAGTACAAGTAGCACAGTCCAAAAACAAAAGCTGCACAATTTAGAATTTATGACAAATTCATTCTTACTAATATACGAAAACATTTCTGTAATATCCCAAAAAATGAAACAATGCCAAAATGATTCATTTTTAATGGACAAATGGGCATCACAGCGGCACTACTGTATCTTTACAGTCCCAGACGTGTTCTAGTTTGGCTGACTAGCAATTCTAAGTCGAGTGAGTGTGCTGGCATCCCATCAAAGGCTCACACCCAATGCCAACTGGACAGGACCTGACCTTCACCACACTGCAATGGAATTAAAGTCTTTGAAAAATGAAGATTCATGCTTGAGTGGCACACGATGCCATGACAGTATGCTGTCTGTGAAAAACAGTTTGGATGCAGTCTGATGAATTATATTTACTTCTATTTCTCTTACAAGTTTTCTTTAAAAAGTTCTCTTTTAAATAAGCCTTTCCAATAAAAGTTACCATTTTTGTTTTATATCATTATGTGTACAGTCCCTTGCTGATTCACAGTCTATTAAATCAGATTAACATTGACAACATTTTAAATAACATAATGCTTGTTTTATTGTAAGTTACTGTTTAATCGATCACCAATTCCTAAACTGTAACACGCATCACTGAACCACAGCTGAAACTGGTCTTGATAAAAACGTTAACCATAGCAGTAAGACTGACCACCCCCAGAAGGGGACGCCCCCATACCCCCCCAGGAAGGTTGCACATTTTTGACAAATGAAGTTTGATGCGAACATTCAATAGTTTGGGCAGAAAATTAAAAGAAAAAATGTTAACATGAGGTGCTAATGCCTCCTTTCAAAACAAAGGCATCTCTTTTATTTTCTTTGTGTTTTAATCTACTGCCTGCTGCTAAAAATACAAGTAAATTAAAAGGAATTCACATTTTAAAGAATAGGGTGACACCAAAGTGTAAACTCAATTTTAAAACTGTGCTTTGTTTTATTTCAGTGAACAATTAACTGTGTTTTATAAATACTAGAGTGGAAAATAAATATGAGCTGCAGAAAAAAAAAAAATCCTCTGAAGTATATCCTGATTTCTTAATTTAAATATTTTCAATGATCTTTTCAGGTGTACTTGATGTTAAATGGCGGATCATGTCAATGTCTTTTCATATGATATTCTGAACCACACCATTGAGTATGTCGATACTGCAGAGCCTGACTATTTTTATATACGTAAACCTTAATACATCAGAGAATATTGTTTAGTATTTCTGCTTATTCTGTTTATATACTGTAACTGCCATATTATGCGCTGTTTCCAAAAATACTTTCAGATTATTTTTCTAATTGTAACTTTTTTCTTTACTTTAATTTCACTTTCATGTGAACATGCAAAATGGCAATGAGGGTGTTGCATCCAGTAAATCTTGCATGGCTCCTAATTAACATGTAATTACCTACTGTATGGTGTATTTGATTGACAGTCTAAATATGTGTTGGTCTTCTCTTTTAAAATCACAACAGCACCTTTTATGTAGCCAGAACAGATAAAAGGCAGGTTTGTTTTCCTTTTGATTTGATTTGGTATTGTTTTATTTGTACCGTTCTATGGATACATGGAGTTGCAGAAGAGGTTGGTGTTTACGCAAGGTGTGTAACATGCAGATTGTATAGGCTTCTGGTCTAGAGGATCCAAAACCAGAAATTCTGCAAGCTAATAAATAATAATAATAATAATAATAATAATAAAGATCCTCCAGTTATAAGGGTCATTGCTATCTAGCTTGTGAAAATGTACAATAATAAGGATTTGTACCAAAACAATTAAACATGTTGACCTATCATAATCTGTGATTTTCATTTCATTGATGGAGATGTCCCATCATATTCATACTTGTTAAAATATCAATGTGCATCATGCAGGGGATGGAGTTGAACAAGCTGAATGGAACTTTTGTAAATATTTCTGTAATCTTACATTTAACATTCAAACAGCTGCAGTGCATCATGAAAATGAAAACCTTTCATATGCCTAATCTTCACTTGAGGGTAGACCATGGCACGTAAATAAATACACAGCGCAGGCTTGCCACTGTTAATTTAGCAAGAGGCTGCTTCACTGACCTCAGGTGTCATGTAGTCTAAATGCACTTGCTGGTGTTTCAGTGGCATTTATATTTATGGCAGACTGAGGACGATGGCTGTCAAGTGTCATGCTGTGGCAAGTCAAAGGTCACAGAATCTATCCTACTACTGTACACTAGCACTTTGAGAACACTTCTACATCCTACAAATGATGTAGACATAGAGGCGTCTTATGTGCAACTTTAGCTGGGGTACTTTAGGCAAGTGCCAAGGCAATGTGAATTTCAAGCATTCCAGGAGGGACTAACACAAAATGTACAAATGGAAAATGTTAAAATATTAAATGTTAAAAATATTAGCTACTTAGTGCTGCTGCTAGATTCACTCTGCTGATCGCCTCATGTTCATTCCATAAGACTGCCTCACAGCCTTTAGGACATGGGTTCAAAACAAGGCCTAGTCACTGGTTCTGTTGAGATTGTACTTTTTCTCAAAAAGTACTCCTCCAACATCCAAAATAAATTCAGTTTATTTTGAGTTGCTACAGTAAGGTCAGGTTGGAGAGCATGCACTGGTACAGCACGTTGCTGCATCCACCACACGATGAAAGAGTTTGGGAGTCTTGTTGGCAACCCTCCAGGTACAGTCCCACCCCTTGGAAATGACCTTCTATCTGCCGCAGCCAGTTGTTATGTGGGTGTCCCCTTGGCCTGGTCCAGCTGCTCGGGTCCACAGGATCTTGTGCGCCAGATCACCCTCAGGGAATCGCGCCACACGGCAGCAGTGTTGTAACTGATGCTCCCTCACAATGCAGGTAATGTTCCTCCATGAGCAACTGTTCATTCAACACAAAGTTAAACCAGCGGTACCCAAGGCCACTCCGAAGAGACAATACTGAAGGAGTCCATCCTTCGTCTCCGGTCACTGGATAGAGTCCATGTCTCGCAACTATATAGCAAAACAGGAAGCACCAGGACTCTAAAGACCTCATGACCCGCCATGCTCTCCCAATCCGTCTACTGACTTCATAGAAAGAGTCACCAGAGACATGAATGTCAATGCCAAGGTAAGTAAACCTCTCAACAAGGTCAACACTCTCTCCACAAACATACAAACTGCTGATGGCTGTGCCCAAGAGGTCATTCAAGGCCTGAATCTTGGTTTTTATCCAGGATACTCACAAGCCCAGACACTCAGACTCCTCACTCAGTCTCTCAAGAGCCCCGATCAGAGCCTCCATTGACTCCATGAAGATCACAGCATCATCATCAAAGTCCAGATCCGTGAATCTTTTTTCATCAACAGATGCCCCCCAGTAATCTGCAAACTGGGTTAGTATTAGTTCAAGTTCATTGTCATGTGTACATGGTACTGTATAGACTTGGAGAGAGAACAACATGGATCAAGAGATGAAATGTAGTCAGGGAACAAGCCAAATTCAAGGTAATCAGTTATCTAGTTTAAATCACTAACCAAAAAATCGAGGTATCTAAAACAAAAGAAGAGTTCTAAAGCCAGGAAGTTAAATACCAAGAACTGCATACTAACAAAGAGTTTATCCACAAACTTGGATGAGACATGGGTACCAGTGCCAACCTTTTAAGCTATTATATCAATGACGTCAGGTACTAAGACCTCTACAAAAACGCCCACCTGAATCTCCATCTTGCCAAAAAGACTCATGAAATAGCAGCCCCCATACAGTATACAAAACAATACCTCACAGCATAATACTGTAAAATTTCAACCTTCTCAAAACATCTTAAACAATTGATAATTCTATTAGGTTTTTCATTATCTACTTTGTTTCCAGATAGTTTACAGAAACCATTTGGATGGTACAAGCCAAAGTCACAGCCACGTCAGTCGGTCACCACGATCACGTCCCAAGCCCAGCTCCATGGTGTCACCACCATCCTTCAAAGGCACCCACAGGGCGATTTCCCTCAGCCATTTGGTACAAGCCAAAGGAGGTTATGGTGAGGCCTCACCTGGAGTACTGCATAGTTTTGGTTTCTGGGCTGCAAAAAAGACATAGCAGCACTAGAGAAAGTCCAAAAAAGAGTGAATAGGCTAATTCCAGGACTAGGAGGTATGATGTAAGGAAGGATTGAAATAGCTGAATGTTGATAGTTTAAGCGAGATTAGAAGGTGACATGACTGAAATGTTTAAATTATGAAAGCAATTAGTACAGTGGATCCAGGCAGTTACTGTGAATTGAGTTCTTTAGCAAGAGCACAGTAAACAATTGGAAACGGGAAAATTTTACAAAATGTTACAAAGTTTTTCATCACAAAGAAAGACATATGGAATAAATTACTAAGTAGTGGGGCAAACAGTATAACTTTAAGGATCTTCAAAACTCAACTTGATGTTATTTTGTGGAAATCAAGTGAACAGGATTGGCAATCTTGTTGGGCTGAACCCTAACCCTGATCTCATCACATTGATATTTTAATTAGTTAACTAAACAAGTATGATGGCCCGAATGGTCTCCTCTTGTTTCTCAAACATCTTACATTCTTTGGCTTTAATGTGAACATCCATGAGGATGTTCACCAATTATCTCCATCCATATTGAATTATTGTGAAAAATCTGGCCAAACAAAATCAAGAAAGGTATTCAAAGTTGCCCCTACTAAAGTGTCATTAGAATTTGTTTGGAAACAGATCCTTTTATAATTTTTTAAAATTAGTAACATATTTCTTGATGACAATTGGCAGAATATCCATGTAAAAATATCAATCCATGTATTGACTCATATTCAAGCCTGCTTAATTCCATTCCCATTTGTGAGGAGATTGAACCCGTCTGAGCAGCTCTGGGTGCAAGACAGGGTATCCCCAACTGCCAGTCCATCACAGTACACACTCATACTAAGTTTACCTATTTTGTTCTGAGCATGCTTGATTGCCATTTCCCATGACAACCTGTTTTAACCTATATTTTCCCCGTGATATTAAAAACCTTCATGCTTTCTTGATAAATGTTTTTGGAAACACAAGACTCAATTATGATATAGTACATTCATTAGTTACAATATCAGTAGAACCACTGAGGAGAAGCCAACAGGACGAGCACCAGCTGCCAAGACAGCCAGAAGATGAGAGCTGACAGCACAATAATTACAATGAGGCACACTGCAATCAGCCATAAAAGAGCTGGGCAGTCAGGGAAAGTGGGGCGGAAAGGCTGTGTGGGCGACTGTCCAGAAGGGGGAGCAACCCAGGCAGCCAGGGCTACAGTAAGGAGCCGTTGCACTGCATTCCAGAATGTCTAACTGTGCTGAAAGTCCACATCAGCCAGTTGGCTTCCAGATTGACAAATGAAATGATGCCGGAAAGACTTTTGGAAATGCTTTTTTAAAGTCATATTGCTTTAACACTTGATTGCAAAGCATGATAGGAAAACACTTGGGACTAGTTAATGGTTTGGGTAAACACAAGTCTACTCATTTATTGGGACTGGTATATATGAAGAGTAACAGGATAAGAGATGCTTCGCTGACTAGGCCATTTTAGTGATGAGCCAGGGATTTGTGCAAAATTGAATTCCCAGCGAAAATTGTGGCACAACCAGTTAAATCTGTGCCATTGATGGATGAAAATAGTGTTTAGATCCCTATCTATCTAATTCTACACATCTCTCATTTGTCTGTCATTTAGTATTATGTAGAACTCTCTAGTGAAAAGAAAAATACTAGAATACTAATTTTCTATTACACGTGGTCATTTGGTTGACCTGTGCTTTTATTTCTGAGCAGTGATTAATCTCCTTAGTGTTATGTTTTGTCTCATTGTGCTTTGTGATCGTTACTGAGAGAATTAAAGCGAAAAAAAAACGCTAACTTTTACAAGTGCTATAAATTAACGCCGGCATTACAGACACAAATCAAATGTATGTTTTTATTGTATAATAGTAACAATAAGAGCAGCTCACTACTCAAAACGGTAAATTTGCCAGAGAACTGGTTTCAAACTCAGGACCTCCGGATTATAATTCAGCAGATCTTACCACTACACACCACGGAAGCTGCCGTATTGTACTTGCACCTTTTGTGAAAGTATTTATTTGATATTTGGCCATCAGCCTATACACATTTTACAGTTCATGTGTACATTTTGTTATTTATTACTAAAACATGAAAAACATTTCTGTTTTAATGATGTGTTTACATAGATTGTTGTAGACACAAAACACACATCAAATTATTTCCCTTTACAATTCTGGGTAGCTGACCCCCAGATAATCAATCAAGGCAGGGACTGGGAGAACTTCTTGCCCGTTCTGAGGTGGGGGGGTTGGGGGGGTGGAGGGGTCTAGCAGGCTGCTTGCTGCTTATCGACACATTTAGAAGACAAAAGACTCTGACGAAGAGGTGCGAAGGGAGTTAAGGTGGGCCGGATTTACAAGCTTTTTCATAGACTCTGGTAATTCTAGTGTTAAGAAATAACTTCAAGTATGGATCTTGGCTGTCAACATTCACTTTTATTCCTGGCTGCCCCACAAAATCAAAACTAGGTGGTGCTGCTTTATCTGAAGTAGGATCAACAGAAACCCAATCGCAAGCATCACTTTCAGATTCATTTCGCTGTCCGTCTCAATTTTACTGTCTGAAGACAGTGTCACTTCATCATGACTGCTGATAAGATGCTCCTCAACATCATTGCTCGTATCACTGTCAAGAGCGTGCAACACCTGGGCTGCTGAAAAACATTTCTTACGAGACACCATTATGAGGCTAGGAGAAGACGCGTCTACACTGTTGCTTGAGTAATGCTTGGCACTGACGCTTTTGGCACTTTTAAAATCCAAGTAGACCTCGGGTCTTACATGAGACACGTCTATACCGTTGCCCAAGTGACACTTATGACTAACGCTTTTAACAATGTCTTCACAGCCTGAGTGATGCTCGGGTCTCACGCTAAAGAGGTTAAATAAAGTGCAGTGCAGGTTCTCAATAAATGAATAGATCATGACGATCAAGATGAATAATTTAGTGGAAGGTAATCAGCTAATAAATACTCCAAAAAAGGTTTAAGATTAATGAAGAAAATTGAGCCTTGTCTCTCTTGTGAGCCTTGGTGGCTCTCTTTCCTTCTCACCCATCAGGTATGCTCAGCCAGAAGCTGAGACAAACTTTAAGAAAACTGGCTTGCGCAGTCACGGCCATCATAGCCGGTCGCAGCTGTGATGTCCCAAGCCCAACTCCATGGTGTCACTTGCAGACATCCATAGGGCAATTTCCTGAGCTGTTTGGTTGCACCTGCTCTCTGACCCTACCCTGTGTGTGCCATCAGCACACTCTCCATGCGGCCAGCTTCCAAGTGCCAACACTCCAGTCCTTACACTGCTTGCTCACCTGATTCTCTGCTCTCTGCCTTGCTCTCAAACTCTGCTCTCTGGTTTTCTCTTTTCTTCCTCTCGATCTCCACAGGCTCTCTTTTATACTCGAGTGGGTGCGACACAATACTTACAACCCATAGAGTGCCAGTGTGGAGCAGCTGAGCTGAGTAACAAGCCATCAGCTCATCTTCACACTAAACATCCGATGATCACCCAGAGAGCCCCAAACTGACTGTTTTTATTAAAAACACTCGCACAATTCCTCGACCCCTTGACTCACTTCGCCACAGCATGGCATCTGTAATTGGAGATGCCTTAGTATGCTGCATTATGCCAGAGCAGTCCTCATGTTTATCAGTCTCATCTTGGCATCAAAAATGACTCGAACATTAATGGATGGCAATCATCATCGTGGGCAAAAAGAATCCTGCCAGTCCTCAGAAGATCGTTCTCTCTACACGTGACCATTTGCATAGTCTTCAAGCAGCACCAAACAAGCCATGCTGTGTCAAACCAGAAGGCTAGGAATAGACTTGCAGGGAATGACACTTAGAGCTTTCTGTACACAAGGAGTGAATCACAGCGGTGTTTGTACTTCACTTAATTATTGACAACAGGGGATAGCAATGGTTTCTTATCCAACAATAATAACAACAGGAAGCCAACATAAAACTGATGAAAAAAAAGTTAGTGCTTCAGTACAAATACACAGCATTGGGCCTCTTTAAAGGGAACTAAAACACATCATGTGCATCGTATCGTCAGGTTTGAGCTTTAATATATTTGTTACGTAGTACTTAATAATAATGGCTTGGTGATATGAAGTCTTAAACGCACATGTCATCATTTAGTTGGCTTGGTTGCACTTTCTACTTGATCAATGGTGTCCTCATTTCCCAATGTGGAACGTGGCCCGGACACAGACACGCGGACAACGGTTTATCACCCAACACACACATTATTTATTTATAATATTTACAATTTAGTTAGTGCACAACCCAGTGCCTCCAGCACCGATCCCCCAAAGTCCAGGCCTCACTCTCCAGTGCCTTCCTTCTGGCCGCCTCCACTCCTCTCTGTCTCGTCTCTCGTCCACTTCCACCTGACTCTTGACTCCGAAATGAAGGGAGGCGGCCCCTTTTATAGCGGCCCAGATGGGCTCCAGCTGCTCCCCGACACTCCTCCACGGGCACTCCCCTGTGTGGCGGAAGTGCCGGCTGCGCACACGGAAGCCCTCCGGGTGTCTCCAGTCTTCTTCTCCCCAGCACTTCCTGGTGTGGCGGAAGTGCTGAGGTCCAGGGTTCTTCAGGCACCGGGGCACCCCCTGGCGGTGACCACGGGCCCCTACAGGGTTGAGCTTCCAAGCTCTGCATCCGTGGCCCCCAGTGCAACCAGGGCGGTCGCCCCCTCGTCGTCTGGAGGAGGTGCAAGCCCTCCTCCGGTCCTCCTGGGTGTCCCGGCTGGGTACCACCCCAAGCCATGTGCCACACTAGTTTGTACAAAATGTTGTGTATGCATGGGTCAGAGTTGCCAAAAATATACACATATTCTCCCATTGCTTTTTTGTTTTTTATAAATCTTAATATTTGTGCGGAAAGTTATGTATGTACATTTAACACCTTATTTTGTGTGTATGCAAGTTTTATAAATCTGACTTCAGGTCTGCTTGACACTGCGCATAGAAAGACAATTGAGGCCTAGGAAGACTGGTAAGAGGCTGCATGACCTCCAGGCCAGCAGGTGGCAGCACATAGTGATCAGTCAAAGAAAATGGAGGCAGGTTGCCAGTTTAAAGTTGAGTTTGGGTAGACTGGCAAAAGGCTTGTGTGTATTTGACATATGCCACTCCTTTAGAGTTTCACATTTGCATTTGTGCACTTGCTCCATTGTGCTTTTTGACCTTCTGCCTGTCTTGTGGAAGTTCCCTTACATCACACATTTTGCCTTCTCATCATGGCTTCTGTCATCCCTTCTGCTATGCTGAGTGTTCATGCCCATTTCTATTCACCCTCCATACCCAATGTGCTGTGATTTTGTTTTGTTCTCGACTCTTGTACTTCACTTTCCTTGTCTGGAAGTCATTGAAACGATGGCCACATCTGGCAGATGAACAGCATGTCACTTAAGACCCTTGACTTGCACCTCAGGTTGGTGGTATACACTCTGACTTTTTGTGACTCTATTATGGAAAAATGCAAGTTCAGAAATGAAAGTATGACAGTAAGATGGTCGATCTTATCAAGTAACCGGGCCATATGGATGTCAAATACCCAGACAGCATGGTATTTATCCCCACACCGCTCTAAATTCCATGCAAAAATGCATGAAATCCAAACTCTGTAGTGACATCAGCCCACCCAGGACTCTTCACACCAGTGCCCAAAATGTAAAGCGATCTCCATGTCCCCTCATGTAATCCGACATCACTTAGCGTACATCGTCATCCATCATTGTTATTCTCTGGCAGCAAACAGCTGAGCAGTGGCTCTTCCTCATCACCAGGCCTTCATGCCAGAGTTTGCATTTATTTTGTGTTAAATTACAGCCTTGCAAGATTTACGGCAGTCATTTTCAGGCGCGCTGTAAGGTGATTAAGCCTCTCATGGCATTCCGCACGCTGTCAGCCAACCTGAAGCAGTCAGAAAGTTCATCATGTTTAGTGAGATCCATCACAGTCGTCAGTGCCCAAGGATGGCTGACGCGGAGAGGAGACGTCAACCGGCAATGACACGGGTGACACTGCCACATGCAGTGAAACAGAAAATTGGAAAGATCAGGCTGCTCATATCACACAGCATCCTGTGCAGATAACTAAATGTCATTTCCTTTATATTGAATTTTTAAACATTTACTGTACGTCTCAATTTTAAATGTGACCAGAATCTTCTCTTGGTCAGTTCCACTGCTTTCTGCATGGCTGTCTGTGACCAGTCATGAGATGACTTATTGGAATTGAATATCATCAAATAGTGTCAGGTTAGTGTAGTGTGATTTTCTTGTAAAGGTGTGCAATGCTCTGGAGCACAAACGTTAAGAGAAGCAGCTGCAGTAGAAACCTTCAACGTATGTCTGTGAGTATAAACTGAAAGGGAAGGAGCTTAAAGCTGTTAAAGGAGAGAAGGTTAAAGTTGCAACGTTTCAGCTGTTAGCCTGCATCAGGTGTGCAACTGAAAAGGAAAGAGCAGGCAACAAATATGGGAGGAGAAGACGGGAGCAAAGCCAGGGCAGATGGAGGGAGAAAACGTGACAGTAGATAAAGGAAGAGATTAAACAGTTGGTCATTAAGACCTGGAGAAATGTGTGACCCGTGGCAGAGGATGAGCTTAGCTTCTTCTGATGTGCTTTAAAAAAGGGTCTTTGAAAGCCTGTGAAGGAACACAAGTCAAGAGATCAGCATGGCTATGATCAAGAAATGTGAGGTCTTTAATATTATCAGCTCGATGTGCCCCCCTGAAATGGTCTGCTAGCCATCTCCCTGTTTCACCTATGTAGATGGCTGGACACTTCCAACAAGAAATGCAATAAGATTTTTAGACTGGCAAGAGGTCCGTTGTCTAATGTTGGTTAGACCAGAGGGACCAATACAAGGGTGTGGTTGGTGACATATTTGCAGGTGACACAGCGGTTCTTGTTACACCTCAAAGTGCCTGAGGATGAATTGTGGCTCTGCTCTGTGAGCTACAGAGGAGACGTTTGCATCGGTTAGGTGGCTGATAGAAGGAGGTTTAGGGAGGGTTTGGATAAAAGGCACCTGTGGAAGGATCACTCTGCAAAACTGGGAGATTGTACTTACTGACCTGTGGGGGAGACAGAGTATCAGGGTGGAATGACAGGACCAGTGGAATGTGGTTTCCGTTTTTGTGGTTCATCTTAGAGTTCATGTTACAAGGGTCTACTCCTGCCATGATTGAGGGCCTGTCCACAACACAAGAAGGGGGTCCCAGACTCCTCGTTCTGAGTGCTTCATTACAGAAGTCAACCTATATCTATATACACATATACTTCTGACAAATTCAATTATTTGTTGGAGTTTTGATGAGTGTGTTAATCTCAAATGTGTTGTGTCAGATGCCCAGAGACCCAAATTTTATTTTCTCTAGAAAACCAAAGGGTTCTGAGGGTCCAAAATGCAGCAAAACAGAATCTTATCACTCTAGGCATACCTCACAATTAAAATGTATGAAAGAGGAGATTGTGGGAGTTGATATCCGCAGTGTCAATTGGCATTGTAATCAAAGACGGTTAAGGAAATAATCTAGCAATAAAACAACAAGAAGTGGCTGAAATACTGCCATCTCCCAATCTGGAGCTGCTCATTCCTTACGCAGGGGACCTCAGGGGGCCAGAGCTTATCTCGCCAAAATGAGCAAGAGGTCAATTATGAATGAAGCATCAGCGCCGATCCACCTGGAATGTGTGCTTGAAGGAGACGGCTGGAAACCGGAGAACCCAGAAAGGACAAAGGGGGCATCTACATCCCTGGAGAACATTTGTGTAAACATAACGGCAAATACAAATAGCTGTTTGTGATGAGAAAGTGTATTTGATTAAGAGGTGCACCAAGATGGAGGTGGAGGGAATGAGGCCAAGAGGTGTGCTTGGTGATGATGGCAGTCAATGGCAGTTGAAATGAAAAGAATGGCTTGCACCCCAAGGTATGCCCAGTACAAGCAAGCATGGAGGAGGAGAATTTGGGGGGCAAATAAATATCTGGATAAACCTAGAAAATGGCTGTTAAACTTGTAATGATGATGATGATGATGATGAGAAAGCTGACATCCCTCGGTGATATGCATAGCCCCCCATTCCTATGTCATTCTTCTTTTTTGTCCAAAATCAGGGCTCCTCACCTTGGCATTTTGCTGGAAGGAGACAACCAGAGCTTTAGGCCAAAAGGCATCAGAAACGGCCCCTAATCATGCTGGGAGCTTGCAGCACGTTGACAGACTGACTGGTCTTTCAGAGATGGCTACAGAGGCCTAGGGGGCCTAGTCTGGCATTGCCTCTAATGTGATCTGACGCTGTGCATGCATTCAGTGAAGATGCTGAATTGAAATGTGTTGCATTGATAAGTTTGTAATTTTAATTGCCCCTTTGGAGCTGATTTTTTACAGTATCATTGCTAGAGTGCTCTGATGTCTTGCAGGCAGTTCATTTTCCTATTCACACAAGGTCATATGTTAGATTTAGTTTGTGCTGCAGAGCAGAGTGTTACAAATATAACTGGTATTGATTTAGGACTTTCTGATCTCAAGGCTGTACTCTTCAGTGCTCATCTCTCTCTGTCCGTGGCTACATTTAAACCTTCTATTTTGTTTAGAAATATTAAATCAATAAATCCATTTGATGTTATGGTTAAAAGTCCTGGGGCACCTGCCCTCGGGGGTTCTACTCTATGGACCGCTGATCGAATTACAAGCCATAATGCTTCATCATCTTCCACCCTGGACACTCCGATCAAACCGCGTGTTGTCAGTCTGGCTCAGTTGATCAGACGCGCCACTCAATGAAAACCAAGGACGCCAACTTAGGAATCTTTGTAAACAAACGGCACTGGAGGAGCATTGTGAGGCACTCAGAGTGCAACAACGAGATCTGTGAGAAGATCTGGCAATGCAAACCTAATGTTTTGTGTTCTTACTTCATGAACGTAATGAAACCACGGCAGGGTTTACTGTTTAGCTCCTCCTGGCTTTTTCAGCTTTTTGAGGTAGAACCCATTTTTGACCCTCTACAGTCATTGCCAAAAATTTTGAGAATGACACAAATATTAATTTTCACAGAGTTTGCTGCCTCAGTTTTTGTCAGTGATGACAATTTGCATCTACTCCAGAATGTCATGAAGAGTGATCAGATGAATTGCAATTAATTGCAAAGTCCCTTTTTGCCATGAAAATGAACTCAATCCCGTCTCCTAACGTTGATTCAGCTGCGGGATCGGGGCACCACCAGTGCAGACTTTACTCAGGAATGGCAGCAGGAAGGTGTGAGTGCATCTGCACATACAGTGAGATGAAGACTTTTGATGGATGGCCTGGTGTCAAAAAGCCTCAGGGGCAGACTGATATTCTGTAAAAGGTACAGGGATTGGACTGCTGAGGACTACTGGGGTAAAGTCATTGTTTCTGATGAATCCACTTTCTGTTTGTTTGGGGCATCTGGAAAAAAGATTGTCCAGAGAAGAAAAGGTGAGCGCTACCATCAGTCCTGTGTAATGTCAACAGCAAAACATCCCGAGACCATTAGTGTGTGGGGTTGCTTCTCAGCCAAGGGAGCGGGCTCACTCACCATTTTGTCTAAGTACACAGTCATGAACGAAAAATGGTACCAAAACATCCTCTGAGAGCAACTTTTCCCAACCATTCAAGAACAGTTTGGTGATGAGCAATGCATTTTCCAGCATGATGGAGCAGCAGGCCAAAGTGATAACCAAGTGGCTTGGGGAACAAAACATCAAAATTTTGGATCCATGGCCAGGAATCTCCCCAGACCTTAATCCCATTGAGAACTTGGGGTCAATCCTCAAGAGACAAAGGGTGGACAAACAAAAACTTACAAATTCTGACAAACTCCAAGCATTGATTATGCAAGAATGAGCTGCCATCAGTCAGGATTTGGCCCAGAAGTTGATGGACAGCATGCCAGGGTGAATTGTAGAGGTCTTGAAAAAGAAGGGCCAACACTACAAATATTGACTCTTTGCATAAACTTAATGTAATTGTCAATAAAAGCCTTTGAAACTTAAGAAATGCTTGTAATTATACTTCAGTATACCATAGAAACATCTGGCAAACAAATCTAAAAACAGTGAAGCAGCAAACTATGAAAAACTAATATTTGTATCATTCTCAGAACCTTTGGCCACGGCTATAGACCATTTGTAGGCCATTTTTGGACCATTTTTTAGTGCAGAAGATTACACCCTTATGAAGAAGAGTAAAACAATAGGCGTCTTCATCAAAAATGATTCCAAGGATTTGTAGTTTTGCAAATGACCCCAGGGAGTTGCCCCCAAATGGGATAAGTGGGGTCAAAGATACTCCATTTCACAAAACTGAAAAGAATGGGGATCAGGCATGTGGGGTGTCATTTTATGCTGTTTCAAGGTTGCTGATCATGAATATGATACCATGTTTGATATTTGATTCTTTATTGGTGGTCTTAGCCCTCTAAGCGCCATTCCCAGGAGGTTAAAAGTGACAAATTTCAAACACAAGCATGTGGGGATTGTTTTAGACTATATCAAGGTCAGCAGTTATGAATAGGACGTTATTTTTGATTTTGTGATCCTTTACTGGGGATTTGCCCCCTGTGGACCTCTATCAGAGAGGTCCGATTTATTTTACAATAGAGAATAATTAGACTTTCAATATTTAAATTGAAGCACACACTTGAACATTTCAAATATCTGACACAACTATTCCTCTTTGTTATGTACCTCTGCCTCATGAAGTAAATCGTCATAATACATTTTTATAAACACCCTGAATTAGGGCAGCTTGTGCTAAAATTTTGCTATGTTTCGTACCTCTAGGGTTTTGAAAGGTGTATTATTATTTGTATTATTATTGTTATTAGTAGTAGTAGTAGTATTATTAACTGGCAAGCCATAGTAAAAACTAATTAGGGAATAAATAACAATTGACTTGGCTATAACTAATGAAGAGAATAAAGGGAAATAAACCACAAAAGTTCAAATCACCCACCTAAAATCAGAGGTGAGGTTGTTGACCGTCTCAAATCCAACGGTGCCATGGAAGTCACTCGGCAGCCCACCCGTATTGAGCTCGGCCTTTTTGCTTGTAACAAATGACCTTCCTGGGCCTTCATGAGAGTTAAAGTGGCGCATGGCAGCAGATAAAAATGAGCCTTTCTGTGAGCCCAGCAGGACGCCCCCCCGCCACGCCAGGTTTATACCCCTAAGCAGAGCCGTGATTGGCCTCTCTCAGTCCTTCCAGCAGGGTGTTAAATGGCATATAAAACCATTTAAGTGTAACTGCAGCTCGGTCGATGAACCAAAAATGCTCAATAATTTGAGTGTCTGTTTATATTCAGCTTTGTGACAGCTGATGAAACAAATTCTAGTGCTTCAGACTTGGACCTGAAGAACCCGTCATGAGGGTCTGCACGTCCTTTCATTAACCCGTATCAACGTGCAGCTCCTGCTCTTGTTCTGGTGCCCCAGTTAAATCACGCAGTCCAGTTCTCTGAAGGTGTAGGGTCAGTGTCATCTCTTTTCAGAATTTTGTTGTTTTTTTCTTCTGTAATAAAATGTTTGTGTTAATAAAATTGGGTGCTTCACCTTTAATTGAATTAACGACAATCTTGAGTTTGCTTAATGCTAAGGATGTCAAATCTGCCTCCTTCTTGAAGCGTCATCATTTGACCCAGCTATAGCTGGCATACCAGGCCTGCATGTATCCATAAAACTTAAATATGATGGAGGAACTCAAAAATTCTCAGAATAGTTAAAAAAAACTTTTGATTACAAAACTTACAGCCTTTTCCTTTTAGTCACCTTCAAAATTGTCCCATTGAGTTGCATTAGACTTGTCCCGGCGCTTCACACATTCCTGTTGACGTATCCTGTTCTCATCTTTTGTTACCGTGGCTGGAGCCTCCTGTGATTTTTTTCCTGAATTTCACATTATCTGTAGCTTTTGAATGGGTTACCTTTTTTATGCAGTTGATATTCAGACCTAACATTAAAAGTGAAAGTTCATCAGCATTTGCACAGCTCACAGCTTACCTGAGTGACATTAAAACTCTTTAAAACTAACCTGCAATAAAACCAAAGTCCTGTTGATTGGCGCAGAAGTTCAGCTACAGAACATCATGAGCTCCTCCTCACTCACACTTGGTGACGATCTCACCAGACCTTCTTCTTCTGCTAGGACTCTTGGAGTCATTTTTGTTTCCTCCTTTTCTCAGTCCACCCACATATAAGCCACATTATTTAACTTTCTTTCTTCCACCTCTGTAACATTTCACATGTTTATTTGTTCCTCTCGTTTTCTGATGCTTTTGTGACTCGGCTACTGTAACTCTCTACTGGCAGGTGCCCCTTCTCTTCTATTGGTCCAGAACTCTGCAGCTTGCACAGCAAGCACATAACGGGCATCGTGCTCCGACTCCACCGGCCCACTCCGTCTTAAAGGACTGACTGTAAAATTCTGTTACTAACCATAAAACCTTACGTGGACTTGCACAGGAACACATCTGTCGTGTCTTCTTCCTCCTCCTCTATCACTGTGCTCCTGTCCACCCATCTCGCTGGGCCCCACACCATCCTGCGCTCTGTGGTTGACAGGGCCTTCAGCTCTAAATAGACCACCCTAAATTAATGAGAGCAGCCAACTTAACTCATCTGGCCAGGAGGGCATTGGGCTTTATTTTTATGTATTTTTTGTATTTTTATTCCAGTTTATTCTAATTCAAAGCCTTTTGTTTCCTGTATTTATCTTTATTTAGTGTTTTATGTAGATATTATTCATATGCAATGTTATATATGCCATGGTGTTCATTTTAAATTTCTGTGAAGCACTTTGAGCATGGGAATGTTGCAATAAGAAATAAATTAATAACAATAATAATTATTATTATTATTGTTGTTGTTGTTATTATTAGTATACATTATAAAGCCAGAAGCCTAGGAATCACAACACACTTGATGGCACCACCATCTTTTATAGTCCTCATACTGTGAGTAGCATCAGGCACAATCACTTTAGACCTACACTTTAGAGGAGAGGGGAACCAACAAACCCCTGGCTAAAAACAAGCAAATCTATTGACATTTAAGTGAATTTATTAAATAAAGAAAAGAAAATTCCAAAATCAAACAAAATCACTGAAAAGAATAAACATATTTACAAAATTATAAATATTTCAGAAAAATCAAAAATAAAGAAACTGAATACAAATGCAATGCATTTACAGGCTGGTAAGAGACAACAACAATTTCAACATTTATTTCTATAGCACATTTTCATACAAATGATGTAGCTCAAAGTGCCTTACATGATGAAGAAAGAGAAAAAAGACAAAATAAATAAGAAAATAGAATTAGGGAACACTAATTAACATAGAATAAAAGTAAGATCTGGTGGCCAGGGAGGACAGAAAAAACAAAAAAACTCAAGACGACTGGAGAAAAAAAAAATCTGCAGGAGTTCCGAGGCCACAAGACCACCCAGCCCCCTCTAGGCATTCTACCTAACATAAATGACCTCAATCAGTCCTCATGGTGTTCAGGGTTCAAATGGAAGAACTTGATGATGACGGTCACGTGGACTTCTGGCCTTTAATCCATCAAGGTAGGGACAGCATGGTGCTTTGATTGGGTGATAAAGTTGTAGTCAACAATGGGAAAAAGTCAAAAATGGTAAATAGAAAAGATTTCCAAGCAACCAGGAGTCAAAGCGCAAGATGTTAAGCAGAAGTCGAGGGCAAAACGAGAGTCAGTGGCCAGAAAGCATTCATCGAGCTAGGGCTGACTCAGCAAGTAAGCCAGTACAAGGCATTCTGAGCATTAATACGGTCATTGCCATGACATCTGAAACACACCAAATAAGGTCATGTGACATGTCTCGAGGGCATTGCCTAAGCAAAGAAAATCGAGATAGCAACAAAGTTAAAGTTTGACAGATAAAGTCTGAATGGGAAATAAACCTCAAAGTGTAATCTTCATGTAAAAAAAAAACATACAATAAACAAAAACACAGACAAAACCAAATCGGTCTAATTAAGAATCAAAACCAATTACGAGAGAAAAAAAATGAAATCCAAACAAAAATGGTTGGAAAACAACAAACTTACAAAAGCAAAGAAGCACAAAGTGGAGCCGAACAAGAAAAGCAGGAAAGCTAACAGCGCAGCTAAGAGCTCAGACTGAACTTCTTGGTGGGTCACCTAATTAGAGGTAGAAGGACGGAGGCAAAACTACAAACATCACAATAAACAAAAGCAAAGAACAGACAAGGGAGCAGGAGAAGAGCAGAATTCACACAAAACACTACAAAACAAAGAGACAATCAGCCCCCAAATGACAGGACCCCTGGGATAAACAAAAACAAATCTCATTAAAATTCCATTAAATAAGCCAATAACACAAATCTAAATACAGTTTGCACATAAATAATTTTTCAAAGGGACTCACAGGAGACTTTGTGTGTTTCAGGTAAGGATTTAATAAACTAATCGGACAACGAGATGCCCAGAGGGAGTCACTGAACTAGCACACACCTGAGCCCCCCCACTCCCTTCCCCTGACCTCCTTGCCCTTTAAACATAAAGCATACATGAAAACTGCATAGCTGTAAAAGGGACCCTCAGCAGTCCACCAAACAATGGTGCACAGGGGGAAACTGGGATTCCCGAGTAGGACGTTCATCCCACAACTCCATTCATGTTCCAGATGTAGCTCCCTTGACAGCATCTATTGATTCCCATTTCTACTAATGCAAAATAAAGTGACTCAGCTTTGCCGTAACGCCAAGAGCGACTCGCCTTCCTCCTGTGATTTGAACCTTGGGTCAGAACGCGGCAACAGACAGAAGCCGAATGGAACTTGAAGGGAGTGCGAGTGTTGAATCACACGAGGAGCTCAGAGCCCATTCAAGAGGCCTCTCAGACTTGATGGGTCAGGCTGAGCTCCTGGTTGCTTTTTATGACACGTCACTTTCACAAATGGACATGATGTCTACCCATAAAGCTAAAAGATTATCTCATGTTTTTTATTCTGTCAAGCAGGTAAGTCAACCCCAAAGCTATACAAAGGACTGCTTTCAGATTTTGACCTCCTTGTCACTGATCTTTTAACATTCAACACAGTTCCCTTCACAACTTCAGACCGTTTACACTCTCCTCCCTATTCAAAGGGTGCCATTTTGGCAACTCAAGGAGCACACATTGGACAGCAAGGGGGACCACCCGCTCCACCTAGCACTCCATAAGAGCTTCAACCAGCACTGACTTATAGTACAGTATGGTGCTTTACTCTTCTTGTACTTGTCCTTGTGTATTTGTTGCACCACAGTTTGGGGGGACCTTATTTTGTGTCAATGTGTGCCGCAATGCGGTGTACAGATGGTATGACAATAAAGCCACCTGACTTGACTTGATGTGACCTTCTCAAATTTTATAAATAGTTCAGCTAAAGTATTTCGTGAGTGAGAATTCCATTTGGTAAACCACCAGTCCATGGAGATGTGATTTTAAGTTTGTCTGCTCCCTCAGATGGACCACTGCCTACCTCGGACCACCAGGCCACTGGTGCTGGCGACTGTGGACTGGGAGAGCAGCGGGTGAAATTTCTTCTTTCTTAGTATTCAGAACTCGCTCTCATGTTCAGATTTAAATGCAGATTTTTTGACAAGTATTTCCAAGCTAATATTTCAAAGTCAAAGACCTGATGCCAAGAATGAACTTTGTCTCAGTAATGCGGCCCCCTGATGGTTTTTTGAAAGCTTTTTTTTTATATATGTACAAATTCACTCATTTTAATGCACATTAAAGATTCCAACCAAAATACTTCTGAGCAAATGGGGAAACCTTACATGACCCTGAGCGAGTGGACACACTTGTTCATCATGATCAATGTGTTTTATTTTAATTTTTACTACAACACTTACATTTTTTGTTTTATTCATCCATTATGCTGCCATTTTGATCCATGTTCATCTTCAAGTAATAAATAAAACAGAAAATTGGACATACAGAAACGAAAGACCTGTGTGTGTATGGAGTAGTCATGCTCAACCACAGCCACTAGATGGCGCATGCATGCACATTTACATTTTTTCGGCACTTATATGCACCTCACTTCTCACTACGAAAGACCCCTGTCCAGCAAACGGCGCCCCACAACAACAATGTCATGCTAATGACACAGATGAAGACACACAACGTCGAAAGGAAGCAAACACCGGGACTCAACAGCGTGTGAGTGAAACACCTCAGCAATGGAGGGCAAGGCTTGAAGTTTTCACTAAAAACAGTGTCTATCTGGAGGTATTTTTGCAAGACAAAGATTAATAGAACTCATATACCAGCAATATGGCTAAGACATGGTATTGCCACTGTCTTCGTACGAAAACCAGAGAGTCAGCAAGCACAAGGTGGGTCCACATCCTCTGCTCTGGGTAATTCTTAAGAGTTTGCTGACGCCTCTTCAAGTTCATGAATATAATAAAACTGCTAGGGAGTCTTCAAGTTGTTTTTTGTCCCAAACACCAACACAGCTAGTCTTCAATATAAAGAGTAATTGAACTTGTATCATATACTGTACAACATACCAAGCAATGTAGAGAACAAAGAGAAATGTGACAGACAGTGTAAGACTGTACTGAGCATTAAAGGCATGGCAGTCAGCAATCTCAGTGCTAATGAAGAGGAGCTGGCAGTTGGTGGTGTGATGGGGGTCATTGATCATTCATTTTGTAAAGTAGCTCTTAACGTCTTAGTAACATCCACCAGTCTTTTTGTGCTATTCAGTGTGCAAGGCAAAGCCTGCGGAGACCCCAGCAGCAGTTTGATTGGTTGCTTTGCAAAGGTTGTCCCAGCTGGCCATTCACCTTCACCAGAACTTTGTGGCTCTCAGCAGTGGCGCTGGTTGCAGACTCGTTACTTCAGGCTGGCATACTGCGATGAGAGGCACGGATTAGCTGTAGCTAAGTGGTGCATGTGTGTTTGTTCAATAATTTGCTTAGCAAACAGCATGGACTGTTAATGACCCTCTTCTGTTCTGTTTGTCTTCTTGACTCTGCGAGTCGCCCCCACGCTACTGGATCCTACCGGGAGCTTCTTCAACCCACCAATGACGTTTCTGAGGAAAGAGCTTGGCAAATGAGGACAACACACAAAGCAAGGGCAAGGTGCACAGTGTTTTTATTAAAATCAATTCAACAAATTAAGGTGTCCAAAGGGTGCAATACTCCAAAAAATTCAGTAAAAAAAAATAATCCAATAAAAAGCATGAATGCATTGAGGCTAAAATCAGTCAAATAATCCATTAAAATTAAATCCATTAAAACACAGCCAGATAGCTGTCTGTAAAACCCATGAGCCCTGGTGCATTCCTTACAACTGCCGTCTCCTTGGCATAACCCAAATGGGTCCTTGAAGCCAAGGAGGCGCCTACCCAACCGATCAGCCTACCTTCTGTGCTGCTCCTTGGCTCAGACCCTTTGTAGCCCTCTCTGGCTCCAGGCAGGGTACCCCATTGCTGTCAGGCTTGCGTCGCTGTGGTCCATGGCACCACCCGCAGAACGCCTCTCTCAGCCTCTCCTTCCCCTTCAGCTGCGCTGTCTCTCTCCAGTGAGTCCCTATAACTGGGCAGTGCCTTCGCCACTCCAGCTACCAGGTCACTCAGTGGCCATCAGCCCCCCGAGCACTGTTCACATACTCTGAGTTATCTGCTTTCTCTGTCTTTCTTGCGCTCATTTGCACCGGATCTCACGCTCACTCCAGCCTTTTCCCCCTCTCCATCTTTTAAACTCTGTCTTCCTTTTTCTTTTAATTCTTTCCCCCTTACTACACTCTTGCTTTCCTTTTAAAGTGGGGACGTGGAACAACTGCGTAAATCAGCAGCTCCCGGCACCAGTTAGGGTCATCGTGAACAAGAATCGCTCTAGCCTCGCTACCACCCCCCAACCTGAAGACACGAGTCTGGTGACTGTTTATTGAAAAAATGCCATTCAGCCGCAAACCTCACTTTACCACAGGGTACAATGGCTGCATTGTCATGTCACTATTCCTGCTCATAGCAAGTGACTCCAGAGATACTGAGAGATTTAACAGTAAAGAATCTCACCTGCATTTTATTACACGCTCCAGCATGTGCTTATCATGTTTTAAAATATCCAGGAGGGTGAAGGTGGCCTGTTGCCCTGGTTTGCCAGAGCTGTTACTTGCTCGTACCTTTTCTGTGATTCTGTCTAACTGTGGGACCCCGAGAGGTTTGGTTTTTCTTCCCTTGATCGTCACCTAGTCAAACCGCAGTTATAATACTGAATATCGGCGTGATTCGCTTATGTTCATCACTGAATCTGTTGTGTTGAATGGTGTGCTTTACGTAATTTGAGTATTCATGTATGCAAATGTGTGTGTACTTTACAGTCCATTATCTTATACATTATAGTCTGTGACCACAAGGGGGCGCTCCAGCTCCCCAGCACCCGACACAACAGACACCATGCACAAATGCAGCAAAACACACATTTTATTTACCGGGAGGGAAATAATTCTCCTTTGTTCCCTCTACAGCAAGCACAGTACAAATCGCCAATCCAATGAATAAGCACAGCACACAGCACTTTGTCTTGTCTCTCTCTGTCTTCCTTTTTGCCTTCACTCCTCCTCAGGCGAGCGTTGTCCTCTCCCTTCTTGACTCTTGCTCCCCCAGTTAGATGCGGCTGTTGCTTATATTCAAGATCCCAGGAGTACTTCAATATTGCATAATAGTGGCCCTGGAGTACTTCTGGGCAAGGCGGGAGCCCTACATAAAAGGGCTCAGCATCCCCTGGCAGCACCCCGGAACCCAACAGGGCTAATACCAATTCCCACACAGCCCTGTGGGGAAGTGACGTGCCATTGCAACCCAGGGTGCTGCCAGATAGCAGATTAGGGAAGATAACACCCTTGATAAGCCATCTCCCCCGTCCTTCTGTTAAGGGGGCTTCCCAGCTGGGTAATGATCTATCCATCCTTCACAAATCATAAAGATGTGTGAGTCGTAAGCACTCTGAGCAGACACTCGGTGAGGACCTCTAAACCAAAAAAACTCAATTCAGCTATGGAGACTTAGCATTCGATGTAATTCATGGCTGATGCCCCCAACTGCTGTTACAGCACCTATAGCACCAAATGTCCATTAATAAGGTTATGGAGGACAAATTCACTGAATCAGGGGCACTTTAAATTACCAGCTTTGTCTGACTTTTTATGAATTAAGAATGAAGCTGCAGAGAGAGAGAGAGACTTCTCCAGACTGCGCATTCATGTTGTTATGTGCTGCTCCCAACTTTCAGACTGGCTGGTTAGCATTCTGCTGCCTGTTTCCTCTATGCTGCACCCCAGCCTGTTAACCAAAATGACTCCCCATTTAAAAATGATTTAGCCTTAAATAAGAACACTGGACAGATAGAATATACTTCATTGAAGCAATTCTTAAAAAGAACTCAGGGCAGATGAATGTCCTAGAAGAGATGAACGCAGTGCAATTTGGATCCTTGCCTGGCCTCAGAATTTGGCAGGCAAGAAGTTTAATTAAATGAGGAACTCAATAAGAGCCACAAATCAACATTTCATTATAAGATTGGCTGTAATCAAAAACTGCACCCACCACAGTTCTCCAGGTCTGAGCCCGGCAGCTTGGTCCTCATAAATCCTTAGGCCACTTGTCAAATGAGGTAGCAAAGTAAATGTAACAAAATGGACATCTCTACAAGTTGGAGTAGGCCAGAGTTTTATTAATACGTGAAACTCTTCAGTTGGCAATGCAATGATCTTTCAACTTACGCTTAATTTGTTGTGTGGGATTGTAGGAGTCACATTAGGAATTATCATTGCCTCACACGTGGTGGGCTTAGTACCCGGTGCATCATTAAGCGGACTGTATGTGTCATCTCCATATTCAGAGGTTTACGATCACCTTAGAGCATTTTTGGCATTGATTTCTTCATTTTGTTTCCTTTAAATTAATTTGTATTCATTTCTGCTTTGCTTTCTTCTCTTCTTTGATTAATCATCCTGCGTTAGGTGGTCTTAAGTGTGAGTGGTTGCAGATGTTTCTCGTTATATAAAATTAAAGGAAAAACTCTCTTATTAAATAAATAAAGTTAGTCATCGACTCCTGCATTCTTAGCTACAGTTGCCCGACTCAGAAAGTTTGTCAGATCAATCAACCCTTGTCTTTGTTTTGTTTTTAATTTTATGCTTAGTATTTAATAGCCATTGCCACTTGGAAAATTAAACCAAAGCCACGTCTGTTTTGAATGGTGACATATATCTGGGGACA
The DNA here is from genome assembly GCA_026402145.1 of Polypterus bichir lapradei. Classification (NCBI taxonomy): domain Eukaryota; kingdom Metazoa; phylum Chordata; class Cladistia; order Polypteriformes; family Polypteridae; genus Polypterus; species Polypterus bichir. Next base: position 12,060,065 of record JANRMT010062813.1, on the reverse strand, counting down.
CAGTACTGAACTTCTGTCTGAAATTGCAGAAGTCATCTCTTATGGTCGAGTGCTCCACTGAATACGATCCATCAATCAATATTTAGACTGACTTACTAAGTCTAACCCTAACCCTAATTTTTTTTTTAAAAAAACGATGGGTGATCCGGCTCGTAAGATCCTCATTGTTGGGGACCCGAGTGGCTGGACCAGGCCAAGGGGTCACCCACGTAACACCTGGCTGTGGCAGAAAGAGGGTCATTTCCAGAGGGTGGGACTGGACCGTGTGTCTGCCTGGGGGGTTGCCAAACAGGATCCTGAGTTGTTTCATCATGCAGTGGGTGCGGCAACGCTCTGTACCAGTGCATGCTCCCCAACTTAAGCAAACCTCAGATTAGAGTCTCTGTGTGTCGAAAGTCTAAAATCGATATGTCATGAGCCAGAAACTCAGCTGGGATGTTTCTAACAAATCTTTGAAAATCAGAGATCATAACCAGCTGTGCTAACCATTGTGCCACGATGCCACCCTACAAGGTTTCATTTAAAATAAAGAGAAACTGAACTGAGTCCTCAGATTTTGTTTCAATGAGAAGGCAAATGAATACGACCCTAAACAATTAAAAATTATTTTTATTAATTTGGAAGTTTTATTTGAATTCAAAGCACTGGCGCGGGCTGCTTAGGTTTGCCATCCTCTCTCATCAACAGGAATGCCAGCATCTTGATGTGGAAGATGTCTTCTCATTGCAGGTGCTCTTCCCTCCTCCAGTGGGCCCCAAGCTGTATTTTACATAACAAACTCAGAGACCACGAAGAAGAAGAGGAAGAAGCGCTCGTCCTTTCCAAATGCGGCACACACTGCTAGTCCCAGCAGACAGGCGGGTGTGTGTTTTGTATTGACAACGTTTTTAATTGACCACCACTTCATATGTGCCGCTTTTCTACATGCCAGTTCCTGAGGGTATTAGGAGTTTTCCACATTGAGCAGCTTAATAGGCATACGGCTAAGGGGAATTGCAGAATACAAGTACAGTAAGAAAAACACATCTGAAAAAAGGCTGATTAATATTTTAATAAATGTGCAGAGAGTAATGAGGCTGGATACAGGCTTACAAAAAGTGGCATTTAATCACACAGGCCTGGGAGCGGGCAGCCCCTCTCTAGAAGCCGCGGACTAAATAGCAGCTGCTTGCAGGCCTCAGTTATGGGACACACCACAAATGTTGCTCCACCTCTCCAATGACAAAGTCCACACGAGGCAGTGAAGTCGCTTCTGGTAAATTGGAGCCAAAGATATGAGGGGGAAATTTTGTTTGAAGCCTTTGTGGGGAATGTCAAGGGTGCACATGAGAATGACCCAACCATCCACGTTCAAACTTGTTTTATCCAGTTTAGCATGACAACTATAATTGGCTAACTAAAAATATTACGATATGCAAGCTTTCGAGGCAACTCAAGATCTTGCCTGAAGAAGAAGCCTGAATTGCCTCGAAAGCTTGCATGTTGTAATCTTTTTAGTTAGCCAATAAAAGGTGTCATTTTGATTGACTTCTCACTACATTCATAATGGCTAACACGGTACAACACCCCAGTACTAATGGCAATAATCTGAAAATGGCTTCTCCTTTTTAGAGGGGGTTGCAGTCCCAGCCTCGTTCCCCCATAATCCATCAGACTCATCCACTCAACCCCTTCTCTGGATTCTTAAATATGTTTTGTCTCACCTCTCAATGTTTGGCAGTCCATGTATCGTAACATACTTTATAGGGAAAACTGCTTAGATGTTTTTACAAGTGAAGCAAGTTCACACTGCGAGTCAGTGGAGGAGAACTAAACCAGCGTGCGTGTGCAGCGCCTTAACTACTAGAGCATTAGAGACAGCGGTGACAAGGACAGGACACTGGGTCCAACAAGCTTGTCCATCCTATACACCTCGATTGTCCAAAACAACCTCAACTTAAGACATGTAGATCCTTGAAATCTGATTCTCCAACACACCAATTAGTGTCTAAGTCTCTTTGCATGAAGAAAAACTTTCTTAATGTTTGGGTCAAATCTGCACTTAACAAATTTCAAGTTATGTCCCTTGGCAGCTTGGTTAGGTACAACAATTTTACTAATAAATCTTTTTCTTCTACTCTCATGCTTTCTCCTCTTTTCACGTTGATGTTATTATGGATTGATGGTCTGAATGGTGGGTTCTTGTCGAGATTGTTCTGATGTTCTTAATTCTCCCATCAGTAGACATTGTTGTTATTGTAGAAGATGCAGTTGGCAGCAATAGACTTCTGAATTCTTGAGGCTGTGTCCATAATGTCACCAAAAGGAGGAGCAAATGGAATGAAAGCCCACCACTTTTGTGTCCTATAAGATGGCAGCCAATGATTACACCATAAGCACATAACTGGACACACACTTTGTGACAAAAATAGTTCCATTCAAACACAGCAGCCTGCTTTGCATCCAAACTAGCATATTGAACAGCTAGCTGTGTGAAAATGAAATTACGAGAAAACCAGAACAAAAGTGGGACACATCGGTCCGTGATGGGGCTGAAGGTGGGAATTGTCCGTGCTGGGTGAATCCCCATCGCATTGCAATACAAGTTACTATCTATTAAGGCATGGATCCATGGGTGTACGTACCAGATGGTGTCCTGGCGAACATTGTGAAACAATTCCTCTGAAGAGGCAATGATCTGCACAGATTCTAAGAGGGTCCCACAAATGTTGTATCAGAATAAGCCCTTGCACGTAGAAGGTCAGGGAAGCGTGTCCAGTTCACATTGACCACTGAGATCAGGTGGTCTCAGTTGTTCTCATACAAAAACTTACAGCGGGTGACAGAATCTCTGGAGCATGTCATCAAATGGCTAAACTACCTCTGATATACAACAAAGTTAACTGGACAGACTGCAACACTTGCTGATCTAGAAAGAAAATGGTCTGGGGAGGAACAGACTGGTCATGGCTGACACCAGTTCAGTTAAAGCCGTGATGGGCTCAGTGAGAAAGTGCTTCTGAGTACAACATGCCTAGAGGCTCGATCTTCTACCACTGATTAAAAACGTTAAGTCCATTATCAGCAGTAAAGTTTCATCCTTTCCTTTGCTTGTTATTTAAAGTTAATTCAGGGAGGGAGGAGTATCACTCTGAAGACAAATTTAGACAATGAAATGAAGCAGCACTCACGTGATTAACGTGTTTTAGGACACTTCACATGTCACGTGTTTCCAGCTGAACCATCTCTCCAATTCCCAACCTGCCTTATCCAGTTTAAGGTTTCAGGATTGTGCATTTTGTCCCAACAACGTTAGGTGTAAACCAGCAACCAGTGCTGGACAGGACACTCTGACCCAAGTTTGAGTCCCGCATTAGTGGCTTCTGTCCATATTTGGGGTTCAAGAGATGAGGCAGAATGAAAAAGTAATAAAACAGACACTGGATAAACATGCAAACTCCACACAGACTGTGGCCACCTTGGATAAAGAAACCAAGTGTCTGGGGGCTCTGAGGTGTCAGCATTATGCCGCCATGCTGCCCTCCTCACAACATCACATCACATTGCCCAACGCAACACAACATCCGCTCACATATGCCATTCAGGGCTGGAGCCTGTCCAAGCAGCATAGGCTGCAAGGCAGGAAAGAGCCCTGGACAGTACACCAGTCCATTGAAGGGCCCATTCTCACTCATACAACTGTCAATAGACCTCACCAGCATGTCTTTGTGGATGTCTGAAGAAGACAAGAACTCCATTGATATGTCAAATGGCAGCAGGACGTGAGGCCCGGTCACTGACTCCGAGAGGCAGCGGTGCTAAACGCTTCACCGCCGGTCCACCCCTTCATCATGTAAAGTGGACTCCCATTCCTGGAGGTGGCAGCTGGGAGACCAGCACTGCAAGGTAAAGCCAAAGCCCTGATTGTGAAGGACATGTTGGGCAAGGAGCAGCTAGCTGTACATCTGCTTGGCCATTTCTGTGCAGTACAGCAGGATGGCTTTGGGCCTTTTGGTGGATATCTCTGATTTATTTGTTATGTTTAGTAATATTCACTACATATTCCTTTACATGCAGACCAGTAGACATATAATTCATACATTAATTACATTTATACAACCAACTCAACGTGCTTAACATAGACAATGCAGGGCCTCTGCATTCACCACTAATGTGCAGCTTCCACCTGGACGATGCAACGGCAGCCATTCTTGCACCAAAATGTTGGTGCAACAATTGAGTTAAAAAATGTTGTCCTAAAACAGAAAAATGTGTTGAATAGATGAATATGCAATAATTGCCATTCAACTTAAAATATTTTATTAAGTGAAATAATGTTTCTGTACTTAGTCAGCTGTCTGTCTGCGTGTCTCAATGATCCTAGGAGCTATGTTGTCCGGGGCTTTATGCCCCTGGTAGGGCCACCCAAGGCAAACTGGTCCTAGGTGAGGGATGAGACAAAGAACGGTTCAACAAACCTCCAATGAAGAGTAAAAACTGTGGACGACGTTTTCCCTTGCCCGGACGCGGGTCACCGGGGCCCCCCTCTGGAGCCAGGCCTGGGGGTGGGGCTCGATGGCGAGCGCCTGGTGGCCGGGCCTACACCCATGGGGCTCGGCCGGGCACAGCCCGAAGAGGTAACGTGGGTCCTCCTTCCCATGGGCTCACCACCTATGGGAGGAGCCAAGGAGGTCAGGTGCAATGTGAGTTGGGTAGTGGCCGGCGGCGGGGACCTTGGCGTTCTGATCCTCGGCTACAGAAACTGGCTCTTGGGACGTGGAATGTCACCTCTCTGAAGGGGAAGGAGCCTGAGCTAGTGCGCGAGGTTGAGAGGTTCCGGCTAGATATAGTCGGACTCACCTCGACGCACAGCTTGGACTCTGGAACCAATCTCCTTGAGAGGGGCTGGACTCTCTACCACTCTGGAGTTGCCTCCGGTGAGAGGCGCCGAGCAGGTGTGGGCATACTTACTGCCCCCCGACTTGGAGCCTGTGCGTTGGGGTTTACCCCGGTGGACGAGAGGGTGGCCTCCCTCCGCCTTCGGGTGGGGGGAAGGGTCCTGACTGTTGTTTGTGCGTATGCGCCGAACAGCAGTTTGGAGTATCCACCCTTTTTGGAGTCTCTAGAGGTGGTGCTAGAGGGCATACCTTCTGGGGATTCCCTCGTTTTGCTGGGAGACTTCAATGCCCACGTGGGCAATGACAGTGAGACCTGGAAGGGCGTGATTGGGAGGAATGGCCCCCCCGATCTGAACCCGAGCGGTGTTCTGTTATTGGACTTCTGTGCTCGCCACGGATTGTCCATAACGAACACCATGTTCAAGCATAAGGGTGTTCATATGTGCACTTGGCACCAGGACACCCTAGGCCTCAGTTCGATGATCGACTTTGTGGTTGTGTCGTCGGACTTGCGGCCATATGTCTTGGACACTCGGGTGAAGAGAGGGGCGGAGCTGTCAACTGATCACCACCTGGTGGTGAGTTGGCTTCGATGGTGGGGGAAGATGCCGGTCAGACCTGGTAGGCCCAAACGTGTTGTGAGGGTCTGCTGGGAACGGCTGGCAGAGTCCCCTGTCAGAAGTAGCTTCAACTCCCACCTTCGGCAGAACTTCGACCACGTCCCGAGGGAGGTGGGGGACATTGAGTCCGAATGGGCCATGTTCCGTGCCTCTATTGTTGAGGCGGCTGACCGGAGCTGTGGCCGTAAGGTGGTCGGTGCCTGTCGCGGCGGCAATCCCCAAACCCGTTGGTGGACACCGGCGGTGAGGGATGCCGTCAAGCTGAAGAAGGAGTCCTATAGGACCTTTTTGTCCTGTGGGTCTCTGGAGGCAGCTGATAGGTACCGACAGGCCAAGCGGAATGCGGCTTCGGTTGTTGCTGAGGCAAAAACTCGAGCATGGGAGGAGTTTGGAGAGGCCATGGAGAACGACTTTCGGACGGCTTCGAGGAGATTCTGGTCCACCGTCCGGCGTCTCAGGAAGGGGAAGCAGTACAGTGTCAACACCGTATATGGTGGGGATGGTGCGCTGCTGACCTCGACTCAGGACGTTGTGGGTCGGTGGGGGAAGTACTTCGAAGACCTCCTCAATCCGACTAACATGCCTTCCAATGAGGAAGCAGAGCCTGGGGACTCTGAGGTGGGCTCTCCCATCTCTGGGACTGAAGTCACCGAGGTGGTCAAAAAACTCCTTGGTGGCAGGGCCCCGGGGGTGGATGAGATACGCCCGGAGTTCCTTAAGGCTCTGGATGTTGTAGGACTGTCTTGGTTGACACGTCTCTGCAACATCGCATGGACATCGGGGACAGTGCCTCTGGATTGGCAGACTGGGGTGGTGGTCCCCCTCTTTAAAAAGGGGGACCGGAGGGTGTGTTCCAACTATAGAGGGATCACACTCCTCAGCCTCCCTGGAAAAGTCTATTCGGGGGTTCTGGAGAGGAGGGTCCGTCGGATAGTCGAACCTCGGATTCAGGAGGAACAGTGTGGTTTTCGTCCTGGTCGCGGAACAGTGGACCAGCTCTACACCCTTAGCAGGGTCCTGGAGGGTGCATGGGAGTTTGCCCAACCAGTCTACATGTGCTTTGTGGACTTGGAAAAGGCGTTCGACCGTGTCCCTCGGGGAGTCCTGTGGGGGGTGCTCCGGGAGTATGGGGTACTGGACCCCCTGATAAGAGCTGTTCAGTCCCTGTACAACCGGTGTCAGAGCTTGGTCCGCATTGCCGGCAGTAAGTCGAGCCCGTTTCCAGTGAGAGTTGGACTCCGCCAGGGCTGCCCTTTGTCACCGATTCTGTTCATAACTTTTATGGACAGAATTTCTAGACGCAGCCAGGGTGTTGAAGGGGTCCGGTTTGCTGGACTCAGGATTGGGTCACTGCTTTTTGCAGATGATGTTGTCCTGTTTGCTTCATCAGGCCGTGATCTTCAGCTCTCTCTGGAGCGGTTCGCAGCTGAGTGTGAAGCGGCTGGGATGAGAATCAGCACCTCCAAATCCGAGACCATGGTCCTCAGCCGGAAAAGGGTGGAGTGCCCTCTCAGGGTTGGGGGCGAGATCCTGCCCCAAGTGGAGGAGTTTAAGTATCTCGGGGTCTTGTTCACGAGTGAGGGAAGAATGGATCGTGAGATCGACAGGCGGATCGGTGCGGCATCCGCAGTGATGCGGGCTCTGCATCGGTCTGTCGTGGTGAAAAAAGAGCTGAGCCGTAAGGCAAAGCTCTCAATTTACCAGTCGATCTACGTTCCTACCCTCACCTATGGTCATGAGCTATGGGTAGTGACCGAAAGAACGAGATCGCGAATACAAGCGGCTGAAATGAGTTTCCTCCGCAGGGTGTCTGGGCTTTCCCTTAAAGATAGGGTGAGGAGCTCAGTCATCCGGGAGGGGCTCAGAGTAGAGCCGCTGCTCCTCCGCATCGAAAGGAGTCAGATGAGGTGGCTCGGGCATCTGATCAGGATGCCTCCTGGACGCCTCCCTGGTGAGGTGTTCCGGGCACGTCCAACCGGGAGGAGGCCCCGGGGAAGACCCAGGACACGCTGGAGGGACTATGTCTCCCGGCTGGCCTGGGAACGCCTTGGGATTCTCCCGGAAGAGCTGGAAGAAGTGGCCGGGGAGAGGGAAGTCTGGGCTTCTCTCCTTAAGCTGCTACCCCCGCGACCCGACCTCGGATAAGCGGAAGAGGATGGATGGATGGATGGATGGATACTTAGTCAGCTTTTCAGGTTTGACAAAAAAATACATGTTGGCTGAGCATGCGCAAATCGAGGAGTAAATTCAAACCTTACAGATCAGGGGAGAAGCATCCACTTGCAGAGCCACAGCACCAAATGTTAGCGCAGTTGTAGACCCGCAGTTACAGACCCGGAAGTGACGTCGTTTCAGGACTGACTTCGTAAACTTACTTTTGGAAGGTTTCAGCAGCTCTCGGCAAAGTCCGGAAAGTAAAGTCGGGTCAAGGACCCGTTCCGAAATAAAGCGATAAAAACGAGAAGAAAAAAAAGTACATCAGACCAAATAATATGCATCATTGTGAAGTTCAGAGGGTTTCTGCCATCACGTCGTGTCATACATATTAACATTTACGTTGTGTTCGGGTCTGTGGGAACCTTTTAACATGTCGACAAAACTAAAATCATCAAGATTTGTGTTAATTGAAAATAGTTTTTAGTTTACATTTATGAAACAAAATATACAATATAATTACAATGTTTGCACCACGTTAGAGTTTAGTAAAACGTTTATAATAAAAGTGATTACTTTTTTTAAAATGTACTAGGTATGTGTGCAATATTGTACTAAACCAATTTAGAATAAACATTTAAGCCAATCTAATGTTTTTAAAACATGTATGTGAAGAAAACGGCGATACATATTCTACACTGAATTATGCTATATATTAATTGCTTTATATAGAACTTCTCTAGTTTTTGTCACTTATTATTATAAACGATGGGCCATCAAAAGAAAAAAAATAAAATACTAATAAGAACACAATTTATTTATATAGCACCCTTCCTATGCCCAAAATTCAGAAAGAACAACAGGACCGTTATAACATTGGCTACAAATAATATCTCACTAAATAAAGATAAATACAAGATATACAAAACATTCAAATAGAATAAAAGACAATAATTCAGTCTAAAATACAACATAAAAATCTTGAACAAATAGCATAAATTGTGATAAAAATGCAAACCCCGAGTACCTGGACAGATAAAGGGGGTAAACTGAAAGAAGGGGCCGAATGTCAGGTCTGTTTAATGTCTTCCTAAACAAAGGAGTTAAAAACAAATGAATGGAGTCAGCTGATGTCATTAATTTAGGGAGGTCAGTCCACAGTCAGGGCGCTATATACTGCTGAAGGCTCTGCTGTCACCCACGGAGTGCGGGTTAGTGGGGGCACAGAATGAGAGGACCTTAGTGGGCAGGTCAAGAACAGAATTTGATATTCAGTCCTGTAAGACACAGGGAGGGAGCAGTGAAGGTGCAGCAGGATGGCTGTGATGTGCTCGCTGTTGCCAGTCTGTGTCAGGACTCTTGCAGTTGAGTTTTGAATCAGCTCGAGCTGTGATATAAGATTATATTATTATAAACTTAAGATAACTTAATTATTATATTATAAATTAAGACATGAGGGTTGCCCTGGACATGATATAAGCTACATAGGGTCTGACAATGGGTCCAAGGATTTCATCCCGATACGTAATGGTAGTCAAGGTGCCCTTGTCAAGCCTGTAGAGGTCTGTGCGTCCCTCCATGGATATGTCTCCCCAGTTTGACCATCATTGACCCACCACCAAACCGATGTTACAGGCAGCATAATATTCTCCGCGGCTTCTCCAGACCCTTTCACGTCTGTCACATGTGCTCAGGGTGAACCTGCTCTCATCTGTGAAAAGCACAGGGCACCAGTGGTGGACCTGCCAATCCTGGTATTCTATGGTAAATCCCAGTTGAGCTCCACGGTGCCCACTAGAGGATGTCGGGCCCTCGGGCCACCCTCATGAGGTCTGTTTCTGATTGTTTGCTCAGAGCCATTCATACCAGTGGCCTGCCTGCTGGAGATCATTTTGTATGCTCTGGCAGTGCTCATCCTGTTCCTTCGGTCCTGCTGATGGGTTAAGGACCTTCTACGGGGGGCCCTGTCCAGTTCTCCTAGAGTAACTGCCTGTCTCCTGGAATCTCCTCAGTGCCCTTGAGACTGTGCTGGGAGACACAGCAAACCTTCTGGCGTTTCACATATTGATTTGTCTGCCACCCTGGAGAAGTTGGACTACCTGTGCCAGCTCTGTAGGGTCCAGGTATGGCCTCATGCTACCACTAGTGACACTGACCGTAGCCAAATGCAAAACGAGTGACAAAACAGATGAGGAGGGAAAAATGTCAGTGGCCTCCCTGTTAAACCATTCATTCCTGTTTTGGGGGTCGTCTCACTGTTGCCCCTCTAGTGCACCAAAGCAGCTGAAACTGATTAACAAGCCACTCTGCTGCTTCTCTGACCAGATCAATAGCTCACAAGTTTCATTGACTTGATGCAATACTCGGATTAAAAAGGGTTCCTTTAATTTTTTTGAGCAGTATATTTTAATGTAATATTGTGGTTTTATAAGTCACTACATAAATTACTGAAATACACTCAATGATAGTTTTAGATAGCCCCGCACTTCAGTCCTTCACAAATGCAGTAGTTTACAAAAATCGTATTTTAATTTCTCTTTGAGAAGCACGAAATATAATTGTGTTGAATCTCAACTTATGATTACATTTTTGCTATGTATGTATTATTGAGGGACTTTTTTTTTTAAATCAGATGGTCACTTTATTTTAACAAGCAATGTAAATAACCTGTTTACTCTTTACCCCCAGATCACATTCTGTGTGTTTATCAAGCAGAACTGAATATTTTCATTTTCTACACAATACTGTAATAACTGTACAGTTCAGCGGGCTAAAATGACACAGTGAGACACACAAACACACTCACTATGCATACACACTGCGGGTGCCGTCATTGGTTCCCCTGTGGATTGGACTGTTGAATCGACACAATGGCTGTTCATGCTGGGGTCTTTGGCACATGGCGTCCCAGTAGCATGCGAGGTGTCACCAATGGTTTACCCTGCTCCTCTCCTTCTCCCTGTTCGAGTCTCAGTTCAAGGTTGTCGAGATGACAAAAGTATTTTTTTCTGACATGTTCAATATGTTGAAAAAATTGCCTGTGGCCAGCATCCAGTGTAATGTTTTGTCTAAATTCTCCACTCCTGTTTTTGTAGCATTATACTCCATTATCATTTCTGGCCATGGAATCTCCTATCCCTGTGCAGATCACATTGTGCACCAAGGATGTGTTATTTGTTTAGACAGACTTTAAGGTCTTCATTGGCCTATTCTGTGCGGCCAACAGTTGAGATGGGAGCTCTGGCTTATTTTTCCTTATTGTCCTAAGCATTGTTACCTTCCTCTTGAGGAGCTGCTGTCCCAGTTTGTGTAAAAGTAAGTTACTGCATACGGTGTTGTGGCCATGCAGCTTCTGTCATGTCCAGGGCAACCCTCATGCCTTAATTTCTCACAGGAGTTCCTCCATCTGACTTCCCTTTGTTAATGAAATGACATCCTCTGCTCATCTCTGTGCTTCCCCTTGAGCAAGTTATTCGTAGCTTTGGACTGGCTTATCATTTTGATGCAGATGATGGTTAGATCTATTTCAGTGTTAAAAGTGACACTTCATCACAGCTTTCTCTGCTCACAACTTACCTCAGTGAAATTAAATTAAAATTAAAACTTGAACAGAGCAAAACTCTTTAAAATTAAATTGCAACATAAATGAACTCCTGCAAAACGGCACTAAAGTGTAACTTAAGGAAACAAACTCCTCCTTCAGCCATTCTTGGTGATGATCTCATCAGACCTTCTTTTACTGCAAAGAATCTCGTTGTCACTTTGATTCCTCCTTTTCTTATTTCACCCATGTAAGCCACATTAAGAAACATTCTTACTTCCACCTGTGTCACATTCCGCATGTTTGCTCATTCCTCTCCTTTTCGAATGCTGAGAAACTTGTCCCTGCTTTTATCACATCCTGCATTGATTATTGTAAGTCACTACTGGCAGGTGCCACCTCTACTCTTATATCACAGCTCCAGCTGATTCAAAACTTGACTGCCAGAGTCCTGACACAAACCACCTTCACTGCTCCCTCCCTGTGTCTTACAGGACTGAACATCAAAGTCTGTTCTTGACCTGCCCACTAAGGTCCTCTCATTCTGTGCCCCCACTAACCCGCACTCTGTGGGTGACAGCAGGGCCTTCAGCGGTATATAGCGCCCTGACTGTGGAATGGCCTCCTGAGATTAATGACATCAGCTGACTCCATTCATTTGTTTTTAACTCCTTTGTTTAGGAAGACATTAAACAGACCTGACATTCGGCCCCTTCTTTCAGTTTACCCCCTTTATCTGTGCAGGTACTCAGGGTTTGCATTTTTATCACAATTTATGCAATTTGTTCAAGATTTGTTTGTAGTATTATATGTTGCATTTTAGTCTGGATCATTATCTTTTATTCTATTTGAATGTTTTGTATATCCTGTATTTATCTTTATTTAGTGAAGATATTATTTGTAGCCAATGTTATATTGGTCCTGTTGTTCTTTCTGAATTCTGGGCAGGGTGCTATATAAATAAATTGTGTTCTTATTAGTATTTTTATTTATTTTCTTTTGATGGCCCATCGTTTATAATAATAAGTGACAAAAACTAGAGCAGTTCTATATAATGCAATTAGTATATAGCATAATTCAGTGTAGAATATGTATTGCCGTTTTCCTCACATGCATATTTAATAATAGTAGATTGGCTTAAATGTTTATTCTAAATTGGTTTAGTACAATATTGCACACATGCCTGGTACATTTTAAAAAACGTAATCACTTTTATTATACCTACACGTTTTACTAAACTCTAACGTGGTGCAAACATTGTAATTATATTGTATATTTCGTTTCATGAATGTAAACTAAAAAACTATTTTCAATTAACACAGATGTCTATAATTTTAATTTTGTCGACATGTTAAATGGTTCCCACAGACCCGAACACAACGTAAATGTTAATATTAATATTTCACAGAAACGATCCGTATTGTTTAGTTTGATGTATGACACGACGTGATGGCAGAAACCCTCTGAAATTCACAATGATACGTATTATTTGGTGTGATGTACTGTTTATCCCTTCTCATTTTTATCGCTTAATTTCTGAACGGGTCCTTGACCCGACGTTACTTTCCGGGCTTTGCCGAGAGCTGCTGAAACCTTCCAAAAGTAAGTTTACGAAGTCAGTCCTGAAACGACAGAGACGTCACTTCCGGGTCTGTAACTGCGGGTCTAGAACTGCGGTGACGTATGGTGCTGTGGCTCTGCAAGTGGATGATACTGGACCGGGGTGCCCAACGCGTCGATCGCGATCGACCGGTAGATCGCAAAGGTAGTGCAGGTAGATCGCGTGGCATTCCAAAAAAATTTTTTTAAACTTTAGGCTATCATATATCCTCCCTATGGCACTTGCAACTTGATTGACATACAGGACGGTCAGTCTGAGATCTCTTTTCTTCTAACACACTGGTCATCCCGCACGCACGATCAAACGCGCGAGCTACTGCAGAACTCCAGCTATCTAAGTGATCTAGTTAGCCTTCCAATTTATATCGACTAAAGAAGGGATTTAAAAAAAAATCTTTATGGGCTGGATGTGGAATTGGAAGAGGATTTTTTTCTCACAATGTCTCAATCGAAGTGCGTTTGTCTGATCTGTCAATCTATCATTGCTATTCCAAAGAAGGAAAATGTTGAAAGGCACTTTCGAACTGTTCATAAAAACTACGAAACTGACTTCCTTCCGAAAGGCGATCAGAGAAAGAGAAAGGAGAGGAAACTAAAATCGCAGTTAATCGGACAGCCGTCATTTTTCACTCGGCTGAATTCAAAAGCTCCTTGACTGCATTATTTGGCTGTACTTATTTATGCGAGTCAGCCTTTTACCACATGAAGATTATTAAATCCAAATAATTTAGTCACCATAAATGTATTGAATTTTTACTGTGCCATAAAGGTTATTCAGTTATGCAAGGTACAACAACATATATTTTATGTATAAAGTATACTCAGTGTGTATGTGTATGTGTATATATATATACAGTGGTGTGAAAAACTATTTGCCCCCTTCCTGATTTCTTATTCTTTTGCATGTTTGTCACACAAAATGTTTCTGATCATCAAACACATGTAACCATTAGTCAAATATAACACAAGTAAACACAAAATGCAGTTTTTAAATGATGGTTTTTATTATTTAGGGAGAAAAAAAAATCCAAACCTACATGGCCCTGTGTGAAAAAGTAATTGCCCCCTTGTTAAAAAATAACCTAACTGTGGTGTATCACTCCTGAGTTCAATTTCCGTAGCCAATCCCCAGGCCTGATTACTGCCACACCTGTTTCAATCAAGAAATCACTTAAATAGGAGCTGCCTGACACAGAGAAGAAGACCAAAAGCACCTCAAAAGCTGGACATCATGCCAAGATCCAAAGAAATTCAGGAACAAATGAGAACAGAAGTAATTGAGATCTATCAGTCTGGTAAAGGTTATAAAGCCATTTCTAAAGCTTTGGGACTCCAGCGAACCACAGTGAGAGCCATTATCCACAAATAGCAAAAACATGGAACAGTGGTGAACCTTCCCAGGAGTGGCCGGCCGACCAAAATTACCCCAAGAGCGCAGAGACGACTCATCCGAGAGGTCAGAAAAGACCCCAGGACAACGTCTAAAGAACTGCAGGCCTCACTTGCCTCAATTAAGGTCAATGTTCACGACTCCACCATAAGAAAGAGACTGGGCGGTTGGTCTCGTCCGATGCGAGGGATGGACGTCTGAAGTGGAGCTCCGCTAGCAGTGGTGTTATTTTTCATATTATTTGCTTATTATCCTGAGATATCCTGTATTTATTCAACCCGTGAGGGACTGCTACAGTATATGTAAGCACATATAAACATGGCCAACAAGAAGGGGGGTTCGAAAGAATCGAAAACTAAAGCTACACCCAAGCTGCGATCAGCAAGCCCCGGTTCCAGATACGGCCTTTCAGAGACAGACTTGGATCAGATGGGCGAAAGCACAGACTCCTCGGGACCACGGTCCGCTACATCGTCGCCGGCTGAGAGCGAAAAGGGGAGCGAAGGTGCGATCGTGAGTGCAGATCTGGATAGCTCGCCGATTGGAGAAGATCACATGAAACTGGAAAGGGCCTCGAAGTCCGCGGCTTCAATTGCGCAATTACGTGAGCCTGTAGCAGCGGGGACACCGGCTACAGCAAAGTCTGCTGCTTCATATACGGTACAAGAAAGCACAATTGAACTATCTGAACTGAAGGTGTTGCTCGTTGAGCTCACGCAAGACATAAAGAAAAGCGAGAAGGCTAATGAGATAGCAAGGGCAAAGGCACATGAGAGACTGAAACAGGAAATCCAACAGGCAAATGAAAGGCTGCAACAGGAATTCCAACAGGCAAATGAAAGGCTGCATCAAGAGGTGCAACTTGAGCTTCGACAGGTGCTGGGTAAAATTGAAGAGCGCATTCAGGAAAACTCGGTTAAACTGAGCACGCTTACTGATCAATTGGAGCATCTCAAGGAGACATTCACGAATCGGATTGAAATGGTCGAACATTCAGCTGCCAGTGCTGAAGAAAGAGCAATAAATGTCAGTTCCGAATGCAAAAAACTCGGAGAAAAACTTGGAGACAGACTGGCTGCTTTAGAAGATGGCAGTAGAAGGTATAATGTCAGAATTGAAGGTCTGCCGGAGAATCGAGAAAGTTCAAACCCTGTGAAATTCGCAGCTGAACTTTTTTCTAAAATAATCGGGGACGACTTTACAGCAGAATCTGAGATAGCAGCGGCTTACCGCGTACGCGGATCAAACACCGTCAGACCCTGACCAAGATCTTTTATAGTTCGTTTTGAACGATTATCATTTAAGCTAGAGGTGATGGCACTCCTCAGAAACAAGGAAGATATTATATATGAAAATAACCACATTCTTATCTTCCCTGACTTCTCTCCAGCAACAGCTACTAAACGTGCAGCCTTCTATAATATTAAACAGCGGCTACGGCAAGCCAGTGTGAAATACAGCCTCCTGTATCCGGCAAAACTGAAAGTGGAATGGCAGGGTCAATTCTATGTCTTCGCTAGCAAGGAAGAAGCAGAAAAAGAATTAAGAAAGCTGATCCCGGGACTATTCTGATACATAATAGTGAGTCATGGCGGTTAAAACGATGAAGCAAAGATTAATAATCTTTTGTCTGATCTATTCGTTTTAAAATACGGGTTTTTATCAGCATATATTCTCATTATTACTTAGTATTACTAGGGCGCTATCTGTTTATGTTTTATTGTGCTTAATTATTTATTTATCTATTTATTTATTTTTCTCTTTTTCTTTTCTAATTATCTCATCTCTACCCTAAACGAGACTGTTCAATATCATACCCTAGGTTTACTGTTATTGCTATTACTGCATTAAGACTGGTTATGCTTCTTCTGGACACATTTTTAATACCATCCCCTGGGTTTATTATCTGGGTGTATCATCTTAATGCATTAAAATTGCTGAAGACTATATATATATTTTAAGTGTAAAACTCCTTTTTTTTCCTTTTCTTTTTTTTTTTTTTTTTTTTAGAGATATCTCTATCTTTTAACCCTTAAGCGCCACTGCATTGGAGCTTGTTTTGCTTTGGACGTACTCTGTCTCTGGGTATGTCAGAGGACTGGGACTGTGTGAAGTGGGTTTTAGCCTCACTTGGGGAGGGAAAAAGGGAGGGTGGGGGGTTAAGGGGGGGAGAGAAAGAGAGCAGGCCTGATCTATACCTAATCTATCCTCTCAGTCTTTATAATTATAATAAGACTATAAAATGACATCAAAAACTCAGAATCAGTGTCTCCATGATGGGACAGTTAACTTCGTAAGCTGGAATGTTAAAGGCCTGAATCACGAATTAAAGAGAAAGAAAGTACTCTCTCACCTAACAGGTCTAAATGCTAAAATAGTATTTTTACAGGAAACTCACTTAATAAGCAAGGATCAGTTCCGGCTGCAAAAAGACTGGACTGGCCAAATGTTCCATTCTAGCTTTACGAAGAAAACTAGAGGTGTGGGAATTCTCATACATAGAACTGTTCCATTTGTAGCATCAGATGTAGTATTGGATCCTGAAGGGAGATATGTAATGGTTATGGGAGACTTATCTAACTGTAAAATGATCTTGATAAATGTTTATGCACCTAATGTTGATGATAAGGAATTTATACAAAATTTGTTGGCATCCATTCCCAATCTGAACACTCATAAAGTTATAATGGCTGGGGATTTTAATTGTGTTATAAATCCACTTTTAGATAGGACTTCCTCCACAGGGGGAACGGCATCTAACACTGCAAAAATAATTACAAAGTTTATAACTGATCACAACTTATCAGACCCCTGGAGGTTTTTAAACCCAAATTCAAGAACATATTCTTTCTACTCACCAGTACATCATTGTTACTCAAGGATCGATTACTTCTTTATAGACAATAACTTCTTGCCTAAGATTAAATCTTGCAAATACGATGCTATTGTTATTTCTGACCATGCACCTATGATCTTGGAGCTAAAATTACTAAGCCCCATGCACTTACCCCGCAGATGGCGCCTCAACCCGCTTCTATTAGCTGATGAGAATTGTACTGAATTTATATCCGAACAAATCAAATTCTTTCTAGAGACAAATACATCCCCCGAGATCTCTGCAGGGATACTCTGGGAAACTCTTAAGGCCTTCTTAAGAGGACAGATTATCTCATATCTTTCCCACAGAAATAAATCCGAGGCCAAGAAAATAGCAGAGATAAAAAGCGAAATTACTAAAATAGATGAAGAACATGCCAGACTACCAAGCGAGACTCTACATAGGAGAAGGCAGGCTCTACATTCGGAATTAAACCTCTTGACAACTAAAGAAACTGAACAACTAATTTACAAATCCAGACATCATTACTATGAACATGGGGAGAAAGCTAATAAGCTTTTAGCTCAACAAATTCACAAGCAAGAAGTGCGCAACGCAATCTCGGTAATCACTAGTACGAACGGAGATAAAATCGTCGAACACCAAAATATAATGCACACTTTCAGAGACTACTATAAATCCCTATATACTACTGAGTTTAAGGAAGACAATACACAATCTAATGCATTTCTGGATACATTACAGATACCACAAATAGACGCTTTTAGTGCGGAGGAACTTGATAAACCTCTGATGCTATCAGAATTACTAGATGCTATAAAATCACTCCAAGGCGGGAAAGCAGCAGGCCCTGATGGTTACCCTGCAGAATTTTACAAGAAATTCTCCGCTCAGCTAGCCCCCCTCTTATTAGCAACATTTACAGAAGCCAGAGATAACCAATCTCTTCCACAAACCTTTCGCCAAGCACTAATCACGGTCTTTCCAAAACAAAATAAGGACTTATTACAATGTGCATCATACAGACCAATTTCACTTCTGAATAACGACGTTAAAATACTCTCTAAAATCTTAGCCAGAAGGGTGGAGAAAGTGCTCCCCTCGGTAATATCACAAGACCAAACTGGATTTATTAGGGGCCGGCACTTATCTTCCAATCTTCGACGCCTGTTTAATGTAATATACTCACCAACTAAATCAAACACCCCAGAAATATTACTATCATTGGATGCAGAAAAAGCATTCGACATGATTGAATGGAAATACCTTTTTACTATATTGGAGAAGTTTGGGTTTGGCCCAAACATCTGTGCATGGATTAAATTACTGTATACTAACCCAGAAGCTTCAGTTTGCATCAACAACATTTGCTCAGACTACTTTAAACTAGAACGTGGCACTAGACAAGGATGCCCCTTGTCACCGCT
>JANRMT010062813.1:11945209-12036597 GCA_026402145.1 Polypterus bichir lapradei | reverse complement strand
TTTTTTTTTTTTAGAGATATCTCTATCTTTTAACCCTTAAGCGCCGCTGCATTGGAGCTTGTTTTGCTTTGGACGTACTCTGTCTCTGGGTATGTCAGAGGACTGGGACTGTGTGAAGTGGGTTTTAGCCTCACTTGGGGAGGGAAAAAGGGAGGGTGGGGGGTTAAGGGGGGGAGAGAAAGAGAGCAGGCCTGATCTATACCTAATCTATCCTCTCAGTCTTTATAATTATAATAAGACTATAAAATGACATCAAAAACTCAGAATCAGTGTCTCCATGATGGGACAGTTAACTTCGTAAGCTGGAATGTTAAAGGCCTGAATCACGAATTAAAGAGAAAGAAAGTACTCTCTCACCTAACAGGTCTAAATGCTAAAATAGTATTTTTACAGGAAACTCACTTAATAAGCAAGGATCAGTTCCGGCTGCAAAAAGACTGGACTGGCCAAATGTTCCATTCTAGCTTTACGAAGAAAACTAGAGGTGTGGGAATTCTCATACATAGAACTGTTCCATTTGTAGCATCAGATGTAGTATTGGATCCTGAAGGGAGATATGTAATGGTTATGGGAGACTTATCTAACTGTAAAATGATCTTGATAAATGTTTATGCACCTAATGTTGATGATAAGGAATTTATACAAAATTTGTTGGCATCCATTCCCAATCTGAACACTCATAAAGTTATAATGGCTGGGGATTTTAATTGTGTTATAAATCCACTTTTAGATAGGACTTCCTCCACAGGGGGAACGGCATCTAACACTGCAAAAATAATTACAAAGTTTATAACTGATCACAACTTATCAGACCCCTGGAGGTTTTTAAACCCAAATTCAAGAACATATTCTTTCTACTCACCAGTACATCATTGTTACTCAAGGATCGATTACTTCTTTATAGACAATAACTTCTTGCCTAAGATTAAATCTTGCAAATACGATGCTATTGTTATTTCTGACCATGCACCTATGATCTTGGAGCTAAAATTACTAAGCCCCATGCACTCACCCCGCAGATGGCGCCTCAACCCGCTTCTATTAGCTGATGAGAATTGTACTGAATTTATATCCAAACAAATCAAATTCTTTCTAGAGACAAATACATCCCCCGAGATCTCTGCAGGGATACTCTGGGAAACTCTTAAGGCCTTCTTAAGAGGACAGATTATCTCATATCTTTCCCACAGAAATAAATCCGAGGCCAAGAAAATAGCAGAGATAAAAAGCGAAATTACTAAAATAGATGAAGAACATGCCAGACTACCAAGCGAGACTCTACATAGGAGAAGGCAGGCTCTACATTCGGAATTAAACCTCTTGACAACTAAAGAAACTGAACAACTAATTTACAAATCCAGACATCATTACTATGAACATGGGGAGAAAGCTAATAAGCTTTTAGCTCAACAAATTCACAAGCAAGAAGTGCGCAACGCAATCTCGGTAATCACTAGTACGAACGGAGATAAAATCGTCGAACACCAAAATATAATGCACACTTTCAGAGACTACTATAAATCCCTATATACTACTGAGTTTAAGGAAGACAATACACAATCTAATGCATTTCTGGATACATTACAGATACCACAAATAGACGCTTTTAGTGCGGAGGAACTTGATAAACCTCTGATGCTATCAGAATTACTAGATGCTATAAAATCACTCCAAGGCGGGAAAGCAGCAGGCCCTGATGGTTACCCTGCAGAATTTTACAAGAAATTCTCCGCTCAGCTAGCCCCCCTCTTATTAGCAACATTTACAGAAGCCAGAGATAACCAATCTCTTCCACAAACCTTTCGCCAAGCACTAATCACGGTCTTTCCAAAACAAAATAAGGACTTATTACAATGTGCATCATACAGACCAATTTCACTTCTGAATAACGACGTTAAAATACTCTCTAAAATCTTAGCCAGAAGGGTGGAGAAAGTGCTCCCCTCGGTAATATCACAAGACCAAACTGGATTTATTAGGGGCCGGCGCTTATCTTCCAATCTTCGACGCCTGTTTAATGTAATATACTCACCAACTAAATCAAACACCCCAGAAATATTACTATCATTGGATGCAGAAAAAGCATTCGACATGATTGAATGGAAATACCTTTTTACTATATTGGAGAAGTTTGGGTTTGGCCCAAACATCTGTGCATGGATTAAATTACTGTATACTAACCCAGAAGCTTCAGTTTGCATCAACAACATTTGCTCAGACTACTTTAAACTAGAACGTGGCACTAGACAAGGATGCCCCTTGTCACCGCTTCTGTTTGCGATTTCCATTGAACCACTGGCAATACATTGTCGAAATACTGATCAGATAAAGGGGATTAGCAGAGAAGGACTGGAACAGAAAATTTCATTATATGCAGATGACATGGTACTGTATATATCAGACCCAGAAAATTCTGTGCCTACAGTCTTAGCAGCACTCACAGAATTTCAAAAGGTCTCAGAATTAATCTGAATAAAAGTGTACTCTTTCCAGTGAACTCTCAAGCATATAATATTAGATTAGATACCCTACCTTTTATCATTGCAGAACAGTTTAAATACCTAGGGGTAAACATCACAAGTAAACATAAAGCTCTATATCAACAAAATTTCACCGTTTGCATGGAAAAAATTAAACAAGACTTGCATAGATGGTCAACCCTTCATCTCACACTAGCTGGAAGAATTAACACTGTTAAGATGAATATTCTTCCTAAGCTCCTTTTTTTATTTCAAAACATCCCAATATACATTAATAAATCATTTTTTTAGGCAATTAGATTCGACAATAACCTCATTTATTTGGAATTCAAAACATCCACGCATCAAAAGAGCGACCCTACAAAGACAAAAGGCAGAAGGCGGCATGGCTCTACCTAACTTCCAGTTTTATTACTGGGCAGCAAATATACAGGCGATAAGAACCTGGACACAAATAGAAGAACATACACAGGCTTGGTCCGCAATAGAATTAAATTCCTGCAGTACTTCTTTGTATTCCTTGCTCTGTGCTCCAATAAACGCACGTTATCGGCAATATACTAATAACCCAAATGTGCTCCACTCACTTAGAATCTGGAACCAATGTAGAAAGCATTTTAAGACGGAGAAGCTTCTATCTGTGGCACCCCTGCAAGAGAACCACCTCTTTCAACCCTCACAAACATATGCAGTTTTTAATATCTGGAAAAAATTTGGAATTAACTTGCTTAGAGATCTTTATATACAGTAGACAACGTCTTTGCATCCTATGAGCAATTACATTCCAAATTTAACATTCCAGCTACACATTTCTTTCACTATCTTCAAATCAGACACTTTGTTAAACAAAACCTTCCAGATTTTCCTCATCTTGCACCCTCATCCATGCTGGAAAAAATATTGCTCAATCTCAAGGACTTAGACTCCATCTCTACAATATATAAAATCATTCTACAATCCCTCCCTTTTAAAGATCCAAGAGGACACTGGGAAAAAGATCTTTCAATTAATATATCAGAAAAGGAGTGGAAAGTAGCAATGCAGAGAATTCACTCGAGCTCCATATGCGCAAAGCATACAATTATACAACTTAAAATTATATATCGAGCACATCTGTCTCGACTAAAACTCTCCAAAATGTTTCCAGGGCATGATCCAACCTGTGAACGTTGTAACCAAGTCCCAGCCTCACTAGGTCACATGTTCTGGGCCTGCACCAAATTAACATTATTCTGGACAAACATTTTTAATTACCTTTCAGATAGCCTTGGACTTACAATCCCTCCAAACCCATTAACAGCTGTGTTTGGTGTTCTTCCAGATGGGTGTAAAGCGGAGGAAGACAAACAAACTCCTCTTTTAAGTCAGTGGGAAACCGATGTGTTATATTATTTGAAGTTGGAAAAAATCAAATACTCAGTTAGAGGATCCGTACAGACTTTTTTCAAAACATGGCAGGATCTAATCAGTAATATTTTAAAATAAGTTCAAAAGGCACAGAGAATTTATTAATTTAGGTATGTCTCCAAGCCTTAAATTTAACGCCGTTTGGCTTGCTCTCTCTCTCAGGGGTGGGGATCGATCTGTTCTTAATTATTCTCTTTGTAAAAACTTGATTGCTTTGTATGGATTGTAATAAAATTAATAAAAAAAAAAAAAAAAAAAAAGAAAGAGACTGGGCAAAAACGGCCTGCATGGCAGATTTCCAAGACGCAAACCACTGTTAAGCAAAAAGAACATTAGGGCTCGGCTCAATTTTGCTAAGAAACATCTCAATGATTGCCAAGACTTTTGGGAAAATACCTTGTGGACTGATGAGACAAAAGTTGAACTTTTTGGAAGGCAAATGTCCCGTTACATCTGGCATAAAAGGAACACAGCATTTCAGAAAATGAACATTATACCAACAGTAAAATATGGTGGTGGTAGTGTGATGGTCTGGGGTTGTTTTGCTGCTTCAGGACCTGGAAGGCTTTCTGTGATAGATGAAACCATGAATTCTACTGTCTACCAAAAAATCCTGAAGGAGAATATCCAGCCATCTGTTCGTGAACTCAAGCTGAAGCGATGTTGGGTGCTGCAACAGGACAATGACCCAAAACACACCAGCAAATCCACCTCTGAATGGCTGAAGAAAAACAAAATGAAGACTTTGGAGTGGCCTAGTCAAAGTCCTGACCTGAATCCAATTGAGATGCTATGGCATGACCTTAAAAAGGCGGTTCATGCTAGAAAACACTCAAATAAAGCTGAATTACAACAATTCTGCAAAGATAAGTGGGCCAAAGTTCCTCCAGAGCGCTGTAAAAGACTCATTGCAAGTTATCACAAACGCTTGATTGCAGTTATTGCTGCTAAGGGTGGCCCAACCAGTTATTAGGTTCAGGGGGCAATTACTTTTTCACACAGGGCCATGTAGGTTTGGATTTTTTTTTCTCCCTAAATAATAAAAACCATCATTTAAAAACTGCATTTTGTGTTTACTTGTGTTATATTTGACTAATGGTTACATGTGTTTAATGATCAGAAACATTTTGTGTGACAAACATGCAAAAGAATAAGAAATCAGGAAGGGGGCAAATAGTTTTTCACACCACTGTATATAGCATTTTTAATGTAGGTACTGTAGATCATTTCGACCAGGTCATTTTAAAAGTAGCTTGCAAGCCGAAAAAGTGTAGGCACTCCTATTCTGGATATTTCCAAACGACGAACTGCACAATTTCTTTGCATTAATCTGTCAAAAGCAACGTTAAATGAACGGTTATACGTTAACAGGTAAGTGAAGTTGTACACTTATGTGTAATTTTGTTCAGTAATGCAAGTTCCATACTTTGTTCACTATTATTTTAACAAGTAATACTTTGAACGTTAACTTGGCCAGCAAGGTAAGTTAGTTTTCAGTTTAGTTTTATGTAAAGTTAATATTATTTGCTTTTTAGCACAGCTGTGCACGTCAGCAAAAATGATCACTTTTACGATTACAATGCAATTTATAGCTGATTATTGTCTGCTTTCACCCACATTTGCCATTTTCTAGTAAGCCGGCGTAGGCTTTTTGCAAGCCCCTGTCCAGACTTCGGCTTTTTTGAGAAACTATCATGTAGGTCTTTAATCACTCGTAGCGCAAGGTACGGGACTTTGGTGGATTACTGTGAAGGTGCGTTTGCGCGGCAGTGCTCTCCTGCGTTATTCTGACATCTACGGTAAATTCAGCAGTGAATGCACAACACGCCAGGTCTGTCGTCAGGTCTATTCTGTCACCGTGGAGGAGCGCAGTGCCTGTTCAGATGTCAAATACTGGTTTTCCCGGGAATCTCCACGTGAAACTAGCATTTTATGTATCCTGCTGATCGCACGCGTGCTTTGTAGGCACTTTGGAGGAAAAGTGGTGACCCTGCGCTGGCTACTTATGCAGATCTACGGGTATGTCCTCTGATTCCTCAATTTGAACAAGCGAGGCAGGTAGCGTGCATTCAAAAACAGCCATGGAAAACGTAGTTAGTGCATATTAAGTGTGCACCCCAATATTTTTATCTGCCCCGACGTAACGTCATGAATGTCAAAGTAGTGGCAGAGCTCACTTCACATGGCTTAACATGAAAACACATAAACCCACCAACATGAAAGAGCAAAAAGACACGGAAAACAGCCTGTATTTTAGATAGCAAAACTGTAAATAGATGATACAACAGTAATAAATAATATATAACTTGTATAATACATATAAAGCAATTGCCTATGTATTGATAACACTTATGTTGTGGTAATTACAATTTTAAAACTAGGTGGTTGGCTTTACGCATATTATATGAGTGCTTATCCTTGCACAGGCCTTGGAAGCTTTTCCCATTTCATTTTTTTCTCCATATAATAAAGCAATCAACTAACAAACAGTATAGCTAAAATGATGCATTTTGTTATTCTTTTAGTGAAAGTTAACCATTTGGTACAGAGTTTACCTTACTTTGTTATACAGCTAGCAGATCTGACATTACTTTGTATGGAAGTTGATTAATATTTAGATTTGCTTTATTAAGAATAACTTTCTAATTGATTAATGCCTTTTTAATAAGTATGACATTCTCAGCACATCGTAACATCGTATCTATGCAGTACCCCAGTTGGATGTATTAATCCAGTTTAAATTTAACACTGGGTGTGTCTGCGCAGCGTGAACTTTCACTTTAGTTTATAACATTCTCTGTCAGTGATCAGATTAATGTAAAGCACCGCTATGTTTTTGGTTTTGAGTCTTTATATGTAAATGTACTGTTTGAAAATCTTCTAAATACATAACTTTTTGTTATGGTCGTGTTTTTATTTCAGATGTTTAATTCTCAACAAAAGTCAATGCAGTGCTGCTATTGTAAATTTTCCATGCAGCAGGATCAGCCAATGTTATCCTCAATTAAACGATGGCCAGGGCTTTTTGTTGAAGAACAGGTAAATATTACATTTCTAATGTCGCTTGAATGTCTTAAACACCCTTGGTTTGTTTCTGCAGTTTTTTAACTCAGTCCTCTCTCGCTGTCTTGATTACACATAGGGCCTATGTCATAGGCTTATGCAGAATTTCTACGCATAACCTGCGTTGATCATGAAGTTCGCACTCCTAACATCACTGGACAGTTCTACTGTAGGCTCGCTTATGATATACAGAGCTCAAGAGGAAATGCAGAATCTACAGAAAAAAAACGGGATATACAGGTAGATAATAATCTAAAGTCATTTTAACAATTTATCAACTTCAGAGTAAACTAGATTTCTCTTTTGAGCTTCAGCTTAGTATTATCTGTGTATCATAAGCTAAGCAGTCTCTTTTTCCTCCATTCATTGACCTTATCTTGTGGTGGTTTTGTTTTTCTTTTCTTTCACAGACCACAGACTTGGCAGCGCACAGGAGAGACACGGTCCTTCTGAGTCTTCCCTTCTACCTAAGAGAGCGGGCTTCAATTTCAAAAACATCCTGGGAATGTGCTTTCCTCCTTTTGTGGTGCATCAGTCTGGTGTTTTATGGGGGTCCAAGCACACATTAATACACGCAGAACTTGATATCTTGTTACAGTTTATGTGATACTCATGACAATGGTCATTTTATGAAGGGTCTCATTTTATTTCATATCTTTTGTAGAATTCTGCAAGGAACATTACGATGGGAATTTTAGAGTTGGTCAGGAATGGCGTCCCTTCAGGATTGCTGTCCAGTGCAGTAAATGTTGTAATTGTCCTTGAAGAGGAGGTGGTTATGGAGACCTTGGGAATCTTTACAATCCTGTTTGGCCCACTTTATGCTTTTAACATCAACTATCGCAAGGACCTTAAATACACATTTGCGGAGGTCCAGAAGGCGTTCCAGCACCTTGGAAAAGACTACACTGCTAGAGTGCAATCTCTAAAAAACAAACTATTTGCAAATGTAATACGAATTTCTGTGCGACACTTCCAGTTAACTTTGTCAGTTTGAAGTGAAATACAAGTCTTTGCTCACTGTTTTAAAAATGTTTAGTTAAATGGAATTGACGGTTAAAAGGTCGGCTGTCCTATTGGATTTATTCGTTTTCTCTTAATCTGGATTCCGTCACCATTCTACTGCTCTTCCATAAAGCATTCTCTCTGTGTAGCTGAAATGCACAGTAATATTGCAGCTGCAAAGTTATAAACATTGATAATAATTTAAAGTTATGTGTGAATAAAACATTTAAAGTATTTTGGTTTTTGTCCTGCATTATTCAATAAATTCTGTATTAGTTTTAATTTGTAGAGCATAAAATGTACAGTTGTGTTTAGTTTTTGATACTGGCTTTGTAGTTAACTAAACTAAACAAAAGTATTTAACACAACACAGAATATGTAATTAGAACAAGAAGCTCATCTGATGAGTACCAAATATTTAACTGACACAACTTATTATTGTTATTTGAGCCAACACAAATCAAAATAATTAATTTACACCACTTTAATTAGGTGAACTAAGATTTTTGAGTGCAACAGGTCACTAGAAAATTTTAAGTTGGAAAGGACACATTTTTTTACAGTGTACGGTTTACACGATTTTTTGTATCCTGGTGAAAATGGAGGCCACGTTTCTTTTAAAAACCGTTGACTACAGGCTACAAACAGGGAACATGACAGGAGTTGTTAATTTACCGGACTCATGAAACTCCAGCATTTTAGTGTGCCAGCTGACCGCTGACCACAGCTTGTGCTCTACAGGCACTTCTGTTAACTTAGTCCTGATGCCACGTGGCACCAAGAGGCTGGGTTCAAGGCACAGTGTGCAGAGATGAGCGATGTGCCCAGCGACTGGCAGAGGTCAATGTAGCGTTACTGAATCCAGTGAGGACCAGTGTCCAAATTCAAAGACTGGACCAGTGGCAGGTGAAATGGCGTAGTCAGCGGTGGGGAGAGAATCTACAGCTTTGTGTTATATAGCGCCCACCACACAGCCATAATTAAATGATTACACCAGCAATTCTTTCTTTATAGGGCCTTTCTGTAGTAAACAGCTCATTATAATACAATTATCTCTGTGTTTGTGGAGCGTGGACCCGCTTCACTCTGCACTGCACCATGAGACGTATTGCTGGCGGCTCCCTTAGACAGTCTTTAAGTGGTCCTGTGGGAGACGAGGTAGTTCAGGTCACTGGGTCTCTGACTTGGAGCGACCAAGGGTTATGCTGTTAACAGGACAAGTCGTTGTTCTGTCTTCCTTTGGCCATCTCATATCTTACTTTAATGGCATTTATGTTTTTGTCACTCTGCTTAGATTTCCCTCATTGACACTGGCGTTTGTTTTGCTGTTTGTCTTCCTTATAGTCAGGACTCCATGGATATTCAAATCTGTGCATTGCAGGCGTTTACAGTCTTTTGTGGCAGCAAAGGGTTTTGGGTAAGAATCAACCCTGGCTGGGCAGGGGACACGCACTGATACACCAGTCGAGGGGTTTGTGTCTCTCCATCTTCTAGCCTTGTTGGACTTTGTACTGCGGCTCTCGTATTTTTGTACATGTCAGCGACGCAGCGGGTGTGAAGCCTTGACAGCCTTGAAGAACAATCAGGATGAGATATTAGGACAGCTTAGCTATTAGCTAAACAAACGGGTTTGATGGACTGAATGGCCTCCTCTCGTTTGTCAGATTCCATTCGTTGTCATGTATGACTGAATGTGCAGTCCAATGCCATAGCTGCCAAGCCACATGTTGTAGTCATAATTAGATTATTGTGAGGACGTGAGACAGTTCCTTTCCCTGGTAACAACAGTCCTAAGGCGCTCGAAATGCTTCTTTTATTACAGAGGGGAGCACAGGCATGGTGGCTAGTGATGACAGTCCAAATGGCGTTCTTGAAAAGTTAGAATCTGACGGCTCTTGTTCAGAAAGCGGACCCCACTTGTTTTTAAGATTAGGCACCCTTCAACTATTTTAAGATTAGGCACCTACTCTAAATTTTTAAGATTAGGGACCCTGGTGTACCAGGCCTTACTCCCCACAAACCTTAAGTTCAGGGTCTGTAGTAGGGGTAGGCCAGTCTAAAACAAACAACAAAAAGGAGATGGCGTCCGCTTTCTGAACAAGACCCAAATCTGACGATTTTAACCCCTCAGGCAGCGCACTCCGCCTCCATGTACTGTAATTGCCTTTTTTATTTCTCTTCTTGTTTTGGGCTCTCTCTCTTTCACGCCAGATCCTCTTTATCTTTCCCTGCCTTTCCACTTCTGCACATTTCGCTGCTCCTGAGTCACGTGGCTGTTCGGGTCAGGCCCACTGCTGTACTGCGCCGGGTGTTAAATCTGAGCTTCAGAAGCCCCTCATCAGCGTCCCGCCTGGTCGTGGTCTGATTCCTCACATGTGCCAGGGAGGCTGCAGCGCTAATCTGGCTGCCAGCCACTGAAGCACGGCCATCCTTTGGTCAATCAATCCTTGTTTCATGGTGAAGCTTTTACGCTGACCGCTGGTGCAATTTAATACAGAGCAGAGTGGGATAACAGGGGACAGCGCAACACAATGAAAGCAGCGCGAGTTCAATTACTGTAATTAAAAAGCCACTGGCAGATGGGCTGCAGCAACAGCACACACGGCTCAGGCAAAGTGCTTTGTCTAAGCAGCTGCTTTATGGGAGGAAGGGACAGAAGCGAGAACAGCACTCACCTGTGCTAAGCTCCCTGTGGAATACAAATAAAGTGGGAGCAAAGGAAATATTCTGAAAAAAGACACAGCAACAATGACTTCTTAGGACAAGGATGAACACACATAGCAAGTAACAGATAAGCAAGGTGAAGCCCAGCATAACATACTGTAGCGACCCCAGTAAATCCAGTTCAGCCTATCCCAGCAGCATCGGGCACACGGCAGGAAGCAGCCCTCAATAAGATGGCAGGTCAATGGAGAGCCCACTCATATGCACACCTCCCGACGCAGGGCCAATAATTCAAGAAGAAAAGCCCACATAAGCACAGAGACAACATGCAAACTCCACACAGACAGTAAACTGGGCAAGAATCTGAGGAACACTTTGTCACCCATGGAAAAAAAAAAAACACTCAAAATATCAGCGAAAAGCCAAGCAAAATGACTCCTTTTATTGGCTAACTAAAAAGATTACAATATGCAAGCTTTCGAGGCCCCTTCTTTAGGCAAGATGTAATCAAAATATCAGGAAATTCTTTACTTGCTTTCTCAGATATGAATTGTCTAATATTGCACTTGAACCCCATCAAGGCCGTCAGACAGAAATGGTGAACGACTGGCCTCAGTGCTGTCCCTGTGCTTGGTGTGCTAGACCACCATCCAGTCCCTCAGGCTCGTTTGTTTAGCTAATAGCTCAGCCATCCCAGTATCTCAGGCTTAA
This sequence comes from Polypterus bichir lapradei, assembly GCA_026402145.1. Classification (NCBI taxonomy): domain Eukaryota; kingdom Metazoa; phylum Chordata; class Cladistia; order Polypteriformes; family Polypteridae; genus Polypterus; species Polypterus bichir. The sequence goes on along the minus strand of JANRMT010062813.1, from coordinate 12,025,267 downwards.
ATGTTCTCAAACTTTCCACCTCGACAACATGATTTGGTTGTTTGTGGTGTTGATCTGCGCAATTCGCCAAAGAGTTTTCACAGCAAAGTTGCTTTCCACCTGGAAATTTGCCATGTGGTCAGTTTAGGCAAACTATTTTACCCCATGATGCTTTACACAGAGCTGTGGCAGCCATTGCCTGCCCAATTTGTGTAATGCATACACCAAACTTTCATGTACTGTAAGCGTATTCCACTCCATACTGTACAGCACTGTCTGGTCTGCATCACATATGCCTGAGTAATTTATATATGTTGTCGTGGACGACTGGGGCCCTTGCCCGGCCGGGTCACCTCCATGCTGGAAGGAGCGGGGAGTAGATGTGGCCAGAACATTACTTCTCCTGGAACGCTAGGTGGCAGCTGCCCTGGGTGACATCGGTGCCTCGGACTCCTGCAGGGCTCCATGGGAGTTGGAGTTTGATACAGCCCTGTTGGGGTCCATGGGCGCCGTTAGGGGGTGCTGCAGCTGACACTGAGCCCTGGAGCACAGCACTTCTGCCATACCCGGAAGTGCTGCTGGAAGTCCATCACCAAGCACCTGGAGTACTTCCGGGTGCCTTATATAAGGAGCCAGCGGACATTAGTTAGTGAGCTACAGTTGGGATGAGATGAAGCTTGCCAAGGAAGAGTGGAGGAGAAAGGAAAAGAAATGAAAAGAAAGAGAAAGAGAGTATTGTGCTTGCTGAAACTGTACCGTAAAGGGCAGCGAAACCAAAAATAAAATCTGTGTGCTTGGACTTGTGCCTCCTGCGTGTGTCTGTGTCGGGTTGGGGCGGTTGGAGCACCCTCTATCATCCACAATGCATACGTGATATCACTACCTGATTGGTGATCCAGGCAGACTTGCACCCAACATGCATAAAAAAAAAAAAAAAATGGTTAAGGGGCACATAACCTGATCATAACATTAAAATGTTTTGCTGTTCTTCAGAGACTCACTTCACTGCTGGACCAAGTAAGTTCAGTATGTAGCACAGACTGGGTAGTGACAGGGACAGCCCCCCAGTTTATAACACAGGTCTGTGTGACATAGTTAATCGTATGGATACAAGATCAGGAGATGTGCACAGAGTTAAAGCACTCAGAGTGTAATCTTATTTCATGGACACACGGTGGCAGAGTGGTAGGCATGGCAACCTCACAGCTCACGTCTCATTTTTGGCCACAGTAATCGGTCCAGCATAGTTTGTGAACACTTTCCTAGCCCTCAGAGACATTTAAAAAACCTTTGTGCCACTAAAATCTGCACAAAAGAAGTTCTGTTTCTACTTCAATGCAGTCAACCAAGTTTAGCGAAACTCCCAAACCTTTCCACCAAACTCGAGGCAACGCCAATTCAGTGGGGTTCCTTCATGACTAGTTGTTTGTTCAGGATTCCCATGACCCCCATCAAAGTTCTATGAAGAAAATAATTCCTTTAGACCACATAGCATACCAGCAGTTTTCTAACAAACTTTGTACTCTTTTCAAGTGAAGTGTCACAGACTTCATAAAATGCCCACCTTTCCAGTATCTACTCAACACCTGGATGCCCATTGCACCTTTCCTTTGATTGACACGTATCAATTCTTTCGAGAAGGTTCTGGCTGCAGACCTTCATGTGGCAGACCCCTCTGTGGCTGCCTCGGCTTCTTAATGATATCCCAGGGTGTTCCACAAAAGGGGTCTGCCTCTTGGTAGTTGGTAGGCAGACTTTATTGATTCTTTTTGACGAGTGCGCCGTTTTTTTCATTATTGCTTTCACTAGAAGCCTTTTTCGCGAGACGACCACAGGGCTAATCCTCGCTGGAACATGAGACACAGATCTCTCACAACGTCTGCGGCTCCGATTTCATCTTCCAGTTATCAGTTTCTTCTATTATATGCAAATCAGAAATTGTCCTGAAAGATATCTGTATTATCATGCAATAATTAAGATAATTCATAATCAGAACAAGTACTTTGTACCCCCCTCTTTCAAAACATTTCTCCTTAGCTGATTTGAATGAAACACAAAGAAATCTTTCATTTGGAATCTCAGATAAAGAATGGGGTGAGCCAATGATAAGACATACTGCTCATATTTGTCATCAATTGACAGCACAATTCAACTAAAAGTTGCAGAGCACGTGCGCTTGTCTCGACTTGGACTACCTACAGTGTAGCCGGAGCGAGAGCCACTGACAGACCTCCACCTCGCTCAGCCACATGTCCTGGGTCAGTCCAATACTCAGACCACATGAGAAGCACTCCTAGTCCTCACACAGTGGCAGCGCCAGTCACTTCAAATGAATAGATCTTCGGCAGGTCCCAAGCAATGAAGCAAACGTAGAACAAAGTAATAAATGCAAAAACTGAAACAGTATGTATTGGTTTGCTATTTCAGCAGACCAGTACAGCAGGTTAACAAATTCAACAAATTCTTGACTTTTCATACTAACTCAGTAGTCTGCAAGTGTATGTTCATTTTAGCATAATGCGACAAAAATTAGGAAATATTTGAATGAATTTGTCATTCGCATGATCCAAATCTAATTTCTTGGCACTCTTAGCATGCATAGAAATTACTGCAATATTTGACACGCGCACGTCTGTCGTTGAGCGCAGATGTGTTTTGATCAACGTAAGTTTGCTGAATGATCTCTCGGAAACATTTCAGCTGCTAACATATTAGTGGCATTACCAGCTTCACCGGCATTGCTGCTTTCTCGCCGTACTTGCATTTGTCCATCACATTTTCCCATTTTGTATTTTCCCATTGTCAATCATGAACGGAACGATTACTGAGAGGGCGACATTTCAGCACAAGTAAAAACACCACAAATTCTAATTTAGAAATATACTAGCAGTTGAGTGAGTGTAAAATTCCAGCAGCACATGTTGTGGGCAGGCAGCACGATGCATGAGGCCAACGCTGAAATGACACACACGCACGGCTGGTTCTATCAGGCTACTAGTATGTAGTGTACAGTAGTCCCTCGCTACTTCGCGGTTCACTTTTCGCGGATTCACGACTTTGCGGGTTTTTTAAATATAGTAGTAGTATTTCCTAGTCTAAGAACAACAAAACAAGTTTGGTGACTAAGTGCGTTGTAACACGGGCTGTGATTGGTACAAGGGAGGGAGACGACAAATCACAGCTTCCCGCTTTCTAATCGGGCCCGTGATTGGTGCTTTGACTGATGCCCAGATCCCACAGCATCTCCCCTTGTCTCTCTGTCGCGACCATTTCGCTTCAAGCTTTCTCGCCGAGCGGTTTACTTTACACTGTACTGTGTGTGATTTTTTTGTGGTTTCTTTGTGTTGAACTTTGCTTCAATTTTCACCCCCTGCAATGGCTCCCAAACGTGCTCCTTCTTCCAAGGCTGGTGCTGAGCCTAAAAGCCAACGAAGAATGATGACGATCGCTGAGAAGGTGAAACTTCTGGATATGTTGAAGGAAGGGAGAACGTTCGCGGCTGTGGCTGCAGACTGGCTAAGGATCTGCAAGAGCGGTCACAGGAATGGGACAACGATATGGTCCGATCGGTCCAATTTTGCAACAAGGTCAACGACGTCATGACTGCCTACAAGCTGCTCTTCGACCGGAAAAAGAAGCAGCAGCAGCAACTGCCGATCACAATGTTTTTGCAGCCTCGCAAAAAAGAGCCAGTTCCTACTACTACTACAGATACACCTTCGGAAACCGTGGAAGAGGTGCCCCAGGAAATGGCACCGCCGTCTGAAGAGACGTAAAATACAGTCATCGGCTGCGCAGTAAAAGTCATCATCACCTTCATCGTCATCATTTTTACTGCACAGCATATTCATCACCATCATCACGTCATATATAGCTACGTGTACTTCGCTATACAGTAACTGTAAACTTATCTACCGATTTCATATTGCTTAACAGTTGTCCTTGTTATTAATAGAGTAAAGGGTGGGTTGTAAACAGTACAGGGAGGGTTTAAAAACGTCCAAATACACGTTAAATAGTTAAATAAATATGGTGTCCCTACTTCGCGGAAATTCAGTTATTGCGACTGGCCTTGGAACCTATCTCCCGCGATAAACGAGGGATGACTGTATAGGTCATTAGCCCATGTCTGTGATAAACTGATAGCACTCATTGACTTAATGCCAGCCTCTTGGCTATTGTTGGGCTACTGAATGATCGAGCGAGTTTTTTAAATTTTTTTGTTTTAAATATAGAAAGTGATACTATGACAGTGAAAGAACAGTAACAAGAAAACTCATCAATTTTTTTAACTTAGTCACCAAATTTTTTACCGGGTCCCTGTAATTTTTACAGGGTCCTGGGACCTTGCTGGACCTGATGTGGCACTGCCACTCTCCACACACACCGAGTTTTACCAGACAGGATTAAACAGGAAGACAAAAGTCTGTTCTGGTGTTGGGCACCTCAGTGCTCAGTCGTCAAGTCATCTTATTCAGTCAGAAAAATTTCAGTCCACCCAGTATATAACACAGGGGGAGAAAGGATTAAAAAATATAAATAAATAAAGATGTACATTCAAGGAACTATTCAAAGATCTAATCGCACAACAGCTTATCTGACTTTATCTGACTCCAGCTGGGGTGGCCTGGGTTAGTGTTGATACCTGTAGTATCATTTATTGTAATTGTTCTGTAAAATAATAATCATAATGTAGTCTCACTAAAGTGAGACTGAAAAAATACGAGGCATTCTGAGTTCTGCCTAATTCAATTCAGAGTCACAGGGGCAGAGCCAACCCCGGCAGCTCTCCATGATATTTATCATCGCCCGTTAAATCCACAAGGCCCTGAACACTCTAACATTCATTTTTACGGTTCTCATCAGCTCAACAGCTCTTCTTTCTTCACAGGATCTTCTTTCTCACATTGCATTAGCAGCCTCAAAGTGCAGATCGGTGCAATTGACCCCAGTCCCAGAGGGACGAAAAGTCCAAACGGTGTCTCCGCTCTCATTCCTTTCACTCCGCCAACACAGACACTCCTGAAATGGCAGTCTCACCCCACCAGGTCCTGTGCCACCAGTGCAGCATTTCAAGTCCATGAACAATAACTCCTGCGACGCTTGCTTCTCATCTTTTACTGAAAGTGTGTTGATTTGACATCAAATTAGAGAAGCTAGATGTAAGATTACCTGAAGAGACAGAAGACAATAAAATACATGAAGTTTAATATTTCTCAGAAACTTTTACATACATTTAGGGGGGTCCTATTAAGACCACTTTACTGAATTTACTGGTTGATGGCAGAGCCAAAACAGAGCACACTTTGGTGATGACTCCATTTAATAAACACTGTACTTCAGCGGAAGGATTCACTCCCTCCAGCAACATCAGATGCAGAGCTGGAGCTCACTCTGGAAAGGATGGAAGTCCCAGAGCGAGGTCCACCACCCAGAGCCAGGTCCAGTTTAGAGTCTTCATCTTTGGGATGCAAAACAAAATACCTGGAGAAAGGATGATGAGGATGAGCAGACTCTACGCATACAATGACCAGAGTGGGATCTGAACCCCCTCGTCTGGAGGCAGCTGGGCCAAAATCTAAACTGCAGAATATGTACAACATCTCCCTCATCTCCACAGTGAATAAATGCAAGTTAGTAGAAAAGAAGTGGGGGCTTCTTTGAGTTGTTGTGCATGGTCTACTGGAATAAGCCCGGTTCATTGTGCGATTTTATACTTACGGTATGATTCTTTGATTGGTTGCTATCAGAACATCAGCAACGATAAATGAAACCACATATACATAATAAAAGTTATAAAAAAACCAAACACCCTAACAAAAATGACACCATAGCAGAGGAAGCAAAATCATGTCAAGGCAAGTAGGGGGAACCATGTAGCCTGGGGGTGTCAGACTCCAATCCGGCCCACTTCATCATCATCATCATCATCATTCCAGACATTCTACATATGGACCCCAAAGACAGTTTGTGGTCCCAGATGTGCTGAGCTTTAACTAGAAATTCAGGTTGCTGTGCTGTGACACACACACACACACACACGAGTGTCTCACAGGTTGCTGTGATGAAAACAAAGGGGGAAGAATGTTGAGGTGACACCAGCACTAACCTGCTCTATTTGCTGTCCTGGAGTGCAGGAACACCCACAGGAAGAGCTCTGATGTCACTTCCGGAGTCCAACCTGTAGCCCCACCCCTTCCGCCAGCTGACCTTTAAAGAATTTGGAAGTCAGTGTCACCTTTGGACCAGCTACTAACAGGGCCGGACCGCCAAACTCCTCTGGCTGAAGAGATGTATTCAGCATTAGTGCCGTATTTTTCTCATATGTTTTATCTTTATTGAACTTGACATTAAATGGGGTTTCCCACCGGATCCCAGCCCTTTATGAACTGTTGCTGTTTTTATTTTACAGCACTAACCTTTTTAAGGTGACGCCAGTTTCAGTTTTGTGACTGCTGCTAGTCTGCTAACCCTCTGAGATGTCCAGTGATGAGGGGCAGAGCGTATGTGGCGATGAGGAGAGGGGTGCTGGTGTTTCTTATCTTTAAAGAAAAAGCTGGTGGTAATAAAGGAGCAGAACATGGGTCGCCATTAGGAGGCAAATCACTAAGGTTAAGTTAGTGCAGTGAACCACAAACAGGTAAGATTGAAGAACTAAAGAAAGCCCCCCTTGGCCAACAGACAATACTTACAGTGGCAAAGACTGAAAAATCAGCTTTATTATCTCTGAAGAGTATTTGGAAACATCAGCCTAATAAGAAACACCGTGGCAGCGAGAGTGACTGACGTAGCAAGCAGCTCTGTCACCACGCAGAACAATTCCTTGCCATTTTTGACTCCACTGCCATCTGACCGGCTCTCCCGGTTACTGGCGAACTTCATGGCATGACTGCAGGAAAAGACATGCCATTGCATCTGGAGAAGGGTATGGATGCAAATTAGAGGGGCTTACAATAGATGGTGCCCCTGGAAAATGTGGGCACAGAACTGACTTGTTGAGTTGGTGAGACAGAAACTGAAAGAAGAAAAATGAACAGGCCAGGTACCATGGCACAACTCCACAGGAGATGGACTGTACTTGAAATGTATCCTTCGTCATAATAAAAAACCTGAAGGGGCTTTTAGGTAGCTGGCAAAAAAAAAAATCAGCATTAAAAATACCAGCAAATAAAAACAAAAACAAGGACAAGGCCAAAGTGACCAAAAATAAGCACAAGGACTCGCACCATTGAAAAGGATTTTGTCATCCAAAAGGCGTGATGATGCCACCCATCCGTGCTGGCCATACAGTGGAAACTGGCCTGGTGATGAATACACAATATGTCCGATAAACTTACATATCATTTCAGCGCATGACATGACTACAGCGGCTTTGGCATTTCAGGAGAACCTAACTGAAGACAGGACTCGCTCATAGTTTCAGGGAGTGGAAACACACACGCCAGGCTTGCTGAAGACATGAGCCCAGTGAAACTCAGGGGCAGCACTTTGTAAATACACAGATTAGAAGGAGTGCCAAACACAGTCATCTATCTGTTTGCTGTTGTAAGATATTACTGGTCAAACTGATAATGGATATTATTTTACCGTTTGTGCCTTGTGATGGTCTAGAATCACATACATTTCAAGTCAAGTCAAGTCAGGTCAGGTGGCTTTATTGTCATGTCATCCGCATACCGCATTGCAGCCCACAGTGACACGAAATAATGTAGGCCAGGACCACAGTGCAACAAATACATGAAGACAGGACATGTGCGAGACAGGTAAAGAACCATAGGTGCTGTGCTATATAGTGTGTAGATATGAGAAGATAGGAGTAGATAAATAAGTAAATACACCTAATGATAAAAACAACAGTAGTGACAGATGTCCTGTGTATAGAGAGAGCACCAGGGGCAGAGGGGCAGCACGGAGTTCAAAGTCCGGACAGCCATGGCGAAGAAGCTATTGCAGAGCCTGGCAGAGATGGTTTGGTTGCTACAGCAACTTTTGCCCAATGGAAGTGGGAAAAAGAGACCATGGAAGGGATGGGAGTGGTTCTTCACAATGCTGTAGGCTTTGCGGATGCCACGTTGTCTTTAGAGGAGGGTAAGGAGGTCCCAGAGATCTTTTCTGCTGTGTTCACCATCCGCTGCAGACCTTACAGTCAGAGCCACAGTGACTGTGGTGATAAAACTGGTCAGAACAATCTTGCTGGTGTCCCTGTTGAATGTATTGAGAATGGAGGGAGGTTTGGCTTGCCCTCTTCAGCCATTGAGGGAGATGTTGCTGTGTCTTCTTGGCTATGGAGATGTTGTTAATTGTCCAGACAAGGTCAGTTGCCAAGTGCACACAGAGCCCTCGAAGTACAGTGGAGTGTGGGCAGCATGGGCCGTAATGAAGTCAACAATCACCTCTCTCATCTTGTCCGTGTTGTTGCACTTGAGCAGTCCGCCATTCGGCGTACCTCCACTCTGTAAGCTCGTCCCCATTGCTGGTAAGCAGTCAGATTATATTCATAAAAATCATTCAAACCAGATGTGCACAAAAAAAAATACCTGATGACCCCATTTAGGTTGATATAACTAAACCTCTAAAACAAACAAATGTGTATTTATCAATAATAAAAATAACATGAAGCCCACTTGTGACAAATTGAGGCCCACCCTTTTATGCAATTCTGGCAGTGAGCACACTTGACCAGTTCCACAGAGCTACAAACATCTCTGTTTAATTTCGAAACTCAGCCATCAGTACGGGCCAACGTCTCCCAGCAGTAGAGAGAGACCTGGAAGGAGAACAAACATCTCACTTGTCCTGCCTCACAGAGGTTTCTGTCTCCCCCAAAATCTAACCTTTCAGGGGGGCTCACCGCTACAACAGGGTTCAGCTTCCAAGGCCCAGTTGGTTTAAGTTTCATAAGGGTGTCCCATCACAGCGTTCAGAGGAGGTGCCTTCTCCATTGTCCAGTACAGTTCTTTGTGGACTGTACGTTCCCCAGAGATTTAACGGCCTTCATTTGGTACGTCCAGGAGTCACAGGTGAGGTGCTCAGCTGACCATTAAAATGGATGAGCGAAAGGAGCCGGACCTCGGCCACGTGGCTGCCATCAAGTGACCTTCCGAGCATTCATGTCTGATGCTGTTCTCCCAACATTTTCGACAGCCCAGCCCAGTCGTTATTCGCTTTACTTCATCATTAGAACAATGTTCAGACATCAGAAGACCAAAATGAGATTAAAAGTCGCAGGTCGGGGCGCCACACGCACATTTCAAACAGGTGTTTTCTTCAGTTTCTGACTCGCCATTATTGCCACAATGACACAGTGGCCTGTCCTAGCGGTGATTTCATTTATTTTTTATATCCCCAGAGGGCGTAAAAATATTAATGACCCTAAAAATAATGTCAGCTCACCCAAATCTCTGCATATATACGCCAGTGGAAGCCTGACTAATATTTCAAGTGTAATGAGAAAAACAGGGCAGGATTGAGCGAGCCCCTCATTGAGTGGATTTTGATTTCCACCCCAGCGCTCTAATTTAGTACGTCCTGCATGTCCCTTACCTCCCAAACTAATGACCCACGTTTGTCACGTCTGACAGGAGCAGCTGTCGGGACTCCGACGCTTCTCTGAACTCCGGCTCAGTATTTTTACATCTCAGTTTACCAGAGGGCTACAGTTTTCAACTTTGGCATTAATCTTATCTGACATTAAGTCTTTTAAAAGCGTCTGAATCGTCTCAAAGCGTCACATTTTAAATATGAAGCCAAGCTGAAATACTCTTAATTCTGCAAAAGCAACATGCGGCTTACAATTTGTCATGTTTAACAGGAAGCGACTTTTAATATGTGTGGGGGAGAAAAAAAAAGTGTTGAAGAAATAAATAGCAGTAGTAGCCGCAGCTCGAGCTGGCAGAAGTTCAGCAGATCCCTTCATGACATTTACTTTTTCCTTCCGATTGCAAAGAAAGAAAAGAAAAATGCACAATGTAATATTGTAACATCAGGGAATTCAAAGGTCACATTCGACAAGACGCGCTTCCGGCTGAGCGCCTCATTGAGGGGCTGAACAATCGTGTAGTCATAGAGAAAAGTTTAGTGGAAAAGGCGCCTTTGTCTGTCCCCTTGAGATCTTCTAAAATTCCTGACAGTGCAATCATAATTTTGAGTGGTTGTCCAAGACCTCCAGGGCAAGATTCGAGCATCGCAACTTCCACTCGCGTGCCTAATAGTCAGGCAGCTAATGAGAACAAATGGAAAGTCCCTTATAACACAAAAACAACCCAAAATGATCTCCGTCTCCATCCCCTTTCTTCCAAGGTGCAGACTTACAGTTCTATAGGATGAGAGACACAGGAGCTGCTGTGTTGGAGGTCTACACTGACAATCTGTGGGACCCTCCTGCCTCAGAAGGACAACAGTTACGACTGTGTGTGCCTACAAGGACAAATGTGGACCATCTGAATGGCTGCAGAAGGGCAGCACTCACTCCGGTCAGGATGAAGAGGTGCTGGGACAGTCTGGACCACTACAATCGGTCCACACAGGATGCCATGTCTTTTGCACTTCATAGCAGCTTGGCATATCTGGATAATAAAAGTGTTACAGCATGCCAGAGTCCCATTGTGGGCTTCAGTTCAGCATTTAACAATGTTGTACCAGCAAAGCTGACCACCAAAATTCTCAATTTGGGACTTTGTGCCACCCTCTGTTTTTGGATTTTGGACTTTCAAACCAACAGATCTCAGCATGTGTGGACTGGCAGCATCACAGCCTCCATCGTGACCCTCCATGGGCAGTGTGCTGAGCCCCCTACTGACTGTGTGGCCAGACACAACTCCATACCCGATGCCAACATTGATGAGACGGCTTACAGAGAAGACGTCTACCCGCTGTCTCAGTGGTGCCAGGACAATAATCTCATCCCTAAAATCAGCAAACCCAAGGAGCTGCTCATTGATGTCAGAAAGCAGAAGGTAGACCACCCTGACATCCACAGTGGTTTCAGACCCCTGCACTTTTTGCACAGATCATTGTGTTGTGGATTTAACCTTAAATGAAAACATTTCTCATCTCTGCCCATAAATCTACACTCAAGAACCCATAATGACAAAGCAAAAGGAGGTCTTCAGAAAACTCAAATTAGAACTCAGGCTCTCATTTCAGAACTTTGAAGAAGCCCCTTTGGCAGCAATTGCAGTTTTGAGTCTTCTTGGGTAAGTCTCCACCAGCTTTGCACATCTGGCTTTGGGCAGATCCTCTTAAGCCACCAGAGTGGATAGGATGTCATCTTCAGGTCTCCCCACAGACGTTCTATGGGGTTTCAGTCTGGGCCACTAAAGGACAATGAGGGTCTTGTCCTGAAGCCACTCTACTGTTGTCTTAGCTGTATACCCAGGCCATTGTCATCCTGAAAACTGAACCATCATCCCAGTCTGATGCAGGTTTTCTTCAAGGTATTTGACTGCATTCATCTTTCCCTCAGTCCTGACCAGTCTCTCTGTCCCTGCCACTGAGAAGCACCCCCTTAGTATGAAGCTGCCACGACCGCCATGCTTCTCTGTGGGGTGGGATTAGGCAGGTGATGAGCACTGCTTGGTCTTCTCCAGACATACTGCTTGGAGTTCTGCACATAGAGTTCAGTTTTTGTCTCAGACCAGAGAATCTTTTTCCTCGTGCCCTAATAGCAGACTCCATGCCGGGGCTGGCCACTCTACCATAAATGCCTGATCGATGGAGTGCTGCTGAGATGGTCATCCAACCCATAGGTTCTCACATCTCAGCAGAGGACTTTTAAAGCTCTGCTGGAGTGACCATTGGGTTCTTGGTCACCTCCCTTCTTGCCCAGTTGCTCAGTTTGGCCAGGCAGCCAACACCAAGTCCTGGTGGTTCCAAACTTCTTCCTCTTCGCAGTTATTAAGACCACTGTGCTCCTGGGATCACTCAAAGCTTTAGAAATGGTTTCATACCCATGCTGGGATCTATACCACACCACAATTTAATTACGGAGGTCTACAAGTGAGTTGCTTCGTCCTGGTTTTGTTTTTGTATTGGCGTGTAGTATGAATTGTGGGACCTTTCAGTTTCTACACAGGTGTACACTTTTCTAAACTCTGTCCCCAGGTAGAGTGGGCAGCAAGCCTTCGCTGACTCCACTGAAAGGCCATGGCGCTGGACCACTGACAGGGTCAGCTGTTAGAAAGCAAATGGACGCAAATGTCATATTTATTTTACTTTGTTTATTATTTTGGGCAAATCATCTAAAACACATAAACAAATGTGTATCTTCTTCTCCCCTACATGTTCTGGTAGTCTTCCTGATTAACAGAGACCACAGGAGGGGGCCGAGCTGACCTGCACTAGCTGACAGGGTGGTGAGAGTATGGGATTTGAGGCCTTCGTTTAGTGTCTCCACAATAAAGAGTACTGTATACAAGGAAAAATGGAGTCACCCTGGGACCCCACCATGACAATACAATGCCTCACCACAATTTGGTCATAGAGGTCTACGAAGAGTTCCTTGGGCTTCACGGCTTGCTCTTTGTCCTGACATGCAGAGTGGCTTATGGGACCTCAAATACCCAACAGCGTCCAATCAGTTCATTCTGTCACAGGGGACTCCGATCAGCTTCTCGACACTCTCAAGCTTTTTTCAGCTGAGCACCGAGAAGGAAGAGCAGGAATCCCGCAGAGAACTGGGGGGCTGCCGCTTTGTGCAAACGAAGGCCGCTACCAGAAGCAAAGTGGAAGGGTGAAGGTTTGGTGAATCCCAAAGAAGACGTGCTTAGCGAGTTGTGTCAGTTTTTGGGTCGGCTTCTTTTTACACCTCGTAATGGGGTATTAAATACATACAAATTTGGTGGAGGGGGGCAATACTGGTCCACATGGAATGTCGAGGGCATTTGTATGCAAAGACTTTAAAGAACAGGGTGGAGAAGCTTCTATATGTGGCCTCTCTGCATGAGAACCACCTCTTTCAACCCTCGCAAACATATGCAGTTTTTAATATCTGGAAAACATTTGGGATTAACTTGCTTAGAGATCTTTATAGAGACATCTTTGCATCCTATGAACAATTACATTCCAAATTTAACTTTCCAGCAACACATTTCTTTCACTTTCTTCAAATTAAAAACTTTGTTAAACAGAACCTGCCCGATTTTCCTCATCTCCCACCTTCCTCTATGCTGGAAAAAATATTGCTTAGTTTCGAGGACTCAGACAGCATTTCTGCAATATATAAAATTATTTTACAGTCCCTCCCTTTCAAAGATCCAAGAGAACACTGGTAAAAAGAACTATCACTCAACATATCAGAAAAGGAGTGGAAGGCAGCAATGCAGAGAATTCACTCGAGCTCCATATGCGCAAAGCATACAATTATTCAACTTAAAATTATATATCGAGCACATCTGTCTCGCTTAAAACTGTCCAAAATGTTTCCAGGGCAAGATCCAACCTGCGAACGCTGCAATCAAGTCCCAGCCTCACTGGGTCACATGTTTTGGGTCTGCACCAAATTAACATCATTCTGGACCACAATCTTTAAGTGCCTTTCAGACAGCCTTGGGGTCACAATCCCTCCTAACCCTTACAGCTGTGTTTGGTGTTCTTCCAGACGGGCTTAAAGCAGAGAAGGACAAACAAACTGTGATCGCCTTTACTACACTATCGGCACACAGACTTATTTTGCTAAACTGGAAGAATCCTAACTCTCGTCTTTTAAGTCAGTGGGTAACTGATGTTATATACTATTTGAAATTGGAAAAAATCAAATTCTAACTCAGAGGATCTGTGCAGAACTTTTTCAAAACCTGGCAGGATCTAATCAATATTATTTTAGAATAAGCTCTTAAAGCACCGAGGAAGCAGATTCTCTTCCCATTTCTTTTTCTTCTCCATTTATCTTTATTCGCCTATTAAACTCATCAGTTTATGTATTTTTACAAGCTTTAAGTTTTACTCCGTTGGCCAGGCTCTCTTTCTCAGGGGTGAGGGTTGATTTGTTTGCAATCCTATTCTTTGTAAAAAATGATCTATTTATTTTTTATAAAATAAAAGAGCAGGGGGGTCCTTGGAGGTCAGAATGTGATTTGCCACTTCAAGCCTTGGGTGCAACACATACGAGGGCGGGCCCAAAAATAACGAGAAGTCTTTTCTGGAGGCTGGAGGGGTGTTAGTTTTATCGTTTGCCGGCTAGGTGTGTGTACTAGATGGTCTTCTGCATCATTTGGCCAAGCAGCGTCCTCAGGGTAAGGTCTGTAAGGTCAGTGTCATTTTTTTTCTTGAGCCTCTGTTACCGTCTTCACCAATTTTGTGATGGCATACACACAAGATACAGGAGGCGGTCATTGCATGCGCCACCTAAATGTGCAGCCTATAAACGTCAGTGGTGTACAGTAAGCCACGGTTCAGTGTATACTGAATCTGGTCGAAACCTCCAAAGCTTTGTCACGGTGTAGGACTACACATCGGAGCGTTACATTCAGACCTGACCGAAGCTGCCATTTTCACAGGATGTGCTGCAGGACAAATTATATTTACACCCAAAATGCCAGTAATTCCTATGAATCACCTGCTTGAATTCCAAACAATACGGTTTTCTGTAAAGTGTGTTTTCCAATCACCATCAACACAACCAAAGTCAGGAGGAAAAGCAGGAATTGATCGACAGGTGGAATGTCCATTTGTATGCCGCACATCCAAGGGTGAGGAGCTCCAGTGAGCTGATAGCAATAACCCGCTTATAAAAACTACAAATCTCGTATACAGACAGGTACTCAAGTTTGGATTCATCCGATTAACTGACGCCACCATCATCGAGGTAAGGCCCAATGGCCCGGGCGAAGCCACAGAAGCCAACTAATCTTCCAGTTAACTTCTTCTCTTCCTGTTTCTGCTTTGGTATTTAAGATGGCACACTATCCATCAGTAGGATTTCTACTAAAATTGAGAACTGTATTTCATGAAACTTTACAATTAATAGCCCTGTTTCTTACAATTTCTAACTCCAATGAGGTGAGGTTGAGGGTCCTTAATGTCACCTTTTGGAAATTCAATAACAAACTACCCAGAATCTAATCATCCGCTCATCTTCACACCCTCCTGCATTTCGGGGCTCTGGGGAGCTGATGCCAATGTGGGTATAAGCTGCGGGACCAGGCCCGGACCCCTGCAGCCTTCAGATCTAATGACAAGAACCCTGCTCTTCTATAGATAGCAAAATAAAGCACAGACTCAAGCTGGTCACTCCGCTTCGTTATAAGCGGCTCGTCTTTCATGTTGTCGTGCCATTTGTCCAGCTTTTCAAAAGCTACGCTGCCAATCCCTTTATCACCTTGAATGGTGGAAATTTTCTGGCTTCAGCTCCAAGACGAGGGGTCCAACTGTCGCCACAAGTGGAAGCGCTCCGACAGTTGGTAGAAATGGCAGGTGTTGTCACCGTGACCCCAAGTAATTTCATCTCCGCGCAGCTTCTGCTAATTGGATACTCGAGCAAAGTCCCCAGCCTCCATGCAATCAATGTTCTTCAAATGTTCATTTTCTTGGATTAGCCATCCCGACACAATTATCTCCATATCTTTTTTGTTTTTCTATTAGTGTTTCTGGGAGCGCAGTGCTGTTTCACTTGCGCCTGCCTGCTACTTAATTAGAAATTTCTGACCTTGAACAAATCACAGGGCAGCGGCGCTAATGATCTCGCTTGAACTCTGTTCTGGCTAATGGACAAACAATCTGAGCAAAATGTATAATGGCAGATTGAAACCTCTCACTGTTCCTGTCGACGGGGGTCTCAATTATTATTAGAAGTCCCTTCCCTCTCTCTCAAATCGCTTGCATCAGCAAGTTTGTCTTCTTCTCAGACTTGTGCTCAACTGAGGGTGAATGCTATGAAGGAAAAGAGGCATCCGATTATCTATTGAAAAATATTCTGATGGGAAAAACGAAACACCACTGTCTGGAGTGAGCACCTTCACCAAAAGCCGTCAGTCTCTTCAGACCCTCTGACCAGCAGCGCCGTTTGTGCAGTGAGGCCTTGCAACGTGCCAGCTCAGTTGGTGCGCTTTTACCCAACAAGGTCCACGTTGGACAAGGCCTGACCAGACCGCCACTTAAAGGCAGCACAGGTCACAGCATGACAACTGCCACGCTTGGTGGGTTTTCTGTGTATTCCATAAAGCCACAAATGTCACCAGAAGGACACTGGCATGATGCAGCCAGGTATGCCATGTGTGTCTCCACCGTGTCTCGACTACCTTCAAGCTTTCATGGATTAGAAGGGCAGATGGCTGACTGGTACCTGTGCAGCCACACCAGAGCAGAATGAAGACTTGGCGCTTGTGCACCTGAGAAGCTGCTTTAGATCTGCTGGTAGACATGACGGCCACATCAGTGACAGGACATGCTGCTAGAGTCACAGCAAGCAGGCCTCTCATTGGCCCAATGCTCACAGATGGTCTCCAAGACCAGGGCTGGGCAGTGCCAGTGCTGGAGGGCCACGGTGGCTCCAGGTTTTCCTTCCAATCCAATCGTTTAATTAGAAACCAATCCTTGCCAATCTCAGCCCTTATTTAATTTTATGGCTTGTTAGTCTGCAATGTTAGGTTCTTATATCGTAGATTTTTTTTCCTTTCCTAGGATATCCACCAAATAATTTGAAGCCTAAAACGGATCATTTTAAGTCTGTCACATTTTTCTCTTAACTGTTTTATTAAACCACAGATAGTGCAGGATGAATCCACAGAAGTCAGATGGAGAACTGCTGGCTGCTTTGTCATTTGCATCTTATTGCTAATAAGGAGCCACTAAAACAGAGAATGCAGTGGTTTAAGATTGAAATAAACAATTAAAGGTGGGCATCCTTAACAAGCGAGACCACTGAAATGAAGCATCAAAATGTCACTTGAGCAGTAAGTGCTTCTTCATCAGCAATAATTGACTTCTCACTAAGAAACTGGGGTGGAATGAAAACCTGCAGCCACTGCGGCCCTCCAGGAGTGACGCTGTCCACCCCGAGCCAGATGTCTGACCCTAATGCATGGTGACACACAACTGCTGAGGTTACCACAGTCCTGAGGAATCAGTGCTGGTGGGCAGATGTTACCTGAACCTGCCTTCTCTCTTGTTGTTCACCCAAAGTTTGAGACGCCCAGAGTGCAATATCTGGATGTGCCAGAGGACAGCGGCTTCTCTGCAGGAATCGGGCAGCAAACTGCAGGCTCAGAGACTCTTGGGCAGTTTGTGTCAAGCAGTGGTGCGCGTAAGAGGCGTTCATACAAGACGCCACGGGACTGCAGGATGACTGTTGTGTTGTTGGTGTCCATGATGTTGGGTTATTGTGCCGTTTTCTTTTCATGTCACTCTCATTTGCTCTTTGCTACGTCAGGAAATGAAGGCCAACATTTGGGTGCAACAATGAGCGTTGTGTTTCTTTTTTCCATCAGTGTACTTATAAACTTCATAGTGTTAAACGGATGTGACTGATAGATAGATAGATAGATACTTTATTAATCCCACGGGGAAATTCACATACTCCAGCAGCAGCATACTGATAAAGAACAATATTAAAGAGTGATAAAAATGCAGGTATAATAGACAGTAACTTTGTATAATGTTAACGTTTACCTCCCCGGGTGGAATTGAAGAGTCGTACAGTGTGGGGGAGAAATGATCTCCTCAGTCTGTCAGTGGAGCAGGACGGTGACAGCAGTCTGTTGCTGAAGCTGCTCCTCTGTCTGGAGGTGTTACTGTTCAGTGGATGCAGTGGATTCTCCATGATTGACAGGAGTCTGCTCAGCACCCGTCGCTCTGCCACAGATGTCAAACTATCCAGCTCCATGCCTACAATAGAGCCTGCCTTCTTCACCAGTTTGTCCAGGCGTGAGGCGTCCCTCTTCTTTATGCTGCCTTCCCAGCACACCACCGCGTAGAAGAGGGCACTCGCCACAACCATCTGACAGAACATCTGCAGCATCTTATTGCAGATGTAGAAGGAGGCCAGCCTTCTAAGGAAGTATAGTCGGCTCTGTCCTTTCTTACACAGAGCATCAGTATTGGCAGTCCAGTCCAATTTGTCATCTAGCTGCACTCCCAGGTATTTATAGGTCTGCACCCTCTGCACACAGTCGCGTCTTATAATCACGGGGTCCATGAGGAGCCTGGGCCTCCTAAAATCCACCACCAGCTCCTTGGTTTTGCTGGTGTTAAGTTGTAGGTGGTTTGAGTCGCACCATTTGGCAAAGTCCTTGATTAGCTTCCTATACTCCTCCTCCTGACCACTCCTGATGCAGCCCAGCTGTATCCATTAAGGATCCACAGAAACTGAGGAGAACCCCACAGACTGTGCAATTCCCGAGTCCTCATCTAAGTTAATAACACTTTCAGCTCTGAAGTTGAACTCCACTGCTGGTGACACCAAGAGGGTCACCTTGGAACTGCAACAATGCAGAAGATGTGAGAGTAAACCAGAAGCAGGTGGCACAACAAAGTCCTGGTCAAAGAGTGCAGCAGGCCTTGAGACCCTCAGGAGTCTGACCTGATTATTAAGCTGTCACCAACACCAGGGGGTTCAGCCTTCAGGAGAAACTTAGATTGAAATGTCTGATTGTGAAAAACTAAAAGAAAAAACAAACAAACAGAGTAAAACTGGCAGAGCACGAAACTCCACACGCACTGCGACCCAAAACAGGATTAACAAGCACCTAGACGTCATGCGTTCGTATAAAACGTAACGTATTTGCTGTTTTTTAGTGAGTCCCAAACTCCACTTCATCTTGCATTTTTCATGACCTCCTTGTTGTGCCCGTCCCTGAAGTCACTTAGCAAAGGGCATCAAAGCAGATTAAAAGCCAATCCGATGGCACAGCATGCATTATGTGGTGCAACGTTTCATCCTTTGGTGGGATGAAATAAAGTTCTAAAATGTAATATCAAGTAAATATGATTTCATAATTTAACAGGCAAACAAGTTTAAGAGAAAGACGAGACCACGGTAAAGAGATGGAGTGCCACCCTGGTAACCACGTATAATGAAATGGGATGTAAACAAAAGAAAACACACAACAATCGTGGTGACGTCTTCACAGACACAAGTTCAGGACAGAACTTCCTCAAGCAGGTAGATCTTCTGGTCTTACGTCCTTCTTACAGGAAGAAGCAGGTCCAGGTGACAGAAGACAGGAAGTGATGTCAGTGCTGTAACAGCTGTCAATCTTCTAGTCTGCAGAGGGAGGAAGAGAAAAGGCATCAAGAGACAGTACCAAGCCCTGGAGCGGAGAGGAATTACAATCACTAGAGAACTTCAAGCTGTCCACCATGCGAGTGCGTGAGCGTGACACACGATAAAGAAAATAAACAACACAAAACCTGACAAATGTTGTTTTTTATAAGATGAACACAAGAGGAATGTCAGGCGCAAGAGCCAGCTCCTGGTTTTAGATGAAGATTGTAATTTATTAATAAAAGTGAGAAGAAACAAAAATGGCAGGAGATGGCAAAGAGAGTAAGTGAGAGCACATCCCAACCTCGAACAGGCACAGAGGAGAGGAAGAAGAGTTATAGAGAGACACGGGGGGTCACATAACGGCACTGACCCCCAGTGGAGGAGTGTGGAGAACTGACTCAAATGCAATGAAATGCAAACCAAGTGCAATTAAGTCAATTAAAAATGGACACTCGCTCTGCCCAAAGATCCACAATTCTGACATTTCCAGTCGCTGTCCCTTCATCCTCGTCATCATCATCCTCCTGTTCACTCAGCAGGGGTATGAAGGCCGCACAAGCTCATTCCCAGCTACTGTTATATATCAGTCAGAGTTCCTCCCCTGGCTGGGGTGCAAATCCATTTTTTATGTTGTTTTTGTTCATATTTGATTCCTTTTGTATGTCTTCATTTTATTTAGGTTTATGTTTCAGTGCCTCGGTGATGTTCCGTGGTTATAAATCCAGGGGGGTCTCCCACGGCTCCTGGTGGTTCATTTCAAATGTGCTAGGGACTTCTGGGGAGTTTACTTGTGGGTTTTTTTTCTGTGCTTTGTGATTTGTGGACATTTTGATGTCGTGTTGTTCACCTGGGATCGCCTGTGGCGTTATGGGTCCACAGCTCGCTGAGCAAAGGCCATTTTTTTAAATAAATAATCACCATACTCGCTGTGGCTTAGTGAGGGGGCGTGGTGGCCATAGCAAGCCACGGGACGATCTGCGGTGTGAGCGTTTCTCACCTAGTGCACAGGTGAGGGACTGCCCTTATCTGTGATTGTTCCCGTGGCTAATGTGCTGCACCTGCTTTGGCCCCTCGCTGTATAAAAGAAGCGCGAGTTGGTTGGAAGGGGGGACAGAAAGATCAGAAAGAAGGAGAAAAAAGGAAACGAAAAGGACGGAGGTTACAGGTAGCGAGGGAGCAAGTCGGTGCAAGAGAGAGAGAGAGACCCACGGAGCGTGTGGGCGAGCAAGCGAGCGAATGAGCGCACGTGGGCAGCTACGAGGAAGTATGGGTGTTAGGCCGACACCCAGGAGTTGAAGTCGCTCCCGCTGAGCGATCAAGTAGCAGGGGTGACCAGGGAAAGGCGCGGAAGGCCAGAAAGGCAGCGGGAGTCGGGAGGCTTGGTGGTGGATTCCCCAACGTGTGCATCCTGGCCGCTGGGCGTGTCAAGTCTTGGGACTGGGATGAGTGCCAGACCGAAGCCAGGGATCGGGAGGTCTCCAGACCCGTGTGGATGGAAGTAGGAGGAAAGGGCAGCTGCAGAGAGAACGTCTCACTTGTTGCGGGGCCCGTACGGGACAAGCAGGTGAGACGCTAGCATAGAAAAGCACCAGGCTTGTCATTTGTTTTTAGAAGACTGCTTCCAGCGTCATTTGAACCCCGTTGGTTTTAAAGGATTGTTTTTTCTATTGTTTTTACTTCCACGTTTTTCTTATGGATTATTTATTGAACAGCTTTGATGCACTGCACTTTGTGAATACATTGTTTTTGTTTTGATCTTTTAAATAAAAGCACTTTTGCACATTTGTACCATCCCCTTGCTATGCTGTTGCCTCTACTGTCTAGCTCATCTCGGTGACATTATCGACGGTGTTGGGGTCAAGGGCTCCTGAACAGCGATGGGAGCATGGAGCTGAACCCACATTGTCACATCGCCTTTATGCTCTTGAGAGCTTCACAGAGCGGCGGAGCATTTCCCAAAAATAAGCTCTGCATCTTATGAAGACCTTGTGTTTTCCCTTTCATCTAGCTGGGGTTTGACAGTAAAGTCAGGACTTAAGCTAAGACTTAGATTCATGCTATTTGAGCAGGACAACCACAGCCATCTCTTGGCCTTCTGGGGCTCACTAAGTGAATAAGGGTTCCAAAATTTTTAAGCTATAAAACAGATAAACCAATCGACAGTGAATCTGAAGGCACCCCATCAAAGACCACCCACCGCCACGGAGGCAGCTAGCTCTGTAGCCCTGCATGACGTCAGGGTGAATGTGCCGCTTTGCTGATATAAACGTGGGCATTCAGGGCCCTCCAGAGTCACGTGGCGTGGCAGAGAGAACTGGAGGGAATGCGGTGGCAGGGGGGTCCCCTCTAGTTTTGGAAAATTGAGGCAAAGGCTCAAGAGTTGTGAATGGCGGGGAGGAGCAGACTCGAGTGGGCCTGCTATGCTGTGCCCTGTAAGACGGACTGCAACCTGATTCTACTATAAAAAAATAAAAAATAAGAAAAATAAGAAAGAGACAATAAGGACTAATAACTTCACTGAGAGGAAAAATGAAATATGCTGGTGGCGTATATGTGGGGAAGTTTGACCTTGCTTCTTTATACTGAGATAATTCTTTCAAGTACGCAAAATCTATCTTTTCTTATCAATTTCCACAAGTTTGATCAGTCTGGAGAGAGCACAGCAAACCCGCCGCCCAAATTACATAAAGAGTGACTTTTGGAGGCATTCGGAATTATTCTGCAGCAGTATGATTTATCATTTTTAGACTTTTGCAATTTATTTGGTAAAAATGTAATAACCCGTTTCTGTCTCTTCCTTTGGCATTTAATCAGCAGCAGTGTACACATAATGATCCCAAAGGAAACGGCGTCTTCAGCATTCTGCATCGCTTTGACAACAACTGACACTCGGTGCCCAATAAGATGCTTTGGAGCGTTGTGTGTTTTTTTTTTCTTTTCTTTTAATTTATGTTTGCTTTACTTTTCCATATAAAAAGAAGTCACACTGTACTTCCTTGCATATTTACCTGCTGTTGCTTAATGGACAGCTTTGAATTTCTTCTCCCTTTAATTACTGGCTGCCATGTCGGTTCACACGTGAACACCTCACCAGAAATACAAACCCAAGCGTTCAGCACGCCAAGGGTCTGGCAGTCTATCAGTGATTGATAATTCAAAGGGGGATCAATGAAAATGTTGGCTTTCTGGGGCCGAAATATGAAGCCAAGCAGCCACTTAGATTCGCATTCATGATGGGCATTGGTGGTCTGGTGCCAGGGTGGCTCAGCTCCTCGCTGCACGCTTACGAACATCTGGCCAGCAACATCTCTCTCATCGACCGCCATTACGAGCATCAGGCATGGAGGCAGTTCAAGTAAACCTGAGCACCGCACGTCGTGAACTTTGATGACCAGAACCAGCCAAAACCAAACGTATGAGAAGGCACTGAACTCCTTGAACTGTCAAACGGCCACTAACAAAACATGGAGACGACCAAGGAGGCGACAGGATTCATCCACGTAGTACTGCGGTTGAAACAAAATCCTTTCTGGCTTGCGTGTGCTGCTCAGGACATGTTTTTATGGAGTTCTGCCTTTAAAACTTAAATTGTACACTTCAGACGCTGCCATATGTGATGATGTCACGGGTCAAAGGGCACAAGAGTGACCAGACACACAAAATGGCGACAGATAATTTTAGAAAAAGAGCAAAAGAGGATGTAAACTATAACACAATAAAAATGAATATTTTCCAAAATCAAAAGCAAACAGCATTAATAAACTGGTACTGAGTTACAAAAAAATCACACAAAATGGTTGTGCCCATGAAGCAATAAACATACACAACGGTGACCAATATGACGTCACTGAAACAACGATAGCGAAACAAAAAACAAACTTTAGCACTTCAGGGAACTTTCACAGGAAAAAAAAAAAAAAACTCATTGGCTAGAATGCAATTAGGCCAACGACACAGGCGATGATACGCACACTCTCTTCTGGATTCTGCGTCTGCCGATATCAAAATGGACAAGCTATGAGCCGCAACCAGAATCACAGTAAATGACGCAAGTCTCACTATTCAAACGGTGTGCCAAACGTCAGGAGCTAAAAAGGAGGAGGGCTTCACCCGACATGTTTCAAGGTACATCCACAATTACAAAGCTAAGATCCGGACGTATTAAAGACTTGTGACTACAATGGGTGGTCTGAAAATCGAGAGTACACCTTATGAGAAAGATTTAGGAGTCGTAGTGGAGCTATCGACTTCCTGACAGTGTTCAGAAGCTATTAAGAAGGCTAACAGAATGTTAGGATATATAACACCCTGATGTGTGGAGTACAAGTCCAAGGAGGTTATGCTCAACCTTTATAATGCACTGGTGAGGCCTCATCTTGAGTACTGTGTGCAGTTTTGGTCTCCAGGCTACAAAAAGGACATAGCAGCACTTGAAAAGGTCCAGAGAAGAGCGACTAGGCTGATTCCAGGGCTACAGGGGTTGAATTATGAGGAAAGATTAAAATACAGTAGATGAGCCTCTTCAGTTTAAGCAAAAGAAGATTAAGAGGAGACGTGATTGAAGTGTTTAAAATTATGAAGGGAATTAGTCCAGTGGATCGAGACTGTTATTTTAAAATGAGTTCATCAAGAACACGGGGACACAGTTGGAAACTTGTTAAGGGTAAATTTCGCACAAACATTAAGAAGTTTTCCCTAACACACAGAACCACAGACACGCAGAATAAGCTGCCAAGTAGTGTGGTAGACAGTAAGATGTTAGGGACTTTCAAAACTCGACTTATTTTATGTTATTTTAGAAGAATTAAGTGGATAGGACTGGTGAGCTTTGTTGGGCTGAATGGCCTGTTCTCGTCTACAGTGTTCTGATGTTCTAATGAACTTACATGGGACAAATATGTGATCACATTAGGCTTCTTTAAAAAAACAGAATTTCAATAATTAATCATTAACCTTTATTCAGGGACAGGTGAATATGTGCGCAAGTCTAACACGTCTGTATTTCCTTTGACGTAAGCATACCCAGTTCTGCCTTTAAACAGATTAACTGCCTGATTTTTTGGTTTTCCGGAGGGAGTATAAACTGCTTGAATTGCTGCTGTAAGAATTAACACAAGACGCCTCAACTGGCTCGATTATGCTGGCTTCCAGTTTGATTTTGTATAATCTTCAAAACTCTACTCCAGACAAACATGGCCATTAATTCTAACACTCCCATCGTTTGTTATCATTTATGGTCATCTATTTGAGTGCCGGACACTTAGTGGACTTGTTTTGAAAGTCTCTGTGAGCGCTCACGTTACTCTATGGTGGCTGAGGTCTCTTTACACAGCTCCATTACTGGCCACAATCAAATAAGGCATGAAGGCCTCACCAAGACTCTTTACCCAGAAATGTATCCTTTAATGGCCTCTTCTGTACTCATTCGGCTCTCATCTAGTGAGTTAACGTTTGGTTGTTTGCTCAGCCTAACATAACAACTTAGCCCTACAAATAAAACGTTCAAACCCACTGAATCCAATTTAGGATCACAAAGGGCCAGGGCATATCCTGGCAGCTCGGCGGACAAGGCTCGGCATTGGCCCATCGCTGCTGCTTCACTGTCCACCTTAAGAAAAGGATAAGAGTCTGTGTGTTGGGCCGGCCGCTTTGTTTCTGTCATTCCAACAGATGGCACATCACAAACTGTAACATGGCTGTTAAGAATCCCGTACCAAATGGCCTGTAACAGAGCGGTCCACATTCATTACTTCGATTTCAAGCCATCTTTGGTGGACAGCACAACTAGCATATTGAATAATTTCATACTCCACTATATCATATTAATTTCAAACGTATTTTTTTTTCATATTCAGAACAGTTTTGTAATGATGAGCTCCGTGAAGGGTTATATATGAGTAACATTTGAAACTAGACCCCCAAAATTAAGCAATTATCTGGTCACAAAGTATTTATTTGCTTACTAAAACACTCGCTTTGAATAAACACAAATCAATACTGAAATGTCGTATTTTAAGTCAAGTCACTCAGATTACAAAACTGACGCAGTTCGCTTTGGTAGCCTGTCGTTCATTTTCTTCGTAAATTCTTTTAAGCCTCTGGCAGTAGTTAGCCCAGTTCTTCTTCTGACCATTTTTGGTTCATTTGCCTGTCCAAGTGACGTTGAACTCCGGGCCCTCAAGTGGTCAATCTACTGCTCTTTGTGCTTCACCTGAAGGCATCTGCTCCAGGAAGGTCTTGATTGATGTTATCAAAAAATCGAGTTTTTTATCAATAAATCTTTTTCCCTAAAGTACAGCATGACGAATCCAAACCAGTTTACATTTCTTACCAGCCTTTATTATCCCACAAGTCTTGACAAGATCAGCTATGAACAATATCGAATCCACCCTAAGACCACAGCAGAACCCCACTGCGCTTCACAGGCGGCTGCATCTTTGCACTTCTGCCCATCTCTTCTGACACAGAGCCATCCCCAGTTTCAGCTTTGCATCCCATAAAGACTTTCAGCCCCTGCTTGGTGAGGGTCATTCGTGCACTGCTGATTTTCCTTAAGAACGACTTCTTCACTGCTGCACGCTCTACAAGATCATTTCTTGTAAGACTCCTTTGCACAGACACATCGTGTACTTTTACTGCCAGACGCTTGTCAAGTTCTTCACTGGATCCCCTTTGGGATTTGACCCTCAGGTTTTAGCCGTGTGATGCAGACAGCTTTTTGGATCTTGCACTGAATTTTCTGTCTTCAGTTAGCTCAGTTTCTTGACACAGGCAGCTTGAGCACCATATCTCATGATGGTCTACAGGGTGGTCCAGATCTAATTATGCAGAGCCAGATCGTCTGGATGACTTTGATTTATGCAGGAACGATTCCAGTTCGGTGCAAAGACGATTCTTCATGTCGTCCTCTCACACATTTCTCGATGGTGTAGGATTTTTCGGGTGATTTTCTATGTAATAAACTTAATAAGTTATAGAGTAATGAAAATTGCATAATTAGATCTGGACCACCCTATACAACGAGGTGATCGGCAGACATTTCAGTTGCTCTCTTTACATTCGAGTATCCAGAGTCTGCCGCCAAATGATGACAACCGGGTAGATGACTGACCTTTGATGCAAGGTTCTCTTGAACAAGAATGGTGCTGGGTAGGCACAGAAACCTATTTGAGACTTTTCATAAGAATTCGTCTGTCCTGGTCAATCCTCCAAATCATCCTCCAAGCACTTAGGAGCATTTTTGATTCCCAGTGGTCAGTTGGTGTTACTCTTTAGCTCCATACCCACAGCTGCTAATAAACACAAACAGATTAAATGTTTATTTATTACCATTCTAAGTCCCATTAAAGGTGACCATCTTGATCGCCAGAGCAAGGCCCAGCTGTACGCACCCCGATATGCGTTCACAGCTGTTATAGGAGAGCGCCTCTAGACAGGAAGTCAGGTCAAGATCGGTCAGAAGTTCTGATTCCTGAGCAAACCCGCTTGGCAGTCTGACTATTCTTCGATGGTGCTGCTCGATATCTTCAACAGCCCCCCACATCACAAGCCCAGGGTGCTGTTTTCTACTGCTAAGGCCTCATCTGGAGACCCCACGCATGCTCGTCACCTCTCACGAGATTGTAAATGCCTCAGACACGGTAGTTTCCTTGTGCTGAGCTGCATTGGCCATCAGGCCCTCACTAGCAGACAGCAGAGTCTGACTTGGCCCTCAAATGGAGGCCAATTGTCTGTTTAGCGTCATGGAAAGTGAACTTTAAAAGCATTTTTGTGTTCCGTATTTGATCAGTTTGCCAGGATTAGCTCTACAAGGAGCACATGACACAGAAAAACGTAAATCTAAGGATACCCGGGGAAAACGAGAAAAGGGAATAATCAGTGGTACATTTCAAATCAATGCTAAAGGTGGGCATTTTCTCTTGAGCTTTCTAGAACAGTTCATCCAGCATAAACAGCCTTGGTCCCTATGCTGCCTCTTCTTGACGGAAGATCCGACTTTCAGCGTCGTTCAACACTATATTTTTTTTTACTTATGCCAGTGTGTTAATTTTGATTGTCCTCAAGTGGAGTTTACTACCCCATAATCTTGTTTTCTCTATAAAGCACACTAAGACAGTGCATAAGTTAATGGAGTTATTATATTATGGGCAATGGCCCCTGAAAGGCCTTTTAACTTCTGTGAACTCTGAGGCTCATTTCAGTACTATTATTAAATTTAGGTGACCTCATCTAATAAAATAACCCTGAAACACGGCACTTCTTAATTAAGTCTGCCTGCTGCTATGGCCTCTCGGTCTGGCAGATGCACTTCACGAGATCAGACAGCATCTGACAGAGTACGCAGCACAGCTCCTGGTCCAGGCTTTGGTCTTGTCACATCTGGACGACTGCAATCCTCTGCTGGCAGGAGCACTGGCATGTGTCACCAAACTGCTGCAGTGTCACGTCTGGTATTCAACCAACCGAGATGGGCACATGTCACTCTTTTTTTCAGATCACTACATTGGCTTGCTGTAGTGGCACATATTAAGTTCAGTTCCTACAGAATGGTCAACGGCGTAGCACCTATACATACGGAGACGCTCGTCAGGTCCTAAGCTCCTTCTTGACCACTCCGGTCTGCTGGTGAATGGCGTCTGCTGATGCCACCTCTGCGTGGTATTAAATCACAATCCAGATTCTTCTCACGTGCAGCTCCAAACTGCCGGAATGAGATGCACACGTCCATTTGAAATGCTGACTCCCTCAAGGTGAAGCGTTTGAAGGATCTTTTGTTTGGCGAGTTTCTGTCTAATCGGCAATGGCTTTGAAAGGTTTGTGTAACTTGCTCGTATTTAGTTTCCAAGCTCTTCACTTATGGTGGTCAGTTGTCTAAGTTTGGCCTCTAGTGTTTGCTCCTAAACATCCCTTGAACTGATGTTTACTCGATTATGTTGACCTCTTTTGTAAGTAGCTCTGCATGAAGCATCTACTAAGAAAATACATGTAAATGTACATAATTAGGCAAAAATGACCAGAAACACAATTTTCTTGTTCTGATTTATTGACCTCCTCAAGGCCATTGTTAAGTCTTGCTAAATGGCCACATGACACTCCTCCCCATCTCAGACTGTCACTTCAGCTGACAACCTTTTGCCTTAGCGCTACCTCGTATTAATATCTGGACACCACTTTGCCAGCATTGCATAGAGGATTCTTGACTTCCAGATGCTGGCCATCAAAGAAACTTATAGTTGCTGCCATGACAGAAAGTCACAACTTTTCTACCCCATCTTCTTACAGCTCAGTTCACTACTGCATCATCATCGTCAACAGAGTACTGAACTCTCCTGTGATTCAGGAGAAGCTCCTCTAGAGGTGAGAGGTGAAGTCATCCACTAATCCACTAGCAATTTCCAACGCACCCCTATTTGGTTCTTTGGTGTCCGTGTCCAGGCCAATTCACGATCAAGCGGCAGTTGGTTGACAGTTCAGCACCTCTCCGTGTCCAGAATATGAGGTCCGATATTAGATAAGACGACTACAAGGACGACCACTGCTCTTTGGCCAACGGCACACTTATGAGTACCCTCGTGTTGACATACAGTGTTGGTGTTGGTTATTTCCATGACTAGCTCAGAAACTGCTTAACAATGTGTGACTATGACTTTAATCCTAATCACACCTCTCCGTGCATCTCTGTCATTCTCCATATGCACGCCAGTCTTGGACTATGGCTGCAGATTCAGTAGGTGGTACTCTTGTGAGTAGCAGGTCCAGTCAAATATACCCAGAAAAGTCGATAGACAAATGCTGTAGACGTAAAAGCAACGAAAAGGCATGTCATGAGCACACCTGGGCCTCTTTTTTGGGGATGACAAACCGGCCTCAACTGAGAAGTTGGGTCCTATTGAAGTTCATCCAGACATTCATTCTGAAACAACCACACAAACTGCGGCTCTGACAGCACCAGAGAAATTTCATTTCACAGACGTAACCCACTGACTGAACAGGTGCAAATTACAGTCGGCTCCTGATCTGAACTGAGGCTGACCTTTGTCATTTTCATAAATTCAAGGATATAGCAAAACAGGTGGAAACTTGTTAAGGGCAAATTTTGCACAAATGTGTAGAAGTTTTTCTTCACACAGAGAACCACAGATACATGGAATAAATTAGCAAGTATTGTGGTGGAGAGCAGGACGTCAGGGACCCTCAAATCTTGACTCTGTTAATTTGGAGACATTAAGTGAATGATATTTACGAGCTTTTTGGGCTGAAAGACAGTTCTTGACCAGCTACTTGAACTTTAAAAACACTCAAACTTCCAGAAAAGAAAATGAAAAAAAAAATGAAATACAGGTAGTCCCCAGGTTACGGACATCCGACCTATGACTTACGAACGGGGCCGCAGCTACGACGCAGGCACCTCATTAACTGCCGCTCCGTCATCTTTTGGCCTGGGGACGCTGCAAGTGGTGGCTGGATGGAGGTTAGAGGGGGACGATTTCGCTCCCCACGCATTATAGTGTCTCTCGGGCAGCTCCTGGTGGCAAGCGATTTCCGATTTCACTGCCCGCCCACCACACATGGCTGCCCCGTTCGTTCTTGGTGGGCGGCTGGTAATGCTGCAAGCGGCGACCCGGTTGTGGCTGAACGGGGTGTCGGTTGTGGGGTGGGGGGTAGCATTGTAGTGTGCCTCGGATGGCTGCCTGTTGAATGGGAGCGGTGGTGGGCGATTCACTACCCGCGTTTGGCCGCACTGTGTTCGTTCGTTCTTGGTTAATGGACGCTGCAGGCAGCATACTGTAGTGGAGGTGACTGTGAGGTGGGCTGGTGATGAATCGCCCCTCGCCGCCCCCATTCATTCTCAATAGAAAGCCTGCTTGTACTGTTACGCACATAGCAGGAAGCTGTCTCTTGTCAGTACATCAGACATGTTGACAACTGGTGCCTTTCTGCTGTGATAGCGTGTACAGTGCTGTGCAGAAGAGCTCATCTTAATCTTTTGTCTTCACCCTTCAACATGTCTATGAAACACAAATCTGATGCAAGTGTTGGTGATACAGTAAAGAAGAGAAAAACCATCACCACTGAAAATAAAGTAGAAATAATAAAAAGGTCAGAGAGAGGTGAAACTCCATCATTCATTGGCAGAGCATTTGGTTACAGTCGGTCAACAATAGCATTTATTAAAATAATGTACCTGTTCTGACTTACATACAAATTCAACGTAAGAACAAACCTACAGTCCCTATCTTGTACGTAACCCGGGGACTGCTTGTATTTATATTACAAAAGTGGAAAATAGGGTATTTTTGCATGACGATTTTATGATTTCTAAAAAGAATTTTAGTTGAGATTTGAGCATCCTTGTCTCGGTGTCTAGTTTAGCAGAGCCCTACAACCGCTCTGGAAGCAGATCATTGGCTGCCGTGGCTCATTATATAATTCCCCAATGTGGCATCAACTTGTGGAAATAAGCTGGAAATCACATAACTGAAACCAGCATTGGCTCCTGTTGAGGTGTTACTTCTATTGGCTTTGATGATTTTCTTGCATCTTAAGTTCAGAGGCGCATTAGTCAAAATCCACAGTCTTCGCTGCTATAGATGAGCAGAAACTCCAGGAGAACTACTTTAGGTAATGTTAGGCGGGGAGGGCCTGCTGTGGAGATTTGCAGTTTAATATGTTGAATAAATACAGCAAGAAAACTCAAGATTTTTTCAGAGATTAACAAAAATTAATTTTTTATTATTTTTTAATTGGCTAAAATCGAAAACACTCAGACGCCATAAATAGTTCATCACCAATTCATATTCTATTTAAGATATGTTCACTTCAGACGGCACCAAGGTGCTACACCCCTGGAGAGTGAACATTCACAAAAGCACCTACTAAAATTACTACAATGTATTTTATTTAGTCAGGATAGGAAAGTCAACATCAAGTCATGAGCCACCATTCAAGTTTTCACCCTCACTGACAGCAATCAACCACAAACATGAAGATTAAACAATATTTAAATTGTACAGTGAACCCTCGTTTATCACGGTTAATCCGTTCCAGACTCTACCGTGATAAATGAATTTTCGCGAAATAGGATTCTTTATTTATAAATCGAATATTTTTGCAGTTAGAGTATAGAAAACCTGTTTACGACCTTCTAAATACGTTTTTTAACATTATTAGAGCCCTCTAGACATGAAATAACCCACTTTAGTCAACATTACACTCGTATTACCCAATATATTAGACAAAATAAGAGAAAATAAGACATATTAGACGTTACAAATATATTATTACTAGGCTCACCCGCCTTTTAAGGCAACCGACTTTTATCCTCAATTTGTGTGTGCTCCATGTGTACATCAGGCATGTAAGTGTAGGGAATGAGAACATTAAAGTGCCCATTCATAACATCTCCCGAAAACCCAAGTTTTTTTATCCCCTCGAGTGCCAGTCCAAAGTCGTACGTCAGCCCGAATCTGTACCGCTAAAGACGGAGTTTCATGCACTAAATAAGCTATAGATGAGAATAAGCAAGCACCATCTCCCCTGATATTTACTACGCGGTGAGGCATTTGTACTCCATCAACATTAATTATTTCCAGAGACATAATTTTGTCTATTTTTCCAGCGCATCGCGCACAAAAGCAAGGGAACGATGAGAGCACCAGAACTCTGCTCACATCGCGTCACTTCGTACCGCAAGCCGCAAGTAGTAAGTCTGTGATAAACGGAACACCGCTACGCTTTGCACTCACGGGACAGAAGGACAATCCTGACTGCTTTTATATAGTAGATTATTGTACTGTATATTTAATTACACACACACAGTTCTTACACACAACCACTAACCTATGAAGGCACAACATAAGTAGGAGAGTCTTCAGGTGGTGCAGTATCTTCAGCAGGTGCATCGTTGTCTTCTTCCGCTGAAGGAGTACTAAGAGTAGGCAGTGGGTGTCTGGGTGCGCGGCTGAAGAACATCTTGATAGGCAATTGCTGGCGCTGTCTTTTCATATGCGTGAGGAGGCTTTTGTAGGGTATTGCCATCTTTGATCATATCCAAGAGTTTCACCTTCTCCTGGATAGCAAGCATCTTCCTCCGGCACTTAGTTTTATTCTCAGAAGGCTTAGAAAAAGCAGCACGTTTAGGAGCCATCGTGGGGCTTAGATAAAAGTTCTCAGAAAGCGCATGCGTAGTGACGTAAGCGTGTATGAGAAAAAATCGCGATAGAGTGAAGCCGCGAAAGTCAAAGCGTGATATAGCGAGGGATCACTGTATTAATAAATAATTGTGCACCAAAACATTCAATTTACAAATACATACAAATCTCACTGTAACATCCACCTGAACACATCTGCAGGTTGGCACTTGTGATTCACGGGTTTACGATTTGTGGATCTGCCTATTCGCAGGTTTGTCAACAAAAAATGACACTGTAGCCCCACTACTTAAATTGACTGCAAATCCCAGCATCCCCGGGAGTACTGCGTCATGGGAGCAGCTTTGTCAGGCTGCTAGTTTTAAGTGAACCACAACAAGCCGGCAGGATCGCGATCAGTGGGGTCTTCAGTTGGGTTTATCTCCCACACCCATCGGATTACAGTTTTCTCTGGATTTATGTTCTTGTTCTGTCCCGCTTGTTTGTGTCACTCCATCTGGGAGCCCTCCCAGCTTCTACAAATCTTCACGTAGGGGACTGGGTGGTCTCATGGTCTGGAATCCCTACAGATTTTATTTTTTTTTCTCCAGCCGTCTGGAGTTTTTATTTTGTTTTTTCTGTCCCCCCTGGCCATTGGACCTTACTCTTATTCGATGTTAATTAATGCTGATTTATTTTGTTTTCGTATTATGTTTTTTATTTTTCTATTCTTTATTATGTAAAGCTACTGTGAGCTACTGTTTGTATGAATATGTGCTATATAAATAAATGTTGTTGTTGTTGTTGTTGTTCACGTACATGGACATTATGGTGGGCCAAAACTTTACATAACTTTCAGGAGGCTCTTCACAGGGGATTTCATTTCATCTGCAAAACTCGACTGTGTCGTGACTATTTAGCATTTATCGTTTTGTGCTTAGTGTTTTCTTGGATTTATTTTCTATTTGTAATATTAATCATCTTTGTTATTTACTACCATAATTACTAATTACCATTATCACTAACGAACTGATAAACTCCGCACAGATAAGTTATGTGGTGTTTGGGGGTGCCTCGCATCTTTTCGTCTTTCACATGTGACCTGTCGGTGCAGTGATCATTTCTTACAGCCTTTTGCATCGTATTTAGTGCAATAAACTTGTAATATACAGTAATCATGGGCCCAAAATGTTTTTATTGGATTTTTGCATTTGCAGGGGTTAAGGGTACAGGGATCACAAGGGATTAATGTTTTATACTAAACGCAAAAACAAATTTAACTCAGTATTAATAAAACAAAGAAATATGAAATGCAATATTTACAGTATTAGAGATACTGCAGTAAAATGGCAAAGAAAGGAACTATGAGATGAAAGAGTACATGAAATGAAGTCAACAGACCCTGTGAATCATTAAACTGTTTTATCTGAAGCGACAGATTTTGAAGTCTTCGGAGGTGCCCCTCTTTCTGACGATCACTCCACAATGCGCCCGATGACACTCTCACATTTCACGACTGATGTTCACTCCTCCGGCTCCGCAGTCTTCACACACATAAACAGGACCCCACCATCTCCTGCTTTCCCATCTGCTCAGCGATCAGGCTTCATTCTTGTTAATATTCTTAAAGGGGTCAGCACACACAAAGACACGCCATTTAAGTCACAGCATCCCCGAGGACCGACTGTGTTAGAGCAGCAGATGTGGTGTGTGAGTAACTCTTAGCAGATTGTCACTTTACTATGCAGGCCGGGACTTTCCTATACTTAGTAGTGAATGATGATAAGAAAACAAAGCTTACAGGTTGCTGTTAGTCTACAGTAAGTTTGACAAATGTGTTCGGAGATTTTTAAGGGAAGGCAGACAGGCTTTTTGAAGATACACTTACTAATCATGGCGCTGGACACTGGTGGTGTGTGGTGTAGTGGTTAAGGCTTTGGACTTCTGACCCTGAGGTTGCGGGTTCACATCCTGCCACTGACACTCTGTCACCCTCAGCAAGTCACTTCACCCACCTGGGCTCCAATTAGAAAAAGAAAAGAAATGTAACCAATTGTATCTCAAATGTTGTAAGTCGCTTTGGATAAAGGGGTCGGCCAAATAAACAAATGTAAATGGTAATGTGTCAAATGTTAACACTTGCAAATAACTCTTTCGCTGTACTTGACAATAATGAACCTATAAACCCATCGTCAGCATGGCTTTTTAACTCGGTAACCAGACTGAGACTATGACTCTAAAATGATACGAAGACGACATGCTGGTTTTATCCAAAAAAAAAAAAAAAAATTAAACCTAATTAAAACAAGCAAGAATATTGGCAAAAATCAACTGTACACAAAAGTTATGGAATGAATTGGTAGTACATGATATAAACAAGCACAGCTCACCAAGATGGAGGAGCCCTTGTCTGGTGAGTGAAGACAGCAGGTTTTGATTGATTATAATCCACAAGTTAAAGAAACACACACCTACAGTCGTGACCAAAAGTTTTGAGAATGACACAAAGTTTGCTGCCTCAGTCTTTATGACGACAATTTGCATCGAATCCAGAATGCTATTAAGAGTGATCAGATGAATCGCAATTAATTGCGAAGTCCCTCTTTGCCATGAAAAGGAACTCAATCCCGTCTCCTAACATTGATTCAGCTGTGGTATCGGGGCACCACCAGTACAGACCTTACTCAGGAATGGTAGCAGGCAGGTGTGAGTGCAGCTGCACGTACAGTGAGATGAAGGTTTTTGGAGGATGGCCTGGTGTCAAGAAGGTCAGCAAAGGAGCCACTTGTCTCCAAGAAAAACCTCAGGGACAGACTGATATTCTGTAGAAGGTACAGGGATTGGACTGCTGAGGACTACTGAGTTAAAGTCATTGTCTCTGATGAATGTACTTTTTGATTGTTTGGGACATCTGGAAAAAAGTTGAGCGCTGCCATCAGTCCTGTGTCATGCCAACAGTAAAGCATCCCAAGACCATTCATGTGTGGGGTTGCTTCTCAGCCAAGGGAGCGGGCTCACTCACAATTTTGCCCGAGTCATGAATGACACAGTCATGAATGAAGAAAGGTACCAAAACATCCTCTGAGAGCAACTTCTCCCAACCATCCAAGAACAGTCTGGTGATGAACAATGCCTCTTCCAGTATGTTGGAGCACCGGGCCATAAGGCAAAATTGATAACTAAGTGGCTCGGGAAGCAAAACATCAAAATTTTGGGTCCATGGCCAGGAAACTCCCCAGACCTTAATCCCATTGAGAACTTGTGGTCAATCCTCAAGAGGTGGGTGGACAAATAAAAACCCACAAATTCGGACAAACTCCAAGCATTGATTATGCAAGAATGGGCTGTCATCAGTCAGGATTTGGCCCAGAAGTTGATGGACAGAATGCCAGGGTGAATTGTAGAGGTCTTGAAAAAGAAGGGCCAACACTACAAATATTGACTCTTTGCATAAACTTAATGTAATTGTCAATAAAAGTCTTTGAAATTTATGAAATGCTTGAAATTATACTTCACTATACCATAAAAACATCTGACAAAAATATCCAAAAACAGTGAAGAAGCAAACTTTGTGAAAACTAATACTTGTGTCATTCTCCGAACTTTTGGCCATGACTGTAAGTGCTTGTCTAATAAGCCAAATTAATTTAAAACAAATACAGCTGTGCATGTTTTCCAGCAATGACTTGTAACAAACAACATCACCACTTACCTTAAGCAGCTCAGCGCACTGTGAGTAACTGAAGGCAACTCTCTGCTGTGTCTTGACCTGATGCTCCTCCTGCACCTTTTTAGATAAGCACTTCATATTGCAGTTAAGTAGTAAGAGCCCAGGTGCCCGGGGCATCACGCCAGCCCCACGGATTCATTCCACTGCTTTCTACGAATATTCCTAATTTATACTGACAGAACATACTGTAACAACTGGCAACTTTCATTACTTGAATTCAAGTGTCTTGTGATGGCTTTTTATTTCATTAATGCTTTATATTTAATAACTGCTATTGTAAAAAAGGCGCCTGTGCCTTTAAGGCGCTGAAGCATGATCACGTGAAAACCGTGGCGTGTGCAGTGAGCATGTGCATTTGTTAGATGTACATCGTGAAAGCCGGAACTACTGGAGCCACTAGAGAAAGTTTAAGTTTGTGCGTTGTTGACCAAATAACCACACACATATACCTACTCACCTACCTGTACAGTTGTTCTACTTCATGTGAAATTTTGGCATCTCAACATTAAAGCTATGTTTCCTGAAATGGTTGGATTAGTTCCTGTGTTCTAACCGACACACCACAGCGACTACAGCGTATTGCAAGTCTGCCTTCTGCCTTTCTTCAACACAGCTATCATAACTATTTTGATTTAGATCGCACAGCCACATAAATAGCACATTAATTCTCAATATTGTTATGAATCAGGAGTTATATAATTTTTTTCAGTTTTAGAAATGTATTTCTGAGCTTATATATTTTTTTCGTGGTTTAGAATTACAGAGAATTCCTTGCATCTTTGTTTTACTATTGTTATTTTGTTTCACCCTTGTTAATTTAATTTTTCATTATATTTTCCTTTATAATACACCATCCTTTTGTTTTATTATGCCACTTGGTGAACCATTACCAAGATGTAATGCCCCAGAAGTTATGTGGTGTCACTGGCACAAGCATATATAAGCCGTGGCACAATGACTGTCCAAGCTCGCGGATATTTTCTGGAAGTCTTACACAAACTATGGTGTAGGTTTTCCAGTCAATGAAGTAGTACAGTAGTTGTGTTTCTGACTACCACTTTGGGTTACGTTTTGGTTTTGCAGAAGGCTCAATTTATTGTTTTTAACTTGGCACACTGGTGACTACCATTTTATCTTCTCACCCTTTGCCTCCACCTTTGCAGTCTGTCACCTTTCCACCACTTTGCCATACAGATACACCTTATAGTATAAGTTTTAAGTACCATATTTACTCGCAGATAAGTTCTCCTGCAGATAAGTCAGGGCTTGATTTTACTGTATAATGTCTGGTATTTTACGGCAGTCTATAAGTCGAATGTGGAAAACTCATGCTATTGGTCCAAGAGATTATGAAATGCTAACGCCCAACTGTGAGAGTAACCACAGAGTACACGGCCTTTTTTTTCTATGTATTGTGCCTACGTGACCACATGGTAATACCTGAACTATTATAAAGTGACGTTTGCGCCGTTTTGTGTTTTTTGTATCTCACACCCTCATACATCTTTATCATAAGAGCATCCCTTATCTATGATGGAGCGTTCCATCAGAAGAAAATATGAAGCTGGTTTTAAATGAAAAGTCATTGAAGTGGCGAAAGAAACTGGTAACTGTGCTGCTGCAACAAAATTTGATGTGTCTGAGAAACTGATGTGAGATTGGAGGAGGCAAGAAGATGTAAAAAAAAAAAAAAAAAATGTAAGTGTTGCATTTTTGAACAGGTATGTAAGTCGGGGTCTGATTTTTTGATCGATTTTTCAGGTTTCGAGACCTGACTTATACGCGAGTATATATGGTAAACTCATACCTTAAATGTTATTTGAACCAAATGTAATAAAGGTGTTCAAAGCTTAACATTTGCAGTATATGTGTATCACATACAATCTGAGTCAGTACGTCCTAACCTTAAGTTATTTTATGTATTTGTTACTCAGTTTCTATGCCAGCGCGTTTCATGCGAATCAAGTCCTGATGTCAATCCTGTTGTCTCCTTGTCCCCCATCGTGTCCTTTACAATTCTCTGCTTTCGGCTCTTGTTACTGAACTGGTGCTGATCTTCCTGTACGTATCTGTACTGCTTGCAGGGTCATTATAATATCGCATTTCACCCTCATGTGATTATATCTGGTTTGATATAATTTTATTCCAAATTGCATTAGTATTTTTTTCTTCAAATTTGTACCTATTACTCATTATCATTTTTGTGCTGAATTCCTAATAAAAACATAATTTGCTTTTTCCGATTTACCATTTTTTTCAAGCAGAAAAGAATGTCCAAAGGTTTTGTTGAAGCTTCAAAAATGTATTTATTATTTATTTAAATTTACATTTACTCATATGAACAAAGAAATAATGTGAACTGATCTTCACTCATACAAATTTAAACATTCCTGTGAAAACACGTCAGCTGTGTGATTCACTGACAAAATACCGTATATATATGTATGCATATATATGTACATACCATCAGTATACATACACACACACACAGACGCACCTATATATACATATTATAACGTGTGTGCATATACTGTCTATAGTATACACATAAATGTATGTGTGGAATATATGCGTACACATATATCTTTCAGACATACAGTGGAAATCTTTACAAATCTCAAGACACAGAAAAAAGTTACACATTCTGCGCAAAGTAACTAAAAATGGAAAAATAAGATAAGTCAGTCATTCTTTCAAATACAACACGTCATGATACATTATTATACAGGCTAAATTCTCAATATCTTCTGATCAGTGCAACTGATTTCAAATGATACATTAAAAACAAAACAAAAATCAAACAGAGCTTTGTACACTGGGGAAGAACTGTGATAAGAGAACAACAGGATCAGTGTGACGAGAATACTGCAGGCTGTTGTGTTTGTTCAACATATGGTGGCTTGTTTGATCAGATCCAATATAACAATCTGGATCTTTGAATTCAGTTCTGCTCAGGTTTGTCAGCTTTGCCTGTGGCAGAAAACCAATATTATAAAGTAAACTTCTTTTTAATCTAGGCTTCAAACATTTGGTATAATGTGCAAGTCCTTTCTTCTGAATAACTTTTCTAGAGATATCAAAACTTCTCATATCATTGTTAAACAAAAAAAAAAAAGAAAAAAAAACAAGCATCGTCAATGAATTCTGCATAGAGTTTGGTTACACACAGCCCGTCAGTGGACGTGAAGAGCTAAACCAAGCGCGTGGCTCAGGAAGTGGTACTCTTGTAGGAATCTTAGTGGTTCTCAGTGGGGTTAGAGCAGGACGTCACGCTAGGGGAGCCAGTCAGACGCACAAGCACGCAGCATGTTCACAAATACAGGAAGCATTGGCACTTAACTTGATAGAAACAAATCCAAAAAAAAAACACCTAACTTTAAGCTCAACTATCGCCGGGTATGAAGAGAGCAGACAAGCTGCCAACAGCATTTCTGAACTTGGGGAAAAACTGCACAGCTTAAGTGCTCAACAATTGTCAAAGTAAAAAAAAGTGCTGCTCAATTTCAAGGAAAATATCTGAAATTCTTAATAGGGCCTTTCTACTGATAAAATATTTATGCTAGCAAAAAAAAATAAATAAATAAAATGAGTGTTTTCCTTAAATTAATGGATGGTAGCACAGACCAACTGTCATTTATGACGATCAATAAATTATGGGAACTGTAACTGGCTCTCATGGTAAATAAAACGATTCATCCAAAAGAACAATTATAAGGTCAAATAAAATTGTTGGAGTCCTAGCATAATGAACTGTTCTGCTCTGGTGGGTGGGCTTTCTGGCTACAGTGAGGCTTAAGAGACAAGGCTCTTAGTGACCCCGACCTCTGCTTAATGTCACCAGGCCAAAGCCTTCTTCTAGAGTTCCCAGCAATTCCTTAAGCAAGCGACTTTGATATCCATGGCTAATCTGGATGGTGGCTGTCACAGAAACACAAGAAGTGCAAGCCGCCCCACTGCTGTTCAACTCCCTTAAAGGCTTGTGCTCATATTTTTCGAGTGACAATCAAACACACAGAAGAAACCCACCATGTGCGTCAAGATGGAGTATCTGCTCTTTGTGCTGGTGCTGATTACATGACACAGATCACGAGCCACAGCGCTTCAGCATTCAGAAAGGCCTCATTCTACTTCAGCCTTTAAGCCGCGGTTTGTGCAAAAACCCAGTTGCTTGTTCCCTGTTTAAACACAAAAGGCAAGATAAGGCCAAATAAACTGGCTTTTTATTATTAGTTTGAAAGTCATCCCTTTAAAAGAAAATAAATAAAAAAACATTCAGCAAAATGTGATATGCACTTTAGAAGAAGAATGAATAATAATAACAAAATTCAGAGCTGATTGTAACATATTTGACACCACTGTAACATGCATGTGACTCCACTGGTCCACAGTAGCGACCTTCCTGAATTTAAAAAGAAAGATAAAACTGGATCGCAGTAAACATAAACATCCTTCACATTTTACCACACAGAATTTTTCCATATATACAGAAAGCACCTGTGCCTCTGTAGCGGTACACACGCAGTGGTCGCCGGGGTACGGCCATGATTCCTTTCCAGCATTGTCTAACTGGGTCTTTACCTCCTTGTCCTGTGAAGCGGTACCACTTGTGCATACCCACTTTTTACAAACAGAGTAAAGTAATGAGTAAAGATGGGGTGACCAAACAGATTGCAATACAACAGACAGGCAAACTTTTACTAACAAACACCCATTTAGGTGCCAGTCTGCCAACACTTACTACAGAGGTAGGCTACATTGCCAATTTGAATTTTACAAGTGGGACTGAAAGCCATTCCTTTGTCTTTAGGCAGACAAGTCCTTGACTGGACAATTTATAATGCAAGGCCCTTGCTTTGTCTTCATATTTAGTAATTAATTCTACAGACAGATATGGGGGTGTGAGAACTTGCCTCTTAAAAGAGAAGGAAGCCTTTCAAAACACTGAATAACTTAATTTTTGCCTTACGTGAAGGATGCCTTAATAAAGGAAAACATGCGCAGTAAGAGTTTCATACTCTGCTAAATGGCATAGTCATGCGTGCACACACAGTGCATTCGACTTCTGTACTGTATGTGACGTACAGTATGCACAGGCGCGCACACACACAGTCATACTCACTCAGGTACAGTACATAGAAACACACAGATTCCCACAAAAATCAGGTAAGGTTTTCATTATCTCCATAAGAACCTTTTCAGAAACCCGCAGACTTCAGCATTTTCCTTAGAAGGCAGGTCTCAAGCATCCACAGGTTCATAGTGCGGAATTTTTGTTTTTTCCTTTCTCCTACTAGACATGCTTGCTGCAGGAGATGTCCTCTCAGCCAGTGCTGATCAATGGAGGTCCTTTATTTCACGAGAACTACTGATCTTATGCATGAAAATAACAGGGCATATTACCTAACAGAAATTCTTTAGCTGACCTCTAAAAAAACAGAGGTGGCAGTATGACTTTTTCCCCCAAAGCCATAGGCATAAAGCAAGTCAGAGAAGGCCGCACACCTTCCTGCTCAAACACAAGTCCCTTGGTGCGTCAGGGGATGCTGCTTTCGATTCCGCACTCCCGTGCTCTTGTCTTTGCATTCTGTGGGTTTCTGTTGTGAAATGTCTATCAGTGCGCTGGCTATTGCCAAACCTATAAGGAACAAAAACACAAATGATATTAGGCAGGTAAATGAGATTAAGACACAAACACTCAAAAAGAAAACACTGACACAATCTCTCACGTGCAATGGAAAAACCTAGCAACTGCCATTTTTTTCAAAATGTAGTTTTTGAAGTTACTAGATCTTTCCTGATGTTATAAGGTAGTGGTGATGGCCAAATACGTCTTCATTCCAGTCATAGCACAATGGAAGAAGCTACTATGTACACAGTATTTTGCATACTACAAGATAAAAACCTAGCAACTCCACTGACCAATGAGGAAAGACTGCCTACCAATGAAAACGTTGAATTACGATCACATGATTTAAATGCTGTGACTGCATGATTTAAATGGCAGGTGTTGTTGATTCATGGAAAAAAAAACATTATCGTGTATGTGAAGCTCCGGAAAAATGAAATCTAGAGATTGTTAATTACAGGGGCGACATCATTTTCTCAAATTGCCAAAAACCTGAAAGATATGACATACTAGGTTTTTCCATAGTTGGTGAGCTCTGCTTTGAAAGCATTATCACGCTACCTTGCATTCTATGTAAAATAAAAATATGTTTATTGTTAATAAAGAGATTCAGCTCTGCTTTCACTTCATCCTTGTTCTTGAAATTTCAAGTAAAATGAACTGAAAGGGGCTGAAGTGGCTTTGTGTCATTCAGGATTTCCCACTCGTTCTTTTACTGCTTTCTGCTGCACCAATGCCCCTCAGTGACAACGGTGCATTGCTCTCCCATTGTACAGTCCTCATCAAGCACAAACCCAGCTTGGCTTGCCACGAGTCCCCAAGGTTTACTTTCGCTGTTTTTCAGTTCCAATGAATGTTATCTTTATTTACTGAACATACCAGATGCTCCTGAGGTTCAAATCTCAGTTAAGCAAACTCCCTTTTAATTTCTCAATGTAAACTCGGTCTCATTCATTTCAACGTAAGGGAACCCATTCTGGCAGAAAATAACTGGATTTTCAAATTAACTACAAAAAATGAGCTGACACTCAGGGACATATTGATGGAACCTTCTAATTTTTAATAGTACTGATTGCCACTTAATGGTAACTCTTGATATTTTGTTTACATGAAATGTAAACTTAAGGAAATAAAGTAATAAAAATACTGCACAACTACTACCTAACCAAATTCAGTTTTTTTATGGTGATACATTTGAATTTGTGATAAGAATGCCTTTTAAAACAACACATCAGCTTTTATAACGGTGAGCAGACAGAGTAGAGACATAACGGAG
Organism: Polypterus bichir lapradei; assembly: GCA_026402145.1. NCBI lineage: Eukaryota > Metazoa > Chordata > Cladistia > Polypteriformes > Polypteridae > Polypterus > Polypterus bichir. The sequence goes on along the minus strand of JANRMT010062813.1, from coordinate 11,982,325 downwards.
GGACAGCTGGACCAGCTGAACGGCTGTCACGCTGTTTGACCTCAACGAGTTGCCTAAGCTCACAGCCCTCCATTTATGAAATGCTCTATGGAAGTATCTGTACTGCCCTATTCTGTATGCCACTTTGGAAAAAAGTACATAAGAAAATACATGAAGAGCAAACATTGAAAATGAACTGCTTAAACCTCAGATAGTAGCAACTAGAATACAACACATTTCAGGGATTTGTCTTAAAAATATTCTACCAAAAAGCTCCATCAGTGCTGAATACCATAAAACAAAAAGCAAAATTTCGGCTGAAGGATTATTTTTATTATCAAGATCTCCACCAGTTCCACCATTTTATCTGTCATTTTTCACCTGAACACTTCCTGCAACAGGCTTTTTGTATTCAGACATTACCTGTTATAAGGAATTCAATCAGCACAAACGTCAATGTGGCAAAATTCTGAAGGTCTGAAGTTTCGATTATAAATCAAACCTTGGCTGACAGACTTATTTATTTATGAGATTACACCTGATGATTTGAGACACTGATAAGGAGCATCATGAACGATGCACTGCACTTCATTGTTCTGCCGTGCCCTTCATGCATAAATAAAGAGATGCAATAAACGTGGGCTGCATTACCCGAGTATCACAAGGGCAGGTGACCTCAGCTAAGTCTACGTTATGGAAAAGAAATATGCTTAGAATCTGACAGAAGGCATACCGTAAAATGGTATGTTTGTGCTCGCAGTGCTTTTATACTATATACTTTTAAAAGAATGCCCTAAACCAAAAAAAGCTACAACTGTACATTATAAATAAATTGAAAATGAAAATTAAGAAACAAATGAGAGGAAATTGCTGACCAACAGCTCAATATCTTATCCAGCTGGTAAATATAAGCCATCAGGGTACACATATCAACTGCAAAATATGTACTTAAAAACACAATAATCATCAGATGCAATCCAATATTAAATAAATCATAAATAAATCATGCAGCACTCTGACGTGGGTAAGGGAAGGAGGTTGTGTGTCGGACACAATGACTGAACTGGCTTATTGCTTGACTGAACTGTGTGTAATAATTATTATTATTAAGCAAAAACAACATTTACTAAATTCCAACTTCTGGAAACTTGAGGCTAGAAAATGGCACACTTCTTAAATAAGAAATGCGGGGAGTTCATTCTTTTGGTAGAAGAAGAATACTCATATTCGGTTAAAATTCCAGCTTCTACAATAAATCCCTGATCATGACATAAGGACAGACTTGTTGTCATACTCATCATACTGTTTACTGACTGTGACCCTTTGGAAAGGGGCAGGCTCATTCTAATAGTTGTTCTTTTATAGTGAGAATAAACGGGTGCAACATGGTATGAGATGGAGGTGTTGATCGCTCAGATACGTAATCCAGTGATTATCATTGACTTTGACTTCTTCAATGAGAAGTATACTTAAACCATGGTAGGAAAATGCAAATTATAGCATGGCAAGAATCCAGAGATCTGGTCTCTCATATTAACTGCCATAAATTAAAGGATGGCACTTTCACATTTCTCCACTCCTCTGTGCTTAAAGTGGTAACAAGTGGGCTGTTCACTGTAGCCTGACTAGGCCATCTTGCTCTGTAGAGTTCTCCTATTGTAGCTGCCACCAGTAGCTGATCTGTAATCACTTGCCTTTTTAGTCTTTGCACATCGAATTTATATATGGGCATGACAAGGATTCAGGCATATATACTTCCATCCATTACACATAACTTTATTGGCAACCTTAGACTGTACGGTGTAAAAAATCTGCAAGTTGAACCATATTTGTCACAGAATCTCTAGCCACATTCATCTTAACAGCAATCCTTCCCTTCAGTGTCACTCATCTGTCACTTTCTAGCCTGTGCAGCATTTTTATACCCACACAACCACCAGGCACGCTGAACTGTTGATTGCATCAGCTACTTTTAACATTCTTCATGTCCATTAACTACCAAAGTGTCTCCACATTTTTGCCTATTGTCTGTTGTTCTATTCTTTCTCTCAGAACTTCTAACAGCAGATTTTCTTCTAAATGAATTTCTCTTCATACCAGAATTTGCTAGATGTGTCAAAATTGCTTTTCCCTTTGGTGCGGAAGTGTCATTAAATACTTTTTCTCTTTGCTTTTCATTTGTGAGAGGTGTTTGTACACTGCATGGTTTGGTCATTTATATCCCTCCTCATTCCTAACTGTTCACATTTCAAATGTCTGTATGCTGCTTCTTTTGTCCTTTCTCTCTGTCCATGGCTCTGAACCATATAATGCTACGCTCCAAACTACTGTTTTAATGATCTCCCTTTTGATCTCTCTGTCCGCATGCTTAGTTATGAGCATTAACATGACCTTAATTATAGAGAAAAATGCCAGCTGCTAAGTGGTTGTCCCTGTACTGTGTAATTGCATTAGATTGAATCTTTTCAGAATCCCTTTTGCTGGTGTTGATTTTCAATATCAACTGAACAGAAGAAAGCGCTCTTTACTTCCATTTTCCCTTACTTGACGTAGTTCCCATTTGGCATTAAACTTGCTTGAGCTATAATTGGACTACAAAGCAAGGAAGAAACCAGTATGGGGAGGCCAGTTCAATGCACGGCACACTTGAGCAATTGGCATTTCTCACTCACACTAAACAGGTTTACAGCCTAAAAGTAGTTCAGTGTGTGGGTGTGGGATGGAAATATGGCCAGTGTATGATTCCGGAACTATAGAGGTTTGAGGAACTACTGACCTCTACTTCCTTTAATCGAATAATCTGATTAATATAGCATCGTGCAAAATGAGCAGTTCTGGTTATGGGCAAAAAAATTCTGTCATCAGAAAGGATTTTATCCTTTCCATTGTGTGTGCTTAACTGGCAAAGACAGTGTAACAAAACCAGGTTCCTTAACACTGACTTGTATGTAGGACCTGTCTGACTAGATATGCTAAAAAGGCATCAGAGCTTTACGGCTGCCAATTTAAATGGGAATGATTTTTTTTTCCCTCTAGGTAAAGTCATATGTTATTTTATCTTATAACTAAATGTCCACCCTTCCATTTTCTAAACCACGTGCTTAAGATTTAGAGTAGCGGGGCAGCACTATTATAGGCTGGACAAAGCTCCAGCACTTCAAGGATAACTGGATGAAGTGTACTTAGCATTATGAAATAGTCCAATACGTCCAATACTGCAATAGCAAGGGACACAGTTATATTTAATTATTAGATCAATGCTCAAGCCAGTCAATGAATGTTTTTTTTTTCACTTTTGTTAATAATATAGAGGAAAGAAAACAAATAGTGTAAACAATCTGCATAATACGTAAGCCAGGACCAATTGAAGAATACAACTGAGCAGACGGGAGCTTTGGGAACTGAAGAGATCTACAGTATGATAAGAGATTTAGCTTAGCTGATAGTTTACCAAACAAAGCTGACATCTGCAAACATTTTTACAAGCTTATGGGACTGACATGAAGATCGGTTCCTGCTCTCAGTGCCCAGACTATTCTCAATGAGCTTAGTGACAAGAGAAAAGGGGACAAAAATGTTAGGAAAAAATCCAATCAAAGTGATACGTAATTACCTGAAAGGACATTAGAATTCAAACCATACAATAAGCATGTGACAAACTAATGAGAGGACAGCACAAAACAAATTTACCAATACCACAATTCAATAAAGCCATTAACATAATGAACGACTTAACCAATCACCTCAATTAATTAAGCCATTAACCTCAGATATAAATAATCCTCAACGTGCTCACTGGCCTGTCTGTGACATGAGAACTGGCACGCTTTCTTCTCGTTGCACTCGGATTGCTACAGAACCTGAATGTAAATACTGCATGTGTCACCTGGAAATCTAAAAATACATAAATGCCTGGTTTCCTCTTTTTGCAACAGCAAAGTAAAACGGAGGAAGAAATCATGACACACAAAAGAGAACTCAGACTCCTGAACGGGTTTTTTTTTCCTCTAACATTTTACATATAAAGTTGGCCTTTCAAACACAGATCATCCTGGATGGGCGCACACAGTGACATTCTTTAAAACACCACAGCATTACAAACAACACTTTTCCTCAAATGTAATGCAGTGTACTGAGGCGTGCTGGCATGCTGCTTGAGTTCTATTAAAACCGGGTCAACCCAGAAAATCATTTTTCAAAACGCCACACAAATCATTTTCTGAAATCCACTTATTGTGTTCTCTGGGTCCTGTACAGTTCCTTGTTATCAAAGCAATACAATTAACAGAGGGTACAATTCATTATTTCAGACTGCTGGTCTAAAGGAATTTCATTTAGCATGTCAAGATGATGTACAGACACTTCAAGCATGCTAAATTTACATCAGAGTACACCTTAAGATTCAATAAAAGTACCGCCCTTTAAATATTTATTACAAGGTGTAGCTCTGCACAACTTTGGGAATAAGTATTCCATGTGGTTTAATATTTTACCTGCAGATGCAACACTCCTTGTAATTAAAATAATGGCAGATCATTCAGTTTTATCCAAACGAGATTTAAATTGCAAACTCCCCAAATTAAACACAGTTATTATGAATGTTACGCCTCAGAGCCTGCTGCCTTATCTCTACCATTTTTGACTGCAGGTACTGTACTTTGCAAATTGTAAAAAGAAAGTGACAAACACATCAAGGGATAAAACAGTGTGGCTCAGCTAATAGTGAATGCTCCCAGAATTACCTGCTAAGCTCGGCTGCCAGAACACAGTTTGTCTGCAATGGGTGATCGCACATTTGAAAGGAAGGTGAAAGGCTTGCTCTAAATGGGCCTCTGAGCTACAAGCCCAGCAGTTTCCAATTTTGTCTTATTAATGTGGTCCCAGTAAAAAGATCTCAGCTTCTGTAGTGTTCAGGCTAAATGACATACTGCACTTCTGCTGTGTATAGTGTAGTGGATTCCAAGGAGATGTCAGTGGAGTGTCATGCAACACAATCATTAAAGAAATTCAAGATGTTTATTTACCAAAAAAAAAAAAAAAAATGCTACTGCCTGGTTGCCCAGTCCCATTCTGCATGGAGGTTTATTTGAGGTGCTTAGGTTTTATGTCAGACTGACCAGAAATTCTAAACTGGCCCTCAGGGTGAGACCTCATCCAGGGTTGATTCCTACTTTACTCTCTGACACTCAGGTCTACTCAGGTCCAGTGTGGTAGGATTCAAAATCTCACAACCATATACTGGAAAAGACAGGTTCCAAAAACAGATATTTTACTTAGTCCACTCATTCAAGAACTCTGTAGAAAGTGGCTTTTAAGGAACCACTTAAAAAATGGTTCAGGTTTACTATCACTGCTGACTCACGATAAGCAAATGAACTGATAAACTGCACAAATGTATGCCCGACAGGTGGGGTCTTTTCACATAGAGAGAAATTGTGTTATTTCTTTTCAACAGTTAATGGGCAATGATACTCAATGTACCACTCATTCATCTATCTATTTTTTTTAAAACTCTTCTTTAGTTTTAGGGTCATGAGGATTTGGAGTTAATTTTATTGGTATTGGAACATGGTACCTAAACATGCACACGTCCATAGTACCCAATCAACCTAGCATGTTAGTTTTGCGTTGTAGGAAGAAAACAGGCAAAACAATAAAGGGCAAACTCTGCCTAGACAGATACCTGGAAATGTAAGTTAGCAGTAACAGCCACTACACCTGCTCTTTAAAAATGAAAAAATGAAAGCTAATTCCAAGTTGAAAAAAGCAGAGAAGGAACTGTAACTCAAAGCTGCCACATTAAACAGCTTTATTTGATATATAGTGCATTACATAGAAAGCACTAACACAAAGAGGCTTAGAAAGCAAACACAGCTGCACTACTAGGTAGATAATAAAATAAATCACACAAAAAATGTTAGGACTCTTGAGTAGTACCTACAAACATCCTGGCATCAAGTCAGAATGTAAAAAAATGAACTGGATGTACAAAGTTGCTGGCAGAATGAAGGAACTGATAGACAGCAAATTCAGAATCAGCACAGTATGTACGAGAGAGTCAGTTCAAAAATAAAATAAATTTATGGACTTAAAATCCAAGAGAAAAAGTAATCTCAGAGATGAGATTTGAATGTTATAATTAATGTGACTTTTAGGATAAAACTCCAAGGTCAGGGTTCTACTAAGACTTCTGTATAACAAGGGGTGTGGTGTGCTAACTGAGGTATTGGGGTTTATGCCCCCACAATGCCGGTTCAATTCAACCTGCCTGTACTCCAAATCCAATGTTTGGTAGAAGCTGTACTATTATGATCTTAAGTCCGTCCATCCATCCATCCATCATCTTCCGCTTATCCAAGATCGGGTCGCGGGGGCAGCACCTTGATCAGAGATGCCCAGACTTCCCTGTCCCCGGCCACCACTTCTAGCTCTTTCGAGGGAATCCCGAGGCGTTCCCAGGCCAGCCGGGAGAATAGTCCCTCCAGCGTGTCCTGGGTCTTCCCCGGGGCCTCCTCCTGGTTGGAAGTGCCCGGAACACCTCACCAGGGAGGCGTCGAGGAGGCATCCTGATCAGATGCCCGAGCCACCTCATCTGACTCCTCTTGATGTGGAGGAGCAGCCACTCTACTCTGAGCCCCTCCCGGATAACTGAGCTTCTCACCCTATCTTTAAAGGAAAGCCCAGACACCCTGTGGAGGAAATTCATTTCAGCCGCTTGTATTTGCAATCTCGTTCTTTCGGTCACTACCCATAGCTCATAACCATAGGTGAGGGTACGAACGTAGATCGACTGGTAAATTGAGAGCTTTGCCTTATGGCTCAGCTCCTTTTTCACCACGACAGACCGATGCAGAGCCCGCATCACTGAGGACGCCGCACCGATCCGCCTGTTGATCTCACGCTCCATTCTTCCCTCACTCGTGAACAAGACCCCGAGATACTTGAACTCCTCTGCTTGAGGCAGGATCTCGCTCCCAACCCTTTTCCGGCTGAGGACCATGGTCTCGGATTTGGAGGTGCTGATTTCCATCCCAGCCGCTTCACATTCGGCTTCAAACCGATCCAGAGACAGCTGAAGATCAAGGCCTGATGAAGCAAACAGGAGAAGATCACGGCCTGATGAAGCAAATAGGACAACATAATCTGCAAAAAGCAGTGACCCAGTCCTGAGTCCACCAAACCGGACCCCCTCAACACCCTGGCTGCACGTAGAAATTCTGTCCATAGAAGTTATGAACATCTTATTAAGTCACTTTACAACACTGGTATATGCCAAATATACTAAAATAAATAAGGATAATATAATAGAGCTTAGTAGTGGTGAGAAGGTTGGCTGCAGAAGACCTTTGGGGCTTTACAGTGACACACTGAGTAAGCAGTGATGACAGGTGCTCTGTGTGGATGGCAACTTAGTGGCGTGACTTTGAATAATTATTATTAATTGTATGGGAACCCAGTTAGTGGAGGATGCGATCATTATATTTAGTCTGAGTATGCATTTTAAACCTGTTGTAATGTATTGATTGTTTTTTCTGTACCATCATGATAAAAGGTTTTATGTGCACACATTTATTATTAGCACTGATGGCAAAATAACAGGCTCTAAAAAAAACTGCACAAGAGTCCATGAATATAACAAAACCAAAAGGAATTGACATCTGTTGTGAAACTGCTTTTTTTTTTTTTTTTTTTTAACACCTTTGACAATGCTAGTTCAACATGCCATATTGATACACTCAACAGCTTAACATGCATCACAGGTAAATTAATGGAAGCAATTATTAAGTAAAAGATCACACCACATACTGTATGTCTAGACCAGGAGTGTTAGCAAATAGTCAGCATGGGTTCAGACAGGGAAGGTCATGTTGCACTAATATGCTTGAGTTCTATGAGGAAACAACAAATTAATATGATAACAGAGGTGCAAATGATATTATTTATCTTGATCTACAGAAGACTTTTGAAAAGGAAACACATGAGAGGTTACTGATCAAAATGAAACAAGTGGGAATTCAGGGCATGGTCTCTAGAAGGGCACGAAATTGGTTCACACACCAAAATCAATGGGTTATAGTGAGGGGAACTTGTTCAAAATAAGTTGATGTTAAAGTGATGCCCCTCAAGGGTTGGTGCTGGGGCCACTGCTCCTTTTAATATACATTAATGATCAGGAAAAGAGTATAGTCAATAAGCTGGTTAGGTTTGAGATGACATCAAATTAGGTGGAAGGGCAGATAATGTAGAATCAGCTAAATTGTTACAATGGGACTAGAACAGCATACAGGCTTGGGCAGATTTGAGGCAGATAAAATTTAATGTAAGTAAATATAAAGTACTATAAATAGGAAGTATAAATGTCAGATATGAATACACACTGGGAGGTCTGAGATTTGGAAGTACACTTTATGAGAAGGATGTGGGAGTCACAGTGCACTCATCACTTAATACATCAAGACAGCGTATGGAAGCGATCAAGAAGGCTAATGCGATGTTAGGTTATAATAAAGTATGGATTATAAGTCAAGGAAGGTTATACAGTACTTAAGTTATATAATGCACTAGTGATGTCATACCTCAAGTACTGGGTACAGTTTGGTCCCCATATTATAAAAAAAAGAACGTGGCGCTACAGAAAGTCCAGAAGAGAGCGACTAGGCTGATTCTGGGCCTATGAGGTATGAGCTATGATTACAGATTGAATGAGATGAACCTTTTCAGGCAGGCAAGTAGATATTAAGGTGTGATATGATCAAAGTTGTTAAATTATTAAAGGAATTATTACAATTGATCTCAGATGTTACTTTAAAATAAATTCTTCAACAAAAACACTGGGACATGGCCTTTAACTTGTTAAGGGAAGATGTCAGACAAACAATAAAAACATTGTTCTTCATGCAAAGAACTATTTACACATTAAAATAAATACCAAGTAGTGTGTTGGAGAGTAGGTCTTTAGGAACCTTAAGATTTTGACTTGATGTTATTTTGGACAATCTACATTAACAGGATGGACATGCTTGTTAAGGTGAATGGCCTGTTTTCATCAGAATTGTTATAATGTTCTTCTAGGGTAATGGTTTGATCCTGACCCAGTCACTTCTGGCACAAAGTTTGTTTGTTCTCTGGTTTCTTCTCATCTCCCCTAAATAAAAGCAGATTATGTTGACTGGGTGATGCACAACAGATTGGTATCCTGTGCAGTATCGGTTGCTGTCTTGCACCCAAGATAGGCCCGACACACCTGTAGCCTTATAACCGAATAAGCAAGTGTAAAAATGAAATGTTGGATTGATGGATACTGGCATATGAGAATGACCTAAGACGGACTTTGCAAATGGTAATCTCGGACAAATTGAACTCCCAGAACTATATAGTCTTATGACTTAATTTTAAAAACAGATGAAAGTGTAGCAGTGGGAGAAATACAGTAGCTGGGTTAGCATAAGCTAAATCTGTAAATGAGGAAAAAAATACCTCAAGGAGGATTATTGTCTAATGTCATTTTACATCTTCAGAGCTTTAAAGTGTACAGCACATAAAAATTTGTTTTGAAAAAAATGTAGGACAATAAGTTGACCTTAAAAAAGATATTTTAAACAGTAACTTTTTGTATTGCATGGCATCATTAAAGATTTCCATAACTCAGCCGAATGTATTATTTTTACCTTTAAGAACAGAGGATATGGGGGATCAGATTTCAAACTAATACCAGCTCAAATGGAATGACTTAATACTTGCTGCGGTTTTACTGCTAGCTTTTCTAAACCTGCTGCTTTTCATACTCCATTCTGCTTTGAAAAGAGTTAACCCATCTAATACATTCAAATAATGCCTCTGACTATTTGCTTTGATAAGCCGACAGGAAAATGAACCAGACTAAAAGAAAAGTGTATTCAATCCTCCGCTACCAAATAAATTACTTTGAAGTGGATATTAGCTGCGATCACAAAAACTGCTACAGCAAAAATCAACCGCCCCCAAAAAGGACTGAAGCCTACAATACAAACACTATTATATTTCAAATTTAGTTCAGAAAAAAAGCTCTACATTTCTATAAGAAAAGGAGCTCATATTACAAAGGTGGTCTCTTATGACTCGTCAAAATGTATCAAAAACAATACATGAGAACTTTTGCAATAAACACCAGCACATAGCGGGAGTATAGAGACCACTTATAATCACATGAACACTGTGGATGTCAGCATCAAGAAGATATTTTTTCATGTATGCACTGTACTTGTTTTAATAGCAGCAACAGTGGTAACATGGTGGAACTGTACAAAGTTTAAGAGAAGTGGCCGTGGAGCACTGCACTATGCTGTTGGCCAGCTTTATCGCACTGGGCAAAAGGGACACATTCCATAATGGAAAAAGTTTCTGCGTGAACATTTCTAGCTGACATGTGGAAAAGGCCTATCAGAAAAAGTGTTATATCATAAAAGAAAAGTTTGCCATTTCAGCCGTCAACACTGGCTCACTTTGTGATGAGAAAGACCAGCCAATGTCAAAGCTTCAAATGCAGAAATCTGAAAACCGTGTGTTCTGCTGGGTGACACATTTTGAAAGGGTGCCGAGCATACAAAAGGTGGTACAGTTCAAGATCATGTTTGCCATGATGTGCACACAGCTCAGTGAGATGATTCTCGCAGACTAGTGACAGGAGTATACCAACAGCAGACAATGATTATAACATCAGACGATATATACAGTAATGATGTAGTTTCAACCTGGTAATAGTGCACTTATTTGGCCTAATTTTCACTAAATGTTCTTTTGTCCCAATAATAAAAAATATTTTTCATGGATGTTTTCAGCAACCTTATCAAGTGATGATAAATAAAAATGGATAATTAAATTTATGGTTCATTTCTATGACAATCAGCCAGCATAAATTCCCTCTGAGGTCAATTTAAACTCTAATTAAAACTTCTGGTTTGGATTGTTGCTTCGTCTGACCCCTGAAAATTTTTTTGCTAATTATACTCATTGTCTTGCGGTGCCTTAGCTTACTGTTATAATCATTTTTGCCCAGTTTTAGGAAAAATATATTTTTTTTAACTCCTAAAATATATAAAGTGTTAATCGACATACATGATTGGATGCATAAAATGACATGAAAATAATTCATACATTTAGACTTTTATGTACAATGAACTATCTTGCTTTGGTAGATATAAACACACTTTATAACTTGCTCCTTAACTCACTTTTCTACACCTTACAAGCATCATGCTCACCTGACAGTATGTGAACTCTCTATCATGTGAGGGGCTGTTTTCTAAATAAATCTAGCTCTGACACCATTAGCCTTCTGTTTACGTGCAGTTCAAGAAGAGTGTAGCATTGGAGACAGAATCTAATGGATGTTTCTAAAAAGTGATTCTGGGCTTATTTTAAGTGATTCGCAAACAAATAAAGAAATACTAGATAAATCCATCCGTTGTTATATGCTGCCCAAGGGAATAGGTATGGAGGAGCAAGGCTGTGTACCATTCTGCCAAACACCATGACCTTCTGTAATCCCAACAGCTGGTTTGGGGGCACTTCTGTTAAAGCACATCCATATCACGTAGATTGTGGAAATTAATGGACCATTTCAAGGCTGTCAAGTTAAATTTTTATACCAAGCTGACACATGCTGTACCCATGCCTCTACAGCACTAGAGAATTCTGTTGTAGTAGCCTGATCTTGTACTGCAATTCTTAAAAATTTTAAAACCTTAAATCAGTGGAAAGTAACTGCAGCCTCAATTTTTAGAGTTTTTATTTATAGTAGCCCTGATCTTTACACATGAATTAGACAAAAAAATCAAATATTTAATTAATTATGCCTGTCATGAATTAATAACAGAAAGAAACATTTGGTACAGAGAATATTCTGCATGGTAGGAGCAGATGATATTTAATGGGTTTGATCGATCTTGAGGGTCATCCAACAAATATGACATTTTAATATAAATTCATCCTGGCAGAAGAAATATACTAAGTGTGCTCGATGTTTGTAGCATTGATGAACCTTGAATTGGATAAAAGCTGTTGGAAAAAAATGTATAAACCCTGCATTCAGTAAGACTTGTTGAGATGCAATGTTCTTGGCCTAATGGCCTACTTTAAGGTACCCGACAATCCATATTTTAACAGACTTTATTAATCTATAAAATGTACAAGGAGCTTACTGGTAAGTAGCAGTGAGCTATTATATTTTATGTATACCAGAACTAGTTTCACGATGCCCATGCAATATTCCATACAATAGATTCAGAAAGCATTCATATCACTTCACTTTCAGCATACTTCATTGTGTATTAGATTTCATTTAAAATGGATATAACTGCCATTTTTCCCATCAATCTACACTCAATAACCTATAACGGCAAAGTGAAAACATGTTTTCAGAAAGGGTTACAGATTATCTACAATTATTATAATGATAAGATTACATTAAAAATCAAAAATTGAAATTTTTCATTTATAGAAGAAGTCCAACCCTTTACTGTGGCCAACCCAACATGTGCTCAAGGGGATCCTGTTTGCTTTTACCTTTGAGATTTATCTAGAACAGGGCAAGCCAACTCCTATCCTGGAGAGCCACAGAGGCTACATGTTGTCATTCTAACCCTTTTCTTAATTAGTGACTCGTTTTTGCTACTAATTAACTTAATTTAATTTATTTGCTATTTAACACTCAGACCCTTTAAATCAGAGCTGAGCAACATCTGTCCTGGAGGGCCGCAGTGGCTTCAGGTTTTTCTTCTAACCCAAATGCTTCATGAGATATGATTTATTACTGATGAAGCACGTATTACTCATGTGACAATTTTCTGGTTGTCTTGCTTGTTAAGATTTTGAACCCTTAATTGTATTTTATTTTGGTATTAAACAGCTGCGTTCAGTGTTTTAACTGCTCCTTATTAGCAATAAGATGCAAATGACAAAGGAACCAGCAGTTCTACATCTAGCTTGTCTCCATCTCCACCAGAGTGTATTCATCATTCACTATTTGGTTTAATTAAAAACTCAGAAGGAAACTGAAGAAAAAGTGAAGAACTGAAAATTACTTATCCATTTTAGGCTTCAAATCACTTACAGTAGATGATACATGTATCATTAGAAAAAAAAATCTATGATTTAAGAATGAAATGAAATAGTAGAGTTAAAACACAAAGAAGTCATGAAATTAAATAAGAACTGTTATTGGTGAGGATAGATGGAGAGCGACAGATGGAGCAACTTGAAATTGTTGCACCTTGACTTAGCAGGCCAGCTTGGACCTATTTTGAAGTTTTCCCTGGTTGTTTCTTCACCATTTGAGCAGTCTTAATACTGGGTCTGTTTTCCTTGTGCAGCCAGGAATGTTAGCTACAGTTACATGGACCTTAAGCTTCTTGGTAATACTGGCAACAGTGGTCACAGGAACATCATGATCTTTGGAGATAGTCTTATTGCCTTTACATTGCCGATGCTTAGCTGTTACTGCTCTGTCTTGCCTCCGCAAAAAACTCTCCACTTTTCCATTTGTTTTTCATGTTTAGTGTGACAAGTGAGTTCGTTTCTACATTTAAACTGATTGAATGAGTGATAACCATTAAATGGCACTGGTCTGCCTGAAAGACCACTACACAATTATTTCTTATAACTTCTAAAGGGTTCCAATAATTTTTTCTAGGCCATTTTGGAATGTCTTACAAGAATAAGAAAGAATTGCATTCTTTTCATTGTTTTTTTGTTTTATTCCACTACAAAGTAAAGAAATACATATTTTGATAACAAAAGATCTTTTAATTTTCATACGATTTAGGAAGAAGGATGCACTACTTGAATAAACAGGAAACCAAAACTGTCAGCCACCACTGTATATGGTGACATAATGTTTAAGTAGTTAGTGCCAGCTGCTGTTTGTGTTGCTTATGTGATCATAGATTTTTCTGTGTGTATTCCTGTTTTTGTCCCACAACCTATAGATGTGCGTGTTATGTTGATTTGAGAGTCTAAACAAGCTTCATGTGAGAGTGGGTATGCACATGAGTGGGCCTGTGGACTGACAGTGTTGGTTCCTGCCTTGTATCCAACGCTGCAAAGCTCTAGCACGGTGCAACTATCCACTGCAGGGCGCACATACTGTACATACCTGCCATTGGTGTCTGTAGATCAAAATCACCACCTCTATTTTAAGTGCTGCCTTGGTGTTGGATTGGTTTAGAAATATGACATTCAGTGAGCTGTCTAATTGTTCCCAGCCAGTTTTAAGTAAAATTCACTCATGGTTGCATATATACTGTATTACATGTCTGCCTTGCAAGACTACCATTAAACCAAAGAGGGGGAATTTTCTACCTAGTATTTGTATTTCTCATTGATTCATGTAGTGTTATTTAACTTAGTCACATCTGAAAAATAATGTGTCAAGATACCTTTAAAAATGATATCCCTTTTTATTATTAAAAAAACACCCTTTTAAGGAATGAATTTGTTATATTGACTACATTTATAAGTATTTATCTTCAGGTTGTTTGAGGCATTCATTTTGTGGTGCTATTTACTAAATTGTACCAAAGTAATAGATTCAAATGGATTGTATGAAACACTGTATGATTTAAAAAGAAATGTTTTCTTACCTTCTATCACGACTTCAATTGCAGAAAATAGTCTATTTTTGGTTGTTATGGTTGAAAATTGATAAACAGTTTTACACAATTACAATTCTTTAGCTGCAATCAGAGCAGATTGTTAGTTGTAACATGATGTATACCAAAGAGTCTTAGAAGCAGCATTAGCATTTAACACAGAGCAAATGAACACCGACAATCACAGCTCCACACTTTCAAAATGAAATGTCAGCTGATGATACAACCAGATGGAGCACATATGGAATAGAATAAACCTTTGTGCCATCTAGAGATATGTGTTCCTTTTTAATCAGAATTTCAGAACACGCAAAATCTCAAAATATATCGAATAAATATCTCTATAAGATGCATATTCTATACATAATGAATCTAAAAATTAGACAGCAATGACATACATCTGACTGGATTGATTAACTCACTGCTACCAGGTTGTAAAGATCTTATTCAATTTCTTCAAAACTAGTTAGTAGGTTGTGGTACTTTGAGAGACAGATGAATGATGAGAATGAGAGAGAAGGTTTGATGACATGGAAATAGTGAATCAGGAAGTGAAACAGATTAGCAAGGAGGTAGTAAGGACAGCTAAAAAGAGGATGAAGAATGTTGGTCCAGATAACATACCTGTAGAAGCATGGAGGTGTACTGGTACCGATTTTTAAGAATAAAGGGGATGTGCAGAGCTGTAGTAACTCAAATGAGGAAAAATTGATGAGCCACAGCATGATGCTATTGGAAAGAGTGGTAGAAACTAGGTTAAGAAGGGAGGTGATGATTAGCGAGCAGCAGTATGATTTCATGCCAGGAAAGAGCACCACAGATGCAATGTTTGCTCTGAGGATGTTGATGAAGTAGTATAGAGAAGGCCAGAAGGAGTTGCATTGTGTCTTTGTAGACCTGGAGAAAGCATATGACAGGGTGCCTCGAGAGAAGCTGTGGTATTGTATGAGGAAGTCAGGAATGGCAGAGAAGCATGTAAGAGTTGTACGGGATATGTACGAGGGAAGTGTGACAGTGGTGAGGTCTGTGAATAGGAGTGACAGATGCATTCAAGGTAGAGGAGGGATTACATCAGGGATCAGCTCTGAGCCCTTAATTACTTGCAATGCTGATGAACAGCTTGACAGACGAGATTAAACAGGAGTCCCCGTGGACCATGATGTTTGCTGATGACATTGGGATCTGTAGCGAGAATAGGGAGCAGGTTGAGCAAATCCTGGAGAGGTGGAGATATGCTCTAGAGAGGAAAGGAATGAAGGTCAGTAGGAACAAGACAGAATACATGTATTTAAATAAGAGGGAGGTCAGAGGAATGGTGAGGATGCAGGGAGTAGAGTTGGCGAAGGTGGATGAGTTTAAATACCTGGGATCAACAGTACAGAGTAATGGGGATAGTGGAAGATAGGTGAAGAAGAGAGTGCAGGCAGGGTGCAGAAGAGTGTCAGGAGTAATTTGTGACAGATGGGTATCAGCAAAAGTGAAAGGGAAGGTCTACAGGACGGTAGTAAGACCTGCTTTTTTATATGCGTTGGAGACGGTGGCACTGATCGAAAAATAGGAGACAGAGCTGGTGGTGGCAGAGCTAAAATTGCTAAGATTTGCACTAGGTGTGACAAGGATGGTCAGGATTAGAAATGAGTACATTAGAGGGTCAGCTCAGGCTGGACAGTTTGGAGACAAAGTCAGAGAGGCGAGATTGCGCTGGTTTGGAGATGTGTAGAGGAGAGATGCTGGATAGAGAGGGAAAAGGATGCTAGAGCTGCCAGGTAAGAGGAAAAGCGGAAGGCCTAAGAAGAGGTTTATGGATGTGGTGAGAGAAGACAAGCAGGTGGTGGGTGTAACAGAGCAAGATGCAGAGGAAGGGAAGATATGGAAAAAGAACATCTGCTAAGGCAACCCCTAATGGGAGCAGCCAAAAGAAGAAGACGAATTTAGTACAATATGCATATTCTACAAGTTTCCTTTGCATCTATGACTATATCACTTTCAAAAACCTAGACGTGTTATCCTTATAAAACAGAACCCTCATAGTAGACCAGTAACAACCTCAATTCCAGGTAGTCTGTACTCTCTATGCCTTGCAATCTAGTTATGCATGTTTATGCAAAAATTCATGACCTTTAGCTTTAGGATTAACCTGAATGGCAGAGCATAAAAGAAGTCTAAATAAAACACTGTACTTTTCCGCATAACCTTTCTTGTCTGTAGAAAAGGTCTGGTTTATTTGACAGAATCAGTCCCTGCTGAATCTAAGTATATTATCCTTTAAAGCTTGATAATTATTAGGGGCACATTTTCAACTTATTTCTAATTTATATTAGCTGTCATTTAACACAGAACAAAATTTAAGATACTCTACCAGTTGATCATTAGTCTAACTATTAGGATAAACTTTCTCTCTTTCTATGGGTGGAGTTTCAGCACCAATGGTAAATTCCCATTGGGCTTGGGTGTTCATAATATGGACCAACTTTAGTTTACTATAACAATCTATCCATTTTTCTAAGTCACTTATCCTGTTTATGGTTATTGGGATCAGTGCTAATCCCTGTGAAACCATGCACAAGGTGAAAGCCAAATGTGAAGAGGCCACAGGCCATCACAGTTTACATTCATGCATACCATGTCAGTTCAGGGATGGCAATTAATCTAACATGCATTTCCTTTGGATGCTGGAGGAAAACCTATGTTTTCATCAAATGAGAAGAGGTTGAATTTGTCACCTGCTTCAAACACCTTGGGGTGCATATTGCAAATGACCTCTCTTGGAGTTCAATGGCTTGTCTGGTAAACATAATCCACAATGCCTTTACTTCTTGAGGAGGCTGAAGCGGACTGGTCTATGCCCCTATGTAGAAGCAAGGAGAGCATCTAAACTCCAAACTCGCAGCAGACATGTTGGGATTTAAACCCAGGTCTATAAAGCTGTGAAGCAGAGGTACTAACTATTATGCAACTATAGTGCCTACATTAAAATACTCATAATTCTTCTCTTAAGACAGGCCTGGATAAGATCCCAAGCATGGTCTTGAAGGATTGTGGCCACCAGCTAACACAGGTGCTGACAGGTATTTTTAACATCTCACTGTCCCAAGCATCTGTACCAACATGACTTAAGATCTCTATTATCATTCCAGTCCTGAAGAGCTCCACACTGTCTTGCTTGAATGACTATCACTCGGTGGCTCTGACACCTATTATCTCAAAGTGCTTTGAGAGGATGGTAAAATTGGAGATAAAAAAAAAACCCATCAATATAACAGTGGAACATCATCAATATGCTTTTAGGAAGGACCGCTCCACGGCTGACGCAATCTCCTCTGTGATTCATCTGGTTCAAACCCACTTGGAGAGAAAGGACTCCTTCATCAGACACCCTCTTCTTGGAATTTAGCTCTGCCTTTAACACCATCATCCCCCAAATGCCAGTGAACAAACTATCCCTATTTTGATTCAACTCAATTCTTTGCAGCTGTATTTTGGATTTTCTAACAAACAGGTGCCAGTCAGTCAGAATCCACGGCACTACATCTTCTATCATCATTTTTAACACCAGCACCCCCAGGGGTGAGTTTTGAGCCCAGTACTGTATACTCTGCTGATCCATGACTGCATATTTTATTATCTGAACAATCACATAAAGAAATTTGCAGATGACACAGTGGTGGTAGGACTTGTCACTCATAGTGATGAGTCAGCATGCAGGATGGAAGTGGCTAAACTGGAGGCCTGGTGTTAGGACAACAAGCTTAGCATCAATGTCAAAAAAACTAAGGAAATGATTGTGGACTTTCGTCGGACTGGTACTCGCCCTACTCCCCCTCATTTATATCAATGTAGAAGAGGTTGAAATTGTCACCTGCTTCAAATACCTCGGGGTGCATATTACAAATTACTTCTCTTGGAGCTCAATATGGCTTGTCTGGTAAAGAAAGCCCATCAATGCCTCTACTTCTTAAAGAGGCTGAAGCGGGCTGGTCTGTGCCCTTCTACTCTGATCTCCTTTTACAAGTGTGTTATAGAGAGCATCCCCACCTCCTGTATTACGGTGTGGTACAGCAGTTGCTCGGCCACAGACAGGAGAGCACTGCAACGAGTTGTTAAGTCTGCACAGAAGATCATCCTCAGCAGCCTACCCAATATAGAGGACATTGACACGAGCAGGTGCAAAAGTAAAGCCTCCTCCATTACGGAAGATGTCACTCTGGCTGCACAGGAACTGTCTCCCTTTCTCCCATCAGGCAGGAGATTACACTACCAGATTGATGAAAAGCTTCTTCTTGGAGGCTATTGGACTAATGAATACATCATCATTAAATCTGACTGTACACTCTGTGTCACTTATACTACACTTTGCATTTGGTTTCAGAAGTCTCATGTACTAAACTGTTTGCTGCTATCTTTTTTGCTTGCTGCTAATTACAAGGCATACTGTAATAATATTTCTTTTAGCTATAGATATCTTACTTTACTTATGTATAAATATTATTTCATCCTATTTTATTGTGTTTATTTGTTATACCTTTATCAAGAAGCTAGGTGGGTTAAGGGGCTACTTATGGGGTACTTTGTATTATGAAGTTTTTTTTTTTGGGGGGGGGGGGGTTAGCGTGGGCATTGTTTAATTACCAGGACCTGAGTACCAAATATGGGTACTCATGGATGTTGGAATGACAATACAGATCCTTGTTACTTCCTTTGTTTACCCTTTCCTACTTTTTTTTTTTTTTTTGCAGATACTACTGCAAATGCCTTCAAGAATTTCTAAATCATATTTTGCCAATTTCTAGTGGAGACATGGCTCGATTTTATTATTTAACACATTTATCCACTTGTTTATTTATTACATATTCTTTACTTTCAGAATAAATTAATTCTGAATACCATAATCAACATCTTTATCAACTTCTGTGGGTCCTCACTGCCCTATTAGCTTAATCTTGGTTTTCATTAACTTAGGTTAATTTTTATATTTTATTTTAACATTTTCAAATAGTCAGTTTTCCCTGACTAATGATAATCTAACTGATAAGCAATATCAATATGGCCTGATTTAATCTGGATTGTATTTCTTATTAACTAGCCTAAACAGATTAAGATGTCTACATTCTTCCTTCTTTACCCATGTAGTCTAGATTCATCTCTTAACACAGATGTATGCTGCAACTTGAAAATGGTACTCTAGATCCAAGAGAATATTCTGTTTTAACTCAAATTAAGACTGAAATTTGTTAGCATTGGCATACTGTATGGTCTAGTGGCAAAAATGAAGTGAGTTTGGCACAAGAAAGTCAGAACACCATAAATTCTTTTAATTTATTCTTAGTACATAATCCTGAACCACTCTCAATATAATATGACAAAACAATATAATTAATATTAATCAAATAGGTAATATTAACCAAGTAAGGCAGTATATACTGTAAAGACTAAGTGAATGAAATACTACCACCAAAAAGAGATTACCTAGGAGGTTGCCATCAATTCTTTCTGTTCTTAACAATACACTCACAATTTTTGTGCAATATGCTAAATAGCACCCAAAATATGTGAGACTGCAAATTTGGTGAAAATACACGAAATATGCTATAAATAAATAGTAAAATACAGAACCCTGTAAGTTAAATAATACATGGAAATAGAAAAGTTAAATTGCTGTGTGAAATGCATCTACTGTATAATGCACATCAACACAGCAGAGTGGACCGGTTCCATGGCCTTGTTGATATGTTTCTTTAGTATGGTCCAGTCTCGTGTCTCTTGCATGGACGACTTCTCTTGTATCATGTTGACATATCTACATCCTTTCCAAATGACACTACTGAACCACAAGCCTTACAAGCAAGATTTGCATATGACACTTGCGCTTGTGTAACTGCTAGCTGGTCAGACGCCAAACTGTTTTTAAGGCAGTACTGTTCTGCCTTAATCAGTGTTACGCATCTCTTCTTGTTTGCTTTGTAAATATTCCTGTTCCATTTCCAAAGAAGGCAGGCAACTCTTCACCTAATGAATATACTCTAGTGTTACTTACGTCTAACATCATAAAGGCATTTGAAAGACTGGTCCTGGTCTATATGAGTCCTCTTGTGGTAGACCTCCTGGACCCACTGCAGTTTGCCGATCATACAAAGACTGGAGTGGAGGATGCAATCATCTACGTGCTCCACATGATACTCCCATCTGAACAAAGCTTGAAGAACTGTGAGGATTATGTTTTTTGATTTCTTCAGTGCCCTTCAATACCAACCAGCCATCTCTATTAAGAGGTAAAGCTCAGATACAGTGGAACCTCGGTTCAAGACCATAATTCGTTCCAAAACTCTGGTCGTAACCCGATTTGGTCGTGAACCGAAGTAATTTTCCCCATAGGACTGTATGTAAATACAATGAATCCGTTCCAGACCATACAAACTGTATGTAAATATATTTTTTAAAGGTTTTTAAGCACTAATATAGTTAACTATACCATAGAATGCACAGCGTAATAGTAAACTAAATGTAAAAACATTGAATAACACTGAGAAAACCTTGAACAACAGAGAAAACTAACACTGCAAGAGTTCACACTATAGCGCTATGAACCACTCGCTAAAAACACTTTTTTTTAATGAGTGTTAAGCACAGGGAAAAAAATGAACATTTGAAAAATACGTAATTTAATAAACCACCAAGAAAAGTAACATTGCAACAATGCACTCTACGAACTGATTGCTGTAAACAGAAGTGAAGTGGAGGTTAAAATCCAATAGAAAAAAGTCTTCATTAAATACAACGAGGTTAAAACAATGCTCTAATCTGTCTCTTTAAAAACAAGCCCGGTGCATTCTTTAACTGCCTTCTCGGCCCTAATGCATCTAGCCATCTCTTTCTCGTGCGTGCGTGTGTGTGTCTCTCTCTCGCTAATGCACAGAGAGAGACTGAACACGTGGGGAAATCATCGGCGCGCACAAACCGAAAGGGAAACTGGCTTGTTTGTATACCGAGTGTGTGGTCGTGAAAAGATGCAAAAGTTTGGCAAACTTTTTGGTCGTAAACTGATTTGTACATGTTCCAAGACCTCCGTGAACCGAGGTTCCACTGTATATGCAGGGGGATGAGCCTATGGTGTCCTGGGTAATGGACTATTTGTCTGGCAGGCCTCAGTTTGTGAGAATCAAGGACTGTGTTTCTGAAACGAATGTGAGCAACACTGGAGCACCCCAAGGAACAGTCATGTCTCAGTTTCTCTTCACTCTGTAAACCACAGACTATAAATATAACACCGGTCATGTCAGTTGCAGAAATTCTCAGATGATTCTGCACTTATTAGGTGTACTGACAAAGGAGATGAGACAAAGTACAGGAGTTAGGTAGAGAACTTTTTTTCTTGGCGACAAAATGATTGCCTGCAACTAAACATCAGCAAAACCAAGGAAATGGTTCTTGCCTTTTGTCACACCAACCAGCCTCTATGTTCGGTCACTTTTTGGGGAGTGGATGTAGAGGTGGTCCATTCCTACAAGTACTTGGGGGTCCACATCAATAACAGGTTGGAATGGTCTTGTAACACAGAGGAACTATATAAGAAAGGGCAAAGCAGGCTCTTTTTTCCATAGTAGACTGCATTCCTTTAATGTGAAAAGTGACATCCTTTGCATCTTCTATACCTCTGTGATTGCCAATTAAATTTTCTATGCTGTGGTGTGTTGGGATGGTTAACATCACTTCAAAAGAGGCCAACCATCTCGACAAACTAATTAAAATGACAGGCTCAGTTATAGGACACGCTCTAGACCCCCTGGAGGTAGTAGCAAAGGAGAGAAACTATGTGCCTGTATGAACAATGCTGTAAAACCTCTCCCTAACACGCTGATACGGAGGACTTTCAGTCACTAAATCATTCAGAAAAAGTGTGTCAATAAATGCTAAGGGAACTTCTTTATACCAGCAGCAATACACTTGCATAATGCCTTACTGGGTCTGGGCCAAGACAGACGTTTTTTCTTTCTTTTAACTTTCTTCCTTTTTAGTCATTCTGCTACATGCTCAGACTATAGTGTGTGTGTATATCTTATCTATTTATTTAAAGAATTGTTTTAAAAAGCCATGTTTACCCCGTAGGACTAAAAAGTGTGTTTGTTTGTTCTTTCTATTTATCTTGTTTGGAATCTTTAAAATAATAATTTCCTTTTTTCCTGATTATATAATGCAAGGGGCAACAATATTATATATCAGTTCTGACGAACTGAAGTTCAAAGCCGTCCAAGAGTCAAATAGAGTCATGAAGAGATTAAATGAAAATGTTTCAGGGATGCTGCACCTGCAATCTGACGTGACCAGCCCGTGTCTGCAAAAATCGTCAAACTGTCCCTTTAGTTATATGTTGGAAAATTTCAGTGTGAGCACTTCTTTGGAATTCCTATTGATTATTTGAAATTCAATGGATTAGATTTGCTTTCTATAAATTAATGATTGCAGAATTAAGATGATCTAATTAGAATATTGAAATATTGAGGGTCATAAGTGTAATAAGTTAACAAACCGCACCCGCCATTCCCAATAACAGACATGTATTTGAAGCTAAAAATCTACATCTAGTATTTCGTGATCTAGAGCATTCTGACAGCCCTGGTTGGTCTTAATGAAGGTACCTTTAGGGTTATAACTATAACATGAAAAGGATGTCAGATCCTTTACCCTAATGTTTGCATTTGCACATATGATAAAACAAGTAGAAAACGTTTTTCGTCAGTGATTGAGCTGGCATGATTTTGTCCCACTAGAATAGCAATCGACTTTGCTGAGGTCAGACTGAGACGTGCGCAAATTGTGACTAAAAAGTGTGAAGTTCTGTTAACAGCACAATTGGCAGAAATTTGTTGAGTTGCACTCGTTGTGAGGTATGCCAAAAACAACCAAATAAATAAACTGCTAAAGAAACAGCAGTTAGTGAAAAGTCATTAAAGAAAAATGATAAACCCTCAAGAATGATCTATATTTCTTTATTAGCTTTACATTAAATGCAAACAGATCTTCATTTATGTCCAAATAACAAAGAAAATCTGATGAGACAATGCACAAGTTGTTTTATCATATCCTCATTGAACAAATTGCTCCAATATTCACCGTTTTTGCTGGAACCTTGGTTGTCTGGCATGCCCCTTCACCAATTAATTGTCTGCAGTTACTGCACTTTAATTTCTTTGCAGTTAAAAAATTGAAGTACATAACAATATGGTGCTCCCTTCATTGGACAATCTCCTAGTACAGCTCTTAAAAATTAACTTTACAGCAAATTCACTTTCTTAATTTGTTAGGAGTCTTAACAAGGCACTGCTACTGAAGGGCACAACACAAGGGGATTTTTTAATAATTAATTCAGATCAAAAATCAAACACCAAACAGAATTCTAGAAATGATTAATGTGTCATGTACAAAAGAAAGCAATATGTAACCCTGACCAAAGGTACATACTGGTTTTCATTCCAAAGGTGGTGCTTTCTTTAACATGTCACTGCATCAAGATTTGCTGTTTTATTTAATTTATGGAGTGTACCAATATCCCATTTACCATCTCATATTCCTCGTTATATTTTCAGTGCTTTTCTTTCTAAATCAGATTGCTTTTTTTAACAAATACCATCATTGCTCATGATCAGTCCCTGTAAAGTTTTTTTTTTTATATCTAATATTCAAGTTTAATATTATACATTGCAGATTATCTTTAGATAATAAACTGTTTACAGCTAGATGCAATTTCTTTGCTTGCAGTGCTCTATTCTTAATTTTTTATTCAAACAAGCAAAGTCAGTTTTTGAAAACTGAAGCTTTAAACTGTACGCTGATTCTGATTTTAAAAGCATTTTGTCTATTTCTGGATATGCTTTTACAAAAGAATATGATATGGATCACTTGTACAGTAATTTTGAATAGAGTGTAATGACAGGATTTCTGCAGTATGGGAGGATATACATCTTCATTGGTTACAGAACCAAATTGAAGCTTATAGAATCAAAAATATGCAAAGCAATAACAAAAAAGGAGCAGAATTAAATTTATAGAAGGGGATACTAACAGATAAGCCACAAAAAATTACAGGTAGAAGCCAATGAAAAACATCCATATGCTGATATCCTGCCCAAGCCTGTAGTAATAAATAATGAGTGCAAAAGTTCACAGGGTTCACTAAATTTCATTAAAACTGAGATATTCAATACTCATTCATATCATTAATTAAAATAATGATTTGCTTGGCTGAGTAGATTTTCATTATCTTACTCTCTTAACCAAAGGTGAGATGGTGATCTCAGGCCATTAAAGAGAACAGAGCACAATATGTCACTTCCCACCGCAGGGTGTTGATTGCTAGTATACACAAGAAGAGCACTGGAGGGGTCAGCATGGTATCAGCACAGACCGGCAGGAGACCTCCATGTACAACTAGGTGACTGCACTCAGATGTACCAAATGCTACAAAAATTAGTCTGAAGTCAAACTGACACCACAAGTAAGTAATTACAGTTCATCATCAAGTAGAGAGTGCCAAAACACATGTGCACACAACTACTGCAGATAAGACAATATGGTCTGAATGCTGCTGACTGACAGCAGCTAACTGTGAAATACTTTAAAGCAGTGTCTAGCATTTAAAAGGCATGCAAAGCTTGAAGGCACACACATTTAAGTCCATGCAGATATGACTGTCAAAATAATAAAATAGTATTACTTTATTTTTTTAGTGAAAAAGGCTAAACTTCTGTAAAACAAAGCATTACAGGAGCCAAGCTGATACAAAGTTGACTGTCAGGGGCCTAAAGCAAATGTCACTGATGATACCACACAGATTTGAATGGAATGAACATGCTGTGCTCAAAATGGCTACATTTCAGCCCTGGAAATACATCATTTATTAAATGAAACAAAAGTCTCATCTAGTCTTTTTCTGATCTATCTACCTGTCATTTTAGCAGATCACAAATACAGCAGGTGGTTGTGAACCTCACATCTTTATCAGGCTTCAATGACAAAATGGAAGACATTCAGGAAGAGATTTACTAACTGATGGGTTAGCAGATACTGAAGAAACGAAGAATGGTTACTAAAATTTGTCTATTTTCTTTCTGCATTAATTAAATTCTGTAGAATCAATTTCAATGTGCTTGCCCACATTTGTGATTGGCATTCTGTCAAATTTGAACCGATGCAGAGTATTTTTACGACCACTGGATCTTCACAGCAGAAAGGATCAAATGGTTTACCTTCAAAGTGGAACTGGCTGGTGCACCTTAAGGCAGTGTTTCTTCAAATATTGATAGTGTACATGTCTGTGATGGGTTGTCACATAATGATGTAGAAAAATTAACCATGTCAGTCCATCCACAAATACTGTATCAACTTATACTCATGCTAAATAGTGGGCAGTGCAGCACATGAAACAATATTTGTTTCTGTGACACTAAAATATAAGTATTGCCACCTCCCATCTAACAACCAGTGAATCTATCAAACTGAAAAGACTGTCAGCAGAGACAAGTACAAGAAAGGGAGAGAAAGGAGGAAAGGACAGATGAGCTTATGAAGCTAAGGGACCACAGTGCAAGTTGGAAATGTTGAAATGGACATAGCTGGTCCAGCAGAAGTAGTAATGATTTTTGGGAATTTGTGATGGGTGAGTCAATAGAGTGAGGGTATATAAAGTGCCACCGTGGCAGTGTCTTATACTAAATGAAGTTTCAGTGTTCATGGAAAACTGGTCAGTCCCTCATTACGTGTTCGCCTTGAGGCACAAAGAAGGCTTTGGATTAAGTTTAACATGTCTTGATAAGGAAAAAAATTCCTTCTTGTCACACTATTTTTAAGTAATTCGATAAATATCAGTCTACTGGTAGAATAAAAGACATGTCAGGCATCTTAAACCACTCAGAACTGTAAGAATACCAGAAAATATCAAAGGGTTGAGATAGGCAGTGGTCATTTCAACATGATGTTAAACATTTCACACTATTTCAAATAATTTAGCCTTTTTTTTCAGTTAATTTAACTGTTAAATGGAATTTGGAGTATGTTAAACTATTTGTGAACTCATTTACAAAAATGTATTGTTAATAGTGGAGCTCAATTGAAAAGCTTTAGTTTTTTCATGTTGTTTAAGACAAGGTAAATGAGTTGCATTGATTAATTAACTTTCTACTACTACATTCCTTAACTGCTGCTATGGGTCTAATGACAAAATGCCCCTTCTTATTATGCTTTCATAAAATCCTCATATCCTCAGACCACACACTAAAAAGTTCTCTTGCTCAGCTTTACAAAGCTAAGTCTAAGCATTTCTATTAGCAATGAAACATCCCAGAAATCTGTTACTGTTTTGAATGATAATAGTTGTTTTAGGTTCAAACTCCATGTGCTCTTTGTGTTGAGTTTGCATGTTCTCATCTTGTTTGTGTGGGTTTCTTTCTGGTACTCCTGTTTCCTCCCACAGTCCAAGGACATGCAGGTTAGGAGGACTGATGGAGCTGAATTCTCCCTAGTTAGTTAGTTAGTTAGTGTGTGTGTGTGTGTGCGTTAGTATGGCTTTCTGCCTTACAACCTATGCTTGTCGGGACACCTCCAGCTGGCTCCGTCACCCTACTCTGAATAAACACTTTTGAAATATGAATACACACTATTTGTTTTAATAATACATTATTCTCCCACTTTTTTCCTTTTAGTAATGTTTATGTGATAAAATATGATTGACAGGTCACAAAAACATTTACTGTTTTATTATATGGCCATTGTTATTTGTCTGTTTATGACTCTGTTGCCACATGGGATAATACTTTCTTCTTGGTTCCCAGTACAGTATGGCAGAGATTTGCTAATTTGGGCCCTCGTATTAAAAAGTTTTAGAAACCCCTGCATCAAGGTATTTGCTGTATGCTCAATTATAATTGCAAAAAAATGACTTTTAATAACACTTTCCATTCTGAAAATATATGTTCTTACAGTACAGCCCCATTAGAAAAATAAAAATTTAGAAATTTACCATGCAGTTAATAATAATAATATAAAATCAAATATTAGGACTACCTAGCCTGGAATATATGGTACAACAATGTACTTACTATAGGTTTTTATATTATAATTATTCTATCTTAAGATGCTCCAGAGGCACTTCTCATATTAAAATAATATTTATTTATGCTTGGAATCAATAAATGGCCTTATTTCATGAAGCACAGAAAATGTTAACATAGTATGTACAGGCCGTTGACCTGTACAGAATTTTATTAAAGATAAGTGAAGAGTGCAGTATTAAATAATTCAGTGCCTTTCTCTCAGGATCACCAGGAAGTGTGAGGAGAAAAAAATTAAATCAATTATGAATGTATTATTTTCTGTAAATGTCCTAAGAACGTTCCATAAGAAAGCAGAGTCACTTTAGTATTACCTCACTTATAGTCAGCTCTTTAAAGACAACAGGGCATCAGCTTAAATAGCATGACTAAGTGATTTATTCAGGGTCATCTACGTAGTGCCACAGACTGACATTTTCATTCACCACTTTTAAATGTGTGGTTTTCTTTCTACTGCAAAAACCCACAATTCTGTTTGGCCACCTACAGTGCTCAGGTTAATGGTAGGTTCTAGAGGTGGTGGAAAAAGAAAGGTTTCTCCAGTACAGAGACTGAGGTCCAATCAAGAGAAAGACTTAATTTCTCAGACTTGTATGGGAACTAGCAAATAAAGCCATGAGTTGAGGAAACTACATTTATGGACTGGATCAAAGCTAGATGCTGATACCAAAAGCAAGTATCAAAGTACAAGCTCAGAGACTGAGTGTTCATGCGGTATTATCACATAATCAGCAGAGAGCAACAAGACAGTGGAGAGCAATAGTAGGAATGTCACTTGTTTGTGTCTTCGCTGGCAGTTGCCAGGAGTTGTTAAAGCATAAAACAGGTCACCTCTGGTGTAAATAAGGGTATACAGTGAAATATTAATGTAGTCATGGGGGTACAATGTTAAAAGACTGTACTGAATCGGGCCATGGAGACAAACTGATGACAAATCCATAAGACAAACACTGAAAATAGCTGCATTGAGTCAAAGTTCTTTAAACTACTGACACTGCAGCACAAGCTGGGTTACCAGTGGATGGTAATTAGTTTTGATACTAATTAGAAAGAACTGTGGAACTGAGAGCATGACCTAAAGCCTATGTTTTATTTTTTCCAGTGAAAATGTTGATATATTTGTTAATACTCTTTCATGTGTGAATATAATAATTTTATGTCTTTATTCACAAAGTTCCATATCTGTCCTGGTACAAAGCCACATAATGTATAATGAAGTACAGTCCATATTATATAATTAGTGACTCTGGCATTATCTTAAACATGGAATTTACAATCTATGGCCTGCAGCCTAATTTGACCTAAAGACATGTCTAATGTAGTCCCTCAAAGTAGTGCATAAGTTAATGGAGATCACAAAATAATATGCAGAACATTTAAATCTATATACAGGTGGAATCACATAGTAGCGAAATTCATGGGACAATAAAAATATTTTGTTATAACAGAAATTTCGTTATAACAAATATGAGGAAAATATGCATACTACTGTGACCGGGTTAACCGGCGATTCTCCGTCTGTAACAGCGCAGGGACAGCTCTGTAGCTGCTCTGCTATGTCTGGTAAACAGTAAACCAAGGGCAAAGTAATTGGTTGTCGTCTGCAGGATCAGGCTTACCATGCAAAGTTGTTGTTGCAAGATGTTTAGAACATTTAACACTGAGCTTTGACCTGCTCTTCGTTAGACTCTCCTGGTCTGCCACAGCAGTGATTCTGAGCCGCTGGTGTTCTTCTAATCTGAAGATGGGAGCTAAAGCAGGACGAATGCACATGTCATGGCTCCTATCTTGAGCGCTGAAGTAACAGTTCCTATTTTGAATAAATCCTGAAACTGTACCTGTCTTCTGTATACAGTAATTAGTACCTGTATTTTCCGTTGGAAACCTGGACTCAGCTTCCTGTCTTTAGTGTAACTCTGTGACCCAGGCCTGACAATACTTGCATAAAAAACAGGGCTTATGAAACTGCAAAAAATATGTTTTGAAAATGAGATGTTAGATGTAACTTTTTTTTTTTTTTTTTTTTTTACTTTTACAAAAATGCAGGTATGAACTACCTCTAGAGGCACTCGGTGGAGCACTGCCTTAATAGGACGTTGTGCCTACACTCTCACTAAGACTGTCCAAGACTGGAAATTTTGCAACAGACTGTCACTTTCTTTTGGTCAAACAAGAAAGAGACAGCCCATTGCAGGGTTCCTGAGACTCGGCAAAAAGTTTAGACACAGCATTAAGTATTTTTTGCTTTGCATTATAATCTTCGGTGGCCATTTTTAATTGAAAAAACGTTCATTATACTGAAGTTCACATTTTCTTAAAATAAAAACTGTTAAACATAATGTTGTATGAACTTTTGCATGGGCCCAGAAAAAGTATTCATTACTTTAAAATGTTGATACTTCACTGTTCAATATAACATAAACATAAACTGACTGATTCACATTGTCATCAATAAACATACTGAAAAAAGTGAAAATTTAGCATGATGGTACATCTAAGGTAGTAGGTATTCACTAAGAGAGGACATTTTGATATATCAATATTTAGGGGTAAAAAAACAAAAAAACAAAATAAAAAGTAATTACGTCAAAAATCTAAAAAATCTTTGACAGATTTGATATAAATTTGGTGACACTGTAGAGAAAAGCAAAATTGTCTGATATGTGATTTTCAATTTGCTGATATTTGTCTTTCTTAACGCTCTAGTGAGTGGCACATTCTAACATACCGTGCCTCCTGTTTAGCCAAAGTGCTGGCAGTGAAGTGAAAGGGTCAAAGTTAGGTGAAGCTCAAAGGAAACGCATTTAACGCGTTTAAATGTGGTTACTAGGTGCTGTGGCTGTGAGCATAGTGCTACTCATCCACTAACAAAAGTATTTATTATATATTACCACCCTCACTCTTTCATCTTATCTGCATCCTGTGCAAAGGTTGAAGTGGGGACTACAATTCCCACTAGCCACTGTGCCGCTCCAGATGATTTCATCAGTGCTCACAAAGTTATAGAAAGATATAACCATCGATAAATGTGCCATTTCATCAAGGGTAGTAGCTCATCCCTACTTTGGGATGACATTTATCTTGGAGCAGTGTTTCTCACTTTTGTGCTTTTAGGGCCAGCCGTTACCATTTTATGTTTCTTGACAACCCATAGACAGCATTTGAAGTGAATGGAGGGTTTTCTGATTTTATGATCAAGTGTGATTAGAAGAGCAGGGGAAGGGAGGGCCCCTTTGATGAAATAAGTACAGTTAGAAACAGAAAAAAATATTGTGCAGCATTGTTGATTACTTTGGCAAACTGGGGGTGTGTCACATGTGACAATAAATCTTAAGATAAATGAATTACTTTATTTTGTTTTAATCAGTTCATAGCCTTACATTTGTGAACCAGCCAATGCTGCTGTTCATCAGCATATCAACATTACATTAGCAATATCAATCAATGGTTAATCTAAAGCACCATTTTTAACTTACATTCAAAAAACAGAGGAGATTGAAAAAGAATAAAAAAAAGCACAGCAAATGAACTGATGGAGCCACCATTATAAGAATAAAGTATGTTTTTTTCTATAGTTGATGGAGATGCTGTTTTTCAGAATGTGATAAGAAGAGAACAGGAAAATGCTTTTGAGTGAGTAAAATTAGTAACTTTTGTTTTTTGTTGGTAGACACATTCAACTCAAATGCATAATAATGCAGTACTAATTGTAAGCTTAGATGCTAATGGAAAATTGAGATTTTTTTTTTTTTTTTAGCAATTTTTAGATTTGAATGAATCAACTTTAAATCACCTTGGTAACATTATTGAATAGTGCTTTAATACGGAGTTCTGCTCTAATTTCTTTCAAACCAACACCACCAAGGACTGTATGTAGCACATTTAACTGCAAGCAGCTTAAGTGAACTAATAATATTAGCCCCAGGTATAAAAAATACAACTATTGTATACAGAAATGCACTTAGTTATTATTACTTCTGATATATCTGACTAACCAGTGACACTATAACTGAAGCCTACTGACTTAGAAATCTGCCTGGGTAAACTGGGTAATAGATCTAATATTCTACATAAACACACAGAGTTAGAGTTCTAATTAAAATGAATGTATCTATGCCATCCCCCTTTAATTTCTGTATATTGCAATATGTTGCATTTATGTGCAGAGCCAGACAGCATGTGTCAGTGGAAATGTGTAAAATGTTGATAGGGACTAACAGACTGGAAGTATACAAAGAACACGTAATGTTCAATTTAACTATTTACTCTCTTTCAGACAGCATCTTAAAAATCTTCACATCTTAAAAATATTTCTAAAACTATCACTAAAAAACTACTAATTAATTGTTTAAATATTCCCATACACATACCTTATTTCAGTATGCTTATGGCAAACATCACAGGTATCACCCTCATCCCTAGTTGACCAGCCATTCTCTCAGTCTACCCAAGATCACCTTGGTTCACCTCTTCACCTAATCATTTTTTGCGGTTCACTCTACATGGAGATCAACTTCAGTCTGTTTCTCCTCAACACAATACCCATCACCTCCACATCAAGTCATTCTCTTAACTCATTTTATGTTCCTCCAACTCTGTAACACTTCACACATCCCCATCTCTGTTATCTTAAGCTTTGCTTGGCCATTTCTCACTCCCAAAGCACTTACTATGACACACATAACTTTTGTAAACTTTACACTTCAATGCCAGAGGGGTTCCTTTAGAAACTGTAAACTGGGCAAATATGTTTCAGGCACCACTTGAGTTCATTGTCAACAATGTGACTGCAGCTCCTCCTACACTTAACATGTCACCTAAGTAGTTACTACGTCAGTATTCTTCACCTCTTCCTCATCCTGCAAAGGGTACACTCACTGCCTGCAGATCACCCTTCATAGCACTATATCATTTAAGTAGCCAGTTCTGACAACCCAAATGCTGGATTGAGTTTTCCTGCAACACCTCTACCATACACGCTACTCAGCCATACACCCACTTTCTCCATGTCTCCAGACCCTTTACCTCCATTCCCTTGGACTTTTGTTTTACATTTACCTTGTGACATTTTACTTCAAAACTAGGTTTCAATTTCAATATCTTCTGCTTACAAATTCTGTTTTACTTTTTGCTATCACTGGTGTCCAAGAGGTCCATGGAAGTATTTCATGCAACTCTCTGGTCACCATCTCTACCAATGGACTCAGAAGGGATCCTTGATGCTATCATGCTTCCTCATACTTACTATTACCACAGTCACTAACTTTTCACCAACATCTAAGTTTTTCAATGGCCACCTCAAAATAATACTAACAATCACCAGATACAAAGGCATAATGTATCTTCACACTTTTCCTGAAGCCTACTGCCACATTTGTTGTTCCCTTTCCAGGCATGAATCTAAACTGCATTTGGCTAACTTTCAGTTAATCTTCAAATTTCTTCTCTCACATTCTCTTAATCACCTGTGTTACCTGCTCCAAAAACTTGAGATTTTTTTTCAGTCTTCAGGAACATTCCCTTCACACACAATCAAATTGCAGAAAATAATTAAGCATTCGGCTCCACAACCTTTCAGTGTTTTCATCATTTCCCACACCTCTCTATTTGGGAGGACTATGATTTCAAAATCTTAAATATATCTGAGATTCTTATTTTTTAAACTTAATAAATTGTCCACTATGAAGGTTACTAGATAAAAATAATGAAACTAAACTTCCTTGCATTTAAAATAATCAAACCATCATCGCTACTATTGCTAAATTCAAAGCCACTTGATGAGGATTTGGAGCCAAGACTGACTGCAGAGGATGGAAAGTCATGAATCCACTATTGAAGGGGCCCAAGTCTGTCATGGAATGGAGCCACACTCAGAATCACAATACTGACAGCCATGTATTTGGATTGTGGATGGAACTCAATCTACCTTCCCATTATTAATCCTGCTTAATCCAGTTAAGGGTGACAGGGGGCCATGGCCTATCATGGCATAGTGAAGAGAAAACATACTGGAATTACAGCCAAGACTCAGATATCATGATTCAGCAATGCCAAATATTATATTCATGATACTTTTCATACTAAAGTCAATTGACATAGATTCTATTAAACACATAACAAAGAAAAGCAATAATCCAAAGTTATTAAAAATATCACAGCACAACAGATCTTAACAATGCAGTGAATGCATAAAGAATTATTATCTAGCATCATCACCTAGGTGTCTGTCAATACAGGTAAGTGGGGAAAAAACAAATTAAGAATCACATCTTGAATAAAAGAAATTTGGCATCAGAGCATTAGCATGGGTCTGAATGGCCATCACAACAGGTGAACTGAATTTTTCTGGAAAGTGGCGATGGCAGGCGCTAGAGTAATGATGAGGATAGCTTCCTATTATGCAAAAAAAATCTGATTTAAAGTTTTTCCTTTATTTCAGGATGCATGCTATTTGTTACAGAGCCTGTAATTAAATCATACCTGAAGTTCAAAAGAAAGCAGTTTCATCCTGCCTGTGCTGATTTTAAAGTGACTGCAGGTATGAGTGTTTCAGAGTAAACCCCCAGAGATGGTGGAAGGCTCAGTGGTTACTCTCAATTTAGACTCTGCTTGGAAGAAAATATTGTTGGATTGGAACACTAACACCTGAGAGAGCCAGCTGACAAATTTGCTGATGAGAACCGTGCCTCTGCATCATTTTCCAAGTCTCTTTGCTGGGCTATTAGTTAAGCACTAGATTACATCTGCTTTCACCTTAGAAAGACAGCGTTTATTCATTTGTTTAAAGTTGAAAATACCAATTTAAATATTAACTTTTATTGCCTTTAATTTAAATATCAGCATTAGAACATGTACATGTGATAAATGGTCTGGTAAAAACAGGAGCAGACATCAGATATTCTCAAACAGTGTGCCACTGCATGGAAAGCATAAACAGATCTGTCATGGCTGCTCAGAATAAGGCCTTAGTCGTATCAATTACGATGTTCTGGGTTCACCTGACAGTTGAGAAGATGTAATGTTACTTTTGTGAATGAGGTCTTGGGTGTAAAGACATAATTTAAACAGATATGTTCAAATACGATATATTTAATATTTTCTGTAAAAAATTACTGTATTTTTCGCTCCATAAGATGTACTTTTTTCCCCCCTCCAAAAGTGGGTGGGAATGTCTGTGTGTCTTACGAAGCAAATATTGTGTCACAGACTGAGATGTGTATTACCTGACCTGTCAGCGGTAGCGACAGCTGTTAGAAGTAGTAGTGGCAGGCCCACGAGTAATCCCTGGGGACGTTTAACACTAGAATTACCAAAGCCTACGAAAAAACGTGTAGATCCGTCCCACCTTAAATCCCTTTGCACCTTTTCATCAGCGTCTTTTGTCCTGTAAATGTGTCGATAAGCAGCAAGTAGCCTACTATCTCATCCCCCACCGCCGCACAGTTTTCTCAGCTCAAGTCTGTTTACCTGTGTGTCAGTTCCTTACAGTTGTACAGAGTGAGAAGACAAGCAAAATGACACCTTTTATAAACACTATATCTTTATCAGGAACACATGCATTTCATGTGTGTTCTGTGTGTACAACTTGCAAAGGTTAGCTTTGGTTTTTTTTTTTATTCAGTTTTACTCCCTCAGTCCTGTTCACACTTCCCCCGATCTGACACTGCTGTTTTCACATAAAGACGTGCTATAACAGAGGTGAACTCAGATGATGACGAGGGTTCTACATCGGAGAAAGAATGCACGTCACACTTTTGGCGTCGCTGTACTTTGTATATGTACGTGGTAAGCTCTGCAGTCTACTTGTGACTTTACGCTGTAGGAAGATAAGTAAATAAATCAAGGTAAATAGATAAATAACATTTGATCTGGCTCCTATATACAAAGTGGCATTACACGTGTATTTTTTGAGCATGCCCATGTCGATAAAACACAGGAAAGTTCTGCAGTCTACTTGTGACTTTACGCTGTAGGAAGTAAGTAAATAAATCAAGGTAAATAACATTCGAACTGGCTTTTATGTAAGTAACATATAAATGTTAATATTTTGGGCACATGCACTGTCCAGATCTAAACACTAGCGTGGAGAGTCGCTCGCGTACTGAAGAGTCTATAGCTGGAGATGGAAGATGCCATTAGCAATGCCTTAGATGGAACTGAAGATAGTATCATATATGAAGATAGCGAAGAAAGTGATATCAGTGATTGTGAGCAACTGAGCCTTATAAATACTGACACTAGCGATGAGGAGTTCTTGGGGTTTCCAGAAAACTAGAAGAGTGCTTGAACCTTAAAGTCTATCCTCATTTGTTAATGACAGTGATGATGGTTCTTAATATTGTTGTTGACTTTACATGGTTGAAATATTATTCTGCTATATTTTATTAAACACTAGCAGAATACCTGCGCTTCGCAGCGGAGAAGTAGTGTGTTAAAGAAGTTATGAAAAAGAAAAGGAAATATTTTAAAAATAACGTAACATGATTGTTAATGTAATTGTTTTGTCATTGATATGAGTGTTGTCATATCTATATCTATATCTATATCTATATATATATATATATATATATATATATATATATATATATATAGCAAAATACCCGTGTTTGGCAGCGGAGAAGTAAAAAGAAAAGGAAACATTTTAATGATAACGTAACATAATTGACAATGTAATTGTTTTGTCATTGTCATGAGTGTTGCTGGCATATATATATATATATATATATATATATATATATATATACACACACATATACACACACAGACACACACACACACATATATATAAACATATATATACATCATATATATATATACACACACATACATATATATACCTATACATATAAATATATACTCAGCAAAAAAAGAAACGTCCCCTGACTTTCAACTGTTTTTACTTTCAGTAGACTTAATGTGTAAATATTTGTATGAACACTAAAAGAGTCAACACCATAAGACATAAACTAAAAATGTTTCACAATGTGTCCCTGAATGAGGGGAGGCTCAAAATCAAAAGTACCAGTCAGTATCTGGTGTGGCCACCAGCTGCTTGAAGTACTGCAGTGCATCTCCTCCTCATGGACTGGGCCAGATTTGTCAGTTCTTGCTGTGAGATG
Organism: Polypterus bichir lapradei; assembly: GCA_026402145.1. NCBI lineage: Eukaryota > Metazoa > Chordata > Cladistia > Polypteriformes > Polypteridae > Polypterus > Polypterus bichir. The sequence goes on along the minus strand of JANRMT010062813.1, from coordinate 11,945,500 downwards.
TTACCCCACTCTTCCACCAAGGCACCTGCAAGTTCCTGGACATTTCTGGGGGGAATGGCCCTAGCCCTCACCCTGCGATCCAACAGGTCCCAGACGTGCTCAATGGGATTGAGATCTGGGCTCTTCGCTGGCCATGGCAGAACACTGACATTGCTGTCATGCAGAAACTCACGCACTTTTTGCCACTCCTGTCTGGTCCAGCGAAGGTGGGTTTGTGCCCATAGGCGGCGTTGTTGCTGGTGATGTCTGGTAAGGACCTGCCTTACAACAGGCCTGCAAGCCCTCAGTCCA
>JANRMT010062813.1:11895251-11910209 GCA_026402145.1 Polypterus bichir lapradei | reverse complement strand
CTCTTTGGAACTGTTGCTTTTTGTCTGTGCACTGCGTCAGTTCACGTGAGCCGCTCGGTGTACATGCATCGAAGTTTCCCAGCTGTGCTGGTGCCATGTCGTGCTATGTCCATGGCTGTATCTAATGTTACCTAAGTCCCGGCAGTTAAAACTTTCTCTCGCAGTTTCGCTGAGTTTGTGCCAAACACCACCCTGACCATCTCATCTTCCTCTGTATAAGCACAGTCCTTCACCCGTGAATATTTACCCGTGGCAGTGTTTCTATTGGATTGCCGCTGACGGACGGCCTTATATGGGCAGGCACTAAATTACAAACGCTAGTGGCAGCCTGTCTATGAACTTAATTTAAAGTTTAGGTTTACATCGTGCTTTGTTTCCGAAGTAGCAGAACTCATGAATATGGTTGTATATGTCACTCGCTCGCTTCTTATTGTTTCGCTGCCTTCTCAATTATATAATGCATGTTTTCTTCAGCGCTTTTTGGGCCTCTTCCTGGTTTTCTACCTACTGCGTGATTACGTGGGAGGCGTGATGATGTCACACGAAACTCCGCCCCCACGGGTTTCACGCTCATCTCCATTACAGTAAATGGAGAAAAACAGCTTACAGTTATGACCATTACGCGTAGAATTTCGAAATGAAACCTGCCCAACTTTTGTAAGGAAGCTGTAAGGAATAAGCCTGCCAAATTTCAGCCTTCTACCTACACGGGAAGTTGAGGAATTAGTGATGAGTCAGTCAGTGAGTCAGTGAGTGAGTGAGGGCTTTGCCGTTTATTAGTATAGATAATCTATAATTCAATTTGCTCTGTGCCTGAACTCAGTGAAGAGTGCTATACAAAAATAAGTTGTACGAGGTGTCTAACTTTTAGTGATGAGTCCACTAGAACCTCAGAATCTTTTCCCTAAGGTACTGTAGAGCCCAAACCCCACAACCAACCATATAGGTTTTCCTTCTTATAGATAATCACTTGTTCATAAAAATCTTCCTTTGCTCCATATCTGCTCAATTTTAATATCTGCTCCAGTTCATCTGTTACGCTGCTGTAGTTATCTTGTCCATCAACATTTCAACAACCTTCCTTCCAACTTCATCTCCATTAGGTATATAACTATATTCTCAAGTCCTTAATAAATGCTGTATAATGCTGTGCATTTTTTCTTTTTGGATCTAACAATGTATTAAAAGAAAAACAATCTTGCTGGCTACAGGAAAACAGTTTGTTCTGAAGAAAAAAAAAATTCTCCTACACTAGATGGGGTCATTCTTTGATATTTAGGAGTGACTCTATGCAGCTTGGATGGTAACGCGCAATTACTCACCATATATATGTATATAATTAGTTGGAGGGCACAATGGCATAGTGTGTAAGTACTGCTGCCTCACAGATCCAGAGTTCTGGGTCCAAATACCCCACCTGGTCACTGTCTGTTTACAGTTTTCATGTTCTTAATATGTCTGCCTGAGTTTTTCTTCAGACGTTCTGAATTTCCTCCAGCCACAAATGTTAGACTAATTGGTGACTCTAAATTAATATTGTGTGATTGTTGGTGGGCTCCACAATAGACCGGTACCCTGACCAGGGATGGTTCCTGTCTTATGTCCAATGTTGGTTGCATAGACTCTGGCACCTCTTGACCTTGAACTGGTAAAAATGTGCTGGTTCTATAATTAGCAACATGCTATTCTTCTGTCAGACCCTGTGAACACACACTTAAGATAAGAAGATGGTTTCTACCAACAGTACATCTGAAAGGATAAACAAATACATTAATCACAGGGTATGGTACATAAAGATCTGGACAATTTAGCTAAAAGATCCACTATAAAACCAGCAAAAGCATTAAAGAAATGAAATATGTATAGTCACACATGGTTGCTGTGTTAAATTGGTAATTTGATTTTTTTAAATGTTTTATTAAGAGCTCTTCAAGGGTTTCATTATACATGCTTCCAGATACATTAAAATACAACCCCTAAATATAAAACACATTAAAGCCATGTGTGAGAAATTACATGACATTAAATAATTTATAATAAATTAATTGCAGACTTCAGACATTAATCCCAGCACAAAAAGATACAAAAAGCTGTCCAGTTAGGATGAGCAATGTTGAGACACCATTCACTGTCTACATGTATTGCTTTTAAAACATTTAGGACTACACCACCACAAACTTTTTTATACTCTATAAAGTTATATTACAATTATAAAGAAGACTTTTGAAATTCAATTGCTAAATCTCTATTCATTCGTTGTGCAAACTGTGGATCAATAACTACAGTATTGATGAAATGTAACACTTAAAGAAGCCCTGTATGTTATGTATGATGGCACACAGTGCAAATGGGCAGCGTCCTGATAAAAAGTGCATTTGTGCGGATGTCAGGTAGAACACAGCAAATTCAAAGGATGTTTATTTGTTTCCTCTTTCAAATGCCGCAGACAGCAATGCTGTGCCGCACATGATGCACACTGACAGGCTCTAAGTGCCTGTCATAACAATTAGATTTATATAGCACCCTTTTAAAAACAAGCAACCCTGGGCTCTTTGCATCACACAACAGTGATTGAACGTATGCGGCAACATGCCGGCGGTGCCTCCAGTGTGAAACAGCGAGTTATTTCCACTAGACGATTCATCAGCCTCAACTGCATGACATGCCGCTTAAAAACTGCTGCAGGATCTTGCACCTGCACAGACAGGATGCTGATTGAAAGTCTTGCTTTTACAGGCCACCAGACCAGGAGCATAGAAACTGCTGCCCACTCTCACTTACACTTTGGGATATAATAAACATGGAAGAACCAACATAAAGGGTGAATGTTGTTTGATATACTCGATATATCCTAATGATTCTGAGACTTACAGAGACACAAAGATGTACTCTCATGTTTCATTGAAAAAGGAAGGCAGGGAGAATACATCAATAACAAAGGAATAAAGTGACTAGCCGATTACACCATGTAGGATCACTTACCAAGTAAGGAGATTGACTTTAAAAGCCCAGGTCACAGGTTCAAATTCTGTTGCTTAGTTCTTGTGGGCTGTGAAGCCTACTGTGTAACATGCCTGTGCTCTGCCGATAGCAATGTCACATATCGGTACACACGGCGTAGACATCAATTCACACTGATGTTTACCTTGAAAGGCACTTTATTAAATCTGGCTAGCCCTTTATACTGTACTTATATGAGTAGGACTGGACCACACTCATCTATAAGATATGGAGGCAATTATTGTGTCTTTTTGCATAAAAATGAAAGAGAGGAAAGAGTTCAATAAACACTACTGATTGAATGTATTTAAAGGTAGAGTTCTGCATTTGCCTGAATTGCATGTCGGTTCAGATACTGCTTTCCATCTTTCTGCAAGAGGTTTTGTAATAAGTAAAGAAGCAAGTTAATCATCAACACATTAAAATAAAAAAAGGAATAAATATAAAGTGAAGGATGGCAGCTGAGTGTGTTTCTTGATAGACTGGGAGTTGGTTTCGACCTAAAATGACATTTTATTCCATTTGATGTGTGTGGCTATTTTGCAAGAGAGCTGTACATTACTCAGAGAGCACTCCATTATAACCTCCCATTTATCAGCAGAGGGAAAGCTGGCAGATGTAGGAAGCGGACTGGAAGAGACAGGGGTTGGCTGCTCAGCTTGGAAAGTCAGCTTTTTAAGCAAGCAGGATAACTGTGGAGAATTAATTTTTTTGAAGCTGAAAAGAATAAAATGAAAACGAAATTAAAACCTCTTTTGTCGCCTCCTAAGCCAATCTGCTTTGAACAAAGATACCTTCCTGCATGTAAGAGATTCAGGCTGTCGTGTACAAGACAGCAGCACGGATTATCTTTATTTATTTGTTTCTTTACACTTCTTGTATGCCAATACCTCCATTTAGCAAGCATCTCTAGCATGTATTCTCCCCACCTGTGCAAAACGCCAAAATAATACATCACAATACAAAACCAAGTGGTAATTTTACATCATAAATCTGTGGATTATGTCAAGGCTAACACACTTTTATTCAAAAACCCAAGGGCAGCAGTGTATACATATCAGCCCACTGGTAATGTGGTGTCTTCTGTGGGTTGGAAGATACCGTATATATTTATAGATTTACATAATTAGCAGGGTACACAATTTTGCTTTAATGCACTTTGCTGCACATGAAATCTATTGTGGTGAAAAGTGATCTTCCATTAACAGTAGAATGTCAGAAATAGCAAGCTTAGAAAGCAAGAGAGAAAAAAAATGGAATGTTTAAGCATTAGAAGGCAAACCAGAGTCACCCTACATGATTTATTAATACTGACACTAATGCTAAATATTATAAGAGGTCAGGAAACAGAGGGTCACTGGTTTAATTAATGTCAACTAATTAATTCCTGCTAATTAATTCAAATACATGTAATTATTCTTTTTCCAATAAATTTCTAATGAAGTTTTATTGTGCTTTGCTCGTTTTTGAATGGACAGTCTTGGGCTTGTAAGTTACATGGCATGTTACTAGTGGAAACTCCTCATATATTATTTTCAAAAGCAGCCATGTTGGTTCGGTTCAGGAACAGCCTGGATGGTTATGCACAATGCTTTGTACCCTAGGAAGGGTGCAATATAAAATGAGGACGAAGCAATTCAAGAAACAGCACTACAGAAAAGGCATAAACATAAAGAGCAGACTTTGTCATAGAGATGCTGTGGGAAAATTAATTTATAGCAAGCAAAAAAAAAAAAAACACTCAAAATATTTTGCAATCAAAAATATGTCAGGTCTCAGTAACTAGTACTGCTCCCCATGAATAGGGTCACCAAATCAGTTTTTTGTTTTATTACCATCTCAAAATGACTGCCTGAAGAAAAGAACCCAAGCTTCTTTTCCAAGTTCCAATTTAAACAAAAGTTATGTCCGAAATATTCTTTTGGATTTAGAAGCCACTTACAGCCACCATCCTCCAGGCAGCATGCAGCAGACTAATGCAGGCAATGAATTTTCAAACAGAAAACAAGAGACGGTGCAGGCTTAGAGTGAAGCAATAGTGCTTGTGAGCTTGCGGGCAGCGGGGGCCATCTCTTGTTTTAGTTAAGATGTCTAGATCAGCCTTTCCAGACTGGCTAAGGGGTGGCCTGACATCCTGATAAGGCAGTAAAAGCATAACGCTTGTCTCTGCATGATGGTAACCTGCGGTGGCCCTGCAAGAGCAGTACAGTGTGAACGTCTGAATTCAGCAAAGAGTGCAGCCGAAAATGACATAACTGGCAGCATTAATGACCAGACTTGACCTGAAGGAATTGAGATGACCACTGCCATTCCCCAATACCCATTTTTTCTGTGTTTTCTATAAGTGTGTTGAACTGGTTGCTTTTATATTGGGATCAGTACCACCACCCAACAAGCCAGACAAGAGGGAACAGAAGTCTGCCCTCCCTGGATGACTGCTAAAATAGACACCAATAAAAGAAAATATACACAAACACAATAAATTAAGAAAAAAAAACTATTTCCTCTCTCCTGAAAGCATGTAGGGAACAAGTAGTTTAAAGCAAAATGCACTGCATTTAAACGAACACCTCCTGTAGACTTAAACACTTTTTTGTTCAGTTCAATTTTGTTTCAGCCACACAAAGGCACAATTTTCCCCAGCAACTATTTTCAAGTGTGTAAGGAATGAAGAGGTTGATGATGCATTCTAAAAGCACAATTTACATTTTCTTCATGACACTAGATAAGTTTTTGAAAGCAATTTCTTGATAGAGTACAATAATATTGTCAAAATTTAAAATAACAGCAAATACGTTCTTCTCTGTATGAACACAGACCATTCTTTATGGGAGCCGGAGGCTGACAGATACAGCTTTGTAAACACTTCAACATACTAATGTTCTTCTAGAAGGCAGAATTCAATTCTCACTGTTACATGTTTTATTTTTTTCCGTATTTATTGTCTTGCAATTCTCGTGTCAATCAAATCTCTGTGTGTAGCAGAGTGTGATAGAGGATGTGCCAGTTTAGGGTGAACATCTCTGCAGCTCGGTGAGACATGAATGTAAGAAAGAGATTTAAGTGCACCTTGGGGTTTGCTGCACTTACACAGGCCTACGAGTGTGCAAGATATAAATATTTACTCCTAGGCCTATTGCATTTTATAGTTACAAAATGGACTCTGGGTATATTTAAATGGAATTTTTTAATCAGTGTAAAAAAATACTCAATATCAAAGTATGACTAAAAGACCAAAGGTGTCTGTAAAATAATTACTGCTGGTGCATGTATGTAAATGTGCATTAAATACATAAATACAAACTTTGGAAAAGTTATGATTTATTTAGACCAGGGCTGTCAAATCATATTTTGGCATTTTCATTCCTGACAATTTGTAACCAATTACTTCTGTTAATGCAACATATTTCTTTTGCGTTATGCACGAGGCCCCTGGTCCCTGCTTTGTCATTAACATGCTTTTCCTTCTTTTCCATTACTCCTCAAAGGCAAATTCTCCAACCTCAGCTGAAAGAAATCTGAAAGATTCACTTCATGTATGGCAAGATTTACCTATTTTAGTCTGCAAGAATAAAAGTATGGGAAAGTGCCCCATGTCTTCCCAGAACAAAATCAAGCTTGGCTCTATGTTTTCTTTTAGCATAGTGGCCAAAACTGTACACAAAAGTACAAATACGGTCCCAATAATATAGATTGTAAGAATAATCTTGCTTGATTCATATTCTAGTGCTTTTGCAATACAAGAAAACATTTTATTATTCTTGGTTCCTACATCCTGCCCAGAGGATGAAAATATTGCATCAAAATGAACGTGGTGGGTTCCTGATCTTGGAGGGGAACTCTAGATAGATTACCTCTGTACAAAACATCTATAGGAGTAGGAAATCACAAAAATATCACATTTGTCTTGAACACCTACACCTGGCAACTGAACTTTCAACTAAACATGTAAACAGGCATAGTCATAGCCTTCTCTTATGATTTTAGATACTTTCTGCACTTATCCGTGAACAGAGAGTGCTGTCAATCATTCTGTAATAACTTTCATGTTGCATTTCTAAAGGGTCATTGAAAGACATTTAACATTTCTCACCTAAAACAATTTTTTCAATGAAAATGCTTCTTTTGATATCTCATCACAAAGGGATGGATGTCATAAGACGACATTCAGATTATTAATTTCACTTTACATTTTTCCACAGTCTGTGCAAGACACAAATTAGTTCAGTTTAAAACTGTATACTGACTATGGATGAGGCCTATAAACCTGTATATCTCCTGGCCACATGTGTTGCCTACATCCTCAGCTCACATGATATCACCTTTACCTATTCGTTGAACACCTATTGAAACAATATAGTTACAACAGCCTTCTTCATTGTAATACCAGATTGAACATTAGTGCCCTATCAGCAGATTGTCGTGATCATTTTTCATACAGTAATCTTTGAGAGTGTCATCTTGATTAAATTAAAGAATCTTTAGCTACATACCACTTTACACTAGGAACAAGATGTACTTTGCTATTTAAAATAATTTAGAAAAGTAGGTTAATTCAGAAGGAAGTGTCTGGCAGCTCTTATGAAGAATGTCCTTAACCAACAAACTTTAAATTAAGTGCTGATCATAATCAAAAGCAGTAAACTCTCTAGCCAGTAAGAAAAGAAGAAGATATAGCATTCACTGCAATGAAAGACCCAGCATGGCGACTGTCTGTCAGTTCTCTCCACTGGCTCAAGTACAACATGCCATTCGTTCTGAAGACTCACTATGATACTCGTGCTTACATGCTTCGTATCACAGACAAACTAATGCACAATATCAAGTCTCTGGTAAACAGCATCATGTAATCTTGCAATAGTTTCTCAAAGTGCATGTGCCACATAATGGCAAGTCTGTCTATTTACAGCAAGTGTGAGAATGTTATATAAATAATAGCTATTTATATGAGTGCAGAGCTTTCTATGATTGTGTTTTACGCTCCTCTAGCACATGGCATAGCACATTGTGTGACAATTTGTGAACAGGCACTTCTTTTATCAATAACAATTTATAGGTGAAAATGTATAGGAACAAAAAGTGTAGCTTATGAAAGGAAAGATGATAATGTTTCACATAAGTGAGGATGTTAAGAAAATGGAAGAAACAAAGGCTGTTTAACACATCAACAACATCTTAAAGAGAGTGTTTCAATTTAAATTTATAATATCTCAATTGTCTATTATTTTCCTTAAAATAAATCTAAAAAATTCTTTATGCAAATCTAAAATTGTAAGGGAGATTTCATCTTTAACCAAAACCACCTTCACTGGCAAGTGCCAGCAATGATTCTAGTCTCTGTTGATCCTTCTGCTACTCAGCTCTGAGTCTTCCAGATCTCCTGGATTAAGTGAATACAGTTTACCTCACTAACACTCGTGACACCATCACTAGAGCCACTTTCACACCATAAATGTTAGCAGTGCTGGCATTGTTCATTAGCACCTCTTCACACTGTCAGCTAAAGCCAAAAAAAATGCTAACAGTCTGTTACTGTAAATAGCACCCTTTCACACCAACATGGTCAATGCAGGAATCTGGATTTTATAGCAGAACAAACCCTGCATGTTTTGAATCAAAAATCAATTAAGTATCATTCTCAGTAGGTGGTGTTCTTCTGCAGAGTTAGGTGGGAACATCAGAATATGAATATTTTCAATCTTTGGATTACATCATTTTGGAAAGGCAGACATCATCTGTCAGTGGGTAGTTTATGTGGGAATCTTCAGGATGGGCTGTGATACTCTGATGAAAAACAATTAATAAATAGTTAAAGTAACATCAGATCCCGTTCACTGTTTTATCTGTCCAAACTGAGCCATTCTGTGCTCCTGGTATTTATTCACATGCAACTTTTTGAAGGTTCATTCTTTTGTTTTCTGTGTGAAATAGTAGATTAAGCAGTAGGATCCACTGAACCCATTACTGGAAATACCTTACTCTAGAGATAAACCTGTACTTCTTTTAATTTTTAGAAGATCAACAAGTTCATACAAGGTACACAATGCTGCCTCCTTGCCTGGTGACTACTCCAACAAAAATTCCCAATACCATACCTATATAACACCTTCTAAAAATAAACGTGTTTAGTTTTGTTGAGTAAATTTGAGATTAACTTTCTAGTGAGTAGAGGTAAACCACATCCCTGAGCCAAGTACGTATTGATTAATAAAACGACTTCAGTTAAAGCTAGGGGACAAGCTAAACATGGCACAATTCTGAATATTTCTGAAAAATGCATGCCATGAAGAATAACTTTACTAATGCTTTGCAAAAATGAATGACGTGTGATTTTCTTCCCAGCTTTGCTTCAAGAAATTCGAAGAAAAGCACTTAACTCCTTTGTTTGTTGGGCTGTGTTGCAATACTGCAGAATCACCATGGAAGGTTAGGGGATTACAGCTGAAACACTGACAGTGAGCAAAATGTTGAATTTAAAAATAGTACAGAAAGTATCTTTAATGCAAGATTGTATTTATCATGGAGCTGTTCGAATTAAGTTATCAAATTACAGGTCTGTAAGGATCTCAGAAACATGTCTGGCTAGAAAACATACAGTAAGTATCTGATTAATGGGTAGGATATGTGAATAAGCTGTAAAGCTGCAATTAACTGTAAAGACAACTAATTAAAGTGGTTTCTGCATTTCAGTGGGGGCCAATCCATTGTATTTCTCCCATAAGGACAATAATTTATAGGCAGAAGTGCACATGGGAAGGACTGCAATAAAATAAAATTCACTGGACTCGTTTTCCACTGGAAGGCATGCTGATACAACCTGAAAATGAGTTGACTCCACCAACTTGCAGCACATATGAAAGTTTGGAAACCCCAAAGTCCACTCTGCTTTAGGTCTTTGAAGTACTGCTTTTAATAGTAATTTTCCTATTGCAAACAAATGACTTTACACCTTTTCATACTCTCAACTGTACAGTATATACATCTCTGAACTAATCAAGGCTGCCTTTTGGTTTTTTTTTGCACTGAAAATATATAATACTAGCGACTGGGAGCCCAATCAAATCGGGCTACAAATTCTACGTTTGTGAAATCCATACTTTCTCTGCAAAGAATTACTTGTTTTTTTAAGTCCTTGAAATTATTTTGTTATCATGGCACTGATCTGTGCTTAAAATAGACCTTTTCAGCCGATGTAATGACTAGCTTCCTGTTTAAACGGGGCTGCAAGATGTGAACTCAGCTCTTCGGCACACCTCATTTGATTTTTTCCGGCAAACAAATTTTCAAAACAAACCGTATTTTACGACTCTAATCAGAGTCGGAGTAATAATTATATTGGAGTGGTCATTTTAGATCTGAGATCGGCTAAAATTTAAACAATGACTGTTGTTAATACCCAGCCGTCATTATTCAATTTGCCAATAGATGTCAGAAGGACGGATGCCAAAACTGAACTGTCCAAAGATAGATTTCGACGTACCAAGCAAATGGCGATACGTTCTAAATTACTTACGGTTCCGGAGCTGTCAAAGGGTTTAAGTCAGTCAACGATGTTAGTCCTGGAAAGTACGCCCCATCAAACCAACGTTCCAAAAACCAACCAAACTTACTGTTATCCGCTCGAACCAACACTGACATACTATACTTGGCCATCCAGCGGCGTCACTGAAGCATTCAAACATTCTTAGCGAATCATTCAATACTGCGTCCGTGTTTGCCACGTTATGTTCTAACTACACAGGCAGAGTCCCACTGCATGTTTCTAACTTGTATTGAGTCGAGGTATTGATGCAAACATAATACATACGGGGTATTGACGCGAAAACCATACATACGGGGTATTGACTCGAACACCATACATACGGATAGTATCAAATTATATACAGTATAAGGATTTTACCGAAACAGATACATCAAGCTAGTACCATTGAACAATTAATAACAAAATGAATACTGCATAACAACCTGTTTTAGCCCTCGCACTTGTTCAAATTGGCAGGTGTGGCTGTTTTCAAATAGTGAAACTGTTAGTCTGAATTATACATATTTAATATTTCTGATAATAATCAGTAATTTCACTTTTGTTTTCTGGAATCCCGGTGTACCAGAAAGTGGCAACCAGCTAATGTACTCTTACTGCCTCCTTTGATGCCAGAAAAGGTGATGATATCTGCAGTATCAAACCTTCTCTGACTTTTTATCATCTATTAAAAAAATAACATTATCACACCTAAACACTGTAGAATGCTCAGGTAGTGGATGGGTGCTTTTTTGGCAATGAAACCAAAAAAGGTTCAGTTTTCACCAGCATCCATGGTGATGATAATTTTTACTTTACTCAGATAGCATATGTTATCAAAATGGATGATAACATTTCCAGTGTGGAAACTGGCCCGGACGCAGACAGGTAGACATGGTTTAATCACCCAACACACATTTATTTATAACTAATATATACAAATGCACAAATATACAACCTCAAAACGTCCCCAAAGTCCAGGACTTTACCAAAATGCCTCTCTCTTCAGGCCGCCTCCTTTCCTCTCCTCCTGAGCTCCGTCCTTCTCCACTCCCGACTCCAAACCAATGAATGGAGGCAGGCAGACCCTTTTATACACACCCGGATGTGCTCCAGATGCCTTCCGATTAGCTTTCACCGGCACTCCCCAGTGTGGCGGAAGTACTGGCTGCGCACCAGGAAGCACTCCGGGTGTCCCTGGTCGTCTTCCCCCCAGCACTTCCGGGTGTGGCGGAAGTGCTGAGGACCAGGGCTCTCCAGGCATCGGGCGCCCCCAGGCCCCTATAGGGCTGAGCTTCCCAGCTCAGTTCCCATGGTCCCCAAAGCCACCAGGGTGGTCGCCCCCTCGTGGTCTGGAGGAGGCGTAAGCCCTCCTCCGGTCTTCCTGGGCATTCCGGCTGGGTACTACCCCCAGCCATATGCCACACCAGTTATAGCCAATAAAAACTGCCTATGTTCGATCAATCACTTCCATTAAATTCCATTTTTACTATTTGTTTTGTAATTTAAATTTTCCTTTAACTCCTTGGCACAGGAAAATGGGAAATTTTCAATTTATGTTCAATGCATGAATAAACATTACAAAATATATCTAATGAAGAAATGTATTGTACAGGATATACACTTAATGATGGTAATCAATATTCATTCAATATTCATTTTATGTTTTATAATGATGGTAATCAATATTCATTTTATGTTTTGAAGAAAACATCATGAAGGTGTTGTCCATTTCTCCGTACACATTCTGACAGCCTGTTGTGGAAATTCTGCATTGCTCAACGTAACATGTCAAGACGAATGCCAGCAGTTTCCTGTTCAATCCCCCTTTTTAGTTCAGCAATGGTTTCAGGATGTGTAAAGTACACTTGGCTTTCAATATGTCCCCACAGAAAAAAATCACAAACAGTGAGATCTGGGGATCTCTGAGGCCGTGGAATGTCACCTTTGCGTGAAATGACGCGACTTTCAAACAATTGTTGAATAGCTCCCAGTGACTGTCGGGCAGTATGTGAAGTGGCTCCACCTGGGGACTTATTTTTTAAGGCAGAACCCGTTTCTTTGAAATTACGCACCCATGTTGTAATCATATGAGCAGACGGGACATGATCATGACGTCCTAATTGGTACTGAAACCGAAATTCCATTTATGCAGCAGTCACAATATCACCATTCTTATAAAAGGTGAACACTCGTTGCGCACCATTCCACTGCTCCATTATAACTAATGGCAAGGGGTTCTAAACAAGGTCGCATTGGTCCCAAACAACTGACGACGCCCCAGGGTCGCCAACACCTAGTTCCAAAATTTCCTGTTTTCCTGTGCCATCCTGTATAATTAAGTATTGTTATTATTAAGTCCTTAGATGGGAAGAACAATAAATTACATTAAAGTACAGTCTTGTAAAAAACTAATTATATCCCATGAAATGTTCTTTACTTTTTTAACACAGGTGAATATCAATATTTGAAAAAAGAAAACAATGTACATTTCATTCAAAAAAATAAACAGAGCGTTATTTACGTCTGTGGAAAAAGTAAGTACACACTTTGCTCTAACAGCTCATTTTGCTGTTTTTAAGAGAAACAACCTCAAGTTGCTGTTTCCTTTAAGAAACAAACAATCTCCGACATTGACTGGGAGAAAGTTTCCCCACTCAGACATGCAGAATTCTTTGATCTGTGGGATGTTTGAGGGGAGTCTTGCACACACAGCCCGTTTCAAATACCCCCACAGCATCTCAATGGGATTCAGGCTAAGACTTTGACTTGGCTATTCCATAACCCTAACTTTTTTTTTCTTTTCAGCCATTCTTTAATGGATTTACTGCTATATTTAGGGTCAACATCATACTGCAAGGTCCGCTTTCAGTTGAGCTTCAATCTTCTGACAAGTGGTCTAAAATTATAGGCAAAATGTAGTCTTATGTTCTTGGTGAACAGCAAAGATATCCTCCTGGCACACTGCTCATGCAGATGTAACAAAAATTTGACATCAACAATAGCAAGAATTAATTTAGGTCCTGTGATGAAATTGCAGGATACTTAGAGAGTTCTTCCAGCACCCTGTGTTCTGTTCTTGTGTTGAACTTGCTGGGGTGATCTGGCCTGGACAAGTTGGCAGTTATTTGAAATCTTCTCCACTTACAGATGATCTTCAGGACATTGGAATGGCTGATTTCAACTTGTTTCTTTTTAAATCCCTTTCAGACCCATAGGCATATATAACCTTCTTTGTGAAGGTCTCAGACAGCTGTTCGAAACTTGGCATGGTGATAACACACACTTCAGCTACTAAGAGCAACACCAAACTGAATGAATGAGGTCTAAATGAGACAGGCTCAGACAAGATCCTCTCTAATGATGTTCTAATTTGCACTTGTTTCTAATTTGAGGTAGTGATAAATGTAGGGGATGTATACATGCAAAATTGTATTTATATTTATTTAAATTTTACAATGGACTACAAAATTTAAATAAGGCAGCATGTTTGCTGAATTAGATCACCTTTGTCTATTGATACTGTTTGAATGAATGCCAAATCTTCATATGTTAAAAAAGAAAAATACATTTCATGGGGTGTATTTACTTTTTCACATGTCTGCTTATTGTAATAGGAGGAGTCTCATTGCAAACCTACCAAACAAAAGTATATAAAGGACTATGTTTATTTATAAAAGCAAACAAGCCTGGGATGAACAATTTAATGAGAAAGAAAACACCACATTTCTTCCTTCTCTGGGCCTACCTCTAAAGGCACAAACTCCTAATTCCCCTGCTCATCTACTTGCCCACCATGCAAACACTGTCAAAACACTCCCTTATCTCTTTCACTTACACCTGCTCTCCTTCATCTCCTCCTTTAGGACTCACTTTCCCAATTCTAAACCCAACACCCTTACGGCTTGAGCTGGCTCCCAATCCAGAATCGGGATCGATCTATAAAATCTAGGATCCAAAGGGCCCAACTGAAATGTGAGAGCCTTTTTCAACACTTAAACTGTGGGCTATTCCTCTTAGGAACCTTCAAGCCCACTTCATTTAACTCTTTGAGGGCTGAAATTCTTTTTCAAAAAACAGTTTTCTGAAAAGTAATAGCATCACACACAAATCAAAATAAAACATCTGTTGCTGCATGCTGTGGCTGACAGTTTGCCAGGAACATGCAGCAGGCTTGCTTCTAGGCTGCCTTTGCGTGTCTGGGGCAGCAGCAGCGGTCACAGTCACAATGCATTGCAATCTGGTTTTTACCACTTATCATTGTAAGTGGCAGTCCTCCCAGCTGAACATTGCTGTAGGTGTGTCAGCTACATGAACTAGTTCAGCACCATAACTGGGGACCAAGCAGCTGAAGCTGGAACCTCACATTCGTTTTCAATCACTTGTATCAAAATCGGAGTCTGACAAGTCATAGTCCAATTCAGAGATAACAGGCAAAA
>JANRMT010062813.1:11861638-11890251 GCA_026402145.1 Polypterus bichir lapradei | reverse complement strand
GTACAACTCAGTTCATGACCAAAAAGTTCGCCAAACTTTTGCCTCGGTTCACGACCACACACTCGGTATATGAACAAGCCAGTTTCCCTTTCAGTTTGTGCGCGTCGATGATTTCCGCACTTGCTGCATTGTTCTCGGTCAGACTGCCTGCCTGCTAGAGAGAGAGAGCCACGTGCCTGCTGGGGAGGGGGAGATTGCTGCACGTGTTTGCCTGCCTGTGCCGGGGGTTGGGGGATGGTTCGCGTACAGGTACTGCCTGCCTTCTGCTGAGGGGGAGTACAGCTGAGAGAGAGCGTGCCTGCCTGGCTGGTTCATTTAAGCACAGCCGCTCCCTGTTCATTGTTCTCAGTCAGACGTCAGACGCTTTTGCAGTTAACTATGGCTTCTAAGCAAGTGAAGAGTGGTAGGAAGAAAGTTTTGAAGAAAATTGAAATTGAAGTAAAGAAAGAAATTACTGAAAAGTATGAGCGTGGCGTTCGTGTTACTGATTTTGCTGCCGAGTACAAGAAGTCCTCACAGGTGGCGCAGTGCTAGTGCTGCTGCTTTGCAGTAAGGAGACTGTGGAAGATTGTGGGTTCGCTTCCTGGTTCCTCTCTGTGTGGATAGCGCTTTGAGTACTGAGAAAAGCGCTATATAAATGTAATGAATTATTATTATTAAAACCTACGATTTTGACTATTCTAAAGCATAAAGAATCTATTAAAGCAGCTGATGCTGCAAAAGGAGTTACAGTGTTAACCAGGCAGAGGCCTCAAGTGCTGGAAGAGGTGGAAAAACTGTTTACCAGTTTACTCATTTACTAATTTGAGAATCCTCGTGCTTTCAAGCAGCACAATGTAAGCAAAGCCAGACTGCCAGTGATGGGTTGGGTCACAAGGAATTTGTTTTTGGAATGGCTGCATGAAGCTTTCGCTCCCACCAGCTAAACAGCTAAAAAGACCAGTAACCCAAGAAATCACAAGAGAGAAAACACCTGAAGGAAAACACCCCTCCATTGTGGAGCCAGACTGTTCCTCCTCAATTCATGCCAGAACTCAACTCATGCAAGGTTATTTTTCTTGGTGGTTTTTGTATTACGGATTTTTCAAAAGTTAATTTTTCAGTTCGTAGCGTGAATTGTTGCAATGTTACTTTTCTCTTTTTTCAAATGTTCGCTTTTTTCCCTGCGCTTAAAACTCATTTTAAAAAAGTGTTTACAGCGATCGGGCTGTAAGGCTAAAATGGGGTGTATAAAGTGCTATAAAGTGGGGTGTGTGTGCTACAGAGAGAGCGAGCGCGAGCGAGCACAGAGATAAAGCGAGCGTGTGCTGCTGAGGGGGGTTGGGGGACACGGAGGGGAATGTGTGTGTGCTACAGAGAGAGAGAGAGAGAGAGAGAGAGTGCAGCTGAGCAGGGAGCCTGGGCGTTTTGTGTCAGTGTTATTCAATGTTTTTACATTAGTTTACTATTACACTGTGCATTCTATGGTGTAATTAACTATGTTTACTGGCAATGATAACTCTAGTTATGCCAGGGTAACAGAGAAATGAATGTTTGTGGATATTGCATTTCAAATTAATGGAGGACTTTTTTAAGTAGAAAATCTTGAGACATTAAAATAGCAGAAGCATTCTTACTGTAGGTATTCCCCCAACCCTGCAGTTGGCCACAGCATGTACTAGGTGATGCAGGGCCCCTAATAACTGTCATATTGCATGAGTCTCTATAGGAATACCTAGCCCTTTCAGATTTGCAAGAAACCCCTAGTGTTGCCAGTGGAGTTTCAAATTTTAGTTATTTCTTGTAAGTTAATTTTATCACCTCTAAAAACATGGCAGTAAAGTACATGAACAATAACTAGTCACTTTCTTCTGGTTTAAAAGACGTGGCCAGTCAACAGTGAAATATTCTTCTCATAACAGCTGCAGATCAATGTCAATCTGCTCCGCCTCTTACCAGCTAAAAACCTTCACATTCCAAATTGAATTAACACCAGTGGCACACAATAATTTAATAGCTGGATCACAAATTGATTAATATGCAAACAACTTTATTATAATTGGTATGAGACCAACCATACTATGATTTTATATCTAACATGATAAAGAAAACAACAGATGGAAATAATTCTTATGTCAATAGCTATCCACACATTTCTAATTCTCGAAAGCAAATATCATTAATACCAACTTGAAAATTCTCTTTTTACCTTTGATGGCCTGCAATAATTTCTTAGTCATTTTTTATTAATATGATTCAAAGAAATGTCTAAATGAAAAAAATGCAAAGAAGTTAATGTATCTTTAAATAAGCTACAGTATATAACTTTATATATAACTTTACAGAAAAAAAAATTCTACTTATTTTACAATAGCAGGCTTTGCATTATGATCCTGTTTTGCTGGTAGCTGCAGCTTTCTTTCCAGCATTATGTTAAGACTGCTTTCTAAGGAAAACACTCTTTTGGCACAAAGTAAACCACCTCTCAGTAAAGTTAGTTTGATAAACCATTTGAATGTCAATGTTATCGTAGTTGGATAAGAGCTACATGAATTTTTAAAAAATAAAAATCCTGATAGACCTTGTAAATATTTTACTAAATGCCCAGATGGTGGACCTTGTGTATACATTTTATAGGTCTGGCCTACAGGACTAATTTAATAAAAATACATATTTTAAAAGGGAACAATTTTGGAATAAGTTTTTAGGAGCTAAAACAAACTGTCAGTTTTGAGGATATGTAACTAAAATTAACCAAGTGTCAATGGTTACAGGGGAAAAAATATTACATATTTTTACAAATACTGCTAAAAAATAAACAAGCAAACAAACACCTTACTTAGTGAACTCAAGAAGGCTTTAATCTAATGCATCTCTGAAACATGCTAAACAATCCTGCAAGCTCCCTACTGCTTCCTTTATGCTTCAATTGCTTTTGCTGACTTAACATCATGGAGGTCAAGTACACCTTTTGTAACCTCACAGGTCTAGGGATTTTGTTACACAGTGGCTCACCTGCAAACATAATTGATTATTTTAATTAACTGTAATTTATAAAAATGTCATATTAGGTTTGAACAGAATAAAATAAAATCAATGCACATTACCTAAAGAATGCATATTTACTCCAGTATAACAAAGTGAGATGATTAAAATTTGAGTAAATTTTACTCGTATACTAACCAAAATCCTACAAAATACCAGAATGTACTTCTTAGATTTTCTTTTACTCTACATTGTACCTTTCTCTTCAAAATTATACTAAATTACACACTTTACACAGATTACAGGTGCTGGCAGCCATAGCCATTATGAATTCTTAAATGGATCAATTTTACGTTGCCACCTAATAATCAACAATCACCATTATCAGGAATCTTTTAAAAAATGAATTAAATGGGCAATAGGTGTTGATGCAGAGAGGAAGCTTAATTTTGATGATAAATGAGTATAGAGCACTTCATTGTACACTGACATGCTTTATCATTAAGAAACATTTTTAAAGACTGTTCTGTTCTGTCCTGTCCTACTCATTTTCAATCCATGCGCTCATTCTTTCCAGCACCTGTCACTCAAGGCCTTTCACCTCTTGTGTTCGTACTGAATATATCTTTCTGCTATGACTAACTAAAGGCTCCTGGAAATGATGGACTGCCATCCATAGACTAATGCTTCACATCCATCCCAAACTGACACTATGTATATCATGTAAACCTTTTACGCATCAGCAGAACATGTATTGTGATATTTGCTAAAAGCATATTAAGTATAAAGTACTTCTTAACTGTTTCCTATGAAGTATAATCCATGAGGATATGGTACTCATTTCTCAATCAAACACTGCATATGCTGTACCTGACTCAAACATACATGGGATGTGTGGACAAAGTAAGAGTACTCTGGTATAAATAGACAGTCACCGCTCATCCTCCTGTACTTTTTGTATTTTGCATGTTTGTGATCTTATTATTTGAATGACACTTGGCTCCTTTGCAATACCTATATTTTGTATCATATTTTAGTCCTGAGAAGACATGATGACTGCTTTTGTAAGTGGCTTTAAGAAAGCCCTGATGAAAAAATGCTGGAATTTTCTGCTGATGCTCTCTAACTTCACAATGGACTTTGGTCACCATATATTGACATTGCAGAAAGATTCTAACTAGGAAGTACGGACAAGTTTAAAACACATGCTGTACCATCTGGCTCATAGTTAGCTTTCTTTAAAACTCAGCTTACAACTATTATTGTTTTATTAAAAGTTATGAATCAAACATCTAAATATATCTATGGGATGTTCATACAGTATGGGAGGATTTGGTCAGACTCCTATATTCATTGCACTTACCTGGCTGAAAAGCTTAAGACCGATCACAGTCGCCTTCAACACGTCTACATGCTGCACTTTGAAGATTCTCTCTTGGCCATTTTTAATGTAGTGCTTGTGAATTTGTATAGAAAGAAATGTGTAACACCACAATAAAGGTCTCTTTACTATAAACTGCCCACAAAACAAAGAAGAAGAAATGGATTAGCTATCATGTATCAGCATGACTGGGAATATTAAAAGAATCCATGCTGACAGTCTGGTTATGCTGGTTGGTGTACAATCGCTGCTGATCATTGTGACTTACTGGCCTCGAAAACCAATGGCTACGTCTTTAAGTGAGATATACATATATATACTGCTCTCATTACATTTACTTATCTTATGATTTTAACATTCATGCTGATGACACTAATTACAGTTATGCCATGGAAAATTTAGTTCTATTAATTTGCTGCAAGTTTAATAATGACGTAAATTATAAATCATAATTGGCAAGCACACATTTAATTTGTCTTAATGTTTTTCATAAAAAAAATAACTTCTATTGTTTAATTGACCAGCATACGCTTTTTCTAAAGTCTAGCTCCTATATGAACTTGTCCATTAGGTATTGTATTGCAATAGGCTATTTTCATGGACAAGAATAAATATATTTTAAAAAATTCAGAACGTTCAAGAACTTAGCTACAAACAGACCATCCTTAAACACACTAAATTTTAGGTAATTGTTTAATATACCGTATATTTTTAGTTTAAATGTACATCTTTCTTGCCCTTTTTAAACAATATATTTCTTAGTTATACTTGTTCTCCCGGCAAAAATAAAACAAGTAATTGGATTAAAGATAAAGAGGTTTTCTGGATTTCTTCTGACATTTTGGGCAGTACATGTTCAGTTAATTGGCCCTGCATAAACGATTAAGAGTAGGCATTTATTTAAGAGCATCCCGTAATGGGCTGGTGTGCCTTCCAGAGATGAACTACTGGCCAATGCTTCTGGAATATGCACCGGCCATCCATAATGAAGTGGACTAATGATATTAAGAAATTAATAGATCTATGGATGAATTAAACACTCAAAATGTTGATGGAAATAGAGTTATATGCACGGAGTAAGAGCAATGTACAAAAACATATGATATGATAGCCCCAGTGTTAAAAAACAGAGGCCAAACAATTATGGTGGGCTTTCTGCTTTTTCCCATTGTACAGCATTACACAGGTGTTTCTAAAATATATATTTGTTCAGCCATTTGGGTAAACTCCATAAAAAGTCCATAAATACTTTTTCTCAAGAGATCTAGATTTTACATATCTTCCTGTTACTAATCTATTTTTTTTCTTTATTTCACCTTATATAATTTCTTCTATTAGGAATTTGTTAGTAATTTATGTGTACCCCTTGGGGTCAGAGCACAGGGTCGGCCATTGTACAGTGCCCCCTGGGACAATTGCAGTTTAAGGGCCTTACTCAAGGGCCCAGCAGAGAAGGGTCGCTTGTGGCCAACGAGGATTGGAACCGGCAACCTTCTGGATACCAGGGCAGATCCTTAGTCTAAG
Organism: Polypterus bichir lapradei; assembly: GCA_026402145.1. Classification (NCBI taxonomy): domain Eukaryota; kingdom Metazoa; phylum Chordata; class Cladistia; order Polypteriformes; family Polypteridae; genus Polypterus; species Polypterus bichir. Next base: position 11,884,382 of record JANRMT010062813.1, on the reverse strand, counting down.
AGCCACCACTCCACCCAAAAACATGAAACATTTACAGATTTCCTTGATTTCCAAAGACAGATAATTATATAGATTGAATAATTCTCTATTTGGGCAACATAATAGCATGTCTGGACCATAATTTGATTCCTAGCTGAAACCATGTCTTTGTGCAACTTACAAGTTTTTCCAAAGTTTGACAGAGTGTTTCTTCAGAATGCAATGGCTTTCTGTTAGACTGACTGGCAGATGTAAATTTGCCTTAAGTGTGTGAGCAAGTGTGCCCTTTGCAACATGTCTAGGGCTCACTCTGGCATTGCATATACTGTACTGCTACTGGGGGAGGCTGCGACTCTCTAGGTGTACAAAACTGAAACCTATAGTACATTGCAGAAAGTACACTAACTTAACCTTTCTTCTAATAGTAAACCCAATGTTAAGAAGTACACTAATTACATGTTAAAAAGATGAGAACGCAAACCAGTTTCAATGGTCAATATGCACTGAGCATTTGCCGCTCAAAGTCTTGATTCTAAAGTATGAATAGTGCCTGTTCTGTCTGTGTGTATGTGGGTTGTGCTCTAAGTTTATTGGTGATTCCCATCTAGTCCCATAAGAGTGATGTGACAGGTTGGTATCACACCCAATTCTGAGTCTTTAGCTTTCTTGACTCCCTGGCAGAATAAAATGGTCAAATTGTTTCTTTTTTCTTTTAGCCATTTGACTATTAGAGAATGTGTAAAGGAACTGCTGTATATACCGTAGTTTCCCAGATTCAATAAGAACTGCTCCCCTTTAACTTAATTTAACCAATAAAAGATGGAGAAAAGAAAGCCTTCTTACACATCACTTTGAATACAAGCTTTAAAGTGCGTGAGATAAAACCCATAATACTGTGAAGATTCACTTTGTTAATGTGTTACATATTGGATTTACATTAAGTAAGACTTCATAAGACGGGAATGCATGAATAAGTGTACTCACTAAATTAAACATAAATGACAATTTTGCAAGACAGCAACATTTTAATATGCCTCATGAATGTCTCTCCACCATGAACATTGACAAAATGAATCTAATCAAACAACCATTTGTGATACTGTACTGTATGCTCATGCCTGGAAGAATCTGTGTCTACAGGAATGGTGACTAATCTCTTAATGAGAGAAATAAAGGAGGGACAAATGCATCTCTAAGAATAAACTGCACTGTTAAACACAAAAAAATAAAATAAAATAAACACAAACCTGAGCTGTTGAAAAGTTGTTATATATCAAGCCATTAAATCTTGTTTCCCTCACACTAAGATTTATTGATTTATCAAGAAAAGAAATCTGTATTTAAGAATATTTAGCTTATAATTGAAATCTTGTCAAGTAAATTTTGCTTACCCCATAGGTATATTTTTTGCTAAATATCAGTAAAACACATTTTATTTTTCCATTGTTTTGTATTAGTATTTTTGCAGTTTGGCCACCTTGTTTTAAATGACAAAAAAGGCTTAAGTAAAAAATCCAGCCCCCCTTACCCTATCACCTTTATGTTTGACTCACAGACAGGGAATCTTTTCTTTACAAAATATTTTTTTCTCTGTTCATATTCCATGTATTTTTCAGGTTGTTTACCAGTGCAGAAAAAGAAGCTGCCATTTCATTTACCGGTGGTAGTCTACCTTTTGTGGGAACACTGTTTCTAATTATTATTTCCAGGGTATAATTGCACACATGCTGAGCACTGCATTTTGTTTGTCTGCTTTTACAGAGTAAATTTACACTAAGCAACATGAACAAGGACCAGAAAAAACAGCTAGTTAGTTCAATGCACAATTAAATATCAACCATCACACTCAAAATAATGAAACCCATTTATATTCGGAAAGTGAATAAATGACCTTTTTATGTGAAAGTGCTTTTTGTTAGCTGGTTTAGGATGAACTAAAGCACAGTGCATGTTGATACCAACGGCACTTATCGTTAAACAGACAAAAATGATACCAAAGCAACCTGGAGAAATAATTGTGAATAAATTAAACAATCTTTAACAGCACAATACTGATTTGATTTTCTTTACATATTAGAGCAGTGGCAGATTCAAACTGGCATGAAAAGGCTCTTAGAAGATGAACTTTTTGGGCTTGTTGTAGCACATCTCTTAGTCACTTACTGCTAACATAGCTTTTGTTAAAGATCATAGGTAGCCTCCCATTCTCCATTCATTGGTGTTTTATAAATCTTACTAAGAGCAAAACACAAAGTGTTTGTCTGATTACATACAAATAGATCATTAGCAGATGTACCTAGGCATACAGTACATGAAATCCTGAAAGGGACTGATGGTCCCAAAGGTTAGAGGGCCCCTTATGAAAATGAAATGGTCTGAGTCTAAGAAGCTGAACAACAGTGCAATGATAAGGATGTGGGGGCCCCTAAAACATGCAGGTTTTTTTTCCCCTCTATAATAGCACTGCCTGCATCAAAAAGGTCTTTTGATTCAACCCTTTTCTTGGGATGAGATGGTATAACTCCAAGCTTTCATTAAACCAAATAAATCCCCATCAGAGATCATTAAAATCATATTGGAGTATGACCTACTGATTACATTTCACAACATTTACATAACTTAAAGGCTATTTCTGAACTTGCTGCCAGTCAGCAGTTCAGAGTGGAAGTGACCGTTTTTCTCTTCTGTCACCGATTTAAAATGAACTGCAAACAAGGATGACACAAAGATGTTTGAAGTCACTGTCAGAGTATGAAAAGGATAACAACTTGGACTTTGATGATAACGTTAATGAATCTGCAAGAAGAAAAGCAAGACAGAAGTCCTTGTAAGGGAGGACAGCTAATTCATTAATTATTATCGTACAGTATTTTGCTTCTTTAATTGTTTTCTATTTTTTTCAGACCTGATGATAGGTGATTGCCTATTAGAACACAGAACAGAAAAATCTGAATTAGCATAAGCCACGTTAAGTTGGAGTGTTCATAACAAATGTAATGATTTACTTCATGAGATAGAAGTACATAATAAACAAGAATAGTATCTGAAATATTAAAATGTATGTTTCAGATTAAATGTTTAAAGTATAAATATTCTCGATTGTAATAGAAATGTGTCATTTTCACCCTGTGATTGAGGTCCATAGTGGGCTACATCCTTAGTAAAGGATCAAAAATAACATTATATTTGTAATCACTGACCTTGAAATAGTCTAAAATGTTACCCCACATACTGTACTTATGTTTGAAATTTGTCATATTTAACCTTCCATGAGTGGCTCTCAGTGGGCTAAACCTATGGGTAAAGAATTAAATATCATGAGGTGGCCCTACCTGGCTTGTAATCATATCACTGGTCAATCAATTTGAGATCTGTTTGGAGCTGGCTGGTGTGGCCTGCAAGCCCCCCGAACTGGTTTTCAATTGATTCAAACCTGGTCTACCCCAGATCTCTCTCGCTTCTTCCCTTTACTTCCGTGAATATAAAATGCAAATCCATAAATTTAGGTCCATTCATTTCTTTTGCACTCACAGTTTGGTGCAAAGTAGTTAAATATGTATGTCTCTCTCTAAATCTGCTTTCATATAACCCCATCTTTAATAACCCCAGTCTCCATATAGGAGGAAACCCTATTTCAGAGACGGGCTGGTCAGATCATGGCATCACTTTTGGTAATATTTTTGATAGCTCCGGACTTGTAATGTTTCAGTTGCTGAGGGTCACATTTTCTCTGGTGGGTTATCAGGTGTTGTGGTATTCCTGTCTTCTCTGATCTCTACTTCCTCTTTTAACTTCTTCTTATTACCTGTCCAATTAGAAAGAAACTGTTTCTGCTACTTATGCCTTTTTACGTAAGTCTTTCTTCAAGTTTTTGCCCATTCAGTGAGTGCGGGAACGTGATTTATCACTGCTCCTCATGATTGGGTCCTGATTTTTAAGAACATCACTTGTGCCTGTAGAAACCCCTGTCATCAGCATACACAATTCAAATTTGTGCATCGCCTGTACTCCACATTAATGGTCTGCTACGTGCCCCTCTAATGATCCCCTTTGTTCTCTTTGTCCTTCTAAACCCCCAGGTATTTTTTTTTTTACGTATAAACTAGGAATGTCCTAAAGTTCTGACCTTTTGCCAAGCTGAATGGAAGTTTTTTTCTTCTGTTCTCTCCTATAATATTCTATATATTGCTTAGTTTTTCCTTTTTTTTGGATCTTTCTGCTTTTTCTTTTTCCAGCAGAGATTGTTCTGTTTAGGCACGATCACTGCAAAATTAGTCCTAGCTTCAAGATGGAAATCTCCTGATTCTCTATCTTATTATTTCTGGAAATCCTCTTTCTATAACCATACGCTTCTTGAGCTATCTGCTTCTAGAATTAATGGTAGTACTGGCTCAAATATTTCTAAGCGGCAATCAAATATACAACTAATCTGGACCTATCTGGCTGACAGCGTTACTTAATGACCACTTTGCTTTTTAGCTTTCTCTTCTTCATGATTAACTTGTGCTATCTGCAGCTACAGACAACTATTGGGTTTACTTTTTAACATAAGAATGTTATTTTCCTTAATGGTCCAAAAATCTAAAATGGCCTGAAGATGAAGGTTGTTCAGGCCAAGAAGGCCATAAATAGTGTGTTGGTTGGTGGGTGTGTGTGTGTGGTGTGGAGAATCCCTAAAAAGCTCAGTTTCTTACATAACCAGACATCAATACAAGTTGAACAGTATATCAGGTGTGGGGGTTTTCTCATACCAGCACAAGACAAAAAAACTCTGAAGTGATTTCAAAGAGTTCATAGATCATTTTTGTTTATTGTTTGTACCACTACAGAATCAATCAGGAACAGCTCACTGTTAGGTTCAGCACTGGATGTTAAGAGCGTAGCTTGTGAGCGTCAGCAGATACAGGGGTGTATGTTGCCTACCAGCAAAATCCACTGCGGTGCTATTCATTTGGCTTTATGGACGACAATTTGAGTTCAAACAAACATAGTGACTGCTTTTTGTGATTGCTTGTTGGGAAGGATGGCAGCCAAACAAAGATCAAGTTATTTCACAATCTGTGTTACTGTAGTATTTTACTGTGTTTGTCTTTTATTATAAAATACAAAGTGTTTATACAATAGTGTGCTTTTTCTCAACAGCCAGTTCTTCATGTAAAGCATGCTAATCCCAACACAAATTACTGTTGTGTAAATGGTTGATGCAGCATGTCTTTTCTATATAGCTAGAACAGGTATAAGGAAGCTATTAAATTGTGCTTGAAGTGTTACAAATACAACTAAACATGTCGCTTTCATTTGATGCATCCGTATGTAGGCTGGTACTGGCTGGAGGTAAGGTGGGGGGCCAGATGTCGCATCCAGCCGACGGACTCATGGACATCTAAAATGTTACCTTAGACATGCATTCAGTAAATAGGATACCTGAAATGAAGAAAACTATACAGCATATCTTCATTTATTCAGACCTGCATCTTCTTCATTAACACAAAAAAGCCTCATTACAAGAATAGAGGCCAATAGTCCGATGTTGACTAACCTAACACATTATGAGATAATACATGGCAACAGCACTGCAATGAAAGTTAAATCTGTATTCACTGTTCTTACTGTTTTTGACTTAATTACTGCACTTAATTATTTCCTTCATAATCTGAACGAGGGATGTAGGAGGGCTGAAGTCTCCAATTAAACTAACATGGACATCTTTCAAGTGCCAAGCGAAATCCCAAACTGGCAACATGCAAATCTCATGGGCACAGTTCCTAGGTTGGAATTTGCACCCAGAAGTCTGGTGGTAAGAGGCAGTAAAGCAATGTAATTTGTCAGTGATTCCTAAATGTTCTCATATGCTGTACTCTTTTCGTGTATCAATACAACAAATAGTAGCGACACCACTGAAAAAAGACATTGCATCTACATACTATATTATACCAATAATTTGAAGAATTTAAGAAATGTAAGAACCAATTTTGTTTTTGGTTATAAATAGTCATTTTCTTTAAGTGCCACCCTCTACTTTTACCATGAAAAAGGAAGGGAAGAAACCCAAGTGTAATTGAACTTAAAATTAGGTTGTACAGCATATGCTAAAAATAAGAATAAAAATAAAAGTAATATATCATTGTCCTACTTTGCCAAACTACTTCCACTACTGACCACTTTTTTCTCCCATGAGTAACAGTTATTTTGCACCTGACTCATTAGTAATAGTAAACATAAATTTAGGGTCACACACTTTCCAAAAACCGTTGGCACATCCATTGATGCTAGTCTCCAGAAATGATCACTTATCATACCGAGAGCCAGGGTCATAAGCCAAACTGTACAACCACCATCAAGAGTCGAGACCGGTTTATTATATTCATGAAGTGTGTGACCTGAAGAGAGACACAGGCAGTGTTTAACCAACTTCTTTAACAGGTTTCATGTGGCACTGTTAAGTGCATTGCTTATTTAGCAAAGCATGTAAGGTGACAGTTATAGGACAGTATTATATTTCTGACATACAGTAAAAGTGCAAACCAGAAAAGGTGACCTCAAAAACTGAAGTGGAGGGAGTTGATCCACACATGCTGATCAACACATTAGCAGCAGATGCCCCATTAGATAGAAGATCATGACTAGAAATGTTACTGCCTATGCAGCAGTTATTTTTGCTTATTGCAAATGATGCCTAATACTGGTTAGCGGTACTCTGTACTAATATAGACATCTCAACAAGCAACTATAATGTACAGGCAGATATACAAACATTTGTTCTTAACCCCACCTAATTGAATTCAGGGTCATGGGGGACCACTGCATGGACAACTCACACATATCAAAACTCAAATATGACCAATTCAGAATTACAAAAAAAAAGTATATACATGTAAAAGTTAAAATAAATAAATAAATAAATAATGTGTGGCCACAAAATTTGAATTTAATTTTACGATTGCAAAAAGCTATTAACTATATTCTGTTCATCTCAATCTTCATTTAAAATAGTAATAATTTACATCTTTACATATAAATATTCAGGATAAAAGGCAGGCTAAAAGGATTTTAAGCTTTGTTCTGCAAAAAAATATTTTCAAAGATAATCACAACGATTGCATAACCGTGAATTGGGTAATGCTGTTTTAAAAATGGAAAGACGGATAATCACAGAGCATTAAGATATTTATTAATGGCAAAGGAAAAAAATTGGCTCCATGCTAGACTTTATATCAAGGCGAAGAAAAGTTAAGATGAAATGTATAAGACATATAATGAAGGACTTCACCTGCCACTGTCTCAGTGAGGACGTAAGACTGTGTTCAGAGGGGTATTGTACAGTTATTAGTGTCATAGAATGCCATGCCCTCTCTTTCAATGACATAATAACTATTAAGACATTTCAAAGACGAACCAGATTGAAGGACTTGAACAGTTTTTATTCCAATGTACACTTCAAAATGTACAAATACTATTGATTTTAATATAATTTTAAATATCCTTTTTTTTATAACAGGTGGTTGGTGATGACTTGGTTTAAACTTTCAACAAATGCGTTTCCAGACATTCTGTGAAGTTAATAATGGGAAGGAGGAGAAATGAACAGACTCACCAGACTGGCCTGGAGGAGGAACCCCTGATGACCCCCTTGGGAGACATATAAACACCGTAAGCACTGCTGCCTTGTTCCCTGAGCATGGCTCTATAGCGATGGGCTTTGGGGAACCCTGCAAAACAAGCAAACAAACACACTGCCCATTATTAACAACATAATTTCATACATGACACATGAGGGTGTTACTTTCCATTCACCTGACCACTGATTAAACGAGCCTAATTTACGAGTGACAGGCTTATAGAGAAAAAGCACTCAACAAACTTGAAAGCTACAGTGCTAGTATACTTAAGTGAAAATTTAAAAATAAACTGCATTGTCCTCTTACTTGTTTTAAAATGTTACCAGTATATCCTTAGCAAATGAAATTCTTCTATTACATCCACCTTTAAGAAAAAAGGAAAAAAAATAACACTTTTCCCTTTTTGTTCTGCGGACTGATTTTATCTTTTTAAATACTGTGGTCAAGCTACTCAGGTGTAGGTACAGCAGGTACATATTTACAGTTATGAACTGTGGTTGTGTTTCCAGGTTTTCATGAGCTGGTATATTGTTGAAAGTCATTTAATTGTGATAAGCACTCTTTATTTTTTGGTTCACTAAGTACAGAAATGTAGACAGATCTTTTTCTTAATGGAATAAATCGATTTTTACTACAACACAGAGAAAAGGAAAACAGGAAGCAGACAAGCTTTGCTCTGGCGGAAACAGGATCGACAGTGTGAATGAACAGGGGACTGCTCCAAGAAAAAGCTCCAAGTCATTTACAGAGTCATGAGGAGCCACATGATTGTGGTGTACTCCTGGCATCTAGCGACTTATACTGTTTAAAGCAGGGGTTCTCAACGTCGGTCCTGGAGACCCCCTGTCGCTGCAGGTTTTTGTTCCAACCAGCTTCTGTTTTTAATTGAACTCCTGGGCTAATTAAGTGACCTAATATTTCCCAAGGGAACAATATATTAATTAGAAAACTAAGTTTGCTAAAAAAAAATATTAAAATGTACCATGCAGTTATATAGGAATAATGTATTTTTTTTCCTTTTTAACTGTATTTTCATCTTGATTTTCATTCTACTTTTCTAGATGTTCTACTTGTTTAATTAATCCATTATTTACTAATTAGTGGGTCTGACGCTAAAGCAGCTGCAGCCTTTGATTATTCAGTGTTGTTTGCCAGCGTGTCTGATCTGCTCGTTTTAAGTTGTCATTATTAAGATACAATGAAGGGGGAAAAGCTGCACAGAGAAAGGGCAAAGTATAGTGAAATGAACAAAAGAAAGTTAAGCATTTAAATCTATAGCAAAAGCAGAAATATTTATAAATGTCTTATAAATGTAAATATCATGCTGCTGTGCTTTTCTGAATGACGAATAACAGAAAAAAAAAAATACCAGCTAATTAAATGAGCTCAGTGTTATCAGGTGTTGTCACTGATTAGGACTCTGGTTGGAACAAAAACCTGCAGCCACAGGGGGTCCCCAGGACCAAGTTTGAGAAACACTGGTTTAAAGAAAATGGTGTTAGAGGATGGAGACAGTAGAATCACCATCAACAGATCCTAGTTTCAGATCATTCCATTCATCACATTCATGAATGCTAGCCTGCACTTAGAGCAACCTAGAATGTTTATGGATGGCCATTTGCCAAGATCAGCAGTACAATCACACTAAATTAAAACTTCATCATTAATGCCAAACATAGGAAGGCCACCTGTTTTCTTAGCAGAAAAATGCTAATGAAAATGTGTTGCTCTAACTAAATCAGGTTTTAAGGTGCCACAAATTAAGGAAATAAGCTGTATATAGCCAGTCTCCATCGCTCTCAAAGATATTAAAGATGTCATTTACTTTATCTGGAAGTGTGGGGTCATCAGCAGAGACACAATGTTTCACTTTAAAGCCAGTAATTTACTGAGGTCCACGCTACACATCTCTAATGTCATTGTTGTTTACTCTTATTTTCCAATATTTAACTATAATTCTCTCTAGTGGATGCTGGTTCTCATATGTAATTTGAAATTAGTCTTTGTTTGTTAAAAGCCCAGTTTTATTTTCCCCACAATATTTTTTTCTGTTGAACTAGGGACTACTGTTTTTACTCACAGATACAAATATGTAAAGGATGCACAAGCAAAAATGAATGTAAGAATTAACTGTATCAGTCTGCAGGTATCTCAGAAAAAAAATCTCATCAAGATGCCTTTATAATATTTTCTCTGTTTCACGTGTTCATTTCTTTACAGTTCTTTTTCTAAAAATTATTAAATAAGTGGCATGCATGTTTGCATCTGAGCACATGAAACATCATGTTATCACCCAAATGGCTGGGGTTCTGTATAGCAGAAAATGACTGATAAAATTCACGATCTGTTGAGTAACCATAGTAAATATTAATAATCATTTAAACCAGCAACTTCTCTTAAAATGATAGTGAATTCCACAGAAGTTTGGGACCTGTAAAACAAAATTCCCTTTTCAATTTAGGTAATAAACCCTTTTATCTTTCTTCCTTGACCATTTTCTCTGCTATTATAATCCTGTGACATGAGCTGTACTCCGTATACATTATTCCTTTTTATTCAAGCTGTTTGCAACGCTCAAGTTTTCTTTTATGTTAAGATGGTTATGTGATGTACATAACAAAAGGTGGCATATTTTAATGCTTCTGCATTACAGGAAGGTTTAAAGGCTTGTTCATGGTAATTTTTTGTAGACTATACATTCAAATGCTCCCACATCAAGGCCTATGATATGATACGGCCCCTAATATAAAAGCCAGGTGTCTTTTTCTTTCTCTGCTTTCCACTCCAATGACTGAAACTCTCGTTAACCTTTTTTCTGGCTTCACCATTTTTGTGCTGCTACTTTTTTTCTTGTTTGAAAAGCGTATGTGCACATTTAACCTAGGCAGTCTCCAGCTAGAATGACGGCACTTTATCAGCCAGTTACCATCAAACATCTCAGAAAAGAACCTATATTACTGACATTTAAAGGATAATGAGGAAACTTCAGTGCCAGAGATGCAACACTTCTTATCCTCTAAGCAATTAAAAGCTTGAAAGACCAACGACTAAAGCGGATTTGTTGCTGATCCACAGAGACTGGAAAATGACAAGGTTATCTCATACATTAAGGCAGAAAATTAATTAGATAGCTACAGTACACATTTACAGTCTGTCCTTATAGTAGTGTGACCACTGGAACCATGCATAGAAATCTGCTTTAAGTAGCGCAGGACATCAAAATGTGTGTGTCCAATAATTCTTTACTCATTACATATTAAATAAAACCTTAATGTTGCTGGCTCTGATATTACCTGTGAAACCACCAGTACATAATGTTCGGAATACAAAAAAATAATAAATTTGATTTTTTACAAATAATAAAAAAAAAAAAAAAATAACAGCATAAACTGGCAGTCATATATAAACAGATACTGAGGCACTATGATACATGTTTACCAAAGGCTTCATCTTAGCTTTGACTGTTATTAACAGTTGGTGTTTTGTAATCACAAATGAAAAGTAGATTATTAAACTCCATTTTAAAAGTACAGCATTTTTTGAAAACTGAAGGAAATGATCATTTTCAAGAAGGATCACGTATTAAACAATTCAATTGCACACCTCATTAATTAATTGCCTTTGACCCTTTTCATATTTTTACAATGGTCAATTTTATCACTAGTAAGATATTAAAAATACAAAACATTTTGCAATCAGGAACCTGCCAGTCAAATAGAAACACTTATTATAGTAAATGGCAAATATGGTCTGGTATGCAAAAAAATATCACACGTTTGTGGTTACATTTAATGCATAAAAGTCATGTTACAAAGCAACCCTACAGGATTCTCTTTTAAATACAGTTAAAGGACGGCATAGACCCCTTAGCATTCCCTGGTATCTATGGAATTACAAAAAACAACATTAAGAGCAACTAGTTGCAGCCATACACTGCAAAGGCAACTTAGCTCCACTATATAATGAAATTTAGGCTTTATGATAGAATGCACTGTCCAGCTCATTAGGGGCTAACTATGTAAAATACAAAGCATTCGGTAACATCAGTGCACAGGGAAGTCTGTTTAAATGATACTGACATGTACAGACAATTGTACTCTGCAGTCAGACATTCTGATTAGGACAAATTCAGTCAGCAGGAGTGACAATGAGACATTGTACCAGTGGCTGAAGTTAACAGCTTTCATTTTGAATACTAAATGTGCAATATAGCTTTGCATACAAATGTATATTCTTGTAATGCTGAAGTATATTCTTGTATATAATTTCCATTTGTGTGCTTTACTTTGCTACTGAATACTGTACTTAATTGTTAAAGGTTTCTGAAGTACGACATTCACAAACCAGTACGTTTAAAGACAAAATGTACAATTCAAAGGAAACTTTCCTTGCTTTGAATAATGCCATTAACATTTAATTATACAATGGACAAATTCAGAACTGTATTGTCCTTGCATTGTTTTGCTCTGAATTGACAAGCAGCTTTTTTTTTTTATTAGTGGATGCATTTGTATTTTTGTGTACTTATTGAACAAATATTATCTCTTAATAAACTTCTGAAAGTACTACTACTGTCCCTGTTACATGTTGTTCTATTTTAGGATGATTAAATAAATCTCAAAACTTTTCCAAGCTGCCCCATAAAATACCATGCATCACATTAGCTTCACACTTAAATATCAATCTGCTGATATTGCATTTTCCTCCAAGCTTTTTAAACAATGATGGATGTTACCAGTGATTGGCTCTTGGGACTGCCCAGATATCACGAGTTCATGCATAACTGTTGATTGACTAAGCCCATTGTGAGTAACAAGAAACACTGTCTGTTCATGGAATGGACTAAGCCTCAATTGTGAAATAAGGCTTAATGAAACAAAAGTTAATTCATCTAAGTCTCAATTTCATAAGGTTGCTTCATGGAATCCCCATGGTGAATCTAGTTAAAGTTGTGGAAGCCATAGCCTAAGCTGGAGCAAACGTGTTAAAGAAAGACCAATTCAACACTGTCACACACGTACATGAGAGGTAGCTAATGGGCTCAAATGAGGTTAATTCCACGCCAGACCAGAGGGTGGTGGTGTGCGCTAATCATTTCTCTCTTTCCAGTGTAGTTTGGGAAATTCTGCCTGGCTCTAATGATGTCAGTTCCGGTCCCAACCCTGATGACGTCACATCCGGTCCAGCACTTCCTCTGCCTTGCTTTAAAAAAGCCATCTTGCCCTCACCCAGTCAGTTCTGTTTTGGACTCCAGTCTGACACTTCTGTACAATTTATTTAACAATTTTACAGCAATGTTCAAGTACATGGGAGGCTGCCCCAAACCTTTTTGACAACACACATACAAACTCATTCATAAGGGGACAGTTTAAGATCCTGAATAAGGTAATTAGCTAAAAAATGTCCTTATGCAACACCGCTGCTCTTACCTTTTTGCAAGACCGTACTAGACAATAGCATTTTGAAAGGTAAACTGCCGAAAAGAAGAGATGATGCAACATTAGAAATAGAAGAGAGGATGCAACGGCCGAGTCTGTTATATACAATCACTACTGCTAACATGGACCATTTTAAAATTTGCCACCCAGGAGTGTCTAGCCTTATTTGACGTACAGACAAATGATGCCTGTATAAAAGGCACTGTACCTTTTCTACTGCCAATGTATCCCTGACAATCAAGTAATCAGTGTCAAATTTAATGGGGCTCACACAGTGCCAGAAAGCACTCAGGAAATGGAAGTAAAGAAATAACGTGTAAAACGGTCAAATAACATTTGACTAGAATAACTTAAATTTACTTTACAATTTTTTCATCTTTCATCGTCCAAATGGCCTGACAATCTAAGTAAACTGAAAACCAAAAAATAAATAAATAAAAATTAAGTGATTCAAAACACACTTACCCAGTAAGCTTGTGTCCTGGGCAAAGTGCTTTTATAAAGTGTTACCAGATGTAATAATAAGCACAAAATCAAATTTTTCTCCTATAAAAGCTGCTTGCACTTTGCTGCATGGTGATATCTGTTAAAGGAGTCCCAAATGAATATTTTCTTTCTGTAAAATGAAATAACATTTTCTTTGGACAAATGGGACCTTTGCTTTAATGATGTTATTGATGATTAACTGAACACAACTTGCACTCAGATGACTTATTTAAGCCCCACCCACCGTTACGGCTGATCGAAAAGTCAAAGTCATTCAAAGCCTCAGCATAAGAGCTAATCTTTCCTCAGTCCTGCACAATATACAGTAGGACAATTGGCAGGGGTCGGGAGTTAGAAACTAAAGCCCGTTTATACAGTATGTTAAATCCTGATATTTTTCCTCTGTTTTGTTTATATTTATTTACATATGTACATATAACCCAAAGGGGAAAGAGCCCTCTGCTATCCACAAGAGTGCCGGCACACCAAGGGGGCTTGTTGCAATACTGTATGCGTATCGGTCAATTTGAAACTACCCTGTTTTATGTAAGGCCAGAGTTATACTTCACGCGAAGCAACGCATGCTGCAGCGGACGCTCCTGCTACGCAAGTGTTGTAGTGTTCATACTTGCGCGCATACTTTACGGAAATCTGGAGGAATCCACCAGGTGGCATTGCAAGATATTATTACGGTGAGAACAGGTTCGGCTTCTCTGTGTTGTGAATTGCCTAGAACACCTATTAAATTCCGATGACACGTTACCGCAATATCTCTGAAAAGGATGTTTATTGATTAAATCCATCAATCCAGGGATGTGTCCATTCCAGCAAGCATTGGGCACGAGTGAGAAACAATCCCTGGACGAGGCCTCAGCTCATCGCAAGGTGAATACAAGCACTCGCATACACTAGCGTCATTTTAGCGGCACCAAATTCCCAAATCTGCATATCTTTGGAAGGAAACCGGAACACAGTGTGGAATAAAAGCAGGAAATACCAGCAACATAACTCCCTGCGAGACAGCAGTGCTATCACTCCACCACCGTGACACCCCCATGTGTGTAATTATTAACAGTATTCATTATTTAAACAAAATTATATGTAAAATGTAACATACACACTTTAATGCATTTCATCATGAAAGTGATATCAAGTATAAATTGAATGATTCTAAATGTGCAGAGAGTTGGAATATCATACAATTAATTTGTTCTGTGTGGTGATCTATTGCTGCTTGCCGCAGCTGTCAGGTCCAAGAAGCTCGTAGTGATTAAAAACTGGGATGACGTTTACGATGGTCTGCTTTAATGATAAAGTAAACTACGAGTTTAAAGGGGACATTTCGAGATTAAAGCCGAAATTTCCATTTTAATCACAAAATACACGATTTCACCGTGTTCTTTATTTTTTTCCTCAGTGGCTCAAATACAGTGCTATACATTATGTTGCTGTTGTGAAGTTGCAGAAAAAAAAAAAGACGGCACAAAAGATGGTATGTGAGACTTTTAAAATGTATCGTGTCTTTACGATTGGGAATATGCAACGCTTGAATATAAAAGCACCAGGAATGCATCTGTATGTTGGCATTTTGCTTCACCACATTGAACCATTCATCAAACAGCGAAGCACGCACAATGATCCCCGTAGGATCTGCATAGAGGCTTTCTGTCACATGTAGATAGTAAACAGAGACACTGACGTCACGTTCCGACTTTTAGCACACTGCACCCCCCGACTTTTTGCTGATACTGCAACTCGTGCACGCATCGTGTTAATTTCTGAGGACCTGCTCAGAGGACACGTGAAATGAACGCTGGGAACATGTGGCAGCCATGATGCGGGCGCGTACGCGTTCTGAGATGAAGTATAAACCGGCCCTAAGTCTAACAGTTGGCTGGATTCTCTGCAAAGATGTTAAGGAAATTATAAACCACATCGCCAAGGGGAACGATACTAGCAAGGGGTTTAAGACCATGATACCATCAAATCCAAGAAGTGCCCCTGATAGGGATACTCAGGCAATTGTTATCTATATACGTAAGGCAAAGTTGATTGACTCACTCATCAACACAAACACTATTTCTTGCTTAGTTAAAAAATCTGAAATTTGACAGGATGGTACATTTAGGGCAGTAGGTATTTGTTAAGAAAGGACACTTTGAGATATTTAGGGGTAAAAAAACACCCCTGCAATAGAACTAAATACACCAAAATCTCAAATTTTTTTTAAAAGATTTGATAGACATTTTGTGCAATGAGGAATGAAATGGAAGGAGAAAGTTTGGTGAAGCTCAAGGAAGATACAAAGCTAAATGGTTAGCAAGCACGGTATAAGGCCCCACTGAGGGAGAAAGCAGTAGAGGCATAAGTGGTATCCTCTAATACAAGAAAAGCCTCGACTAATGCTGTGGTGTCATAAGGGGGACAGTAGCTTCAGAGGCTTAATTCTTTCCAGCTTCTGATCTTTTACTAGATTATATACATGATCAATAGCAGTAAGCTCCTGATGTTTTTATACATCATATACAATATAACCCCAGATCAATTATACACCAATACATGAACGTCTGTGAAAGTCCAAAGGGACCCGCTCTTTGATTTTATATAGATGTAAGACTGTGCACAACAATCATACAAGGGCTTAAGACAGTGACACCCAAAAATTCTAGAAATGTCCCTGGACCGATGGCATCAGTTTAAATTTAACAGGTCCTCGAAAAGTTACTCCATCATAATATACATCTCCATTTATGGACTTTGAAAGGGAACTTCACCCCCAACTTCCAAAATCTTTACACTTGCATCTGCTGAATTTAAAGGGGGGGGGCAATGATTTAAGAATCCTCCAAAACATAGTACTGGTAATTATTTTCATTGCTTCAAATAGCAAAGAAAACAACGAAAAAGGTAAAGAGATTCAATTCATTGGTTGGGCTGCCTACATCTGTCAGTACTGTTTATACTAAGTTAAAGTAAAACATTGCTCAGCATTAACACTTCAGTGTTCACCTATGGAATTGGGCAAAATAAAAAAAATAAAGAAAATATATTTAGTCAAATTTTACATTATTCCTATTGACTTCCAGTGTCAATTCAAAAGAATACATGTCCCTGTAGGAACTAATCTACAGCAGGAATGTTACTTAGTTAGACCACTTCAAAGACTTGGTGCAGTGTTCACGGTCACAATGGTATCTACATATGAGGTTCCGCTATTAGACAGAGTCACTGTTCCGGTGTACCAGCATATACCATGGGAGGCTAAATGCTATGACACATTACGTGACTTTTCTAGAATTTCACTTGTAACCTTCATTTACATAATCTTGATGAATCAGAGGCAGTTGGAGGTGTGCTCTGGTGAAGTCGGTCATATAATGTGAAATACTATGCTCCAACAAGTCTTTGACTTGCTCTGATAAAAATCAAACAGCTTTTGATTTGTCTTTAGTCTGTCTGATGTTGCATGTTTTAAGTACTATGACAGAATGGAAAAAACAAAATAAAAAGGGTTGAGATTGCACTTCCATTCACTGTACCTGATAACCCTTCGTATAGCAGTAGCACCAGCTCCATCAGGCAGTATAGTTTTGGGTGTCAGGAAAGGGAATGAGCACAACTGTGCCCACCTTCCCTGGCAGAACAGAGGAGGTGAATTAGCCAAATCACCCTCAAAATATCCACTGCTTTTGGCACTTTTAGTCAGATACTATATAAAGTGATATATCACTACATTTTTGAAAAAATTAGACTTGTAAATAATTTTTTAAATTACATTTTTGTAAAAGCAATAGATACAAACAACAGCCTGGAGTATCAAGAATATCTTGACATGTTACAGTAAGCCCATATGTAAAAAGGTCAGCTGAGTAATGCATTTCTGATTTGGGTGGGCCCAAATCTGTCTGCTAGGCATTTTAGGAGGTAGGTACAGTTTAGTGCTTTTTATTTTAACTACTACAAACAAATCATGCAAACACATGTGAATGTGTTAAAACATTTCATTTTTGCTGTCAGCATCACAGACTTAAGACACCAGGCATACATTTAGGAAGTTTTGCTACAGAGCAAAATTTTTATAACATGAAAAATTAATATACTGTTCAAAATTGTCATTTATGGTAGTTGAGTATGTTTAACCTAACCCATTCAATGAACCTATTAATATATGGGGTAATTTTCTTCTAGTCTGTCAAATCCCATAAGCAAAATGCTAATCAGTCAGATGTCATTGCCTGAGTCCCTCCTTTAAGAACCCAAGCTTACTCTTGGCCTTTTGAAGTTTTCATCCATCAGTGCATACCACAACAACTGGCTAAATGATTACATTTCCTCACAATGACTCTGTAAGCTGCCAGTGCTTACTATATTCTAAATTAGTGGTTAATGCCAGTGGGATGTTTCTCTAGACCCAGATGTAGTTAAATTCATCTATTAACTCCCAGCTGGGGTCTGCTAATTTTCTAATTGATTAAGCTTATGCAGTGCCTTATGTCACTGGAAGGGGCAACAGTCTGTACAAGAGATGGTGACAGAAAGAAAGTGCCCAAAGAAATGGACAAAAGCGTCTAGGTTATAAAAGGGTTTAAATATAACTGTTGTTCAGATTTAATATCAATATACAACAAAAAGTGTGGAGCACTTAAAAGTAGACCTACACACTGGATTGTGATGTCAGGTCTACGTTCATGTTAAGAGTGTATAACCAGATTTATTTATACACATGCACACACACACACACACACACACACTCACTCACTCACTCACACACAGACATATATGCTCAAAAAAATTAAAGGAACACTTAGAAAACACATCAGATCTCAATGGGAAAAACTGATATGGACTGGGTAATGTGTTGGGAACGAAAGGATGCCACATCGTTTGATGGAAATGAAAATGATCAACCTACAGAGGGCAAGACACCCCAAAAATCAATGTGAAAAAATTATGTGGCAGGCTAGTCCATATTGCCGAAATTTCATTGCAGCAACTCCAAATCTTACTCAGTAGTTTGTATGGCCCCCACATGCTTGTAGGCATGCTCCTAATAAGATGACGGAAGGTGGGTCTCCTCCCAGATCTGGACCAGGGCATCACTGAGCTCCTAGACAGTCTGAGGTGCAGTGTCTGATGGACCGAAACATAATGTCACACCCAGAGGTGTTCTATTGGATTTAGGTCAAACGAGCGTGGGGGCCAGTAAATGGTATCAATTCCTTCATCCTCCAGGAACTGCCTGCATACTCTCGCCACATGAGGCCAAGCATTTTCGTGCACCAGGAGGAACCCAGGACCCACTGCACCAGCATAGGGTATGACAATGGGCCCAAGGATTTCATCCCGATACCTAATGGCAGTCAAGGTGCTGTTGTCTAGCCTGTAGAGGTCTGTGCGTCCCCCAATGGATATGCTTCCCCAGACCATTACTGACCTGCCACCAAACCGGTCATGCTGAACAATGTTACAGACAGCATAACGTTCTCCACAGCTTCTCCGGACCCTTTTATGTCTGTCACATGTGCTCAGGGTGAAACTGCTCTCATTTGTGAAAAGCAATTCTGGAATTCTATGGTAAATGCCAATCGAGCTTCACGATGCCGGGCAGTAAGCACAGGGCCCACTAGTGAACATCGGGCCCTCAGGCCACCCTAATGAAGTCTGTTTCTGATTGTTTGGTCAGAGACATTCACACCAGTGCCCTGCTGGAGGTTATTTTGTAGGGCTCTGGCAGTGCTCATCCTGTTCCTCCTTGCCCAAAGGAGCAGATACCAGTCCTGCTGATGGGTTAAGGATCCTCTACATCCCTGTTCAGCTCTCCTAGAGTAACTACCTATCTCCTGGAAATTCCTCTATGCCTTTGAGACTGTACTGGGAGACACAGCAACCCTTCTGGCAATGGCACATATTGATGTGCCATCCCGGAGATGTTTGACTACATTTGCAACCTCTGTAGGATCCATATGTAACAATAAAATATTAAATAAGTAAATGTAAAAAAAAATCCTAGAATGCAACAGAAAATGTTTCACATAATAATACCACAAAGCAATGAAACCACCTGTGAAGCACAATAAGAAGAAATCTTACAAATTCTAAAAGCCAATAGATTGTATTATACTGCAATACAGAACAATCAAGAATCTGACAAATGTTCTATAAAATTATGCTAAAGATATTTTACAATAAAACTTTCAAAGAAAGCAGCCATATCCTTACAACACGATAAAGATGAGCTGTAAATGAACTGGCAAACAGTCTATTCAGTATGTCATTGATTTCTTGCACAATTTAAGTTGGCTTTATACGGCTGTGCTGAGCTGCTTTTAATATCAAAATTGACCTTAAAAGGTTCTTAACAATTCTGAAATCAAAGAATAGACTGACAGGATAACGTTTGCAAAAGGAAAGTGATCACTGTTTTCATTTGTATTTCAACAACATAATCAGGGTGATGTCAAACCTTTGAAAAATGCAATCAAATGATTTAGTTAATTATTAACACCGGCCCTGTCTCTAGAACAGAAGTGCATTTCAAACCAATGAATTCCATTCCTCAGCAGTGGACTTTAAAACCAATTATTAAGTAAATCACATACCAAGCTTTTCACAGAATACAAAACTATTATGTTGAAGACTGACTAGGGCCATTTAAAGCTAAATTGGAAACTTATTAACTTTTGGTACTTTTTAAGTGCAAGACTTCGAATGTCTAATTATCTTAAGGCTGTGTTTTTAATGATATGTAAGTGTTCTAGGATACGTTGACTTTCAATTTGCAACTGCCCTTCTTCAGATAAGGTTTTTTTGTAAATGAAAGGCCTTGGAGCTGCTTTTTATATAACATAAGGTCCAAATTATCAGTATGTTGGGAGTATGTATTCATTTTAACCTGCATTTCCAGTGTACTGTATCATTAAAAAATATGCTATGGCATAAAATGCACTTGCAAAATGAAAGAGAATGGGGTATCACTTGTATAATTTACTTGATTAGGGAAAGCATGGAAAAATACTATATAAAATCAATATACTGCACGAGAAGTCAACATGTTAGGATGCGTTCATGGTCAATGATGTACTTTTTTGATAGCCCGTAAATCTAGACAGTTCATCACTTAAGTAATAAAACTTGGAAGACACTTTTGCCTTATAGTGTCAGAATTCTGGGTTAGAATGTGGAGTTTGCAACGCTTAGCCCATGGCTGTTTTGGGTCATCCTACATATTCTCCAAAGACAGTCAAGTTAAGCTAATCGTCACCTCCATGAAGGTGTGTACAACAAGATACATTGGCAGCCGCCCTTTCTGCTTTATACTCTATCCCTTGGCCTTGAAACTCTTTATTTTAGTCCAAGGTTATTCAAAGACATCTGGAGGGGTTTCTTCCTTCAACACAAATGCTGCCTTGTTTGGGTAGGTCTGAAAGTGGAAGGATGGGTGAGGAGTGTACAGAGGGATGGCTGAAGCAAATTAAGGTATCGTATTAGAAAAGTGTAAAAGAACCTGTAAAAACAGTTACCACACAACAGATGACTAATAATATACTACATTAATTTTTGATTCTTTCTGGAAAACACAAAGAAAACTCTAAAATCTAGTTATTTTGAAGCCTTATCTGACGATGTTTCAAACTTGAAGCTTCACATGCTCTGAAACTTCCAATCAGCTTCAGCCCATCTCTGCGGTATTCAAACCACTAGACTGCTTTGCCAAATCTGAGCCAATGAACATTATTTGGGAGAGAATGCCTTGGAATGAATGGCTCCATTTGTTTTCATAGCACACTACTACAGTTGTTCTCAGAAGTGTTTGCTCTTTGAAATACCTCCTAATAACCCCTTTGCAAAAACACAACTTAAGAGAGAAATGGGACCAGTGTTGGAGCTAAGAATATGTAACTGACAAGACATGCCTGGGGACAACCACATAAAATAAAAGAAAGTGAAAAAGGCATTATGGCTCTTGAAGTGTCACACACTTATCTGTTCTGCCATTTTTCATCTACTAAAAAGAAGGCAAATTATAATTTGAGGCCAAATGGAAGTCAGATCATCTGGCTGGTGAATAATCTGCCTCATTCAAAAGCATTTTAATGTTCATTACATTTCTAAACCAGCTGCATTAAACTGATTTATTTAGGTAAAATCTTTAACCCAATGAATCAACAAGATACAATGCAAGTACATGAAGACTCCTCTTGTCATATTTGCTAGAATCGTAGCATAGTAAAGTGACTTCCTCAGATTTACGCATGAGCTAAGGTGGAACAGGAGGAGAGAGGCAGCAAGCTTGTGGCTTACAATCCAAATTAAAGGTTTAAGTGTAAACAAGTAGCTTCAGTTTTGTTACAATGTGATTATGAATGTGTGTTGACATACTGCATGTTCAAATATGCTAAAATAACAAAGCAATTACTGTTTCTCCTATAAAACATCACAGGCTGTTATACAAATGAAATAAAAAGATTATAAGAGAAAAAGTAAATGCAGTCTACAATACTACAAATCCTATACATACAGTGACAAGAAATACGCCATTACTAAAAAAATGTATTTTAAAACATTAAATTAAAACAACAATAACAGCTTGACAGTTCTATTGACAGCTTTCACAAATTGCATAAAAGAGAGACTGTGCAGAGAACCCGTTCCTTTCCCATTCCTGCCTGTAGTTAGATATGTCCATTGGATTTCAATGTTGGGACCATTCTGAACTTCTGTTAGATACCCCAGTTGGCTAGACATGCTCCTTATGTGGCTGATATTTTGTTTGTTTACTTACTTTGGTAGACTAGCATATACTGCTATCTTCTGTACTTGCAGGATGTTTCCACTGCTGTGACATCAACCCTGTATTCATTAATCTCATGCTCACTGAGGGGCAAGGGCATGGTCTCCGTGGGACTTGAGGAAGCACATGCCTTATTACGCTCAGCTCAGAAACAGCATAGGTGAATCTATGGCATTACTTTTCAAATAAATTTGATAGAGGAAAATATTGTAGGTCTTCCCTTATATATATAGTGGTGGACGGCTGGGTGTGGAGGAGTGTAGGTGGTAAAGAGAAGAAGACAAGAAAGAAAGAGAGGGGAAGAAACTGAGGTTATTGGTGGTGATTGGTGCTCTGTGTGCCAAGAAAAACAAAATAAAAGGGTATTTTGCACTTGTGTCTTTGTGCCTGGTGCTGATACTCCACTGTGTATGTATATGTATATGTATATA
>JANRMT010062813.1:11842264-11861538 GCA_026402145.1 Polypterus bichir lapradei | reverse complement strand
TATATATATATACATACACACATACACACACACACTCTCACCAGCCACTTTATTAGGTACACCTTGCTAGTATCGGTTTGGACCTCCTTTTGCCTTCAGAACTGTAATTCTTTGTGGCATACATTCAACAAGGTATTGGAAACATTCCTCAGGAATATTAACATGATAGCATCACGCACTTGCTGCAGATTTGTCATCTGCGCATCCATGATGCAAATCTCCTGCTCCACCTCATCCAAAAGGTGCTCTATTGAATTGAGGTCTGGTGACTATGGAGGCCATATACGCACTTTGAGTACAGTGAACTTGTTCTCATGTTCAAGAAATCAGTATGAGATGATCTGAGCTTTGTGATATGGCGTGTTATCCTGCTGGAAGTAGCCATCAGAAGATGGGTATAATGCGGTCATAAAGAGATAGACATGGTCAACAACAATACTCAGATAAGCTGTGGCATTGAAACGATGATTAATAAGTGTTAAGGTGCCCAAAGTGTGTCAAGGAAATATCCCCCACACCATTACACCACCACCACCAGCCTTAACTGTTGATACGAGGCAGGATAGATTCATGCTTTCATGTTGCTGATGCCAAATTGTTACCCTAACCATTGGACTGTCGGAGCAGAAACTCATCTGAGACTCATCAGACCAGGCAATGTTTTGGCAATTTTCTCTTGTCCAATTTCGGTGAGCCAATGTGAATTGTACCCTGAAATGCCTGTTCTTAGCTGACAGGAGAGGCACCTGGTGTGGTCTCCTGCTGCTGTAAGCCCATGTGCTTCAAGTTTCGATGTGTTGTGTTTTAAGAGATGCTTTTCTGCATACCTTGGTTGTAACGAGAACTTATTTGAGTTACCAGACCAGCCTGGTCATTTTCCTCTGACATCATCAAGGCATTTTGACCCAGACAACTGCCATGCGCTGGACATTTCTCCTTTTTCGGAGTTTCTGAAATACTCAAAACCAGGCCATCTGGCACCAACAATCATACCATATTCAAAGTCACTTACTGTAAATCACCTTTCTTGCCCATTCTGATGCTTTGAACTTCAGCAGGTCGTGTTGACAGTGTTTATATGCCAAAATGCATTGAGTTTAGAAATTTCTACCATTCCCATGATTTTGACTTTCGTGATCTTTTGCCATTGCCTTGTTTGTGAATTTTTCCATTGGTATTGTGGTGTCAGGCAGATAGTTATTTATGACTTTTACAGAATGTGAAGTTTGTGAAGCAGGTTGTTCTGAAGTCTTCGATAAAGTTGTCAAATCGGTTTCTTGTTAGCCTTGGACAGGCACAGATTGACATAAGCTGAGTTCCTGCAGCATCTTCCTATCACTATTTTTGGAGAAGCCTGTTGTGTTCAGTTGTAGTTTCTGCCAGAACGCTAGGAAGAGTATTTAAAAATGTGTTACCTGTTGAAAGGATAGAAAATGAGTCTTGAATAAAAGAAAGTCATCGTTTTATTGAATATCAGTGTGTGCCTGTCGTAAAATAAAGAAGATAACGTTCTGAGTCACCCATGGCTGGCTAATTATTTTACTCTGCTCCGGTCACAACAAAATTGGAGACGATGATCTCTTCATTATATTGTGCATGCTTGCAGTGAAAATGGCTGTTGCTAATGTGCCATTTCCAAGTTCTTTTTCTTCTGATCCCCGGCGAGCCTGCTGTGCCATTTACAATGTGGCTTCAGATGTCCAGTAACTATCTGCTTGTCATTGACACTACTGGGGATGCTTGGCCTGATGCTAAGAAGAGAGCTGTGCTACTTCATTGTCTCGGGACCGAAGGTCAGCGAATTTTTTACACCCTGCCTAACACAGGTGCTATGTACGATACCGCTGTAGAAGCTTTGAAAGTATACTTTATGCCTAAACCTAATGTGGTCGTTGAGTGCCATACATTTCGTAAGAGGACCCAGGGACCACAAGAGACTGTTTTACAATACATGGCGGCACTATGTGAGCTTGTTGCAACAAGTAAATTTGTTGAATGCGTGGAAAAAATGATTCGTGACCAATTGATTGAGCACACATATAGCCCACGTATACGTGAAAGATTGCTGTTGGAGCCAGGCCTTATGTTGGATAAAGCAGTAACTCTTGTTACTCAGATAGAAGCAGCTACAGATCAGGCTAAAATCATTTTTATGAACTCCAGCGTCATGCCAGTACAGACGGTGCAGCATAAACATAGGAATAAACCCAGACAGCGATAGACACTATTAGCTACTACTATGTCTGCTAACTCTGCTAAGGGGGAAGCATGCTTTCGATGTGGATCACAGTCACACCTGGCTAACTCAGTGAGCTGGCCTGCAACAAAAGCAACCTGAAGGCATTGCAAAAAGACTGGGCATTTTGCTAAAGTGTGGCGCTCTGCAGCACAACCCTATACACGAGAAGTACGTGAGGTTGAATTGGCAGAAGTTACTGTACTATATACAGAAAATGCAATACATACAAACTGCTAAAATTACTTCTGCAGTGGAAATCGCAGCTCCAGGCTCACATTCCTGCTCACTGGACCTGATTGTTGACACTGGCTCATCAGTCTCAATTTTACCACACTGCATTTACACCCATCACTTCAGCAACATTAAACAACATTATCAATTATCCACACCAAAGTTAGGTTATATTTCGAAGACTCACCTTCTCCTAAGATATATCATAATGAATCAGTTTTCTTAATATGAAGGACATACACAAGTTAGATAATTTACTAATTTAAAGCTAAATTAACTGCTGCAATGTGTTACTGTCAGTTCATTCAAATTTTTAATTTACTACCATGCAATTAATTCAAAACACAGCAGCAAGCACAATAATTAGAACGAAGGCTGAATCCAGTTATTAAGTCTCTGCATCAGTTTAAGTTCAGAGAGAATTTTTAAAAATTCTCCTTTTGACCTCTAATGTTGTAAATAGCTTGACTAATTCCCAACTAGCCCAAACCAACTCTCAAAAAACGTAACTACTGGTGCAGGAGTTCATTTTCATTTTTAATAACTGTGCCAGTTACTTCGAGCAACTGTTAGTAAGTCTATCCCAGCCTCTGTCTGCAAAAAACTGTTACTAACACAAAGTATTTCTTCTAGCCTTGGAACAGAACCTACAGGTTGAAGTTAATTCATCAACGGATCAGGCCCCTGCCATATTCCACAAAACGTATAGACAGCAGGCATACAGTGGCCATGAACTGGCTGAGGCACTCAGTTGCCCTATGCCAGTTAGATTTCTCCTAATGATCGTGGGACTCACTCTGGAGTATAGCTTTTGCTTAGCCTTACCTTAACGTACTTCATTTTACTCATCCATCCATCTGTTATCCAACCCGCTATATCCCAACTACAGGGTCACAGGGGTCTGCTGGAGCCAATCCCAGCCAACATAGGGCGCAAGGCAGGAAACAAACCCCGGGCAGGGCGCCAGCCCACTGCAGGGCGCACGCACACACACACCAAGGACAATTTTAGAATCGCCAATGCACCTAACCTGCATGTTTTTGGACTATGGGAGGAAACCGGAGCACCCGGAGGAAACCCACGCAGACACGGGGAGAATATGCAAACTCCACGCCTAACTGCGAGGCAGCAGCGCTACCCACTGCGCCACCCTTCATTTTACCAACTTCATTTTACCATTTATTTATATTACAGAACAAATTTTTGTATTTTAGGAGAAATAAGAACAACAAAAATATTAAAATTATGTATGTGTTTATCTGCTTTTTATGTATGTGTTTATTTGCTTGAAATATCACATTGCATTTTTGTAATTTATTGAATTTTGTGTTTATATTAGAAATTATGGACAGGACTTATATATGAATTATATAATCAAAAATCTAATTTTCAATACATATTCAAATTTATATATTTATATATAAACATAACATGCACACACTCATACAGAGAAGGTTTTCATAACACTAAAAAAAAATGTGTATAAACCTTACGGTGCAGCAAAGACATCAATGTGCAGATGTCAACTAATAAGCGAAATATATCTTAACAATGCCATAAATAGTAAGCTCAATTAAAAGTTAACAAGTCTGTTATATGAATTTATTTTAAAATCATTTCAGTATCTTCAGTAGGAGTGAAGTTCATTAGCTTTCTTTTGGGAATATGAAATGCATTCTGTGTCTTACCGGAGGAGCCCATTACCAGGTGAACTTTGTGAATACCAACAAGAACAGTACTTGAGAAACACAGGCTTGTGTTCTGTTATCTCTTCCGCCAGCTGACTCCAACAGCTACGACTATGATGCTACATTCAGAATTAGCTGATAATAAATACAAGGCATCACTGCACCACACATAAAACAAGCATCTACTGTATATTGACAGCATATCACAAAATGTACTTGGAGATTACATTTGCGAAAAATAAACTGCATGTTTCAGCAGCATTCCATAAACATGGAAAGGGATTACAAAAAAAAAATACATATTTTAGGAAAGGCATATTATTTTGTAAGACAGAAAAAGATCAATAGTGCTAAGCAGAGGGTTTTATAGGCACACAGCTACTGTATTAAATTTTAACGTGGACTCCTAGGGCACAGCGACTGCACAGGGTACATTTTTAAGACTGGATGAGTACTTTGTTTGCTTTGGTTCTTAGCGAGGTATGGTGTTGTGCAAGCACAACCAACTTTTGAATTTTCTCATGGGTTTCGTGAATGTGATTCATATTGCAATGCTGTGCTCTAGGATTCAGCAAGAGGCTCACATTTTTATCAGTATACATTAAAACACAATACTGTCTAACTTTCCTGCTTAAGTTAACCATTATACTACAGCTATACTTTTAGTTCACTTTCTGAAACAAAGAAACTTTCAAATATTACATGCACTGTTCTAAAAAGTGGAAAATGTGACAACATCAATTATATTAAAGCCGAAATCTGGCCTCTACTAGTGAAAACTAGAGTCATGTGAAAAAATAAGTACACCCCATAGAAACTGTTGACTTTTTCAACATATTTAACCATTTAAAAAAAAGATCTTCATGAAAACAGTGCCTACAGCTAAAGGGGATATACTTAAACAAATGACACATAAAACTGACGTGATGTCTTCATTCTCACACTCGAAAATGCAGATATGTTGCATGGAAAAAGTTAAGTAAAGCCCTACATTTATCACCACTTCAAATCCTTAAAATCAGAATCAGGTATTCCAGATTAGTTGCCAATGATTAGAACCTCCTTAGGGAGTAGGTGGACCATGTCTTATTTAAACTGCAGATATCGAGGGTCTGGTGTTCTCTTTGCTATTGCCGTTAGTGACTTCGTCATGACAAGATGAAAAAAGAAACTGTAAGGAAAATCATCTACAAGTGATGTAGATTTCAAATGACTGCTAATTTGTCCTGGACTAACTGGCCTAGCAAATTCAGCCCAAGAGCTGACCGTCTGATACTAAAAGCAGTGTCCAAGAAGCCCAAAATTTTAAGACAGGATCTGCAGGTAATTGTTGCAAATGTTGCTGGCAAACTGCCTTCATCTACAATCAGAGAAAGATTGCATACATTTGACCTGCGCATGGGGTGTGCCAGGAAAAAAGCCCTTTCTGTCCAAAAAGAACATCAGAGCAAGAATACAGTTTGCCTTTGAACATCTAGGCAAAGACCAGGCTTTCTGGAGCAATGGGCTCTGGACAGAAAAATCCAAGATAGAGCTGTTTGGTACTCCAGAGAAGATCCTCATACCAACTGAGAAGATTGCAGGAGAAACAGTTATGGTTTGGGGCTGCATTGCTGCCTAAGTGCCTGGGTAGCTTGCAGTCATTGGGTCAATTATGAACGCTGCATTATATCAAAACATGCTTGAGGAGAATGAGAGGCAATCTGTCTGCAAGATGGAGTTGAACTAGAAATGGACCTTTCAACTCGATAATAATCTGAAGGACACTGGCAAATTCACCAACAAATGTCTAAAAAATAAGACATGGGGGTTATGGATTGGCCTGGACTTGAAACAGACAGTACATGCAAGAAAACCCAATGTCTTGGAAGTGAAGGAATGTTGCACGGAGGGATGGTCAAAATTTTCACTGAGTTGATGTCAGAGATTGGTGGGCATTTATGCAAAATGGCTACAAGAAGTAATTTCTGCTAAAGGGGGCAAAACCTGCTTCGGAATCCAAAGGTTCAGTTACTTTTTCCCCAGTAGACAATTACATCTGTTGATATTTGTGTTGAATAAATGATTAAAAAGCCACGTTTTCTTTGTGTTTTTTATTCAAGTATATCACCTTTGTCTGTAGGCACTATTTTCTTGTACAAAACTGTTGAAAAAGTCAGTTTTAGCATGGCCATTTTTAAACTGCAAAAACTGAAGTGATAAATACACTGATGTATTAGAGTAAAACATACTGTAAATACTGCTTAAAAAAAGCAGACTTGGTTCTCCCGGTCTGTATGCTTCTGTGTCTTTTTATTTTGCAATGTGCAGTTCTCTCCTCGTGAACTAGCATACTGAATTTGAATAAGAATTGACTTTGCCTTGAGCTCCACACTTGTCAGCCTAACAGTTATCAAGAAAACAGTTACTTACCTTAATCCAGAGCCTCTGTTTCCCAAGAACTCAGAGGCATATCTGAGCTACACTGTCATAAATCATAAAGTTTGTGCAGAATTATTGGCAATTTACATAAGAAGCACACTCTTATTTGTTTTCAAACATTCTGATTTTATCTTTCCAACATATCATTGTCTAAAATAATCTAAAGCCACCTGGGGTCAAATACAGTATGTACCAGTACACTTAAAGGAAAGGGCAGGACACACACCCATTATACACAGAAATGTGCAATCACAATTATACTGTATCATTGAGCATACACCCACACTCTGAACTCAAATAGTAATGAGCTTAGAGAATGAAAGAAAATGTCTTGAAGTGCCTAATTCATGATAATATACACTCACCTAAAGGATTATTAGGAACACCATACTAATACGGTGCTTGACCCCCTTTTGCCTTCAGAACTGCCTTAATTCTACATGGCATTGATTCAACAAGGTGCTGAAAGCATTCTTTAGAAATGTTGGCCCATATTGATAGGATAGCATCTTGTAGTTGATGGAGATTTGTGGGATGCACATCCAGGGCACGAAGCTCCCGTTCCACCACATCCCAAAGATGCTCTATTGGGTTGAGATCTGGTGACTGTGGGGGCCATTTTAGTACAGTGAACTCATTGTCATGTTCAAGAAACCAATTTGAAATGATTCGAGCTTTGTGACATGGTGCATTATCCTGCTGAAGTAGCCATCAGAGGATGGGTACATGGTGGTCATGAAGGGAAGGACATGGTCAGAAACAATGCTCAGGTAGCCCGTGGCATTTAAACGATGCACAATTGGCACTAAGGGGCCTCAAGTGTGCCAAGAAAACATCCCTCACACCATTACACCACCACCACCAGCCTGCACAGTGGTAACAAGGCATGATGGATCCATGTTCTCATTCTGTTTACCATTTGAATGTCTCAACAGAAATCGAGACTCATCAGACCAGGCAACATTTTTCCAGTCTTCAACTGTCCAATTTTGGTGAGCTCGTGCAAATTGTATCCTCTTGTTCCTATTTGTAGTGGAGATGAGTGGTACCCGGTGGGGTCTTCTGCTGTTGTAGCCCATCCGCCTCAAGGTTGTGCGTGTTGTGGCTTCACAAATGCTTTGCTGCATACCTCGGTTGTAACGAGTGGTTATTTCAGTCAAAGTTGCTCTTCTATCAGCTTGAATCAGTCGGCCCATTCTCCTCTGACCTCTAGCATCAACAAGGCATTTTCGCCCACAGGACTGCCGCATACTGGATGTTTTTCCCTTTTCACACCATTCTTTGTAAACCCTAGAAATGGTTGTGCGTGAAAATCCCAGTAACTGAGCAGATTGTGAAATACTCAGACCGGCCCGTCTGGCACCAACAACCATGCCACGCTCAAAATTGCTCAAATCACCTTTCTTTCCCATTCTGACATTCAGTTTGGAGTTCAGGAGATTGTCTTGACCAGGACCACACCCCTAAATGCATTGAAGCAACTGCCATGTGATTGGTTGATTAGATAATTGCATTAATGAGAAATTGAACAGGTGTTCCTAATAATCCTTTAGGTGAGTGTACAAGTTATTTAAATGGAGAACGAGATGTCACCAGTCTGTTAAAATATATAATGGTGAAAAGTCTAGCTTTTAAATAATGACAAATAAGCATTCCACCCAGAGATGGATTTTGGCAGGCACATGGCTCAGCTTTGGGGCTCAGGCTTTGTGTGGCTACTTTTATTAAAAAATGGATGGATAGGCGGATGAGTTACTATAACAATGTGCTTGATTGTGCCATATGACAGATTGGCATCTCATCCAGGATTCTTCTCTCGATGTATAATAAGAAATTTAGCAGATTGTTTATTGCATATTTTATTACCTGATGTACAATCTATTACTGAAAAAAACAGTATTTTAACTAAAAAAAAATCCAGTTTAATGTTACAGTGTGTTTTACATCTGAAGGGCACACCTCTTTGTTGTGTGCTTCCTGATGTAACAGATTCCGCCTCTGCCAGCCATTAGCATTTACATAAACAGCTACTTTTAAGCCGCTGTCCAACAAAATAAACTAAAGTAACTCCTCTCATTTCCTGGGGTGACAGAGTGAGAAACAGATGCATTGGTAACCAGCTGAAGTGAACGGAAAGCATAAATCATGCACCTTGTTATTAATCACACAGCTGATGAATTGTGGCATGCATCATTGGTGCGTCCATTCCATTTGTATTTTGATAAGAATACATTTTGCAGTAAAACACTCTGCACCCAATTTACTTTGTTCCTCATTGCCATTATGGAGTGGTAAGGGATGTCTCAGGTTTGCTGACAAAATGGATGGTTTGATGTAAGGCATCATACTACCATAACATTAAACTGGTTATCATTTCAGTTCTTACCAGTCAAAGCTAGCACAACCATCAACATCTGGATGGCTTGGCTTTGTGCAGAATGCTTAATAACATTCTATAATATAAAATTCTCAAGCCAAATATATCTGATTCAGGGTCGTGAAGGGTTCAAAAACCATGTCGGAAGCATTAGGTATTAAGGCAGGAATCAAACCTGTCAAGGTAATTGGAGTCATTATTTTTGGGATTCCCTACTTGATCAGTTTAGGGTCCTATGACATGCTCAAATTTTGTTCCATTAAAATTTGCAAGACAAAATGCATTTTTTTGTTCTGAAAAGTAAATTGGCATGTTCTTTCTTTCTACATTCCCAAATATGTGCAGGTTAGCTCAATGTTCCAAATTGCTCCTTTGTGAGTGTGAGTATCAGTGTGTAAGGACAAGTCCTGTGATGGACTGGCATCCTTCCCAAGGCTGTTTCATGCATGGCATTCTATGCTGCCAGGAAAGCCTCTAGCCGCTCACCAAGCCTGTAAGGCCTGAACCCACTTTGTCATTTTGCTGTTTATAAATAAAAAATCAAAGATAACACACAAAAGTAGACAAGCAGGCAGACACAACATACCAAAGTGGAAAATACTGCCTTCAAAATGAATGTGGTGGGACATTTTATACTACAATTCTACAGTATATGAAATGTTATCATTCCCAATGGCTGATGTATTTAAGAGCTCACAACAATCTCTGATGACATTCCTGTTTTGAGACTATCAAAAGAGTCTGGCAAGAAAAAAGCTATAAAGTACAATCAAACGCTCTTAACACCGACACACACAAAGGGCCGCTCACTCACTCTTTGGGCTCTGTTTTGATCTCCCGCAATGACTGCAACTGTGGTAAAGTAAGAACACTGACAGCATTTCCGGCAGGAAATTGCCAGTTAAAAGACAAAGTAGCTCTGGAGTCGATACATTTCCTACTAATATTAATTATCTAAATTTAAATTAAATGAGTCTGAGTAACAGTAACACACATCTCTAGAAAGAGCACTCAATAAGCAAAACACATTAATGTCTGTCACTGATCTGTAATTTAAGAGCTTTGCAATAATACTCTTTGGGAAAGGTGCTATATAAAATGAAAATAAAATGATGTGCAGCCAACTGTCATTCTGACATACTAACAGTGATATCTTAAGAGGTGCAGTGTGTGGCTTTGTCCAAGACAAATATGGTTATGATGATACATGACATGTTGTTGAGGGGAAACACAAAAAAAAAATACCTTCAAAATGTTACCCAAAAGAGGGAAATGAGGCAAACATTTAAACATGACAGTGACAGATTTAGTAAAGGAGAGAATAGTGGGCCTCATTTCTAGATGATGAAAGATGTGGGGGCTTTCCTAATAACAATCACATAACAGAAGGAATCATAGAAAGACAATAAGATACCTATCTGTAAGAAAAATCTTCCAGCTATTCATCAGCAGTACCCGGAAATGAAAAATAAATGGTGCAGGCTGACTGTGAAAACAAGGATCAGACACGTCTGAAAGATAGTAGTAGTGCAACCTTCATAACATGCATCAGTCACCTACAGAAGTACTGGTCACCTTAAAAAAACAGTCCCCAATTTCATAGCATGTCATATCAAGAAAATGGTAACTTAAAAAAATTAAACACATATTCAACTCAAGTTTCTAAATTCACTAATTCCACTACAGCGTCACCAGGCTCCATAGTAGTTCTGGGAAACAGTGGGTGCAAGGGACCAAGGTTGGATCAGTTGCCAGTTGATTACAGAACTCTTATATCAGGTCAGTCATTCATTACCCTAATACCCTTGTGAAACAGGAGGAAGTCCGAGAACTTCGAGAATACCAAGAAAGTGTGTACCTTCTACACTGGACTGCTGCACCTCGTGAAGCAATAAAACTAACTGTTGCACCTCCAAGCACATAGCCAAAACACCGCTGTCTATATAACCTTTTCATTTACATCAACATTTTGCATGAATGGTGCAAAGAGATTGACTGCCTACACGGCAATGGGTTGTAAGGTGCAAAGGGGGCATAAATGTTTTATACTGTAGGGTTCAGAAAGTTATAGAGTGAAGCTATATGTGAGGAAACCCACACCATACTTAAATGCCATGTTTGCAGGGCTGGTAAGTTCTGTGAAAGTAGATGATGCCCTAGAATCTGATCATCTGGTAAATGTCATAACTAGAAGGAAGTTGATAAACACAGAAAGTAAGAAGAAAGGCAATGGCATAAGAGTGCCACTGCAGACAGGTGGGACACAAGTTCCTATAATAGAGGCTCAAAAGATTGTAAACACACATTTAACTATAAAAAGGGGACTGTACTTAGGAATACAGTGGTCCTAGGAGCCAGCAGAGAAAAGTGGATGGTTTTGTAAGATAATCCCAGGTATAGGCAACTCCTGACAAAAAGGTAGCTGACTCTAGATTCAGGAGATGGGGCAAGGGTTCAACAGAAGGTAGTGTGACCAGAGTTAAAGTAAAAAGGGACAAATTTTGTTGCCTTGACAAAAGAAGTCTGTTAACTCATAGTGTTTCCTGAGCCATCCCACCATACTAAATTAGGAACCTCAGCTGTGTTTCTTTGTAATCGCAGTTTATTTACCCTTATCCTATTTATCTAGGAAACAACACTGCTTTAATATTGGGTAGTTCTCTTTAGTACTTTTGTGTTTGGGTTGTAGGATGCACCAAAGATATGACCAATAATTACAAATAAAAATGATAGAGGGGCAGTATCATGGTCCATTGGGTAGTGCCACAGCTTCAGAACTTCAGGAGAATTGTTAAACTCCAGTCCTGTTGACTATCTGTATGGTGTTTGATATGTTCACCAAATGCCAATGTGGCCTTGCCTACTTCAGTCTTATGGCAATTTCAAACGCTAAACTGGATCAGCGTGGATGTGCGTATGAGTGAGCCCTGCAGTGGGTGAACGCCAAGTCCAGTACTCCAGTACAGTAAATGGATAAGCAGACTAATAGATAGCGCTGTACAAACCTAGTGTACCTTACACAAAATCATACTCAAGTGCCAGCGGCCATAAAGTGGTAACTAGTAAAGTATGGCTATGGATGCAAGACAAAGGAACAATGGGGTATCTTATCAATAAACACAGAAACTGAAAAATGCTGTACAGACACATTTTATTTTACATTTCTAAATTTGTATATTTACACCCCATATACATCTATCCCTTTATTTTGCAACCTACTTATCCAGTTTAGGAGTGTGGGGAGTCAGTCCCTTTCCCAGCAGCATTGGTTGCAAGGTGGGAAAGGCCATGATCAGGACACCAGTCCATTGTAAAGTCACACCAGGTCAACTCAGAATCATCAGTTAACATAACAGGCATGCCTTTAAGTTACAGTGAAACAAATAAATATACACACATAGAGTATACAAAAACAAAACACTGTTGATATTCCTTTTTTTCTTGGTGATCTTAAAAGTACAGAATATGTAATTTGTCAATATAGTTTTCAAAAGCAACAAGATAATGTTCTTTAGAAATCAATTAACAAGATTACAATTCAACACAATACATTTGTGCTATTCTATACTCATAAAGCGCTTTAGCTTGTTTCCCTTCATTAAAAGTTTGACTTTTCTGCCAATTAGTTGAGGCTCAATCACAGCAGATTTACCGAAAGAACAATGTGCTCATATCCAACGAGACAAGTATACTTATTTCAGTGGGTATGCCGCTTTAGTGTTTGTGTAACCTGCCCCAAATAAATTATGTATAACACACACTTTACTGACTGCACAATTGCAGTGGACTGCTGCCAAATATCTTCTATCAGAAAACAATTAAATGCTCTAGAGTGGCTTATATTTAGATGTTTTCACGTTCCACATCTTCAAAAGATGGAAATAAGACTCTCTTTTTTTAATAAGAATTATTTACTTAAGCAAATTGTAAATTTCCTTAAAAACATTTATACTACAGGCAGGCTAGTAAAGAACTAGGAAGCAGTACTTTGTAGTTAAGCCTAAGGAATGGTTACATTTTTCTTTTAGCATTGATGATCCCATGTGTAAACTACTGTAGCAAATTAACCAGTATTTGTAGAATAAAAAAATAAGACAACAAACAGGATTTACAGGCCTTATGAGAGAAGGTTAGTTGACTCGTAGAAGACGGCAAATAAAACAGTCTACTTGTTTGCACACTTGATTTGAATATTTATTAAAGGCATTTTTTTTTAGATGACAGCTTTTAGAGAACTGATATCATATGAAAGTCTGTAAACCTCAAAGGAATGATAGAGTTTTCCCAAAGATTAATATCAGAGGAAACTGGAGAGAAGAGTTTTAATACCAAAGCGCTTTC
Source organism: Polypterus bichir lapradei (assembly GCA_026402145.1). Taxonomy (NCBI): domain Eukaryota; kingdom Metazoa; phylum Chordata; class Cladistia; order Polypteriformes; family Polypteridae; genus Polypterus; species Polypterus bichir. The sequence goes on along the minus strand of JANRMT010062813.1, from coordinate 11,848,241 downwards.
TGTCCAAATTAATTAGGGTAAGTGTAGCAGATGCATAAATCAACACCCTTCTACTAAGCAAAAGCACTTTAAGCAATTTGAAGTCATTAGAACTGCTTTTAGCCCAGAAACTTTGTATCTTACCGCAATCCGATTATTTGGAAGGGTATTGTATCCACAGGCTAGGTTCCTGCTCATTTCTTGACCTACTTTGTATGATTTGATAATCATGACTGTACAATTTTCATTTCACAGTTTCTAAAATATACCTGCAAGTAGCACAAAACCTGCTTGTTTTTTGTTAGTGTGAAAATTGCTTCCCTCCTCTATTCAGCTTTTCAAATAATGTATTTGAACAAGGTTCTGAAAAAGACAAGCTGAAATGGCTGAGTGCTAAATGTCTCTAACTTTTATTTAACACATTTATGATGTGCATCAGCCTCTTAAACATTATTACAACCATTTGAGTAATTGTACTGAGAATGCTACGTTCAAGAGGTGTCATTACTGTTGCTGATCCAATATCTCTCAGACTCTGATGTGGAGATGCCTGGCAATAACATATAAATGCTGTGATAGTCTATGACAAGCTGTATTAAACCTTAACCTTCAAGCTGAAAGCTAAACTGCTCATTTGAACAAATTGGCACAACTGTTCTAGTTTGTTGCCAGAGTTTCTTAGCTATTAATGAAACTTGATCAAACGTGTGTCACAATCTGTGGCTTTTAACAAATAACCCTTATCTGTCTGAATTAATAATCTGTCTTTGTAGGATCTGGAAAAAGAGGAAGATTAATTTTTTTTAATATTTGAATTGTCTAGGTTATAATGAGGATTCTTTCTATGAGCTTGATAACAATATCTGATAGCCTAGGGTACCTCTGTCCATTAAGGGGTACACTCACACACAATCCTTCATTTTAAAGTCAGCAATTTCCCTAACTAGCATATTTGGGTTCAACCAACCCTGTCTCTTGACTGACATTGTTCATGACTCTCACCCTTTGCCTTGAAAGTATTAAGTCTATGGCTTCATGCTGCTTTTTAGGGTCAGACCACTACACATCCACCAAGTGCTTACTGGTCTCAACATCCATGTTCTGAGAGAAGTTCTCTCCTGTATAATTAGAACATTTGTTAGGGGTAATTATTCTTTGCCTGGTTCTTCCTGTTGCACCAATATGTCAAGGAGGACCAGGACTGTGGGAAGAGTTTTTTGGTAAGGGTTGCTGCCAACTACAAAGACTGTACGTTATGCATAAATGATCCTTATAGGCCTGCATACATGATGCACATAGGCCTAGATACAGTACATGCATGAGAAATGAATTATCATGTCTAGTTCTAATGTGGGAGCGGACCCATGAATCCCAGTTATCTATTACATATCTAAAATAATTTGAGAAAGCAAAACATGCCTCATTGCAGTCCCATGACAACGGCATCAATATATATGTAAACAGTTCAATTCCTTGAAAGACCACAAATTTTAATAAGCAAATACATACTGTGTATACCTCAAACTATAACACCCTTTCACTTTTAAAACACACTTTTATGCTCCACTCCATACAATGATCATGGAGAATAATTAAGTAATAATCCTGGCTTACCTTTTATTTGAATACATTTGAAGCCTACCCAAGCAGTTATTGGGTGCAAGGAAGAAACAACACCTTGACAGGGTGCCAGTCCACTGCAGGGTGAAAACAAACTAACACCCATACTAGGGACAATTTAGCAACACAAATTCATCTAACCTATGTGTCTTTGGACTGAAGGAAAAAACTGGTGCAAAGCCATGCAGATATGGGGAAAGTATGCAAACTCCACAAAGGGAACATGGATTTCTCACTACTGTGTGAAGTAACAGATAACAAAATACAAACACCTGAAACATTTCAAATGATGGTTTTGTTGACCAGTACATCCCAATGTAAGCCTTCTGAATTATATACACCGAGTGCAAAGAAAGCCAGCAGTTCCTCATGACATCTGACCTTATGAACAGCCAGGTTTTTGCTTTCAGCATGTGTGAGCGCAATGCCCAGGAACAAGTAAACACAAAAGACCCTAACTAACTCAGCCCACCAATAAGCCAGTACACACATGAGGCAATAAGAAAATGGATATGTAGTAATACCCTGATCTTGATACTGATTAGTTATTTAAAAACAAAGACATGGGCTTACCCTACAACTTGAATTATAGGCCTGGAATGGAGTAACCATGGTCTAGGCCAGGGGTGTCAAACTCCAGCCCTGGTGGGCCGCAGTGGCTGCAGGTTTTCATTCTAACCCTTTTCCTAATTAGTGACCAGGTTTCACTGCTAATTAACTTCTTCTCCCTTCATTTTAATAGCGTTGTTTTTAAGGATTAAGTCCTCTGAATTAATTTTTTTCTTCATTAAATGACAGCCAAGCAGAAATGAGACATGAAACAAGTTGACAGACAACCAGCTGAATTGGGGCTTTAAACACCAACCAGTTTCTTAATGAGAAGCTGATTCTTGCTGTTAATTAAACTCGTTACTTAATTCCATGGCTATTTGCTGCTCTCATTTTGCCACAGCATACATTTCCAAAACTGTTGATTTTCTGTTTTTTCTAAGAAGACCATCAAAATGTTTCGATGACCTGAGAGATCGACCTTTCTGAGGCCGTCCCTTTTCTTTATTTTCAGATATTGTGTGATGGGCACAGGTGAACTGGTCATATAGCGGCTTGTTTTCTGTCTCCTTATTGTCATTAACAGAAAAAAAATCTTTTTCTTTTTCAAATACTTCATGTTCTGTCAGCCTGAATTACGTCCATCCTGCTGCAGCAAATGGTGTGTCAAGAGCCACTGTTCACAGCAGATAAGTAAAGTCGGGGAAAGCAATGTGCATGCGACTAGCAGTGGATGAGTAATCACAGGGATAACAGTAATGAGGTTAATAATACTTGTACTTTAACTTAAATAGCACACATACCATGCTCAAGCTCTTAAGGTTAAAGAGGAGATGATCGACTATTCTAGAGGAATGCAGGAATATTTCTGTGAAAAACAAAGAACAAGTATGTTTCATACATGTTAATAAATTTTGGAGCCCTGTAGCCCTGGACTGCAGCACAGGTTTGCCCGTACTTAGGTCTGTCAAGCACTAATACTCAATTATGTCAACCAAAAGGTTCAGTAACCTCCTTCCCATATCCTTGTAGAGAACATATCTCCATACACCATAACTCTAAGGCTTGTTGAGGCAAACCAAGGTTATACTTCTAGGTGGGTTTACAAGCTCTGGGACTGAAAGAATGATATTCAGTGTACAAGCAACTAAAGTGAGGCCCCTGGTTCTTTGAATTGAGAAAAGCCTATTTACATGTAATTAGGAGGTCCCCTAGACATATTTCTCCATCTGAATACTATTTTATTTAATTATGTAACATAAGTATACCTATATTTGTTAGAATCTAATTACACAGTGAATTTCACACACTTTAAATGTTATCGTACTGAAGAATCATTGACCAGCATAGCAACTTGACAAAGTGCCCACTTATTTCGACTGATGCAATGGTGGTTTTAAAATCTTAGTGAATGTCCTTATCCATTAAATGTTATACTTCAATGCAGACAATGGCTATACAAAATGGGACAGGACCTCTTGAAACAGTCCAAATACAGTACATGTCCCACATATTAGTTTCTGTGGTGGACTTTCCAAGGTCAATAAATGATTGATTGAAATGTTCTTCAAGCAGTATAAAATGGTGTAGGTTGTTTAGGGCAGGCTTTTCTCCTTATTCAAGAGAAGAGTTCATATTCACATTCAATAACATCAAGTATACTTATATTATTAGATCCTTGACAGACATTCAGTCAGTTGTGATGATTTGTACTCAGCTGCAAAAATGTATACAAAGTTCAGCCTTGGCCATGTCTGGTAATATTTTCCAGAGTTTATACAGCATAGGGTGCACATGACCTAACACATGGTTGATTGAGGTCTTCAAATATAAAATACAGTGCATGGAATATCAACAACAGTATTTACATATTATAACAGCATTCTGATAATAGCAAATACGAGAAGGACCTTGGACAAATTATCTGGTTCTCCTATTCTAATATTCTTTAAGCACACAATGTTTTTAGGAATCAATGCTGTCATGTACTCTGCTTAACAAACACATGCCATCGCTTTACACAATACATCTGTGTGTGAAGAGCAATAGTCCACTTACATAAATGTTCTATTTTTCAAATGATATCCTCATGCCTAATTTCTTTAGGTTCTTGTATAATGTACAGTAAGTGTTTTTAGTTTTGTTTTCATCAGACTAGTTCACAGCAAGGCCTAGTATCTAAGGAGTAAAATGGAAATTAAAATGTTGCTAGATTGATTTAATTTTCCCATATCTGCTGCACTCTGTGACCTTGAATAAGTCAATAAACCTAACAGTGATTCAAATATAAGACGCGCTTCACCGCTCATGTAAAGTGTTTGCTATTCAGTTCAAATAAATTATTTCATATAATGGTTCCTAAATAGTAGCTCACCTCTTTCCTACATTGCTCAAAGTTTTTCTTAATGTTAAAAGAAAAAAAAGTTGTGACTTAAAAAGTGCAGACAGTGAGGTTCATCATAGTAAGGAATAGAGAGAGGCACAGTGCTTTTAGAAACAGTCTGGGATTGAGGTAATGAAGAACGGAATTGTGTGTCATTCAGTGACCCTGGAAGTAACTCCATAGGGGAATGTGAATTGCTGCTTCCTGCCACTGACCTATGAACATGGAGTTGGCAGCAAAATTAAGACTTACGGGGAAGTAGGAAGTGTGGAAAAGGTATCAGAGAGAAACTGGAAAAGAGTGAAACTTGGAACTTTTCTGTGGTTGCGTGAGTTGGGCAAGCAGACAAGGCACTCCCAGCCTGGTCTGTAGTGAATGACTAACTGTATAAGGCAGTCAGGCCTTGATTTATTTGTCACTATTAATGTAATACTTTGAGTGAACTTTTTTCATTCAACCCTTTTTAAGATTTGGTAAATATGAGTAATTGATCTATTTTGTGTATTTATAGCTTTCTTGCGGCAGCAAGTAGCATTTCCTCTAGTGAATTTGACGATCTCCATAGAGAAACTGTCTGGTCTGCTGCTAAATTTATAAATGAATGATCCCTACAGTGGTCTTCAGTCTCACCTACGGTTGGTTCCTGGCTTGAACCCATTGCTGACAGCACAGGTTATGGTTCCCATGAACCTGAGCTGAATAAAACTGGCATTTTGTTCAGGTTATGGTTATCAAAGTATATCTGGTAATTCATGAATTTCTAAATTACAGCTTTAATCTTGGCCCACATAATTCACATGTGTATTCTTCAGGATTCCAATTTCTCACCCCTCTACACCAATATGCATGCCTGTGTCCGCCTGGGCTCCAGCTTTCTAGGTAAATATAAATAGAATTATTGGAGTGGATAGATGGGCTTTTATTTCTAAGTAATGGTATATTTTATGATTTTCATTTTAAACTTTAACAAGCTATTACTCAAAAAGGGAGTCTACTACAGAAAAAAATTATTTCAAGAAATGGGTGCCATGTTGTAGTTAGTTCTTCATCTATACTAATAAAAGGCAAAGCCCTCACTGACTCACTCACTCACTCACTCACTGACTGACTGACTGACTGACTGACTCATCACTAATTCTCCAACTTCCCGTGTAGGTAGAAGGCTGAAATTTGGCAGGCTTATTCCTTACAGCTTCCTTACAAAAGTTGTGCAGGTTTCATTTCGAAATTCTATGAGTAATGGTCATAACTGGAAGCTGTTTTTCTCCATTTACTGTAATGGAGATGAGCGTGAAACCCGTGGGGGCGTAGTTTCGTGTGACATCATCACGCCTCCCACGTAATCACGCAGTAGGTAGAAAACCAGGAAGAGGCCCAAAAAGCGCTGAAGAAAACATGCATTATATAATTGAGAAGGCAGCGAAACAATAAGAAGCGAGCGAGTGA
>JANRMT010062813.1:11829036-11839550 GCA_026402145.1 Polypterus bichir lapradei | reverse complement strand
TCATCACTCACAACAGTGACAAAACAATTACATTGACAATCATGTTACGTTATTTTCAAAATGTTTCCTTTTCCTTTTCATAACTTCTTTAACACACTACTTCTCCGCTGCGAAGCGCGGGTATTCTGCTAGTTACTTAATAAAGCAAAATTACCTGATGAAAACTGCCTGGCCCACAAGCAAAACCTATCTCCATAATAAACTTATTTGCTTCCTTGGTATGTCCCAGTTTTTTTTTAAGTACAAACAACGGGCAGGAAATTAGCATCTGGCAGCCTAGGGGATCTCAGATCTCCCTACAAGGTCCTGCACCATACATACCGCCGGTCCCCAAGGGTAGAACAAGGATTGGGGGTTTGCAGAATTGTGCACAATTAGCAATTCAAAGCAGACTGTTACAAGATGGGAGGTTTTGTCAGCACTTTCTCTTTTTTCCTTTTGCTGGTGGTCTGAAATGTGAATATAATTTGGGAGCGGAAACAAGCACCATGTCTCAAGGACATGTGTAGAAGTGGATTTCAGCCTCATGTGTCAGTGTATGATTAGGTGAGAACGAAATGGAATGCAAGAACTTGTTATGTAGCTTACTGACTGTTGTGTAATATACAAAGATTGTGGCCAGAAGCCCCACTTCCCTTCACGCCAGAAGCTTTACCTGCTCCTAGATTTCTTATTATCCTAATGAAGATTGGGCTATACATCAGACACACCAATTGTATTAATTAGACATGTTGCTGCAATTCTAATATGAAACACATTTTCTTTAAGTTCTTTGGATAATTCTATACTTATTCACTGTGGTGAATTATAAAATTAACAAGTTATATTAATAATGTGGTAATGTTGCATAATGCATGAGCTTTGATTTAAAGCAGGAACAGCAAATGTGTGATTTTTTAACTAAAATAATTTTAGTTACTGAAAATGTACCATTATAAATCTCTTCAGTTATTCTAAAATGAATATTCTATAATAAATAACATCATTTCCTATATCTGTAGACAGTTAAAACAACATGTGACAGTGGGATAAAGACTTTCCATTTCACATCACAGTCTTTTTAGTTATTTCCAACCCTGTCACAAGGTTCAGTTACTTCTCACACTCACTTTCAGGCAGGGGTGCATCGATTGTGGTTTGTACAAAAACATTTAAATTCATTCTACTTTTTCTTTGTTTAATATTTTCCATTGTTTACTAAACTCAATCCTTTTTGGTTTTTAATACACATTACTATCAATATGACAGGTGCTGAATAAAATAAAGGTTTAGGTTTTACAATATGAATAGTGAAATAAACAAGCAAACAAACAAAAAATGCCCAAATTTATCAAAGGTATACAGCACTTCTGTCACCTTAAACTCCAAAATACAAATGAGGACTAATCATTACAATTTAATTGCTTAATTTATTCTTTTCATTTTACATACATCCACATAGACATTGTTTAAAAAAATAAAAACATATCACATGATTGAGTTTATTTTTATACAAGACAGGAGCAGAAACTTCCCAAGTGAGAAAAACTGAGTAGGGTGAACTGCCATTTTATCAAACGTTGTGCGGCATACGGATGTTTGCTGCAAGCACTCATGAGCACATCCTGGGATACTACTGAAACTTTCCAACACTCTGGAGAGTCACTGTTAATAAAAGCCATGATAAATTAGTTATAATGATACCATATTGTTGTATCCCAGAAGTGTCTTTCTCACAAAACAATAAAAGCATCGGAGCAAGTAATGGAACTTGGCAATGAGTCCTGCTTGCTTTATTTATTTTTTTATTTATTTGTTTCATAAATAACCTAGAAATGAAAAACAAATATCTGGTAGGTACTTACTGGTAATACTTTTAAGCTTATGCAAAAAAAAAAAAAAAAAAAATACAATTGTGTCTACATGCTAAAGTGAAATAAACAAAAATCGGCCACTACATGAAAAAATCCTAAAATATTGTCATTTATATCTCTAATAAGGTGATTTAACAGAGCTGACTGCGTATGATGTAGGCAGTAAACACTTATTAAAAACTGGAAAGCACACATCACAGTTTCAGTAGTTTAGGAGAGATGGACAGATTGATAGATGGACAACTATGACCCCTTTGGGTATGTGAGTTTAAATCTTCCTGCTTCTTCATGGCAATCAAGATGCTACCAGTACATCACACAAAAGGGCAAGAAGCAAAATTCGGATAATTAGTTTTAGCTTTTATTTAACTGTTGATCAGTTGTAACATCTGTAAAGACTGCTGCCTGGGGAGAAGGTGGCCATCTTTACAAATCCTAGATAAACCACTTCCTCTGCTTAATTTGTTATAATAAATCCTCCCAATGCTGTTTGTCACAATGATAGATAGGAGGCAATGAACCAGAATATGTGAGCTGTCAGCAGGAACTGTCATCTTCAGGAGATTTTTCTTTTCCAGTGGATTGTTTCTTTATTTGGAAATTCTTTAGACCATGCTTAATCAAACTCCATTATACAGGCAACGGTACACAAGGCTGTGCATAATAGAGTTTGGCAGCCACTGCCTATGGTTGCTAATCACGATTAACTATTTCTTACATCTGCTCACTTGTTCCTCACGCATTTAAACTGTGCTTTCTTCTTCTAACACCTTGCATGATACTCTTGAACTGATCAATGTGTAGAACTCAGATCTAGAAGATAACAGCCTGGACTGTGTGTCATAATGTTGCTGATTCAAGCCCTACCACTGGTTTGCTCTGTGACCTAAAGTAAGTAACTTGATGTGCTGGTACTCCAACAGTAACAATATGAAGACAACACGTCACTTTGAATCATCAACTAAATAAATAAATGCCAATATTAGAAAACCATCCTATGACCCTGTAGTTTACTTTCACTTTGGCCAAATGATCTATTTCCCCTGGCACAATATATTCATTAATGTTAGGTTTTGCTCCAGAAATCAACAATTAACAATCCACATTATCTTAAAATTCTTCATAGACTTAACCCCACCAGCCCTCTCTTTGAATGCACTCTGAGAGGTCTCTCCTCTCATCCATTTGGCCACCTTTGTTCCCTTGTCTTGCCTGGCACTTTCTGTACATATTGCACTGCCCACCTGTCTTTTCTCTAGGGGTCCAAGTCTGTCAGTTTCTCTTTTATTTCTTTTCTGTTATATTTCACCAGAGCCCCAACCTTTTATTTCTTGGCCCTCTCTAAACTTTTGCTTCTCAGCAGAGTGAATTATTTTGTCTTGGCACCTTAGCAGCCAAATTACTTCTTGCCTCTTGATGAAAAACCTATGAGCTTGTCACTTGTAACAACTGGCATTCCTCATTTTTCAATTTACTCTACCTTAAAATATCCTCATCGCTAATTAATCAGGGGTCTGTTAAAGCTACTCAGCTCAGCCGATACCACCCTGGTTAGCTGCATCCCGTTGGTACTGCCCTCATCATTTTTCTAGCCTGCTTGGGTGGTGTGGCTAGTTCTCTATTCGCCGACTGCATCATGCATTAGTCTGCTATTGGATTTGCTTCTAGGCTCCAACTGGGTGGGATGGGGTGGTCACCACATGCATTACCTTGTTCTTTTCCTTCTTAATTGCCTTATCTTCATGGTTCTTGTTGTATAACAAAAAATGCAAATGTCTTGTTTGGAATATTTAGTTTTACAGTGTCCCCACAACTCTGAACTGGATTAAGTGGATTTAAGAAGGTTATGTTATACAAACCTACACAGTTTTTGAAAAAGCCATTATTGCTGTTTATCTGGTAAGCAACCTTTACCCAAAAGTCACTTTTATAATTTTTTAGAATTAATTTGCTGGCAGGTTATGTGACTAGCATTGAATTCATGTTAAAGACTGAACTGGGAAACCAGTGATTTAAATTTAAAACAATTAGTCATTAAGTCATAATTCCAGCCTTACTATTATATGGATTTACATTGTATCAGCAATTATTGTTGACCTTGGTATAAACATTAAAAACCAAAGTAAAAAACACACAAAAAGTAATAGTGCAATCATATTTAATTTCTATTCCTTGGTTTTTCAGTTACAAATTAGACTGAAGTCATGGGGAGATCTGTAGACTTCATGCAGTTTTTACCCAATAACTTCGAAGGAGGACAAATAACAATGGGAAGAACAAAGGCAAAACAATAAGAAACACCAGACTGCGATTGGCATGGATGGCACCACATAAAAATTGTGTTATGTAAAAACATCAAAGCATCTATTTATAAATAAATCTGTATTTTATATCTATCTTTTCATCTCAAATCTTAATCATTTGTGTAATCAATGAAAAGCACAATTTAAAATTTACTATCCTAATAATCATAAAGGGTGCTGATAAAGTGTGAGACTGTTAAGACAAGCAAAAGGTAAAAAAGGCACAAGACGTATAGGAAAAGGAGAAATTCATACTGCTGAAGTGTAAGCCCCTTAATACAACTGTGCAGATTAACAGAGTTCACTAAGGGGGCAATAAACCCTATAAAAGGCATTGGGTAGGGGTCTCCAGCTCAGATCCAGGTGGGCCAAAGTGGCTATAGGTTTTCCTTCTTGCCACTTTCTTAAGTAGTAGCTAATTACTACTGCTAATGGAGCACACTTGTTTTGCCTTAATTTGAATTGAATAGCTTTTTAAGATTCGGAAACCATAACTGTTTCTTTTCTTCTCACCCAGAAGCCAAACAATAATAAGATGCAAAATAAAGCAACAGATGACCAGCAATCTCAAGGGTCTCAAACTCAGTTCCTTCAGGGCTATACTTTTCTCTTCAGTCTATTAGTTAAATTGAAGCCAGTTCTTGCTGTTAACAACAGGCATTATTTAATTCCATACTTTCCTAATTCTTTCATTCTGCCATACAAGTACAGTAATTTCCAAACCTTTTTTTTTTTTTTTAAGACCACCATCACTTATGCACCTTTTTATTCTTTTACAACAGTTTTAAAATGGAATGGAACATCAATGTACATACAATGATAATAATAATGTACATATATACCATACTGTTTATATAGATTGCCATAAACCATATTATATAAAGTTTAAGTGTACCTTTACCTTGGCTTAATAAAAACTCTGAAATATTTCAAAGAGCATGACATGCTGTGCATTGTTATAACTCAAGTGAGATACAACTGCAGAAAGCCTGCTTTAAATTCACATTACACCAATACACAATTCATGGAATGTGGCCTAATGGAGAATACAATCCTTCAGTATATGAAGCCCATAAGCTAAATGTATTGCTGCACAGTATTAACTGCTTTCCATCTATCACCATTAGAAACTCATATAAAATGAGTGTGGCTGAAGTGGAATTAAATAGTGCGGCACTGCCAACAATATTAATTAAGAGGATTACCTTAATGGGATTAAAAAATATGCATGAACCAAAAAATATCAACATATCCATAATATACAGGACGTTCTTTACTTACAGAGACTGTGTTAACGTCTGACAGAAGAAGAAAAACGTCCAGGGTGCTACTCCATTACCAATATCACACACTTAATTTACATCATGACCCTGCTGCAAGGTCCCCATAGGACCGTACAAAACATTTTGCTGGTACACTCCTACCTGTCTAAGTCTTTGTTTTGTTGCAGTGTTGTGCCACTATCCCTTATATCTGCAATGGGGAGTGACATAAGTAACAAAGGAGATTTTTTTTAAATGCACATATGCTCTACAATTGGGAAAGGAATGCAAAAAAAACACTTCTGCTATTGCAGTATCAATGGAAACTGAAGTTGAAGGTTAAAAAGCATGTTTGGGTAAATATAAAATCTAAACCATTTTCAATAGCAAAGCTTAAATATGCTCATTGAGCCAAAACAATTGTGTTAATTTTGCTCCCATATTCTATTAGGGTGAGGTTTCTAGCACTCTGTTTTTACTTGTGAAAAGCCTGTTTTAAATTTGGATGCATGTCATAACCTTTCCATTAATTATATTTTCATTTAATGTCACATTTTAGAAAATAAAAAAATACAGTATAATGATTCAGAATTTGACCATAACCACACCAGCAATACTAGAAAAGCAGGAACTCTGATTTATTTTGAGTGCCGGGATTCATTTTCACTATTGTCTTAATTCACAAAAGCTGAAAAGTGTAACATTTATGGTAAAATGAAAGGTAAACCCTGATCATAGCTTTTTTTTTTCTTAATCGCAGTAATTTAAAATATACTTGCAGCTGATTTTATAAAGAAACTATCCATCCATCCTCTTCTGCTTACCAGGGGTCGGGTCGCGGGGGCAGCAGCTTGAGCAGAGAGGCCCAGACTTCCCTCTCCCTGGCCACTTCTTCTAGTTCTTCCGGGAGAATCCCAAGGCGTTCCCAGGCCAGTCGGGAGACATAGTCCCTCCAGCATGTCCTGGGTCTTCCCCGGGGCCTCCTCCCAGTTGGACGTGCCCGGAACACCTCACCAGGGAGGCGTCCAGGAGGCATCCTGATCAGATACCCGAACCACCTCATCTGACTCCTCTCGATGCGGAGGAGCAGCGGCTCTACTCTGAGCCCCTCCCAGATCACTGAGCTTCTCATCCTGTCTTTAAGGGAAAGCCCAGACACCCTGCGGAGGAAACTCATTTCAGCCGCTTGTATTCGCAATCTCGTTCTTTTGGTCACTACCTATAGCTCATGACCCTAGGTGAGGGTAGGAACGTAGATTGACTGGTAAATTGAGAGCTTTGCCTTATGGCTCAGCTCTTTTTTCACCACGACAGACCAATGCAGAGCCCGCATTACTGCGGATGCCGCACCGATCCACCTGTCGATCTCACGGTCCATTCTTCCCTCACTCGTGAACAAGACCCCGAGATACTTGAACTCCTCCACTTGGGGCAGGATCTCTCCCCCAACCCTGAGAGGGCACTCCACCCTTTTCCGGCTGAAGACCATGGTCTCGGATTTGGAGGTGCTGATTCTCATCCCAGCCGCTTCACACTCAGCTGTGAACCGATCCAGAGAGAGGTGAAGATCACGGCCTGATGAACCAAACAGGACAACATCATCTGCAAAAAGCAATGACCCAATCCTGAGTCCACCAAACCGGACCCCTTCAACACCCTGGCTGCGCCTAGAAATTCTGTCCATAAAAGTTATGAACAGAATCGGTGACAAAGGGCAGCCCTGGTGGAGTCCAACTTTCACTGGAAACTGGCTCGACTTACTGCCGGCAATGCGGACCATGCTCTGACACCGGTTGTACAGGGACCGAACAGCTCTTATCAGGGGGTCCGGTACCCCATACTCCTGGAGCACCCCCCACAGGATTCCCAGAGGGACACGGTCGAACGCCTTTTCCAAGTCCACAAAACACATGTAGACTGGTTGGACAAACTCCCATGCACCCTCCAGGATTCTGCTAAGGGTGTAGAGGTTCAACAAACCTCCAATGATGAACCAAAACTTTGGACGACGTTTTCCCTTGCCCGGACGTGGGTCACCGGGGCCTCCCTCTGGAGCCAGGCCTTAAGGTGGGGCTCGATGGCGAGCGCCTGGTGGCCCGGGCCTGCACCCATGGGGCTCGGCCGGGCACAGCCCGAAGAGGTAATGTGGGTCCTCCTTCCCATGGGCTCACCATCTATGGGAGGTGCCAAGGAGGTCGGGTGCAGTGTGAGTTGGGTGGTGGCCGAAGGCGGGGACCTTGGCGGTCTGATCCTCGGCTACAGAAACTGGCTCTTGGGACGTGGAATGTCACCTCTCTGAAGGGGAAGGAGCCTGAGCTAGTGCATGAGGTCGAGAGGTTCCGGTTAGATACAGTCGGACTCACCTCGATGCACAGCTTGGACTCTTCAACCAATCTCCTTGAGAGGGGCTGGACTCTCTACCACTCTGGAGCTGCCCCCGGTGAAAGGCGGCGAGCAGGTGTGGGCATACTTATTGCCCCCCGACTTGCAGCCTGTGCATTGGGATTTACCACAGTGGACGAAAGGGTGGCCTCCCTCCACCTTCGGGTGTGGGTATATACCTAACTGTTGTTTGTGCATATGCGCCGAACAGCAGTTTGGAGTATCCACCCTTTTTGGAGTCCCTGGAGGGGGTGCTAGAGGGCAAACCTTCTGGGGACTCCCTCGTTCTGCTGGGAGACTTCAATGCTCACGTGGGCAATGATAGTGAGACCTGGAAGGGTGTGATTGGGGGAGGAATGCCCACCCCCCGATCTGAACCTGAGCGGTGTTTTGTTATTGGACTTTTGTGCTCATCACGGATTGTCCATAATGAACACCATGTTCAAGCATAGGGGTTTTCATATGTGCACTTGGCACCAGGACACCCTAGGCCTCAGTTCGATGATCAACTTTGTGGTCGTGTCATCGGACTGGTGGTGAGTTGGCTTCGATGGTGGGGGAGGATGCCGGTCAGGTCTGGTAGGCCCAAACGTGTTGTGAGGGTCTGCTGGGAACAGCTGGCAGAGTCCTCTGTCAGAAGTAGCTTCAACTCCCACCTCCGGCAGAACTTCGACCACGTCCCGAGGGAGGTGGGGGACATTGAGTCCGAATGGGCCATGTTCCGTGCCTCTATTGTTGAAGTGGCTGACCGGAGCTGTGGCCATAAGGTGGTCGGTGCCTGTCGTGGCGGCAATCCCTGAACCCGTTGGTGGACACTGGTAGTGAGGGATGCCGTCAAAGCTGAAGAAGGAGTCCTATAGGACCTTTTTGTCCTGTGGGTCTCTGGAGGCAGCTGAAAGGTACCGGCAGGCCAAGCGGAATGCGGCTTCAGTGGTTGCCGAGGCAAAAACTTGGGCATGGGAGGAGTTTGGGGAGGCCATGGAGAACGACTTTCGGACGGCTTCAAGGAGATTCTGGTCCACCTTCCGGCGTCTCAGGAGGGGGAAGCAGTGCAGTATCAACACTGTATATGGTGGGGATGGTGCGCTGCTGACCTTGACTCGGGACGTTGTGGGTCAGTGGGGAGAGTACTTTGAAGACCTTCTCAATCCCACTAACATGCCTTCCAATGTGGAAGCAGAGCCTGGGGACTCTGAGGTGGGCTCTCCCATCTCTGCGACTGAGGTCACCAAGGTGGTCAAAAAACTTCTTGGTGGCAGGGCCCTGGGGGTGGATGAGATATGCCTGGAGTTCCTCAAGGCTCTGGATGTTGTAGGACTGTCTTGGTTGACACGTCTCTGCAACATCGCATGGACAGTGCCTCTGGATTGGCAGACCGGGGTGGTGGTCCCCCTCTTTAAAAAGGGGGACCGGAGGGTGTGTTCCAACTACAGAGGGATCACACTCCTCAGCCTCCCTGGAAAAGTCTATTTGGGGGTTCTGGAGAGGAGGGTCCGTCGGATAGTCGAACCTCGGATTCAGGAGGAACAGTGTGGTTTTCGTCCTGGTCGCAGAACAGTGGACCAGCTCTACACCCTTAGCAGAATCCTGGAGGGTGCATGGGAGTATGCCCAACCAGTCTACATGTGTTTTGTGGACTTGGAAAAGGCGTTCAATCGTGTCCCTTGGGGAATCCTGTGGAGGGTGCTCCGGGAGTATAAAGAAACTAACGTTTCCTAAAATCGCGGGTGTGCAAACACACTCACACAGAATGCACAAATCTGATCAAGACTACCTGTCCTCATTGTTTGCCCTTCCAAACAAACACAAGAACCCCTAATGGTGACTGCATAACTTCAAAGACTTGTCACACACCAGCAAAGGACATTTATGGACCTTACTTTTGACAACTCCACCAGAATTAATACTGAAAGTGTATGTCTCGTTTCAAAATCTTACAGCTGCTCTGTAAGACTGTAAGAGTTACTGTATTAGGAGACACATACGACTGCTTGTCACATTCTGTGCTGTTCACCATCATTACTGTAGCAGTGGCACATGGCCCTTTAAATGGCGACTTTTTATCATCACTGAAACTGCAGTAGCCTGTTGCTTTTGAGGAAACACTCTAGGATTAGTTATTGAACATGGCATTGCAATATTTAAAGACAACATGGATTTGGAAGGAATTTTTGCATGTTCTCATGTCGGTTGCTTTGCAAATCTCCACTATTTGTGCTTTTTTGTACAGTGCATCCAGAAAGTATTTACAGCGCATCACTTTTTCCACATTTTGTTATGTTATAGCCTTATTCCAAAATGGATTAAATTCATTTTTTCCTCAGAATTCTACACACAACACCCCATAATGACAATGTGGAAAAAGTTTACTTGAGGTTTTTGCAAATTTATCAAAAATTAAAAAACTGAGAAATCACATGTACATAAGTATTCACAGCCTTTGCTCAATACTTTGTCGATGCACCTTTGGCAGCAATTACAGCCTCAAGTCTTTTTGAATATGATGTCACAAGCTTGGCACACCTATCCTTGGCCAGTTTCGCCCATTCGTCTTTGCAGCACCTCTCAAGCTCCATCAGGATGGATGGGAAGCGTCGGTGCACAGCCATTTTAAGATCTCTCCAGAGATGTTCAATCAGATTCAAGTCTGGGCTCTGGCTGGGCCACTCAAGGACATTCACAGAGTTGTCCTGAAGCCACTCCTTTGATATCTT
>JANRMT010062813.1:11793792-11828936 GCA_026402145.1 Polypterus bichir lapradei | reverse complement strand
GTATATATAAAGAGCATATGACACCTTTGCTTCCCCTTATGGGGATCAAACTTCGGATGTCAGCGCATGAGGTCAAGCCACTGACATTGCACCATGATGGCTGGTTCGCTTACCAACCACAAGCGTTACCTGGTAGGTAACCATTCAAATAATCAGATGCAATTCAGACCTATGAATGTAATACTCCGACCTTCACTCTGTCAAGTAAGTGAACCAGACTTTTCCAGCTATTTCTCTTAAAACAGCCACACTTCTTCATGGCATGGATGAAGAATTACACCATCACCACTCTGGACTCTTGAAGCAAGGCTGGATAGCTGCATGGATTCATGCTGTTGGGGTCAAATTCTGACCCTAATATCGGTGTGCCACAGCAGAAATTAAGATTCATCAGACCAAGCCACATTTTTCCAGTCTTCAGCTGTCCAGTTTTGGTGAGCCTGTGTCCAGTACAGCCTCAGCTTTCTGTTTTTGGCTGATAGGAGCGGATCCTAATGTGATCTTCTGCTGTTGTAGCCCATCCGCCTCAAGGTTTGACATGTTGTACAATTTGAGATATTTTCTGCTCGCCACAATTGTACGGTGTGGTTATCTGTGTTTTGCTGATGAGTGACTGAGTCAGTCAGTTAACCTTGCACCACATACACACCCACACACAATATTTTTATAAATATATTGTTTTATATGTGTGTGTGCAAAACTATGTTGTAGTTTTCCAGATAGAAAAAGATGGCACAGGACAGGACTAGGATCAAGCCTGAGGAAAACATGTAAAGCCTGTGATGACACACACCATACCAATGTGGAAAGGATATACAGTCATATGAAAAAGTTTGAGAACCCCTCTTAATTCTTTGGATTTTTATTTATCATTGGCTGAGTTTTCAAAGTAGCAACTTCCTTTTAATATATGACATGCCTTATGGTAACAGTAGTATTTCAGCAGTGACATTAAGTTTACTGGATTAACAGAAACTATGCATCATAACAAAATTAGACAGGTGCATAAATTTGGGCACCCCAGCAGAGATATTACATCAATACTTAGTTGAGCCTCCTTTTGCAAATATAACAGCCTCTAGAGGCCTCCTATAGCCTTTGATGAGTGTCTGGATTCTAGATGGAGGTATTTTGACCATTCTTCCATACAAAATCTCTCCAGTTCAGTTAAATTTGATGGCTGCTGAGCATGGAGAGCCTGCTTTAAATCATCCCATAGATTTTCGATGATATTCAAGTCAGGTGACTGTGACGGCGATTCCAGAACATTGTACTTCTCCCTCTGCATGAATGCCTTTGTAGATTTCGATCTGTGTTTTGGGTCATTGTCTTGTTGGAATATCCAACGTCTGCGTAAGTTTAACTTTGTGACTGTTGCTTGAACATTATCCTGAAGAATTTGTTGATGTTGGGTTGAATTCATCCGACCTTAGACTTTAACAAAGGGCCCCAATCCCTGTACTAGCCACACAACCCCACAGCATGATGGAACCTCCACCAAATTTGACAGTAGGTAGTAGGTATTCTTCTTGGAATGCGGTGTTCTTCTTCCATGCAAAGCGCTTTTTGTTATGACCAAATAACTCAATTTTTGTCTCATCAGTCCAAAGCACTTTGTTCCAAAATGAATCTTCCTTGTCTAAATGAGCATTTGCATACAACAAGCCACTCTGTTTGTGGCGTGAGTGCAGAAAGGGCTTCTTTCTCATCGCCCTGCCATACAGATGTTCTTTGTGCAAGTTGTGCTCAATTGTAGAACGATTTACAGATACACCATCTGCAGCAAGACGTTTTTGACAACTGTGGGTTGTCTGTAATTATTCTCATAATCCTGCGCATATGCCGCTCCTGTATTTTTCTTGGCCTGCCAGACCTGGGTTTAACAGCAACTGTGCCTGTGGCCTTCCATTTCCTGATTACATTCCTTACAGTTGAAACTGACAGTTTAAACCTCTGAGATAGCTTTTGTAGCCTTCCCCTAAACCATGATACTCAACAATCTTTGTTTTCGGATCTTTTGAGAGTTGCTTTGAGGATCTCATGCTGTCACTCTTCAGAGGAAAGTCAAAGGGAAGCACAACTTGCAATTGACCACCTTAAATACCTTTTCTCATGATTGGACACACCTGTCTATGAAGTTCAAGGCTTAATGAGCTAATCCAACCAATTTGGTGTTGCAAGTAATCAGTATTGAGCAGTTACATCCATTCAAATCAGCAAGGGGACCCACATTTTTGCACAGCCAGTTTTACACATTTGATTTAATTTCATACAACAAAATACTGCTTCACTAAAAATCTTTGTTCGGAAAACACCCCAGTACTCAGATGTTCCTAGGAAATGAAAGACATACCACTGTTATCTTTTTTGTTGAAAGTAGAGTAAATTATTATGCAGGTTGAGAGGGGTTCCCAAGCTTTTTCATATGACTGTATCCCTCGAGTGTGTATTAGATGCCTCAAACTTAAACAAACAAAACACTTGTCCAAAAGTGGATGTCATGTTGTGGGAAAAAACAATAACCAAGGACATTAGAGGACAAGCAGACCATTTGATTTTTAACAGATGTCAGAGAAAATGTGAAGCTGTCCAGAATTGAGATGAGGACAAAAGAGGGCAGTCGTGGTCCTTGGGTGAGAAAAAACAGAATTGACAGCAGGCCATTTGAGCTATTTCTGCCTATTGTGTAAAGGGTTGTGATCGAAAGAAGAAAAAGTGGGCCAATGTGGTCCTTTAGGGCATGCAGAAGGCTCAGGGGTACAGGGGTCTCAGAGGTCACAGAAGAGCATTATAATGTTAAAGCCCTGAGACTTGTCCACTCTTGATATTTGAAATTATTTCAAGCTGGCCTCGTAGTCAGACTGTTAAAAGCAGTCTCAAGTCAGAAACCCTATGTGCTTCAACTCTAGTGGGATAAAGCAAAACGAGATCAGAAGTGAAGCGAGCATTTTGAGGTTCTTTGAAGTGGACGAGTCACCTTGCCAGGTAGACAGGGCTGTAAGAGTTATGCTGATAGAATCGGAGGGAAAGAAGTACTCTGCTGCTGCTTTTAATGTTGTGTTCTCCGAGTGCTCATCCTCACCTCGTGTTTATTTATATATCATTTTTTGACAAGAGTGGCCATCTTGGTGTCATTCTGGTATTGAAAGTTGCTATGACAGCATGTCACTTCTTACAATATAAAAACTGCTGTTTGATTTGTGGGATGCTTTGCTTTAAAGGTCAGCTAAATAAATTTAAATGTATTGATTGACTGGACTTGCAAAAGACTAATAGTAAACAGCAGTAATACTAAAGTCTAAAAACTTTAAAAAGCTTGTAAAAAGTTTGTAATTGTGTATCTTGAAACATGACTGTGGCTTTTATGTTTTATTCAAAGGTTTGCACAGATGTACAGCTGATAAAAATGAAAAGGTAAATGTGAAAGGCCATGAGTACTCTCTACTGAACTGGCCTCTTGAATGACAGGCTGAAGGTTAGTGGCCAGTCAAGTCCAATAGCAGCAGACGATCCTGAAGCAGCCCCGACTGGAAGCATGTTATCTGAAGGGTTCCTGTACTGTAAGTAAATTCAAAATATTCAGGAAGTACAGCATAGTCTCTGTCATTCTCTTTACCGTAGGACTGATTGCACGATTTCCCAGTGGGAGGAATCCAAGTGTCATTAGCATTCATCCTCTGTGGAACGGATTTCACCGCTTGAACAAATGGCACTCACAAGAGCGCGAGGTGGCAAAACAAGGATTAATGTAACCCCCTTTGGGAAATCAATTAAATCCCCAGTCAAAGGAATGCTGGAAAAATAGCTTTTACTATAATATGTGATAACATTTTAAAAGAGCTTTGTTAACAAATTAACTTACAGGATTTCCACAGTAATCCTGCTCATGAATATTTGCAGTCAAACACTAATGATTTTGAAAGGCTGACGCTGGGTTTCAGATAACAGTCTCAGTATCGCACACAGAGGCAGAAAGATCAGCAAAAAGGTCTTGTTAGAGACAAAGTGGTAAACACAAAGTCCACTTCAGCACATATATAGGGACTGCAATAAATAAGCATATGTACACAACTCTTAGCTACATAATCAGAATAAATATTACAATGCTCCTGTCTCTAGCATTGTGTCCCTTACTCCCACAGTAATGTGTCTGAGCTTCTAACTGCTGCATTCTACATTCACTCAGGGGCATCAGAGCTTACCATTACTGGGCATCAATTAGACAGAGAACAAATCTTGGTTAGGCAGCCCTTGAATCATTTCAGAAGAACTCATCTTGCATTATTATTAAACTAAACAAGCAGAGCAGGTAAAAAGAAACAAAAACCATCAAATATTTGCTGATAAGTTTCAGTTTAATGAAACCATCTGTACTGCTTTGCCTGACCAATATGCACAATTAAATCAGGGTTGTACAAAAGTTTATTGTGAACTGATCTGAAACCAGGTACAGGAACAGAAGAAAAAAATACCTATACATTATACTAATGGGCAGAGTACCTACAACGCTGAGCTTAACTTGGACAGTTTACACAAAGTTTTTTCTTGTTTTCCTGCTTCTCATTTTCAGCTTTTAGTTTCATCTTTCTCTAATATTTTTTCATACCTTTCAGGCATTCCTGACTCTCATGTCAATAAATCTTCTTCTTTTTATGTTGATTTTGCCTTTGTCCTCTTTTCTTTAAGGCTTCACTTTCAAGGGATCTGCTTTTATAGTATTCCTGGTCATGCAACACCTGATTTGTAGTTTTAATTATTTGTCATGTACAGATGATAAATCATGTAAAATGATGGTATACTGCAACACAAAAAAGCCTGTTCTTTAAATATATTACATTCTCTCCATATACAGTATGTATGTGTGTGTATATACACTATATATATATATACACAGAATATACAGTATATATATATATATATATATATATATATATATATACTGTATATAAAATACACAAACACATATAAATGCCTAGAACAACCCAAATATTTAAATATTATTTTTTTCAACAGGAAGTTAAAACTTTAACCAAAGCTAGCTCTCAACTTTAAAAAAGAGCTAATAATTGACCGGTTCAAAGAATTATTTAGGGAATTAGTGCATGCAAGAAAACAAGAAATTACTATAGAAAAATAAGCACTATTGCAAAATCTGAGAAAACATTATGAACCTAGCTTTGCATAAAGATGACAAACGTAGTTGAGTCTCATCTTATTCTTGCAAAGAGAAGTAGCACGTTGTGTCAGGACCCACAGAGCTCTCTAAGGCCCCTCGCGAGAGGTATTACTTGATATCCCTCTCTCTCTGAAGGGCTATAAAGGCCAATTTAAATGAAAATGAGTAAAGTAATTCTCCAATATAATAGATTATCATAAAATAGGCAAACACCAAGATAATCTACAAAAAAAAAACAATTATGACAAGCGTTTCTTTATACACAAAGCCAAAGTCCGATTGATTCAACAATTTCAAGCCAATTGCACAGGCTTTGTTATAAGCTCACTACCCAATACTGCCCCCCTTATTTATCTCTTATTGTACTATACTACCATAAAAAATAAAATTAACTTAACGGGAACTAGTTGTCTTTTTTAATATACCCAGAATAGTCTTAAACATCAAGTATTTCCCTGCTTTTTCTGCTCTTAAAATTTTCAGAATTTAAATTTACCTTGCATGCACCAGTTTCTTCTTAGTATTTAATTAATCAAAGATAAATGACAAACCTGAAACACATGACTTGTGATCCTGAACTTGCCTTAATAGGTCCTGTAACTTTTTGTCAGATTACTGGATGAAACACAACACATGAGAATTAATGCCGTGTGATGGATCTGTTATGTTTCGTTGAGATAGTCAACATTGTGTAAGGTCAAGTGCTGGACAGTCTTCCTCCACTACAAAAAAAGTTTCCACAGGTAGGTCTTCACTTCCCTTGACTTTTACCCTCTTTACTAATAATATGGGGACTCAAAGAAAATAAGCTTTACTCAAAACTAAATGTAATCCTATCTACATCTACACAGAGGAAATAAGAGTTTTCAGATGATACAAAGAAAATTAATTAGTTCTGAACAAAAAGACCACCAAGGAAATAGTTACTCATTTGAGAAGGAAAACAAACAGAACTCTGCCTGCTGATAAGGAGTACACATCCCCTGGCAGCATCACTGATGATAAATTACTCAGAAACTTCAGTACTGATCTGGGGAATATAAAAGTCTAGCAATGACTGCATGTTTTGCTCAAAGGTAGCTACAACTATATTAAAACATGTATACATTGTGCAAACCCCAGCCAGAAATGAGAAAATCCCAACACAAATCCAACAAACTGTTAGAATGTTGGGGTGGCACAGTAGTGCATGGGTGCACTGTGACAGCGAAGTAAAAAACCTTCTTTCATTTAATTTTCTTGCTTTATGGTAATTCTTGTGTGTGTATATATATATATATATGTACTGGATATATATTTATTTATCTACCTATTTATGGATTTTTTTTTAGCTAAAGAGCTTCTGTAAAAAGCCAAATTTCCCCTAGGGACACACAGTTTGTTAGAACGAATGAACGAACGAACGAACAAACTAACTAACTTTCTCCTTGTGTGTATTAACAAAACTGCTCATCTTGCAAGAGGCAAGATTATGTATCTAAACTACTTTGGGCTTTTACTAACATAGATGAGTAGTAGTTTTATAATCTTATTAGTTGAAAGTTAGGGTTTATTATTATTTTTTTTTGTAGCAAGGTATGCACAGGTTTTTAGAATACAGAGAAGAAAAACAACACACATTTATGGTGAATTATACCAGATCATACTATGACTATCAATTATTGTCACATAAAGTCTAAAATGTTTTAATTAGTGATAAAGCTGCAAAAAAAAAAAAAAGTGCAAACAAAAAACATAATTAATTTTAATGAGTCCAGAGTATTTGACACTTACAGAGTTACAATTATTTTTTCAGCAAAATGTATTTTTGGAAGAAAAATGTGAGTATTATTATATTCTCACCTGATTACTTGATCCAAATGTTTAGCAGACCTTTCACAAGGCTAAAAGTCAAGCAAATAGATTTCTGATTTCAGCAAATGTCACACTAATATTAAAAAAGTGTGTTATTTTTAAGTCAAGAATTGTCAAGACTCCATGAGAGAGTGCACCTCTAATGAGAGGCAAGGTGGGCTGTCAGCCTGTCTATGCCAACTGTAAACATTTTTGAGGGAAATATGAACTATTAAAATACACAAGGGTAACTGTATAGAATAAAGGTAGAACAGCACAACTAACAAGTAACAGCCATGTATATAACCAGTAATTCTAATTTTTCTTTAAACGAAATCCCCAAACATTATAATTCTGGATGTCCCTTTATTCACTTAACAGTCATACTAATCATATTTCTGCTTTCTTTGAAAGCCAAATGATACATCTACACCTACAAAACATATGTAGTTTAACTTTATCTTTCAGGGTCTCAAGTGCTTTATCTTTCCAATGGATAGCACTTCACTATATACCATTA
Source organism: Polypterus bichir lapradei (assembly GCA_026402145.1). Lineage (NCBI taxonomy): Eukaryota > Metazoa > Chordata > Cladistia > Polypteriformes > Polypteridae > Polypterus > Polypterus bichir. The sequence goes on along the minus strand of JANRMT010062813.1, from coordinate 11,821,407 downwards.
CATCTTCAATATGAAAACTTCACATTAATTGCACTTTGACATACCATTTAAAACCATACATGCAGGACCCTGCCATGCTCACCCTCAGTATAACTGTTCTGGCCACTGATGCTTTCTCTTTTGACATCTGTTCTTATCTCTAGATAAATGAAGTTTAATTGAGTTACTAATACAGGGATTTGTAATGCTAGCTCCTCTGATGGTTGGATGAAGTGTTATTTTTTGTTTTTTAACTATGCTTTTTTACACAGGTATATTGCTAAAGGAACATGTATGGCTTCCTGCTCTGTCAGTCCATCCATCCATTTTTAAATGATCTTACAGTGGCGTGAAAAAGTATTCAATCCCCTTGAAATTCAACATGATTTTCTACATGACAAAAGATTTGTACATATGTTTATCCATTTAGTATTTTAAATGTGAACTCTTATACTGTAACAATACATTTCCAGAGCCAAAATAAACCATTTTCTGTAGATATTTAACAGAAGAAGAAAAACTCAAAAGTTAGTGTCTGCATAAGTATTTCAACTTCTGTGCTTTGGGAGCTCCAGATTTACACAAATGACGACAAATTAATCACAAACGATACAAAGGTGACAGTCATTTGACCAAAATAAAACATAATTAGGTACTACGGGTTCTCTCTGGATATAAAAAGCACCCTTTGTAAGGGCCATAGTCTTTGTTGGCTAATCGCCACAGAAATGAAGACAAAGGAGCATTCTGTTGTTGTGAGAAACAAAGTCATTGAAATGCACAAGTACATGGCTACAGAAAATCTCAAAGAGTCCGAATGCCCTGTTAAGCACTGTTGGATTCATCATCAGAAAGTAAAAGGTTCATCACAGCACCCAGACTCTTACTAGAACAGGCCGTCCTTCAAAACTAAACAGCAAAACATCGACTAGTGTGAGCGGCTAATAAAAATCCAACTGTCACTCTCAGAAGTCTGCAGTGCTCTTTGGCTAAAACCTAAGTGAAGGTGCAGGGGTCTACAATATCAAGCACTCTCCATAAGACAGCAAGAAAGAAGCCGTTCCTTAAGAAGGTCCACATAAAAACATGTATGGCATTTGCTACAAAGCATGACAATAAGAAGGTTTTATGGTCAGATGAGACCAAAATAAAACTTTTTGGCCAGACTTCAAACTAACACTGCCCATGCCTCAAGAAACACCATACCTACTGTGAAATATGGTGGTGGCAGCAGCATCATGCTATGGAGGTGCTTTCATGTGCTGGAATTGGGAATCTTGTCAGAACTGAAGGGACAATGGATGGACACAAATGCCATACAATATTGTAGGAGAACCTGTTACAGTCTGTTATGAACCTACAGCTCGGGAGAAGATTCATCTTTCAACATGACAATGACCCAAAGAATAAGGCCAAGTGACACTGGAATGGCTCAAATACAGAAAGATAAATGTTGTGGAATGGCCAAGTCAAAGCCCTGATCTTAACCCTACTGAGAATCTGTGGCACGATTTGAAAATTGCTGCCCGGTGGTGCCATCCCACCAACCTAGAGGATCTCTATAAACTTTGCCAAGAAGAATGGGGAAGAATCACACCTGAACAATGCAAAACTGGTACATACTGTACTTACCCCAAAAGAATTAAGGCTGCTATTGCAGCAAAAGGGGTCTTGACAAAGTACTAATGTGTAGGGCTTGAAAACGCATGCAAACACTAACTCTGGAGTTTTTCTTCTTCAGTTAAATATCTACAGAAAATGGTGACTTTTGACTTTGGAAATGTATTGTTACAGCACATGAAAAATACTGAATGGATAAATATGTGTACAAATCTTTTGTCATGCAGAAACTTATGATGACTTTCAAGGAAACTGAATACTTTTACATGCCACTGTATATAGTCTGGGGTAATGGGAGAAAGAATATGTCACTGTGACATCAAGGAAAAAAGAAACTAAACTCAAACAGAGTGCAGGCCAGTCATCAGGCACACACTTGCACTTATTCATAACAAGTTAGCTAAAAGCATTTATTAAAACTAATATTCCCATTTCAAGGGTCAATCCTAACAATAGTCTCTTATTTTATTATTTCCTACTACTAACAAACTGATCTATACTTTATTGTTGCTAATTCTATTCATAATCCAGATGCACTAACTGGGCACTTTTCATTTCAGCAATATCTGCTGTATTATCTACGTCTACTGTACGTCTCTAAAGAATGGTCATATCTGGTGGAGAAACCAATAGTATTTAGTAAGTGTATTTGCAAGATTTATTGCACACAACATCTGGAAATGTACATAGGTAAAAACTGCACAGTGGAATGTACATAGGCAGTGTCAAGAAGCATGTCAGAACTGTGAACATAAAAGATCTAGCAAGCCAATGGCAGCAATATGACATCTTATGATCCAGGCCACAACAATTTCTCTGCCTGTATTTTGACCGCCTGAAGGTTTAACAACAATAGCAAAGAATACAAAAGCATTCTCTGAATGTCATGTGCGTCCAGCCAGAGCTAACTGACAAGTCTCTAAATCTTGGATTCTCGTCTCAGATGGCCACCTTTCTCACCTATAACAGCCTTCTAACTTTCCCCTGGAGTTGCTTTAGATTGCTTCATAAATTCACTACACACACTCCCAGAAATATGCAATTATATCAATTTAAAGTATGCAGTATACAGTATCTGAAATATTGTTTATATTTTTTGTAGCATTAGCTTTCTTCTGTTAACCACTATGGTATTCTCCCTGTTTTATGCAACTACAGACAAAAGCCAAAGTAAAATTATTTTCGAAATAACTCTGAAAAACATTCTACATTCAACTTTGGTACTTTGTTTGCATTATGTATTTCATTCTTACTGAAAACAATTATGCTGTAAAAATGTGATGTGGCAAATAAGCTTGTGCACTTTTGTTTTAATAAAACAGTGCATTATCAGAAAGCCTAAACAGAGACTCTGGAAATCTCATTTCCCAAAGCCATTTTGCTAATTAAGCATTTTTTCATGCCGCTCTTTCTGGAAACTGGCTGAATCTCAAATCATTCTCAACACTTTATAAATGCAAAAATGGAGATAGCTTGTTTCAGCTTCAATTGCAAGCATTTTAAGATAAATCAACAATTATGCATTACTAAAGAAAAGGTTTCTGGCATGTAAGAACAATTAAAGAAACAATTCCTATCTTAACTAAAACAACATAAATCTTAGTTAGTTTGTAGGCTCCTTTAAATACAACAGCAGGCTCTTTGCCTTTAGAGCAGTTCCACTATACACGCCACTACATCAGTATAGTAGTCACCGTCATTTAAAACTTCGGCAGGACACCCAGGTGTCTCCTGTCTTTCATCCAGTAGTCATTTGTCATATGTTATGTAGAAGGGTTGTGGACTTATCAAGTATTTGTGTCGGATCACCCCACAGAGTAGCAACTTTACAGAATCAGCAGGCTAAAGCAACTGGCAAAGGAATTTAATAGTAATAACCATATAGAGAAAGTGTACTGGTACAATATCAAGCTGCTTCTTTGCTTAAAACCCCAACAGATACCTTAGTAGTACACAGTGCTAAAATAAACCCTTCTGCAGTTTAATTCAGAAGTATAGTAGATCAGTAACCATAGCCTTTGTCTAAAATATACCAAGATAAAGGAATCACAGAGTTAGTATGATAAGAGGCAAGAATAAGAATTGATAGCTAAGGCAAAACAAGTAAATGAAAAGACTAAGCAAATAATGTGTACATGCTTTGCATTAAAGTTTGTGCTTATATTGGCTAGTCAGTTTATTTCAGAGACTTACAAAGAATCCGATTTATATGTTTAGGGTGCTGTTTTGTTAAGATTATAATTTTGCTGTCATGTTATAAATAGGATAACTATTAGGCTTATGGGTTGGGTACAGATCTACCATTAAAAGTTACCAGTAGCAACAAACAGACTCAGACTCTGTGGCTAAGGATCTGTGCTGGTATCTTGATGGGTGCCGGTTCAAATCCCTGCCAGATGGGCTCCTTCTTTGCTGGGATCTTGAGCAAAGCCCTTAACCTAAAAATTGCTCTGGGGGAGCTATACAATGGCTGAACCCCAAAGTTCAAACAAAAAGACAATTTCCCCTTGTGGATTAACAAAGTATATCAAATCAAAAATCAAATTAAACACCCCTGGTATTGAGTTTTTCACTCAGTTTTAGCAAATCCCATCGTTTGTGGATTTGGGATGCTGCAGATTTATACTGTGTTCACAAGTATCTTATGAAGAAAGCATTCCCTCAGTGATCAAAGAAAAGGAAAAGGAAGGACAGGGAACATGTCTTGTTCACTTAGAAATTGAGCATCTTTTAACTATGGATGAAGTGAAGTGAGAAGACAATGAATTGTTTAATCATGCCTATAGTTTTGTTTCTTTCCACTTTATTTTGATTAAATTTTGAGAAAAAATATTCATCCATTCATCCTTCAACCAACCTACATTGTACACTTCAGAGTCATGAGGGCCAAAGTCTGTTCAACAGCACTGGTGCTCAAGGCAGATTCCCACCCTAGACGAGTCCTCAGATCATCACAGGGCACACTTACTCACAACTCATAGGCACAAATGAATCTCAAGATGCAGGAGGGACCCCAGAATACCCAGTGAAAAACTCACCTGGACAGGGGTGCTGCCAGTTTAAGCTTCATTTTCAATGACCCTTAACTGGATTAAGTAGGTATGAAAATGTTATGGCATGAAATAGTACTAGAATCTACCATATTTGGCAAAAAAATGATTTATTCCTGGTTTACATATCATTTTTATTTATCTAAATATACTTACATGGAGAAGATCTTTCTTAAGGTTAGATTTTCTTTCATCTACATATGCATTAGCACAAATTGAAATTATAGGTATGTGAACTGATGTGAAGAAACGGTGAGATGCACAGAAAAACTGGTAAGCACGGATATGTGGCACAATCATTACTCACATACATTTGAAATGAAATGTACTTTCCTATGGTGTCGATTTCCTTTTCAACATCTCAGTGGTGATTCTCTCTTGAGAGAAGTGAAATGAACAAAACAAGGTGCTTATTTTTATTTTTTTTAGATTAGACTGATTTTTTGTGAACATACGTTTTCTCCTTATGTTGTGATGTTATCTTGTCTACTAAAGTTTGCTACGCTAAACTGAACTTCTGTCTCTGTATTTAATTGAAGGCAATTTGCGTACATTTTGGTCATGCCATGTAACAATGACTACACTATTTATACATGATCCCGCTATTTTAGGGCAAAATAATGTTTGGGACAATTGGCGTCACAGGTGTTTGTGATTACTCAGGTGTGTTTCATCGCTTCATTAGTGTAGGCCTACTTCTACCTATAGACTACCTTTGGAGTTTGCACTTGCCATTGTTCAACATGAGGACAAGAACTGTTCCAATGAAAGTCAAAGAAGCCATTATGAGACTGCAAAACAAGAACCAAACCACTAGAGACATCAGTAAAACCTAGGGTTACCTAAAACAACTGTCTGGAGTATCATTAAGTAGAAAGAATGCACTGTTGAGCTCAGTAATCACAAAGAGACTGGTAGGCCAAGGCAGACCTCCACACTGATGATGGAGGAATCCTCACTGAGTTAAAGAAAAAGCCCCAAATGACTGTCTGACATATTAGAAACAGTCTTCAGGAGGCAGGTGTGGATGTCTCAGTGATGACTATCAGCAGAAGACTTCATGAACAGAAATACAGAGGCCACATTGCAAGATGCAAACCACAAGTTAGCCATGTGGTATAGCGGGTCCACAGCTCACGTCAAGAGACCAGTTTTAAAATAAATAATCACTGCACTGGTGGCTTAGCGAGGGGGCGTGATTGTGTGGCTGAAGCGGTTCCTGGGGAGCTAGTGATGTGGCCGTTTCTCACCTAAGTGCACAAGTGGGAAATTGTCCGCATCTGTAATTATTCCCGGGAACTGCTGATTGCCACAGCTGCCACATCCTCTTCATAAATAGAAGCTCGAGACGGCTAAGGAGGGAAGAGAAGAAGAGTAAAAGAAAAAGAGAGCCGGAGGTTGCAGGAAGCAGGAGGAAAAGGCTGGTGCATGCAAAAGTGAGCGAGCGAGCGCAGGCTCGCAGGCAGGCATCTGGACAGTTGAGCCCTAGCAGGGGTGTTTGGCCAACACCTAGGGTAGTTGGAAGCGGTTGCTCCCGGTGAACATTTTATGGAGGAACGGGAGTGACCAGCAGTAGGACAGCTGGCCGCATAAGGCCGAGAAGGCAGCGGGAGTCAGGAGGCTTGGGAGGTGAATTCCCTGACGTGAGCGTCCTGGTCGTTAGGGAAGCCAAGTTTCAATCTGGAGAGTGCTAGACCGAAGCCAGGGATCGGGAAGCCTCCAGACCAGTTGAGGAGTGAGAAGGCCAGCTGTAGGAAGGGCGACTCCCCTGTTGAGAAGCCTGATGGGAGAAGCACGGGTACTGCCAGGTAAAAGACACCGGGCTTTGGATTTTTTAAAGGGACTGCCTCCAGCGTTATTTTAACCTCGTCGTCATTTTAAAGGATTGTTTTTTCTCTGGTGTTTTTAACCTCCACTCTGCACCTATTTTATGGATTATTTATTTAATGATTTGAAGCACTGCACTTTATTTTATTTGGACATTGTTTTGTTGTTTTTTTTTTTAAATAAAAGCACTTTGCACTTTTACACCATCCCCTAGCGAAGCGAGATGGGAGCATGGAGTGAACCCGCATCGTCACAAGCCACAAAAACAGGATGGCTTAAAAGGGCCTGCAGGTATTGGCACACTCATTTTCATTGATATACATATACATATGTTTTATAAATTATAGATAAAAATTTTCATAGAGAAACTCTACACCACAATGTTATATATGTTAATGAATAAGGTGTTACAATACATACAGAATAACAGAAATCAGAGCTATTTAAAGCAGTGTATCCCAACCTCGTCCTGGGGGCCCACTGTGGCTGCAGGTTTTTGTTCCAAACAGATTCCTAATCAGTGGCAACACCTGATAACACTGATCTCATTTAATTAGCTGGTATTATTTTTCTTTTATTCCACATTCAGAAAAGCACAGTAGCACAATTTTTACATTTCTAACATTTAGAAATATTTCTGCTTTTGCTATAGATTTAAATGCTTAACTCTCTTTTGCTGCTTCCATTATATTTTGCCCTTTCTCTGTGCAGTTTTTCCCCATCGTTATATCTTATTAATGACAATTAAAAATGAGCAGAGCAGACACACTGGCAAACAACACTGAATAATCAAAGGCTGCAACTACTTCAGCATCAGACCCACTAATTAGTAAATAATGGATTAATTAAACAATTAGAACACCTAGAAAAGTAGAATGAAAATCAAGATGAAAATATTGTTAAAAAGAAAAAAAAAATACATTATTCCCATATAACTGCTTGGTACATTTTAATATATATTTTTTTTTTTACCAAACTTAGTTTTCTAATTTCTATATTGTTCCCAAAACACAGAACTTGGGCAATAACACATCATTTAATTAGCCCAGGAGTCCAATTAACAACAGAAGCTGATTGGAACAAAAACCTGCAGCCACAGTGTGCCCCCAGTACAGAGGTTGGGAAACACTGGTTTAAAGGGTGCAAAGAAAGCAAACCTAATGACATACTTTTTATACAATTAACTCTTAATCTAAAGTTTAGGACTGAACAGGACATGCGGCCAAGCTAGCAGCACAGTAGCTATTCAATTCCCATTCACAACATGTTTCCAAAACAGTTACACGTACAGAGGGGACCAGTCCAAGATAACAAAATTGAGGATTACTGATTAAAGGGGCTCGGATGAAATAAAGATGACCGGCACTGATGAGATGTTTCTGCAGCAGAATTCATTGCAACTGAAGCTTCATTAAGAATTGGTGCAACTTAAAATAATTTGGTTTTTGAAAGATAACTGATGTATTTTGATAAGCTCATGAACAAATATTCTACAAAATTCACAATAACTGGATACAGCAGGTAAGCAGCTCTAACTTTAAGACATTTTTTGTTTACCCAATTAAATTTATGATAAAGATATGCATTAGACATTCAATATAAAAGAAATAATGTAAGGGTAATTTATTTAAAAAAAGCCTGTTGAAGAAGTGTTCACTGCTGGCATGTTTCTCTGTTCAGTCAAAGCGTTTTGCACAACAAACTGATTTGTTTGTAAGATGAGAAAGAGATGCTTTCGAAAATCTTGCAGTTCAACTTCACCTTTATTACTATACTTTTAGAAAGATAATTTAAAAGTAATAACACCATACTATTTTTCCCCAACAGTTGGAAAAAGGCACCCTAGATTTTAAAGCAACTATCATTATTGCCTTTTATAAAGATTTTAAAGGGTAGACAAACTATAGAGTAAACATCTCATGCTATGTCGGCCAACTCAGATATTCCCTAATACACTGTTCTTTTGTACAGCGAGCCAGAAACGCTTTTGTCATCATGCCCTATGTCTACCGTTAAGTGATTTCAAAAGCAGTCCAAAACTTATATTGACAGTCTAGAGCTGAAAGCTTTCGACTAAGATACATTATCTTTGAATTTTTACTGCCTTATGCTTGAACCGAAATTTAGGTGTCTAGTTTTGAGGAAAGTCTGTCAGAACTACACTAAACTGAACAACAAAACACAATGCAATAGACAAAAACATAAATATACACAAACAGATGCATGTGGTCACACACATACTCATTATATACAGCTATTTGCTTACGGGTCGTTAGGTTAGGCTGAAGGGGACTCTATATTGACCTGGTGTGCATTACTCCGTGTATATAAAAGAGTGTGCCCTGCAATGGACTGGAATTCATCCATTTTTGCCTTGTGTCCCTGGCTCTTCTTTACTCCAAACTGGAGAAGGATGAATGAATAGTTTACAGCTCTCTTTTAAAAAAGCAACATAGTGACAAATGCATGTACATTGCAACAAAAACTAACTAAATAAATAAATTGGGTAACTCACCAGTGACACCTAAAAATATTTCTTATCAGTGGACTAGATAAAAAAGTATCCATCCAACAATTTTAAAATCTGCTTAAAGTTGAAGGTTTTTGAGGCCATCTCAGCAGAATCAAGTGCGTATGACTAAAGAATCCAGAACTGTGCACCAGGTCATGTTATCTCAATCTCAATGCAGACTTTTACCACATCAGTGAAGCAAATATGCTAATTGGTTATAGTTTGGAAATGCCAAATCAATAGACATTAGCATAGCTCAGACTGTCATCCTACATGTTAGTGCAATCTGTATTTAAAAAAAATGTTCTGATTCTTCCAGGATCAAAGGACATTACTATAATAGAAAAAAAAACCAAAAGCTAATGTCTCTCTTCTAATTATACCGGATTAGATACAGTCTCTTAATGTTTTGATTACAACCTGATGGGGAGTACAACTAACTGTACCAGAAGCTCCCAAAGTTTACTTATGTAGAAACATACAGTGGATACAGACACATCTTGTTGTAGCATTGTGCTAAAGTCATTTAAAATAATTTTATCCCCAACATTAAGTTGGACTCAAAACAACAAAATGTCAAATTAAAACAGGATTTTGGAAATTTTAGCAAAACAGCAAAGAAAGCAAAAAAAAAAAAACAAAAAAAAAAAAAAACAACTCCCCCAACCAAATATCACATTAGAACAATTTTTCAGACCTTTCACTCAGTAATTACATGAAGCACCATTGGCAGCATTTACAGCCTGAAGTCATCTTGAGTATGAATTAACAAGCATCACACATCTGGATTTTAGTATTTTCTGTCATTCTTCTCATCAGAGTGGATGGAGACCATTGGTGGATAGATATTTTGGATAGATATTTTTATGGCTTCACTAGAGATGGTCAGTTGGGTTCAGGTACAGGCTCTGCCTAGCTAACTTAAAGACATTACCACAGTTGTCCCTAAGCCACTCCTGCATTGTCTGTATTTGGGATTTGTATCACTGTCCAGTTGGAAGGTAAACCTTTGTCCCAGTCTAAGGTTCAGAGCACACTGGAGAAGGAATTCATTAACAGTATTTTTGTACTTTGGGCCGTTAATGCAAAAGTGACAGGCGGGGCCTGGATTCTCCCAGACATGACCTCAATCTGGGTTTCATCAGATTGGAGAATCTTCTTTTTCACAGTCTCAGAGTCCTTTAGATGCCTTCTTACAAACTCCAAACAGGCTTCTGTGTGTCTTTCATTCAGGAGAGGCTTTTGTTTGGCTACTCTGTCATAAAGCCCAAACCGGTGGAGTGCTACAATGGTGGTTGTTCTTCTGCAAGTCCCTCCTATCTTCATAAAGGTCTTTTGGAGCTCAGCCAGAGGGACCATCAGATTCTTGGTCACCTTTCTTACAAAGACCCATGTTTTACAATTGTTCAGTTTGGCTGGGAGGGAAGCTGTAGATTGTTCCTAATGTCTTCCATTTAAGAAATCTCTCTTGGGAATCTTTAGTGTCACAGGAATTTTTTGTAGCCTCCCCCAAATCTGTGCCTTGACACAATCCTGTCTCTAAGCTCTTAAGGCAGTTTCATTGACGTTGTGACTTATTTTTGCTCTGATACACAATTACAACTGTGGGGCATTCTATAGAGAGGTGTGTGCGTTTCCTAATCATGTCCAATCAATTTAATGGACCACAGATGGTCAAACAAGGTGTTGAAACATCTTCATGATAATAAATAAAATTGGATGGACCTGAGCCAAATTTCAAATGTCACAACGAAGGGTTGGAATACCTGTAGTCAATGTAATGTCTCAGTTTTTTATTTTGAATAAATTTGCAAAAATTTTGAAAATCCTGTTTTTGCTTTGTCAATCTGAGAGGTTGAGTGTTGCTTGATGCGGCGAAAAAATTATTTTAAATGATTTTAGCACAAGGCCGTAATATAGCAAAATGAGAAAAAAGTGAAGGAGCCTAAATACTTCTGAATCCACTGCAATTAATACTAACAATAAGAAATGAATCCTTTCCAGTGTAGAGCTGACTGTGTTAGGCAATTCAAGAAACAAAACAGCTACTGTATATGGCTCCTGTACAGAGCCTCGTTGGCTGTTCTACTGCTCTGTTTTCACTATCTTAATTGATCACCTGGAAAGCAAATTATAGATCTATAACAGTTCTGACATTTTCTTACATCTTTACACTAGATGGTTTTTGGCTAATATTTTAGTGCAGAATAAACAGAATGTACTGTACTTAACTGCACCTTGTTGATGTGGGTATGTGTGTGAAAATGCATAAGAAGTCATACTGTATTTTTGCTTTTCTCCCATCTTTCATTATTTTTGCGGATATCTATTTACTCTAATAAAACAATCATATTAGTGTCATTGCTGTATAAAGTGCCCTCAGGATATTATTTTTTATTAATTGTGCAATAACATATTGCATTGTTATAATTAAGTATAGTTTCCACAAACATGTATAATATCAAACTTGATGGAGTATGGTTGATTGATTAATGAGACATTACATGCACATTCAGCTTTGTGTTGCACTCAGATTTATGTTCACGTTTACAATCATTTTGTAAATGAAGGCCGATGTGCCTATTTCATTTATAGCATAAAAAATGGCCTCTCAGATTCACCTCTCTGGGGAGACACATAGATCAGTCCATCTCACATATATGGCGTCATCCATTCACGGAAGTTCAGTTGGGACAGTAAAGAAAATTCCAATAACGTATTGATGGAGTTTATTCTTGGCTACTTATAACACAGACTCAATTAATCAGTATTCTGCATACTTCTATTTGTCTGTACATTAATCTATATTAATGTGCTCCACTCACTCAGCACATTAGACAAGTAGCTTGCACACCATAAATAATGCACTTTTCCCATTCCATCTTTATTGATCAGCTGAAAGCTACAAATACTGAATACACACAGCCAGTCTCACTTGGACACACAAAAACACCCAGACAGGCAGCTGTTTCCATGCAGTATATGAAACAAATTAATAAACTCTACAGAACAGAAACAAACACCCATACTGAGATGTGTTCCCATATGAGTAAAAGCGAAAAGTAGTAAGATCTAGCTGGTAATAAATTCAAACTATTTGCTAGCCATTGTTTTTGCAAGTTAGGCAAATACGGTCACCAGGCATCCACCACATAGTCTACCAAGTGCTGTACGTATAACATAATCTTAAAAAAGATACATTTATGATCAGTCTCTAACTCAATACAATTTGCCAGCTTCACTTAAACAACTATAAAAAATTGTACAACACACTTGGGAGGTCTCATCTGCCAACTTGTGTGTAATTAAAAAAAGACACATAAGTACTTGAGAAAGTCCAGAGATGAGCTGCTTGAAACTGCAGGACTGCAGGGTATGAACTACAAGGAAAGATCTAAGGAGGTGAATTATTTCAGCTTAATCAGTCAAAGATTAAAATGATACTGATCAAATGTTTAAAATTGTGACAGAAACTGTTATGGCAGAGGCCAGCTGCTGATATAAAATTAGATCTTTAGCAAGAACCTGGGGTATAAATTTATGCTGGTTAAGTGCTGTTTTTAAATAAGTGAATGTATCACTGGGGTGAATGTTCTGTTTTATTCAAAAGGTTTCATAAGTTCCAATTAGGTTTTAAAGTTGAAAAATGTGTAATGATTCAATTGCTTTTTCCAGTACAGAATTAAAGGGAGATAAAATCTATATTAGAATCACCGAGCAGAAGACTGGCACCAGTTATCCACGGGACACCAGTTCATCATAGGGGAGAGTCAAGAACATTATTGGATAACTTTACAGTTGCCAATTAACCTAACTTGTTTTTCTTTAACATGAGGGAGAAAACTAGACTACCCAAAGAAAGCTGATTTACACATGTGAAGTGTAAAGAATGTAAAATCCACAGAGACACTGATAAGTCAAGAAAATAAATCCAGGATTTTTGAGGTATGAGGCGGCAATATTACCTAACATGTTAAAGTTTTGTTCATTACTATGTACAATCATTGTTTTTATTTTGTATCTCTTTATGTGTTCATCTTCCATAAACTCACTGGACCTAAAAAGAAATTTCCACCTTGACTCTAGTAAGGTAGTAGCAAGGAGAAACTTGGGCATCACCATTTTGTAGTCTAGTATGAAATAGGCCAATACTGAATAAAATTTAACTAGGAGGTATTGGATCACATATTTTAAGGCTGGATGAACCTCTTTTTGCCAAACACCTTTATTAGCCTTTTACTACTTCCAAGAGGGACAGTGATATTATTCTAATCACATGTCACTGGGAAAGAATAGAGATGAGAATGGTCAAACAGATGTGTGGAGTAACAATGATGAAGTCAGATTCTGAGTTAAGAGAAAGTCTTGCTGCAGAGGCCTTCATTTTTGTTTTAAGGAGAAACAGATTATGGTCATTTAAGCATGTTGAGAGAAAGGCAGAGGATGACTGGATAAAGAGAGTCATCAAGGTAGTATGGATTAGGCCGAACAGGAAAGCCAAAAAAGACATGATTGCAGGTGACAAAAAAAATGATAGAAAAAAATGGGTCTCATAGTAAATGATGCTGATGACTTTGGAGAGAAGAGGAAAACATTTGAGGTGCTTTCAATGCACATAAGAAGTCTTTATTGTTCAAAGGACAAAAAGAAATATTCTACAACACCTAGGTGACTTACCGCATATGGAAAATTCAGTACTTTATTTCTACAGCTGAAGTGTTACAAACAAGGGGCTTTTTGCAAAATCATCACTAATACTAGAAAATGCTTCTAATCCTGTCAGGGATTATTTTCACTTACATCATAGCACAACTTGCACTGCCTGTGTCATGGGGTCACATTGTGTGTAGTTGTAATATATCAAGATGAACTCACACTGAACCTGGGCCCACTTTTACTTGAGCCGAAACAAACTTTTAAAGATGTCTGTAGTTACTCTTGCTTGACAGACTTAAACAGTTTTACTAGTTGTAACAAAACTACAATGTCCTCTGTGTCAGTTATTCAAATCTATGGAATATGTCAGGTCTTTAAGTTATAGATGTAGATGCATATCTAGTAATAAAAAATGCTGTTAAAAACTTTCCCATTGATGAGTGTCTGAAGTCAGGCACAGAAAAATAAGAAGCATCTTCACCGAGTTCAGTAGTCCACTGCTTACTTTGACGATTTAAACAGCTGGACTCAAAGGATAAAGGTTAGAGAGAAAGTGAACAATTTAGTGTAAAGTGTCTACTTACTGGCAAACAAATTTGTTTTCTATTGAAACAGTGCAGCAGGCTTATGTTTGGATGCTGGCCAACTTTGTGTTCCTAGTTAACATCTGCTGTTGTAAGAAATGATTATAAAAGAGTACAGAAATAGGAAATTGTATAGTAATATTGTGATCATTACCCCAGATGTCTCTGATATTAGCAAAACTGTTACTATTAAATAACAATGTTGTGGAGACATCCCAGCCCACAGTTTTATATGAAATGAAACAAAACACAGAGCAGATTCTCATTTTATACAGGAAGCTTCCTACTGAAAGAGAAACATTCATCAATAATAGATATTAGGGCATCTGCTTAGGTTGAAATGCAGTCCTTTACTAATTAAAGTCCAGTTATGACTTCACTGGAAGACTGTTTAAACTCTAACTCTTCTGATAAGTCACTCAGCTGTGTTTTCTGAAACTTTACACATTTTACTTGCTTGTGCTGGGCATAACACAAGACAAAAGCAAACAAGACTGTGATGACAAAAAAAATAAGAATAACTAAGTATATAAATAAAGTGACTGGTGGTCTTGATATTATGTAGCATGAATGGAAATGTTTAAGTATACCTCATAAAGATGGACCTTAAGGACTGTAAAGATGTTTCATCTTCTACATGTTACTGTGACAATTAAGGTTCATATATAACTAACAAGTTACTAGGGACATGACTTACTAGCTCAACACCAAACTAAATCACTGACAGCAATCATTTTACACCATTAAACCTTTTATAACAGTTTTAAAATGTGATAACAAAAGCAATAGTATTCTAAAACATGTACCATTCCATCCAAATTTAACAGCCATTTTATTGTTTTTTTGGCAGCAGGGAAATGATGGGATATCACACCCTCTACTGAGAAAGTCCAATCATGCATTTCCAAAGCCACTTTACTGGGTTGTGGAGAGAACAGAGCCTATTCTCACAGTACTGGGTGCAAAGCAGATAATAAATGCTAACTGAGCGTGAGTCCATTGCAGAGCACCCACCCCTCTCACTCATGACCAACTTTGAGTTGTCAGTTAACCTAACACATACAGTAGATCTCTTTGTAGCAGGAAGAAAACCAGAAAAACACTGAATGGGTCAGGATTCAAACTCAGCCTTCTGGAGTTGTGATGTAGCACCAATAACCATATTCCACTGAGGGTTTTAATAAACATCTTTGTTTTTTCCTGTATCTTAAAGCAATGCAAGAGGGCACAATGGATTGCCAGGGTCAGAAATCATAAACTCGGTTTCGGAAAATAAATGCACACTCATTACAAAACAAGTTGGGAATATGCATGTGTCTTTGTAATTAAAATACATTTTGTGACTGAGACGGCAGCTGCTGCAAATTCCTGCTGTTTGTCACCAGCAGCTGCATGCAGTAACTCTCTGAAACAGTATTTCAGTGAGAAACAAACACAACTCTAAGAAGCTCTGTGAGGGATCAGCTGCACCCTTACTGTGTAACGTGCTCATCACAAGATGCTCAGAACACTTAAAGCTGAGCCTTCACTCATGCTTTTGCTCTCTTTCCTGTCCTCTCTTCTTCAGACGTTGTCTGACCAAGCCGATGCTTCCCAGCCACTGAACCTGCTTGACGAAGAAAGCTTTGTGTTCTTTTAATCTGAAGAAGCGAGCTAAAGCAGGACGTTTGCAGCGACGCTTCACGTGGGCATTGTGCTTGTGTGCTGAGGAACAGCAGCTGCCTTGGGACTGCTTCTGCATTTCAACAATAGTTATTTTATTGGACTCACCCTCCTTTCTCTGGTGCAACTCTGTGACCCAAGTTTGATAATATACATCGGGTTCAGTTTTCTTTTGGATTGTTCTGTTTAACACATTACAGACAACTAACTGTATCGGCTCATAGGTACAGTATAATGTTACATTAAGAGGTATACTATATACATGGTGTAGTGGTATATTGAAAAGATGGAGAAGTACAATCTTTTTTAAAATGCTGCTTAACCAAACAAACAGTCTTTACACCACGTCTGAGTCTATTAATCCAGTACTCAAATTTGTCAACATGCTCTTGTGATGCGTCAGTGCCTGCAACCATGGGCTCCTCCTGTATACCGAGGCACCAACAGTCATAATCAAGGATGGACCAAAGTAAGTAAGCAGGCAAACAAGACTTTTATTGCAAAAAGTGCAGTGTTTATTTATTCCAAACGTACTAATCTGTAATCCTGAGATGGTTTATCGTGTGATGGGTACAGCAACGTACTGTATCAGTTCATGCTCCCAACCTTAACCTTAAATAGAAGAATCAAAAGTGCTAATCAGATAAATAAAGGTGTAAATAAATAATCTTCATAAACACCAATGCTTTCCATGAGTGAATAATACATAATTAAACTCCACTTAAAAACAAATCTTTATTGTACCCTGCTAATTAGATCTCAGGGAAACTGTTTCTGAAGTAGCTTCCCTACAGCTTCTGGGCAGTAGACTGAAGTCGATCCATCAGCCTTGCTGAAGACCCAAAGACTTGCTCCACAGCTTAGGCTCACTCACAGCCCCACCACTGCCTCTATGTCTAAGTCCTTCCCTTGCCAATCTGCCACCTTCATTTGTCTCAGCAGAGCATTACCAGGAGCCCCCTCTGCTGCAGCGCCACACCATCTCCTCTGGTTTACTTTGCTGCCAGAAGAACTGACACAATGCAGCTCCTGATCCTCCTTCCAACTGTCGCCACTACTAACAAATAGCTCAGCAGTGTCGATGCTGTCTCTCCTATATACAGTAGGTATACACACAAACACAAAACTAGTTTCACTCAAATTGTGTATTTTGGTTTCACCTCCCTCCTGTGCTCCGTAGCTCCCACATTGCCATGACACACCATTACAGATCAGGGCTTGTGATATAAGGCTTTTATGCAAGCTGCACTTTCTAAAAAAACTTTTGGTAAGCACTGGAAACAATTATTAAAAGTGCGACATGCCCCACCATAGCTCTGTGACAAACTGTCATTCCATCCAGGTTTTACTCCCAAATTTTGACTGGAAATGCAGGAAGTGGCACATGGTGAACCCAAAATTGGATTGAACAGTGAAGATGGATGGATGAATGAATGGAAATTTATACTCATCACTATAATAATAAATAGTTGGATAGCATTACTACCAGTACTGAAGAGACATTTCCAAAGCAATTTGAAAAACACAATTTGTTCAGCAGATTGTCAGATATATGCCACTGCCAAGAGCAAAAAATAGTTAATTGGATACTGAGAACAGATATTTAAGGAAAAAAAACGAGGACAGATCATTAAGTGAGTTCTTAAAAAAGAAAGAAAAAAACATTTAATAATAGTTGTATGATACATATCTTTTATAAAATCATACACTGATCACATTATTTTTTCTGATCTGACTACATTTAGCATTAATCAAAAAAAATGACAGTCTAAAATAATGTGAAAATGTGTGCTGCTCAAACACATTCTGTATTCCAAATTACCAGGTCAACTACTTGTCACCCCTATAGCAAACCTATCCATCAAACAATCACACCATGATAAGCTCCATATGCCCCACCATCCTGTTTTAAAAAAAACACGGAATGAGCAAACATCTGTTTATGGCTTGTTTACAACCCAATAACCTGACCTTAGACTTCGGTGGATGTAATGCTGATAAACAGCAAAGCCCCACTGCGCAGAAGTTACAGGTTTTAACGTTTGTAATATCTACTGTATGAGAACATTATTATATTACTGGACAAAGACAGAAACATTCATGCCTAATATTGTCACAGACAGGGTGGATGCCTTCTAAATGTGAGACTTTTTCCCACACTTGGTCTTGTTGGTTTGGGATCACAGACACTTAATCCTAAGCACAAGCGATCATGGCTGACTTCTAGAAATCAGTGCCCTACAGCACTCACCAAGATGTATTTAAATCAATGAATTTGTTCCTTGCAAAGAATCTACAAGAACCAGGAGAGTTAAAACAAGTGACTTTGATAAATATTTCATTAAGAGCAATTATCGATTCAGTCTGCAAGCAGACACTTACAAAAACATTTAAAGACATTTTAAGACAAATAACAAAAGGCAGGAGAGTGTGAGAAGTGTATGATCCTTCTGTTAAATTAAGTCTACCTTTGTTTTAAAGCAGTGCAGTCAAGAAAAGAAAGCAAAATGATTACCAGTAATCAGAGGAAAATATATCAAATGAGCGCTGTCCAAGAAAAAATAGCTTGAAAGAAAACCAAAAATACTGTACATGTTGCATAGGAAACGGTTCATTTGTTAAGCATCACAAGATTCCTACCAGTAATAAACGAGGCATACAACAAATGCATGTCGGTGCTCATCCATATCATTAAAAAAGCACATGAATGAATAATCTTATAAACATAATAAACAAGGGAAAGTGGATGTATTCTAAAAAGGGAACGCGACCACAAGGCAGCTATAAATGAAACCTGTAATTATATACTGTACCTTACATAGGCTGGAGGATGTGTGGAGGTGGGTGGATATCTGCAATTGGAGTAGAGAGGAAACTAAAGCAAATTTTAGGATTTTGTTTTCTTTCCACTAACAATAATTAGAACCACAATATAACAAATTACAAAAATATTAAAGTTAATGCAGTACTTTAAATATTACCTTAAAAAGAAGTTAGGGTTAGCAGCAAATTTAAAAACGTCTTTATAAACAAATGACAATTATTTGGAAACCTTTAATAACATTAGGTATACTGGATTTTATTTAAATTAAATTTCTTTCGGTAAAAAAGGTGCCATGATTTATAGAATGTAGGTATCAAATGTGCTTTTTTTAAACTTTGGGAACTTGTCCTGAAGGTCAACACCTTTCACATTTAATAGAGGGTGCAATTTACTGAACTGCCTAATAAGCCAGTGCGGATGATGCAAAGGAAATGGTTAGCATGAAAGGGAAACCATTTAACAACATTTGCACGTGCAGTCAGTGATTCAGAGCTCTCATGGTGCTCGCTACAGAAAAATTAGCAAGCCTGACTTATGCTGCTGAAGGCAGGTGTTTCACCATTATGCACATTTGATAAACATCTGGTGTCCAATAAACTCACTCTCCGATTTCCACTCCCTTTCAAAACAAAAAAAAAACTGCATGCTTTATTATTGTGCTTGCTGGAGTCCGTTCATTGCATATATTCTTTTCTTACTTCCATTGTTTCTTAAAGAACATGGGCAAAAATATGCCTTCAATTGTGCTAATTCATTCAAGGATCTGGGAGGCTCTGAATAAATGAGAAGCAGTCATCCTTACTTTTTCACCACTGAAATGTATGTCTCTTGAAAGCTAAATGTCATTTAAATATAAGTAGTTTTAATTACTTTGTGTTGCTTTATAAATATTTACACTACAGACATCATACACATTTTTTTCAAACAGTGTATTCCATTCCTAGTAATGGGTTGCAAAATGGAGCAAATTACAAGTACATCATTTAAAGCAGGAGGAGGGGGATCCAGGTCGTAGAGCTCTGCAGTGGCTATTGCCCTTTGTTTCAAACAATTTCTCAACTAGCAGCAAATTACTTTTGGATGATTATGGAACAAGTTATATAATTAGATATCTCTACTTAGAATTCTGTGACAGAACTTACTTTAACACTGTAAAAATGCATATAGAAAAACTAGACAAATAAACTTCAAATGGGAGTTGTTTTGCTTGTATTTAGCAAACAAATCTGCCAAAGGGGTAAGCAATATTTACTTGAAAAGAGTTGTTAAAGTAAGCTGAATAATTACAATTAGTAAATAAAAATTTTTGGATAAGTCAATCATTCTTCCAATAAGGAAAATTAGATTTAATGTTACAATTTAAATACTTTTCACTTGTGTGTGTGTGTGTGTGTATATATATATAGGGGGGGGGGTATTGGGTGTAAAGTCTTCTTTATTATGAATACGTTCTTCTTAAGTTTTCATATGCTGGATTTATGCCTAAGTGTCTGTTGATGGCATTCTCATTTGATAGCCAGGATTTGGCCAGCTCTCTGGCACTTTTCGTACTGGCCTTGAATTTTACTTGTACATTGTCCCAGTTAAATGTATGTCCTGTTAATTTAGTATGCGTATAGATCAATGATAGTGAGTCCTTTCTTCGGACGGCGTTGCAGGGTTCCTGTATATGTGTTGCCATTCTTTTTGAAGTTTGTCCAATGTATACCACTGAGCACAAGCTACATGGAATGCTGTACACTGCGTTTTGTGTTTCTGCTGTCGATTTCTTGTTTTTAGTATTGAAGAGGACCGTGCGCAGATTGTTTGTGGGTTTGTGTGCTGTTCTGATGCCTGACTTGGCCAGGATGTGCGCTGCACCTTCAGACACCTTGTGGTGATAAGGGAGTGAGTGCAAGTCAATTGTTTGTTGAGTTTTTTGGCGTCTTCTGTGTAGGCTTCGATTAATGAATGTTTTTGAGTATCCGTTTGAAGTGAAAAGATGGAAGAGATAGCGTCTCTCATTCATTTTTGTTTCCTTCGTATTACAATGGGTGTGGACTCTTCTGAATAGAGTTTTAACACAGCTCCGTTTATGAGATATCGGGTGGTTGCTGGTGAAATGTAATATTTTGTCTGCGTAGCATTCTTTATGGTAAACACTAGTGGTCAGGGGGGCGTCATTATTTTTTTCGATGTAGATGTCCAGGAAGCTGATGTGTCGGTTAATTTCTTTTTCCATTGTGAATTGGATTGCAAGGAATATTGTGTTGATGTGGTTGTAGAATTCATTCAGCTGATCATTTTTTAGTATGACGAATGTGTCGTCTACGTAGCGTATCCAAATTTTGGGTGTGAACTGGGATAGAGCCACGTTTTCAAATAGCTGCATTACCAGTTCCGCTAGAAGTCCTGATAACGGTGATCCCTTTGGCATGCCTTCTTTCTGAGTGTAGTATTTGCCATTGAAATGAAAGTGAGTTTTTTGGCAAAGTGATATTAGGTGCATTATGTCTTTAATGGACAGTTTGGTTCTTCTCTCTATGGTGGGGTCGCTTTCCAGTCTCATTAATAGTGTTTCTGTGGCCAGATGAATCGGTATGATGGTGTATAGCAACACAACGTCAAACGAGACCATGATCTCGTCCTTGGCGATGGATGCATCTTTCAAGCGCTGTAATGCCAACTCGGCCGAATCCTGGTTATCAAATAAGAACGCTATCAACAGACACTTGGACATAAGTCCAGCATATGCAAACTTAAGAAGAACTTATTCTTAATAAACAAGACTTCACACCCAATACTCCCCCAGGCCACACTGACTTAGAACCACCTCCCCCCTCAACGTAATTTTTTACTATATATTGCCTTTGATTCTTGTAAGTCTAAGCATTATCCTCTGATGATGACCCCTGGCAGGGGTTGAAAGCTCAGGAATAAAAAACTACTTTTGATATGCGATTCATTTTCTCCCTTTGTGGATTTCCAGCTGCAAATATGCAAACCGTATCACAGACCTTCTCTTCCATATATATATATATATATATATATATATATATATATATATATATATACACACATACACAGTACAGGCCAAAAGTTTAAGCACACCTCCTAATTCAATGTGTTTTCTTTATTTTCATGACCATTTACAAAACTCCATCACTGTCCTTCTTGGTCAAATAGCCCTTACACAGCCTGGAGGTGTGTTTGGGGTCATTGTCCTGTTGAAAAATAAATGATCGTCCAACTAACCTGACTTCTGCACAACACAACTGCTGGTCCCAACCCCATTGATAAAGCAAGAAATTCCACTAAATAACCATGATGAGGCACACCTGTGAAGTGAAAACCATTTCAGGTGACTACCTGTTGAAGCTCATCGAGAGAATGCCAAGAGTGTGCAAAGCAGTAATCAGAGCAAAGGGTGGCTATTTTGAAGAAACTAGAATATAAAACATGTTTTCAGTTATTTCACCTTTTTTTGTTAAGTACATAACTCCACATGTGTTCATTCATAGTTTTGATGCCTTCAGTCATGAAAATAAAGAAAACACATTGAATGAGGAGGTGTGTCCAAACTTTTGGCCTGTACTGTGTGTGTATATAATATATATATATATATATATTGTGGGGTACAGCCGGATGGGCTCCAGGTGCTTCCCGACACTCCCGTGCGGACACTCCCCTGTGTGGCGGAAGTGTCGGCTGTGCACCTGGAAGCACTCCGGGTGTCCCCAGTCTTCTTCCCCCCAGCACTTCCGGGTGTGGCGGAAGTGCTGAGGTCCAGGGCTCCAAAGGCATAGGGGCGCCCCGTGGCGGTGACCATGAGCTCCTACAGGGTCCGTTCCTGCAACACACAGAAAAACAGGGGCAGAGCCGCTGCCTGGACACCACCACCAGGCGTCGTCCTGTGCCACGCACAGGCAGTGCTCCCCCCTCTAATTGGCACCCCATGACTTGCCTCTTCGGCACCCCTCCATGGATTCCATGTACATCAGAATGTAAATATACTATAAATGCCAAACTCACTCAGCATTTTATAATTTAAAGTTTAGTGCCTTCACCATTTGGCCACACTGCTTAGTGGCTGATTATTTTGAAGTTGGAACTATAAAGGATTTGGGTGGGCAAACAAAAAACTGTCATGTTCAGGCTGTAGGCTGCAAACTGTTTTATTTATTTTTATTAAGAATAACATTAATTATTTTTAGTTGGATTATAAACTGTTCTTCAGGCTGTAAACGTACAGGACAAGGCATGTATAAAATGCTCTTCATCATATCCAGTTCAGTGAACAAATAATTTACAATTCAGACGAGCAATTAAAGCAAATTTGATGTTCATTAAAGGGCTTCCTCCCTGGTTACTCAAAGAACCTGCTTGGATGAACATTTAAAATAGTAAAGTCAGTGAATGTCATTTAATTCTGAAAAAAAAAATATATGCAGTGGTAAAGAGTAGGTGATTGTGGAAGCATGATCTATTCATTGGTAATTAAAACAACTGGCATAATAGACAAGAGTGTGTGAGAACTCTACAAGCAAAATGTAATGGTGCAAATTCAATCTAAATATTTTTTATTGTTGACATATTAAAAATTGCCCCGATAAATGCTCAAGTCAAATGTGAAGGACTGAAAAATAAAATATTGTAGACAGGTTTGGTTTTTTTTTCTTTCCAATTTTCTTTAGTCACCATCAGGACTGCTATTCCTCTAGTAATACTTACTCAGTTATTTCTATTTGTACTTCAAAATTAACTAAACATCAAGTGAGAAGTTCTATTCAAATAAAAGGTCATAGTCATTATTATTGTTTATCCATATAGGATTTCGGAAAGGTCACAAGTCATGGACAGTTCTAGCAATATACAGCTGCCGAATGCCCTAAGAGACGTAAGAACCCTAGCAAATGATATATAATACAGACAGATCTGGGTAGTTGAACAGATTTTGCCATCTGTCACATAACATTTTTTTTTCTTTTCGCTTGAGAAAACTAATATCAGACATGGAAGAAACCTAGATATTATCTTACTATTTTTAAGATTTATATTGGGATGCTTTATTTGTGATTTGGTTTGTGTTGTGAGGTTTACGGCATCATTGCTTTTCAATTTCCTGGTCCCGGCACTACAGATTACAATCTTTCTTAAAGACGCAGTAAAAATTGAGATTTAAAAAGATTGTTTACATATTTTCTTTAAGAGATAGTCATGCCTTGTGCAACAGCATCACTCCTGATATCATTAATCTATATTTGATCATTTGATTTTTTTTTCATTAATATGACACTGTTATATTATTCTGCCCCTTTAAAGATGTTTCAGGCAGTTTCTTTTTATGGGGGTGCAAATGTGTTTTTTTGCTTTAAAAAAAAGATCTGTCTGCAAATATTTGTGAGAAAAGGGAAATAAGAGAGTGTGTGTGGTCATATATGTATACTGTATACACTGCATAAATATTATAGTAGTGGGTGGCCTAATTAGAAAGGGGATTGCAGGCTGGAAAAGCTGGCAGTGGCAAAACTTAGAATGTGGTGTAAAGCAAGTTCTTCCACCGTAGACACTTGTTGACATGTCTGTGCTAGAAGAGAAGACCAGGATTACTTAGGGACAGCATAGTTTGTTTGTGTGCTAGGTGCCCTAAAGGGAAGCAGATATGGGTACCTAAACAAAGAAGACAAGCAGTGATTATCCTAGGTGCTAGAGAGCCCCTAAAGTTTACAATTAAATATTTGGCTGACAACTTTATCCAAGTCTACTTGTGACATTTCCTATTAAATTGGTTACATTTCTTTTGTTTTCCAATTGAAGTGCAGGCAGGTGAAGTGACTTGCTCATTGTCACATACTCTCAGTAGTGGGCTTTAAACCCCAACCTCAGGGTCTGATGTCCTGTGCCTTAACAGTGATGCTGCTCTGCCTGACATTAGTCTAATGTAGAGTGTGTGGATAAAAAGGTTTGTCAGGAGCTTACAATATGTCCTGGTGGTAATCAGAGGAAACATATGATTCCAGACTGTTTTGGTAAGTTACCAAGCACTATTTAGTGTCAGGATACAGTCCCAGAGTACAACCTGGCCCTTTAAGGTCAACAGAAGTGGGAGTTGTAGCCTGGTATCCTTGGAGCAAAAATGGTGCCATTTCTAATCTTGGTTGGAATTTGGGTTCATTGCTAGAGTATAGTCACCTGCTTAGTGAGGACTTTAAGTGTGGAGTCTGGAGGTGAGTGGGGACAAATGCTTGACTTTTGGGAGGCATAGAGGCCAGGGTTTAGAAACACCATTGAGAAGTGGAGGGTTAAAAAGAGAATACTTTACTGGAGTACTTTGTGATGGGAGAACAGTCAATATACTCCACCCATTAGCGAAGGATACAAAACATGGGTAGAAAGGTCCCAATAGGTTGTAGTATTTCTTTTATTTTATTTTATTTTGTCTTATTTTTCTTTCCATTCATCCATCCATTATCCAACCCGCTATATCCTAACTACAGGGTCACGGGGGTCTGCTGGAGCCAATCTCAGCAAACACAGGGCGCAAGGCAGGAAACAAACCCCGGGCAAGGCGCCAGCCCACCGCAGTGTCTTATTTTAATTCAGTTCATTTCTATCTTGGTATGCAAATACATTACTGAAATCACTAATATACCGTAACAGCTGAGGTTGCAAGAGACAGAGGAGTGAAATTAGCCTTTTAACAGCAATTGCTGGTGAGTGGCCCTAAAAAGCACAATTGGCATCTTTAGGACTGTTTCCACCCAATGCTCAGGTCTTCATGGTGTAATGCACTCCAACTGCTTGTTTTTTCATGCTTGCTGCCCAGCTTCGCCTCAACCTGGAGTCAGAGGCAACCCATATGCCACTCTGTTCCCTGGCTGTCTGCATGCTAAGTGAAGCGTAGGGTCCAGTCCAAAGCTCACCAGCGGCAGCACATCTGAGCTGATGGATTTCAGTGGCCAGGAGTCGCATCCAATCAAAATGGACTTCTAAGTACTGTGTCTTTACCTGCTGCTCACGGACCACTTTATAGCCAGCTACTCCGGGTATTCCCACCACTCAGACAATCCACCACCACTTAAGGAGCAATGTCCCTGTGAGGTCTGAACCCAGAGCTCATTACAATACGTTTTGTTTTGCTGTACATTTTAAACATAATTTGTGTATTTATGCATATATAGTAGACGTTGTATGGTTTAATTAGCTATTCTTGGTATCTTAATTGTAAATATACAGCAACTTCAGAAATTTTTCCGACCCCTTCACTTTATACCCATTTTGCTGTGTTGCCGCCTTGTGTTAAAATCATTTAAATTTATGTTTTTCCTCATCAGGCAACACATAATTATCAAAACTAAAAAAGTAAAAACAGGGTTTTAGAATTTTTTTCAAATTTATTAAAAAGAGAGAGAGAGAGAAAGAAGCATGACTTTGACCCAGGAAATTTCAGCCTTAACTCAGAACTTTGGCTGAAAAAGTGATTACGGACTGAAGTCTTCTTAGGTCTTCTTGGGAATAATACAGCAAACTTCATACATCTGGATATGGGGATTTTTTGGCATTCTTCTCTGCAGATTCTGTCAGTCTCTGTCAGGTTAGATGGAGACCATCAGTGGATAGCTATTTTCAGGTCTCTCCAAAGATGTTTGATTGGGTTCAAGTCTTGACTCTAACTGGGCCACTCAAGAACATTCACAGAGTTCACCCTAAGCCTCTCCTGTATTGTCTTTAATTTGTGGTTAGGAGCATTGTCCTGTTGGAAGGTGAACCTCTGTTTAGTCTTCCCTCAACCCTGTATAGAAAAACCAGCCCTATAGCATGATATTGCTACTGCATTGCTTTGCCGTTTGAATGGTCGAAATGATGCTCAGAGCTGAGTCCAGGCAGTCCCATAGACCAACAAATCTTGTTTTTCATGGTCTAAGAATCTTATAGGTTCCATTTTGCAAACTCACAGTGGGCTTTCATGTGTCCTCAGGTCACTCTGACATAAAACCCAGATCAGTGGAGTGTTGCAGTGGTGGTTGTCCTCCTGGAAGTTTCTACCATCTCCGCACATGTCTGACCTGGTAGCCAGCTTTAAGAAGAGTCGTGGTTGTTCCAGACTTTTTCCATTTTAGAATTATGGAGGCAGCTGTGCTCTTGGGATCCTTCAGTATATAATGTTGTTGTTGGATGAGGGGAAAAAATATTTGAAATGATTTTAGCACAAGGCTGCAACATAACAAAATAAATTAAAAAACTGAGGGCTTTGAATACCTTCAGAAGGCACTGTATGTAATCATCCAGTGAAGAACATTATATAACATACAGTAATTACTTTTATTTTTTGTAAGTAATGAGTAACTTAACTAAATTACTTCTAAAACACTGTCTTTTGAAATACTGCAGTCCAACTGAAGAGAGCTGCAGGTGCCAGTCAAGAAATATTTCTTCAATAAACTGATCTTCAAGCAGTGGAACTCTGTTCTCAGTAGAAGTGTTAGCATAAATACAGTGCATCCGGAAAGTATTCACAGCGCATCACTTTTTCCACATTTTGTTATGTTACAGCCTTATTCCAAAATGGATTAAATTCATTTTTTTCCTCAGAATTCTACACACAACACCCCATAATGAAAACATGAAAAAGTTTACTTGAGGTTTTTGCAAATTTATTAAAAATAAAAAAACTGAGAAATCACATGTACATAAGTATTCACAGCCTTTTCCATGAAGCTCAAAATTGAGCTCAGGTGCATCCTGTTTCCCCTGATCATCCTTGAGATGTTTCTGCAGCTTAATTGGAGTCCACCTGTGGTAAATTCAGTTGATTGGACATGATTTGGAAAGGCACACACCTGTCTATATAAGGTCCCACAGTTGACAGTTCATGTCAGAGCACAAACCAAGCATGAAGTCAAAGGAATTGTCTGTAGACCT
>JANRMT010062813.1:11711382-11793692 GCA_026402145.1 Polypterus bichir lapradei | reverse complement strand
CAGTACACAGTGTATATATACAGTATGATGCCAGAGAGAATGATTGGAGTATGGCTGATTTCCTGTGATTTTTATGCACAAGGGTCTCTAGAGTTTACTCAGAATTGTGCGAAAAAGAAAAATATTGTGGACAGAAATGCTTTATTGACATGGAAAGTCAGAAGAGAATGGCCAGACTTGTTCGAGCTCAAAAAAAAGGCTAACGGTAACTCAGACGACCACTCTGTACAATTGAGGAGAGCAGAAAAGCTTCTCAGAATGCACAACACATTTAACAATCAGGCAGATGGGCTACAACAGCAAAAGAACACATTGGGTTCCATTCCAGTCAGCCAAAAATATAAAGCAGAGGAGGCAGAGGCTGCAGCGGGCACAGGCGCAACTAAACTGGACAATTAAAGACTAGAAAAATGTAGCCTGGTCTGATAAATCTTAATTTCTGCTGAGGCACACAGATGATGGGGTCAGAATTTGGAACTAATAGCATACATCCACACACCCACTCTGCCTTGTGTCAACAGTCCAGGCTGGTAGTGGTGGTGTAATGGTGTGGGGAATGTTTTATTGTTAATTCCAACCAATCATCGCTTGAATGTCATAGCCTATTTGGGTATTGTTGTTTACCTGGTGCATCCCTTCATGGCCACAATTTACCCATCTACAGCCTCCAGCATGATAATGCAACATTTCACAAAGTAAAAGTCATCTCAAGCTGGCTTAATGAACATGACAATGAGCTCAAGAGTGACTTTCCCAGTCACCAGATCCGAATCCAACAGAACACACCTTTAGGATGTAGCTGAAGAGCAGGTATTTTTAGCATGAATGTGCAACTGTGAAATCTGAAGAACCTGGGTGATGCAATCATGCCAACATGGACCAGAATCTCAAAGGAATGTTTTAAATATCTTTCAGAATCCATGCCATGAAGATCTGAAACTGAGCAAAAGGAGGACCTACTCAGCGTATACATACATACATAAATATAAAATGTGTCTGTCTGTCTATCTATATGTGTGTGTCTACAAACCAATGCAACTGACACAGGATTAGACTTTATTTTCCAAAATGTTTAATACTGTCCTACCTAATTATTAAAACAAACTAATCTGATAATGGTACTAGTTTAGCTGATCAGTTGTTTCCTCCCTTGTGGCTCATGGTTTATTGCTTTCTCGTTAATAAACCAAAAAAAAAAAAAAAAGTAAAACTCCTGTCAAGCAGGTGAATTAAAATGATGTAAAAAATTACAAAAGCAAGGTTCACTAAAGTCACTGCAGCAATACTTGCCTTTATATAATACAAATACACATAAAATTCAAATCGTTTTTAATTTCAAAGACAACAGACAAATAGCTCGTCTGCTTAAACCAGGAGCTCAATTAACAACAAAAATAAATTATACTAATGAATTTACAAACAAAAACCAGGAGCAGGATTATCCAACCGTAATTAAAAAAATACCTAGTACCGGTAATAATAACCACCATGCACAGTCTACACATACATTGTAAATGCAACAACTACAAAGTATGCACATGGCAGTCCTGTTAGTGAATTGACTTTCATTCCTTGAGATATTAGGAAATGTAAGGTAGTTGTCAAAAGGTGAGAACAGAGCAGCAAATCTGACACATTCATTGTCCTCGTATGAAATTCATTTGTATTGTCTTTTTAAAAAGATGAGGCACTGTTCCTGGCAGCTTTTCTTCATCACTGGCCATGTATCAATGATAACATCACAAACTGCAATCAGCCCGGAGTTAAACCGTCAACTCAGAGATGGGGAGGTCTGTGGGGGCAATGACAGCTGAATATCTTTAATTGTAAAAGCAGCCTGATATTTCAGATTGTTTTCTTTTCATGGACATCCCCTGCACACAGAATAAGACTCATACAAGACCCACACGTCTGACCTCCATTATGTCAAGCTGTTAACAATGTTTCCATTTGTTGTGGTTTTGCTGATAACTCACTTCACTACTCTGTAACAATGCTGACTTTCAGTCTTCTGCATTTCTTTTTCCTGACTCTTTCATTAAGTTCTGAACATCTCTGCCTCATATGCTGACTACTGTACCTCTCATTCCCATATCATATGGTGTTGTCAGTGACAACTGTAACCCTAATCACACAATGCTCATGACACAGCCTATACTTCTGATAGTATAACAATAATAACATAACATAAAACACGTAACTACAGACAATGAAATCTTAACATCAGTTTTTAGTTTAAGACACAATCAGAGAAATGCATGAAAGTTCAACACATTCAAGAGTACCACACTCCACTCTCATTTTCCAGAAGTATTTTTTAACAATAATTTTACTGAAAAATACACATTTTGGATTTTGTAAGCATATAGCTGGATAACAGACCTGTGGATTATAAGACATGGGTAACTTGAATTATTTTCTTGGACATTCTTAAATTGTTTGCTTCTGTTCAGCATTGGACCTCATTGAAGCCCTTTGTATCAGAATGTTTATTATCTCCATTTTCAGTGAAAACCTGATTAAACATTTTTTCAGCCAGGGTAAAAAACAGATTAAAAGATGATAATTTTTGGGTGAAACTATTTTTTCTCTACTTAGACGGGTTTAGAGCAGGGGCACTGAAGCCCACATATAAACGACATGGAGAAGAATTTCTGGCTTCAGTCTAAACATACCTCACTACACACCCACCTTACACTGTACCCTATCCAAGAAAAGGGGCTCAAGCTGCTCCCTCAAACAACCTGTTAGTTGGTCGTTCATCACAATATTGTTTCTGCTTGCATCATGTTACTCATTCTCTTCAGCAAATAGATTTAATGGTTCGATGATGAAGTTTCATGCTGTTGGAGGAGCTTTGTTACATGTTGAACATGTGAGAATTTCAGTCAATCAGCTTCCAGGCTGTGGGTGGAATACCGCTAGCAGCAGATAAGCTCGACTCAGATAAGGACTAAGCAGGGGCTTCTGACCAAGGTTCTGCAAAGCTGGCAGGTTGTTAATCCTTCTTTGTTTCTGCAAATAATCCTCAAATGCTGTTTTTAACGAAATGCTTATGATAAAATTAGATTGGTTTTGCTATATTTCCCATGTAGAGAAAAAAATGTATAGAAAGTTAATAGTCTATTATATCTTTAAGTGTATTAACATTTATATCCTTTAATAAACTGTATACTTCTCAGCTACACAGTATATTAAAAATATGAACATACATGTTAATTCTACTAAAAAGTATTAATGTATTTACAGAAGAGTGTCTGACAGCTCATAATTTTCATCAGGCATATAGAACAGCAGCAAAAAAATTTCCCGTATCAGAAGCATCAAGTTATCTATTTTCTTAGATGACCTTTTCATTACAGGGTGCTGGGTAGCTCAAACCTTGGCCAGTAGCACTGAGAACATTTCAGGCACCAAGCACAGCAGCAGTGTGGGATTCAAACCGAGCTACACGGAGCTAAGTGGCAGCAGCAGTAATCACTGGGAGGCTAGTCGGTGGAATACAAGGGGTTAAGTATGATCAATAAAAGCTGCTAGTGAAATAAACTGACCTCAGATCAACTTTAGCAAGGAGAACTCTAATTACTCAAACAAGATTAAGATGGCCAATGGAGTTATCAGTTAAATTACTTGCAAAACACATTTAACAATATATTTAGTTTTTTCTGTTGTTGCTGTGGATGTTTCAATCACTCCCTTGATTATTTTTTTTAATTTGGTCCAAGAATAACAACTTTGTAATTCAACCATTTGATTTCTCATATTCAATTTAACAGTGAAATTCAATTACCTTTGATACTGAATGCCGTTTATAGAAAGAAACACATCTATAGTATACTGTACTGAATGATACCACGATATGTTAACGTTTAACTCCTATAAATGTAATTAATTATATTGATTATAAGTGTACTCAAATGACATAAACCTAAAACCAAGGAATTATACAACACACGAGTTGTTTCTGGTTTATGCAAGCACACAGATGCACACTGAATGGTACAAGTAAACTCTTTCCTCAGATTTTCACAGATGTAGTCCTAATGAATCTCCACCTATGTAAAAGAATACCTCAAATGATCTTATAAATGCTATTTCAGTGGTCCTGCAGACAGGGTCCACGCTGTTTATAACTGTTTCATTTGGGAACAAGTGAGAAACTTAGCCTGGAGGGATTTACAAAACAAACAGTAACCTGTTCACAAATGTCAGGGACAGCTCAGCAAAGACAATAAAGGAAGATCACATATTGGATTGAAGGAGGAAGTAAGCATACTTGGAGAAAGATGTAATAAAAATGATACACAGTATACATACACATACACAATATATGCACTAATCGTCACAATAGATTAACACTGGACAAACAATCATTATAACTCACTACAAAAGCTTTAAAAAGATCTTGAAGTCCCAGTGCTCACAAGTACCTCTGAATGGTAATTTAATGCAGACTTATTATACTGTTTATATAAACGCCTCTCTAGCCTTCGCAGCTACATGAAAGCAGCAGCAGCACAGTGTGCCTAACAGCAGCACAGAGTTATTAATACAAATAAGCTGAATGCTTGGCAGCTATGTTCACTATTAACCATCTTCCTCTTAATGGCGCGATCAGCTAAGCTACCAAGAGAATTGCGAATGGAAAAGCTAAAACAGTAATGGGATATGCACTGTCAGGTATACCAAAACGCTATGCCCTCATCGCTATTCTAAACTGACAGTATGCAGATTACTTTTGGAAGAATAATAAGACAAAGTGGAAATAACATACATTAGTATGTTTACAGTTCAGTACAATCTGCATTGGAAACACGGCCACTAAAGAAGGGGTAGCTTATCTGCAATTGAACATAAAAAAATGAGAAGGCTGTGATACATCCATCTCCTAAATAAAAATAGGGATGAAGGAGTGGGGGATTTATAGAACTGAGAGAGGAAATGAGATCCTTGGACATATCTGTCACAACAATACTTGCGTTTCTCCTAACAGATATTTTTTATGGCTTTTGCTAACATATTATCATTCTCTTTAAAGGAATTATTGCACATTTCAGTATCTCAATGCTGTCAACTAAGATGAAGCACCTATCGATGTATCCGCATGTGCAGTTAACGTAAATGAATGATTAGCCAGCCATTAATCCTGAACCTTCATTGACTGTTCTTGAGGGAGATGGGATATATGCTTGCTCGGTAGAGGTTTTGAAAGGCAACTGTATTCAGTCTCTGTTGTGGAGCGTGAATTGCTCCTAATTTATTGCACATCTACACTTGTGTCAATTTACATATTTAGACATGCAATTTCTACTAAGTAAAGAAAAAGTTGAATATAAGCACAAAACAAGCTTATAAATATGGAAATTGTGACACTAAATTCACAATAAATGCATTTTTTTTCCAATAGCTGGAGTGAGCCACCCAAGAAACAAAATGATTGATAATTAAAAAATATTTATTTTTGCTTACTTTGACAAGTGTGGAGACTCCAGTCAGCAGCTTCCACCTTTTATTTTTATAAATAGTTTCTAGTGCATACATTTTTTAGACATACAGTTATGCAGAAGACAAATACTGAAGGTTACTATGGCCATGTTTTTATTAAGTTAGGCATACTTTGACACATTTTACTCATAATCATTTGTATACTGTTCTGTTATCTGTTACCTAATAATCAAATAACTTTGTTTTTTCATTAGACTCATTCTATCAACTTATCAGATGGAAATGCGATCAGGCCACACTCAGTTTAACTGAGACCATATTATAAGTTAATGTTTATGCAGCACTGTTTCTTTTTTTTTTTTTTAATATTAAGCATATGTCCTACATTTGGTTGCTTAAGGAGCACTAAACATTTTTCATTGAAGAACAGATTCTTTTTATTTAGATAGGAGATCCTTCTATCCACTTACAGTTCATGCCACTTGACAATTGCTAACATTGTTCTTTGTGGCATCCATGAAGTACAGCAAACGCCATGAATTGGCAATCCTTGTCCAGGAGTGCTGCAACATCAATTTCTTAAGATACAGTTGAGAGAGGTAAATTCACAAACACAGTGCTGTGTACACAATTTGCAATCTGCAAATTACAGATTTGCAATCTGCAATGAAGGAGCCCCCTTCAGATGACCATTATGCTTTAAATTAGGAAGGGGCAATCCTGGCCCTGGCAAGTTACAGTGGCTGCAGAATTTATCTCTAATCATATCCTTAAATTTAATGCCCATCTTGTTCTTAACTGAATTCTTTATTTAATCAGACAGTTCACTCAAGGCTTCAGTCCGCTGTCTCAGTAATTAATAATAATGTGATGTTCTTCCTGAAATTCATCAAGACACTTATTGCCGCCATGACTTTTATTTCACAAGATTGCTTTTATTTTCTAGGTTTTTTTGTTCCGTTGTGATTTACTTGCTTGTGACTCAATCTATTTTTTTTATTTTTATTAACTAAAAGGCAATTAACCCCAAATGGCAGATGACAAGGACTAAATTGCTAATCATGTGCCATTTTAACTATTTATCATTAGGGGGCTTTTTTTAAAGAAACATTTTAGAAAAAAAGAAGAAACAAATATTGGGGGTTGATAGATGGGGATTAATCTTTTGTAGGACATTTTGTTGATTTTCCCAGAAAAGTAAAATACTGACTGCAAGGAATTTCTGACAAAGTATAAAAGTATACCTAATTGAATAGCTATTTCTAAAAATGAAAGTAGTATTTTTTTTTTTCCAAATTAAAAAACTGTTTGGAATAAATGTCTGCTGTCAGTAACACTGACCAGAACCAGGAATGCACACCCTCAGTGAATACATGTTTTGAAATAGATAGATGGCTTGCTCTAATATATCACCACATGCCTTCTGTGGAAAAATCGCAATTCATAAAAAAAAGTGCTATGCCTTGCCCTAAGAAAGGTGGGTGAGAAATAGGGTTATCAGCGGAGGAAATGTAAGCTAAACTCAAAGTCGAAATCAGAGAGATGTCCTATCATTTGCTGGTACCAAAATGCTAATCTAGGAATTGTAGTAAGGAGAGAAAATAAATCAGAAACCATGTAATCTAAAACACAACAACTAAACACACACAAAAGTAAGACTGTTTTTGAGTCTATCAGCAAACTTGGATAATGACTTGTCTGATGCACCTCTCTTGATACTGCTGCATCAATGATATTAATTATGGTATTTCTGGAGGTGCACTCTGTAGCACCCATATATATAATAAAAAAAAAAAAAAAAACAAAAACACAAAACTGCAAAAGACGTGGCAAAATGATTTTTTATTAACAACAAAAAATATATTGATGGAAGCTGAAGCAGGTGCTTGGGAAATGATGTTAAAGAACACAGAAACATAACAATATGAGGATTGCACAACAACTTTCCTGAAATTAAATAATTTTTTGGTAAGCATTCATGTCACTTGAGTTAATCTTCAAGGTAGCTTCTATCCCTTTTCATAAACCATTAAATTAAAATTCAGCTTTACATGGACTAGAGGCTAACGTGTTAGCACTAGGCACAAATGAGGAGCCAGTCCTGGACAGGGCAGCGATCAACTGCAGGGCACACTCACACAATCATTCTCTCCTAAGGGAACATGTCTTTAGGCTGCTGAAGAAAACACGATGCCAGCATGTGGAGGATGTGGAATCCCCATAAAGTCAGTGACTGGCCAGTAATTTAAACCAAAGGCAGTGAAGCCGCAGAATTAACCACTGCAAAATAGCAACATACTGTATGAAGGAAGCTGAGATGAAACAGAACACTCATGGCAACATGCTGCAGCACATAGCAGGAGATAATATTAGCCTCAGATTCTTAGCAAACGCTGAAACAGTTGGTTTTAATGGAAATTAGGGTCTCTGGCACTGAGGCACCCATTTAAGAAATTTGCAGATGAAGACTTTTAGGTTATATGTAAAAGGACTAAAAGCAGATCTATAACACCTGATAATCCACATGACGCCACTGCTACATTACTTCTAACTAAAAGCAAATAAAAAATAGAAACATTTGGAAGAATTTGTAATAATAATGGTAACACATTAAACAATTTTCTCAATTTATAAAAAAAGTCATCCATCCATCCATTATCCAACCCGCTATATCCTAACTACATGGGGGTCTGCTGGAGCCAATCCCAGCCAACACAGGGCACAAGGCAGTCATCACCACTGAAATTCATGAAGAATACAAATTTAACTTTGCCTTAAATAATTTTAAAACAGACTAAAAAATGAGTATTAAATATAACACTCCACATCAGATGTGGGCATGCAATGCAATGTTTATTTTGTTTTTGTTTGTACTTTCTCAAATTTCCCAACAGTCATAATAAAAATGCTGCTGCTTAAGCAACAGTGGTACTAAGTATTCCCACACGGAAGGCAACTGGGCACCTCACCTGTACTGGACTGCATTTTATTTAAGAATAACCTACTTAGGCCTACTTACGCATCTGCAAATTCCTAAATAACAACAATGCAAAAGACCTTTGTATGGCACAAAGCTGTAGATATGCCACAGACAAGTAAAGATCCATGATGACTACTCTGTGGATCTCTTTGTCGGTCAGTTTATCAGACTCCTTTGGCTACAAATGCTCCAGTCCAAGACTGTGATGAGTATCTTACTCAGCTGAAACACTGCAGCATGTTGCACTCAGTATTAGTTGAAGAGGGGGTAGGAAACCCATATTTAGATCTGCTTTTTTATTTTGTTGAATTTGAACCTAAACAAATAGCAAATAAGACAAATATTCCCACATATTTTTGTAACCCAGCATGACTTAGTCCTTCATAGACAATGAGATATCAAAAAGGTTTAAGGATAGCTAGAACAGTATTAATAAATTCTTCCTAAATTCTGAAAAACCTTTGGCCCCTCCTAGTACAGGAAACTTTTTCTTTTGTCTAATTTTAATTAAAATAACTCATTCTTTACTTATCAAGCTAAGGAGGGTGCATTGGGACTTCTCAAGGTAAGTAAGAAAAGACCATACATGAGTAGATATGGCATGTGAAGTGTTGGGAAAAGCAGATGTTTATTCATATAAATTCAACATAAAGGTAGAAAAAGTAACATAAATCAGAAAAAGAAAAAAAAAAAAGTTTTGAGTCTTATGCATAAAAAAGCAGGCAGTGAAAGAACCAGTAATTTAAACCTAAAAGCATATACTTCTGACAGAGATATTCAAGTCTTACAAAAAATTTACATTTTTTAAGTGAAACATTTCTTATAACACCCCATGAAGCCTGTAAAAGTAAAAGCTACATACATTTATTTCACAGTTATTTGCCACTCTACTCAAAATGAAACCTCACAACGGTGGGTATTCCAACCTATTCTGACTGAGGGTTGACATTGTGAATGGATGCCACATACTTAGTGCCCTTCTTTAAAGCAGCACTTATTTCTTCAGTTTTTTATCACTTTTGCCTATTGGAGGAAGGGACCAGGAGGATGAGCAAAAGGAGATGATTATCATCCTCACCCATGACCTGGATCTTCCCACATTTAAGTGAGACGCAACACTATCACCTCACCACTGACTCTCTACAGCTCCTGCCATGGCTTAAACACTCCAGAGCAAAAATAATTGCAACTGTACTGTAAAACCAGAGGATACTATGCATTATACAAGATGGGAGAGCTCAGCATAAACTGCAGGCATTACATTTCCCGTGTTACAATGTAAATAAAAAGTAATGGCCTTTCACATAACTGATATAAGTTAAAAACTCAATGTTCAACACAAGAGGCAGACACCGTGGTATGAAGAAAAGGGCACCGGACGTCAAAAACCCAAGGCTGCCAGTTCAGTCCATTGGCAGAGCATTTAATCTGTTAGGTGCTCCAGACATCACCATGTCAGAGGACACCTTCAAAGCAGTACTTGAGTTTCTCTTTTTTTGTAGTTCATGTACATTACATATTTGAAGGGGGCTATGATATCTGTTAAATATTTATTGAGCTTCTGTAAAAAGCTAAATTGCACCCTTGAGACAAAAAATGTTTGTTCATTCTGTCCATCTATCTATCTATCATTAATCACTCCTTTTATATCATTCTATCCATATACTATTGCACCTTAATAACCCCTTGGTTGGTTTACTGCATCTTTTTTTGCAAATGGTCTTCCTCTAGTGGTAGGAGGAGTAATAGATTTTTCCAACTGTATACAGAGAAAAGTGAAATTCTTATGTCTTCCGCTCTGATGCATGATCAGATTTATGTTCTTAAGTGGCAACACCTAATCCAGGCCGAACCAATCACATAGGAACCAGCCTGGCCAATACATCAAACGTATACACTCATATGAACACTCACATGGGACTCATCTCAAATTGGCAAATGTACACTGGATGATGAATGCTCATTTACTTCTAAGTTCAAAAACCCTAGGTCTGTTCATGGAGTCCTGTTGATAAAAATGGTCAAATCACATTCACAAAAGCATTTTGTCTGTCATTTAAGATAAGTGTTACATGCACTTTATTATTATTATTTTTTGGTTTACAGTAGCTCATTTCCATGACGAGTATGCATCAAACTGCACAGTCCATTAACGCTTCCAATGAATCTAGCTCCACAGGTATCATTCAACTGAATTCAATTCATTGAAATGTATTCTTATCAATCACATTTCCACAACAAAACCAATGGGCTTTACAACAATCACAAATATAGCATGGTTAATGTAAATGCAACATAATCAACGTGTTAGCAGACTGAGTCAACAGCATTCTGAAATGGATCAACCAGTAGGCAAATAATGACAGTTTTAGTTGAATACAAAGCATCTGATATCATTTGTGACAAAATCTCCACTCAAAAACAAACTACAAGCAGTGGCTGCAAAGATAAAGAATAAGGAAGAGACTTTGTAACAGGCAATCAAAACAATTACAGCAATTAATTGAACAACAACATGCACAGCCTCAGGAGCAGCTCGAACAGCAGTGTGCAATGCTAAAATAAAGAGTCTTCAGTCTTCATTTAAAAGCTGTGCCTGATGAAGATTCTTTAATAGTGGTAGACATATTCTTACATTTGAAATTGGCAATAACAACAGACTCTTCCAGATGTTTGTTTTCCTTTAATTTATCTTGTATTTAAATTGTCTTGCACTACACTTGGTACTTATAAAACATTCTTTGCGTGCTGGGAAAGTTACTCAGTGGGCTAAAATAGAGTAAAGCCGTAAAAAACACAGGCTATAAATTAGTGTGCCTTTGCTTGCTGTCAAGATATCCCCTACCGTGATCAAAAATGTGTTTTAAAAACTTTTGAATATGTTAAACAAAATTTAATAAACTCCACCTCCTTTCTGCTCGGGTCACAAATGTATTTCTGAAACCAATGTCTGACACATGTGCCTGTTGAGTGTCTTCAGTGCTCTGTCAAGGTAACTCCTCCCTTTGAACAGAGTACGGCGCCTGGAAAAAATGCTGATGTCACTTCCTGTTCTGTTCCAGAAGTCCTACCCCTTACACCTCACTGACTACTTAAAGACTCACCAGACCTGAACTTGTGTTTATTATTGAACTTGCATCTGTTGAAGATGAATCTAACCCTCAGAAGTGCCTTCTAAACTTGGAATCTTGAAGATAGGATGTCGAGTGTCCACATACTTCTTGTTGAATCATTTTTTAGACTTTTCCTTGCCCTACAAAAAGGAGTTACCATGATGGTTCCAAAACTTTTATCCTGCAACCTCTCCTTTGCTTCACCATCTACTATGAGTAAAAACCATATTAGTTAAAACCTACCACCACTGCCTAGGTTGCAACAATTTCTTTTTTTTTTAATCTCCTTTGCGACTTTTTGATCATTTACTTAAGACCATTACATTTAATACATAACATTAAATATCAGCTGTGGAACAGAAAAAATAAATGTTTTTCTACAGAATTCTCCAAGTAAAAAGATGACCTCTGAAAATAAACAAGTTTCTACCTGTGTCTGTCTGTACATCTTTCACCAGTAACTTTCCATCTTTTTGCCATTGTGGAATGGAAGTTAAAATCTATCGCTAGCTTCTGTATGAAAATCTGCATGTTCTCTGTATGCCTTGGTATTATTATAACAGATAAAAATAAGTGTGCTTATTAGGGTAGAGCTGCCGGTGTGGAATGCAGTTTTTGACTCCTCCCAGCTGCTTCAGCAGTGTCTAGATTATCATCCAAGTAAGATGCCAAGCGTATGACAAGTTTTCTGATAAGCTTCATTCCAAATATAAGACTAGAATTTATGCTTTCTTTTGTAATCAACAAATTTTGTAAAGAATGTTCTGTGGCCTTGGATGGAACTGATCTAATTTTTTCTAACCATTCTCTTTGAAGATTTTGTTATAAATGCAGCTGAACCCCCCTTGTTGGGGGCCTTCCTTGCATTTTCTCTCTGTAAGGAAAAGCCGCTCTGCTCACCAAGAAGTCAGAAATAAAGATTCTGCTTATTAGAATTGGTGTCTGCCTGCTATTTGTTTGAACCTTCGTCCACACCATTTTCCAGCTTCACCCAGGTTGACTGATTGCCTCCAAGTACAGCTGGATGCTCTCCCCGATACAAACATCCTTAACGTACCCTTTACGACACACAAGGAGGGATAGTGACTGAAGTGTACCTGTACACCTGTCCATTTATGGACACCCAATCTCTGTTAACCCTAACCTAACTTACTCTCAGATGATGGGGTATCAACACTATATGGGGATTTTCATTCTATTAACCCAATACTTCAAGAAGTTTTTCACCTGCTGCTTAACATAAATTAAAGCATTTTTTTATGCATAAGCAAAAAGGTAAATTCCTTTAGTATAAATGGGGACATAATTCTTTTTAAAAATGTACATCTTCAGCAGGACAAATTTACAACTTAATCCTTCATATTTGGTAAAGTTAGGCATTATGTGTTAAATGGACAAAAATAACATGTTAGCAAAATATCCATAAAATGCTGAGATTACTGAGAAGCAAAACCAAATGTGTGTATGTGACAATTCCATTATATTTAAATGTTAAAAGCCAATGTGAAGAAAAGAGGTTTATGAAAAAAATGCTATGAAAGCATACTGA
This sequence comes from Polypterus bichir lapradei, assembly GCA_026402145.1. NCBI lineage: Eukaryota > Metazoa > Chordata > Cladistia > Polypteriformes > Polypteridae > Polypterus > Polypterus bichir. The sequence goes on along the minus strand of JANRMT010062813.1, from coordinate 11,780,605 downwards.
AAAATAAAATCTTTCCTTACCAAACAAGTGTAAAATTTCATGAAAAGGAAAGGATGAAATTAAAAATAATAAAAAGGTTAGTAGTAAAAGATGACTATTAAAATGGGTGTTGGAAGCATCAGAATGAATAGGTAAAGAATCCACCGCCTGCACATTTTAAGAAACATAAAACTAAATTACATAGCTGAAAATGTCTGCTGACATGCTTAAAGGTAAGAAGCAATATGTATTATACAAATAATAAACCAATTTAAGTATCCCCACATGTCAGTAATGATGCCCTACCTAGAACAGCCTAAACACATCCTCACTGTGCTGACTGCCAGCACCAAATACTGTCTGAATGCCATTGGCCTACAGAATGTTGCCACACTTGAAAGCTCCATTAGGCAGCCTGGCATTCCTTCATTCTCAGCTATATTTCTGCACTGCACCTCTCACTGGCTCACACAGTAGTGATTATTACAATGGCACATAACAAGGTCACTGCATCGTACTTTAAATCATTTTACAATAACTGAGCTCTGCATCTCTATTAGAAACAAAAGCCATGGTTATTTACTCCAGCTGGGCTTGGCGTTCTGGCCAAATTAAAAGGGTTTAGTGTCTGAATCACCAGAGACAGAGGGCTGACAATAAGCTGTTTGAGAATTCATCAGTCTCACATTGACAGCTGGATGTCACAGACAGGCCCAAGGTCTTGGGAGAAAGGACTAGCCATAGACCCCAAAGAGGCCACTGGCAATTACAGTTTAGTAAGAATGTCACATACGGGGCACTTTCAACATCTTGTTCAGGACTTCACCTGCAAGGTCATGGGATTTTGTTGAAATGGTGCCTCTGTTTGTAACAGTGCATCTAGGCTAAATTCAGGATGATGATGGGAACAGCCTGTCCTCTAGTGTAACAACTAGTGCAGCACAATACATGGCAGCCAAAGACAAAAGGATGTTTAACTTTTACGTGAGAGATAATGTGCTGGTATAACATGATGGGGTGTCAGCAGGTAATGTATATCCAAATTTGTGCTCATCACTTATAACTTTATTGCAGTTGCTTTGTTGTATTGCCTACTTGTCTGATGTTATAAACACATTCTGAAGCCTAATGAAACCAGGTAATCATTATATATGTATGGCAAAGCTCTCTGTCCCTTGATTTGTGCTTCGCTTCAGAACAATAAGATATTTTTGAACCGGCTTTGCCTGCAGACTGATCCAATTTCTATACCCAGCAGTATTCCTCTCCATCTGTTGGTGCTGTCAAATGCTGGCAAACACCAGAAATACTCAATCTCCTCCCCCACCCGACATTACAATGTGCAAAACAACAATCCTGGGAACAAAAATATGTTGTGCCAGCAACTGAGACAAATGAATCTTATTCCCACACAATGCTAATGTCATCATCATTATTATTACAGAGAGTTTTGAAGTTTGGGATGCCAAGCATATTTGCATTATCAAGACTTGCTTTGCTGCTTAAAATAAAATGTGATAAGAATAAAACCCCCACACAAAATCAAACAGACTGAAAAAGAAAGCTACAAAAGATTGTAAAATAACATAATGAGATCGATATAATGCAAGGATAATAGCAATCACACATAAAAATTTCAACTGAATGAGAAAAAAAAAGATGGTGATGCTAGCTATCCATGCTTGGGTATCAACAAATTAAAAATTTTAATTGGGGATCTCCTATGCTGGGGGCAGATGTGAAAGACATATACAGCATATACAGTACAACATTAATCATGTGCTGGAAAGAACTGCAGTCACAACATCACTATCTAAACATGAACAGGAAGAGAAATGCCTATCAGACCATAGAATCTGACTACGATTGAACTGTCAAACTGCACTTCACTGGGCCAACGCACTGTTAAACTTCTATATCTGTTTAGTTGTGGGAGATGGTGAGGCTAGTGCTCATAAATCAACTGAGGAGACATAAGTGTGGGATTTTGCTTATCACACATGAACAATACACAAAACTGTTGAACGAACAGCAGCAAACCTGGAATGGTAACCTAGAGTAGGGTTGACCAAGTTTGGTCTGCTGGGAAGTTTCTTGTGTCCAACAAGACAAAATGATGCACATTTGTTAAAGGTATAGAAGTGTGCCTTTTCCTGGACAGCATTCCATTAGTTTTATATTGCCCAGGCGTGACCTTCTGGAACATACTTTACAGTCACCAGTCTCTACTGTAACTACCCACTCCCATCTTTCAAATATTTCCATGGGATGATACTTTCAAACAATGAGGAGACGTCTGCTGCAAAAAAAACTGTTTTTGGAATGATCAAAATGATGCTAAATCATTTATGCAAGTCTTCTGGCTTCAAATAAACAATTTTGAAAATGTAAAAAAAAAATTAAGAATATAAAAAATACAGTGACTCTGAATCCTATAGCTTCATGTTAGGCTTTATTAATCTTATCGATATATGCTCTGCATCAATACTCCAAAATGAGATGATAACAGATACTTAAGTCATCACCTCAAAAAGGTACGTGTAGACAGCAAAATGTAATTTTTGTAACTCTCCAAAAATGGAATCAACAGATGACATATAGCTGCATGATTATTGAAGTCAACATTTTCCTGCATTTTGTATACATTTTGGTAGAGTTATATGGATGACCTTGCACCATCTGGAGGATTGTCATGCTTTTCAAAACCTATCTGGTGTAAGAAATAGATAAGGATAGATCTTGTGTGATACACATTCCCCAAACAATTTCACCTCTGTTTAACTCTTGCTATGTTTTCATGACCTCTTATCTGGATTACTATAATCCATTTAGGAATGTTCTGCTTTCATGAATTATCACCAGTTTACGGTGAGTTCAAAATGCAGCCGGTCAAGTCCAGACTCATATCACATAGTGTGATATCATAGGAAATGTGTTGCTTTTCACACCAGCCTAAAACTTAAGATTCCTTTCTATAGGTGAACATATACTCCAAACTGTAGTAGTATATGGTATCTGTGTTAATGTCAGACTCAGAATTCATCATCCATAATGTGCCCACTAAGCAGTAAGGACTTTAGATACTTTCTACACATTTGACACCACTGGGATTGCACCTAATTTCGTTGTATTTGTTACAATGACAATAAAGATATTCAGATTCTGATTTGCTCACAAACTGTTGTTTCACCCAAAAGACTACACTATATAAATACCATCTACTGAGGGTGTCCCCTCCCACCTCTACTGACCTGTAATTAATTGACAAGCATGACATAAATCCATAGGTGGAGTAGCAATTCAAGCAAACTGCTCTATTTTCAATATAATCCAAGCATCTAATGCCATAAAGAAAAGCAGAATTAATATACACAGCATATAATCTGGACTCTTGCTGCTGCATCAGTTTTTATGATGAACCTCATTCTCCTTTCGGGTGGCTCCTTTCTTAGTTACAGACATTTTTTAGAGACAGACTCATAACAGACTTATGCCATTCTTGGATGAAAAAGACGACCAACTTTGTTACTGTCTGTTTTATATCTTCAATCTATTAGGCAACAATGTGCCAATCCCATGAGTACTGAGTCATGGATCCTTCTTATCGTCTTCTAAAGAAAAAACATTCAGTAAATTATTACAAAAATATGCAAACTAAAAGAGTATACTATTTAAATGGTCTTCACATTAAACTTTTGACAAAGAATGCCACACGTTAACCAAATTAACCAATTTCAGTAATGCCAGTTAAGTCTAAATTAAATGTAGTTCATTTTTACATTTTGAAGAATTGTGGAGTTCCAAAATGTACATATTAACGGGTAACATCAAACTGTACTTGTGCAGAGCTCCAGGAAATCCAGAATCATATCTAAAAATTCAATTTATAAAACTTTCTTGAAAAGCTTCCAGCACTGCTTAACTAATTTTTTCACTGTTCCAAACTTTTTTTTTTTTACTTTATAGCTTTCTTTTCAAATATCTGTTTTAAGTTCCATAATTCAGAAGACCAGCCCCTGTGCTCTTGTTTTTGAGCACAGCTCTTCCTTCATTAATTCCCATTTTGTTGCTCTCATAAATTTCTCTGCTGACATACTGTACTCTTCTTTTTTCCTGGTGTTGAGTCAATCAGGTTGATCCAGCAAAATTCTTTAAAGTAAACCATAAATCACTATCTTGAAGACCTTGGACAAGTGCACTCAAGATGGTGGCCAAGCCATATAGTTAAAACAAAAACCTTAAGTTTTATAAAAAAAAAAAAAAAAAAAACTGGCTGAACAAGAACCTGGACCGAAAGGTTTTCTGTTATGTGTGAAACTTTTCATTTTCTCCGTTTGGTGTTGAACAATAATGGATTTCTCTTTTTAATTGCACTTCCATTTTATTTTTCATTACACAATTTGAAATGGTCTTCTTTGATTTGGAAAAGAGTCTTGTGAAGATGCAGGCTTTTCTAGTTTCCAGTGCCACAGCGAGTGGCAGCCATTCCAGCAGCTCCGTGAATGACTTTATCTTTTTACCTTTTTTTCTCTATTTCACTGATCACTTCTACCACTTTTTTATGTGGAATCGCTCCCTGGACACTTTTTACTATTTTTACTACTTGACATGGATTTTTACACTCCGAGACTTGCCTATTCAAGTAGTCAACTTAAAGCACTGAGAAGAAATGCCCATGCCGGTGTGGTTCCCTATTTACCTGACGAGGTAAGAAGACGATATCGGGGCAGCTGAGCCGACGCAAAGATAAAAGATAAGATAAAAGCCAAGCAGCGTGCGAGAAAATGGCGTTATAAACTGTCGGTGCCATCTGTAATCCTTGGAAATGTGAACTCACTACCAAATAAGATCGGCAAACTGGCTGTGCTGGTAAAAAATGCCAGAACCTACAGAGAATGCAGCTTGCTGTGTTTTAGTGAAACGTGGCTAACAACTACCATCCCAGATGCTAACGTGGAGCTACCCGGGTTTAGCACAGTTAGAGCAGACAGAGACGCAAATATCAGCAGTAAGAAGAAAGGGGGGGATGTCGCTCTTTATGTCAATACAAAGTGGTGCAACTCTGGACATGTAAACGTTAAAATCTCCACTTGCTGCAGGGACATAGAACTGTTGGCCATAAGTTTGCGCCCCTATTACTTGCCCAGAGAGTTTGGACACGTGATTGTTGTTATTGTTTACATCCCCCCTCGAGACAGCGAGTGACATCATCCATTCTGCAGTTGCTAAGCTGCAAACGCAGCACCCTGAGGCACTTGTGATAATTGCTGCAGACTTTAACCAAGTGACACTGGATAAAACATTACCTGCCTTCCCCCAGTATGTGGACTGTAACACCCGGGGAAATAGGACTATCGACCTACTGTATGCAAAAGTTAAAGACGCATACAGTGCCACCCCGCTGCCTGCGCTTGGGAAAGCAGATCATAACCTGGTTCTGCTTCAGCCTCACTACAAACCAAGAGTGAAGGCGCTACCTACAACCACACGCTCATTCAGGAAGTGGTCCCCTGAGGCAGAGCAAGCTCTGAGAGACTGCTTTGGAACTACAGACTGGGATATACTGCTGGGGTCACATAGTGAGAACATTGAAGAGGCTGTTGACTGCACAACTGATTACATCAACTTCTGTATGGACATTGTAGTTCCAGTAAGAACAGTACGCTGCTATGCTAACAACAAGCCATGGATTACAAGTGACATCAAGGGCCTTTTGAACCAGAAAAAAAAGGGCTTTTAAAGGCGGTGATCAGCATGAGCTCAAGCGTGTGCAGAAGGAGGAACTCCGAGTCCAGCTCAGGGCGGCGAAGGAGCAGTACAGGAGAAAGCTGGAGCAGAAATTAAAGAATAACGGCATGAAGGAAGTGTGGGATGGGATGAAGATCATCACTGGCTGCAGCTCGAAGCGAGGTGCCACCATCGAGACAGACACGGAGAGAGCAAACCAAATGAACAACTTCTTCAACAGGTTTGACCACCCTAACCCACTCTCACCTCGGAGTACTTCATCCTCCAACCATCCCTCTGCTGATACCAGCATAGGTGAGACATTCCCACCCACAATTACAGCAGCACAGGTGAGCAGAGAGCTGAGGAGACTTTGTGCCAGCAAAGCAGCGGGACCAGATGGAGTATCACCACGACAGCTGAAGGCCTGTGCGCTGGAACTGGGGAGTCCTCTACAGCGCATCTTCAACCTGGGCCTGGAACGGGAGAGTCCCGAGGCTTTGGAAAACATATTGTATCACCCCAGTCCCAAAGGTATCATGTCCTAGTGAGCTGAATGACTTCCGTTCTGTTGCTCTGACGTCACATGTGATGAAGACCATGGAGCGGCTGCTGCTTCACCACCTGAGGCCACAGGTCTGCCACGCCCTCGGCCCTCTGCAGTTCGCATACCAGGAGAAGGTGGGAGCGGAGGATGCCATCATCTATATGCTACACCGATCCCTCTCCCACTTGGACAGAGGCAGTGGTGCTGTAAGAATTATGTTTTTGGACTTCTCTAGCGCCTTCAACACCATCCAACCTCTGCTCCTTAGGGACAAGCTGACAGAGATGGGAGTAGACTCACACCTGGTGGCATGGATCGTGGACTATCTTACAGACAGACCTCAGTATGTGCGTCTTGGGAACTGCAGGTCTGACATTGTGGTCAGCAACACAGGAGCGCCACAGGGGACTGTACTTTCTCCGGTCCTGTTCAGCCTATATACATAAGACTTCCAATAAGACTCGGAGTCCTGCCACGTGCAAAAGTTCACTGATGACACTGCTATTGTGGGCTGCATCAGGAGTGGGCAGGAGGAGGAGTACAGGAAGCTAATCAAAGACTTTGTTAAATGGTGCGACTCAAACCACTTACACCTTAACACCAGCAAGACCAAGGAACTGGTGGTGGATTTTAGGAGGCCCAGGCCCCTCATGGACCCCGTGATCATCAGAGGAGACTGTGTGCAGAGGGTACAGACCTATAAATACCTGGGAGTGCAGCTGGATGACAAATTGGACTGGACTGCCAATACTGATGCTCTGTGTAAGAAAGGTCAGAGGAGTAGCTTCAGTGACAGACTTTTGTCACTGTCCTGCTCCACTGACAGACTGAGGAGATCATTCCTCCCCCACTCTATGCGACTCTTTAATTCCACCCGGGGGAGTATATGCTAACATTATTCAAAGTTATTGTCTGTTTTTACATGCATTTTTATTACTCTTTAATTTAATATTGTTTTTTTGTATCAGTATACTGCTGCTGGATTATGTGAATCTCCCCTTGGGATTAATAAAGTATCTATCTATCTGAATGTATGGATGGACTGACTGAGTATATCTGGATGCCTACTCGTTAAGTTGAACTGATAGAGTCGCCTAATGGCACCATGCTTTGTCCGTGGTCTATAAGTGAGCTGTTAACTTTCGATCCTTATTTCAGTTTTGGCATCTATAAATGTTTATCTTTATGAGAGGTGTGGGTTTATTCTATCAAACCTCTGTGTGGAAAGTGTTCTGAAGATCTAGGAGCTAATAAATCAAGTTATGAAGATTAAAATAATTAGGTTATATGATTCTTCTAAAAATCTCAAATATCACTTTACAGTACAAAAATAATAAAATAAAAAATGAGTCAATCCTGGAACTGACAAATTTAATAATTTTGAATGTTGCTATCTTCGTTTTCCAAAAAAACTACACAGCTAATATTAAATTGCACATACAGTAAGCAATTTCACCCTCAGCTACAGAAAAACAGCAGTCTGACAGGAAAGAGAAGGAGAAGGTGATTTAACGGGTATTATCAAAATCTATGGTCTGCCAAAGCACATGTTTGAAAGTAAACCACATTTGAGTCTGTTAACTCAGTATATTTACCGAGTGCAACATATTTAGAAGAGATTTGTGCCTGAGAATCCAACATCTTTCAACATTTAAAGCCAATTATAAAACAGCATCAAATGTCTTCTAAATCCTAACTTGTATGAAAGCAGAGATGCACTGGCAGCCTTTGCCCTGCCAAATGAGTGGGGCACAGAGGCCCTTTTATGACATTCTGCCATGCTGGGTCTTATTTATATACTTGGCCATCTGTGTTCTCACTATTGGATGAAGGTCTGAGCCAAAGCTTTTTTAATTATGTTTTTGCAGTTCATATAATCAAATCTACATCTAACTTCCCAACTTTGAGTGCCAAAGAATATACTTTAAATGAATCATATACTGTATTTATAATTAGACCAGCTGATTTGAGATCATGTATTTAATCATAAAAAAAAAGAGTATAACATCATAAAGAAGCTCCACTTCATTAAAACAGTATAGACGACCAAACACTGTGTTGCTTTGAAGGCTACAGAATGCTCTCCACAGTGATGAGCAATTGCCAAAAGCACCATTGACAAACCCTGTCCTTGGTGCCTCATTTACTTTCAAGTGTTCAGAGTAACATTTCTTAAATCTTGCAGTGTTGATGGAAACTGTCAAATGTCAAGGGAAAACACTGATTCACACAAGAGAGACAGATCAAAGAGTTGAACTCTCAGTCCGCTAAAAAGCAAGGTCAAAAGACAACTGCTTTGGTCTTGTTAGAGAATTTGCTCAAATGCTGGACTCACTCCACAGATGTGGGAATTTTAAAGAAGTTTGCTTTTTGTTTTAATCACCGGTTACCTCATTAAAGACGACTTTGATTTCATAATCTTATAAGTCCCAGTCCTCTAAAGTATCACATTTTCATCAGGTACTAAATGTGGAATTTATTTTTTAATCAGTAAAGGGAAGGCATCAATATTAAATTATTCAACCAAATATGTTTTGCTCATTGTCCAAATTATGCATGAAATTTGATAATGATATCCATTCACCTGGCATTCAAGGGAAAAAAAGAGTTAATGGTTACACAGTTACAGCTTTGTTAAGCAACAGCAGATGTTGCTTAATTACTATTAATTGTCATAAAAGGTTATCTTATTTCTCACCTTCAACTGCTTGTTAAAGGTAAAATGAACAGGTCTACACTTACATAATTTATTATTAGAGCTTTAATTTCTATGGTTCTGACTGGATTAAAATGGATAATATTTAGTAAAAAGTTTTGGATGTCACACATACTTTTTTACTGACAGTGTCACATGTTCTACGAATAAATGCTGGTAGCACAAAGAACATGGATTTAGTGGGACCAAATGTTCACATTCAAATATTGTCCTGCATACAAAAAATGTTTGGCCCAGACACAAAACCACAATCAACTGGCTGGGCTGATGTTAATATGGCACAGATGGGTACATTTACCTGGGTACCAGTAACTGATTCATCCATCCATCCATCATTGAGGCAGCTCAATCAATTTCAGGGATGTAGGATTGTGGAATATGTCCCCACACCTCCAAGAGTGATGCAGGAACTAACACTATATACTATATGCTAGCCCATTCTAGGGCACATTTACAGATATGCCTACAATCACTTGCATGAGACCAATTTTGTGTGCATTAAATGAAACTTCAAGTTCAGGTTCTATTAAAAACATGGGGAGGTTCACATTATAATTCATGTTGATTACAGTGTTAAGGCATAATAAGTTGTAGTAATACATGCAAACAAGTCCAATGATTTATTTTAAATAGACCACACTAACTAGAAATTACAAACAAACAAGAGATTGTAGTATTTAATTTTAAAAAACAAGAACACAGAGATGGAGCACAACAGCACCATAGTTTTAGGAAACGGGACTGAAATTCCAGGATGGCTTCTGTCTCCTTGGAATTTGCAAGTTCTCTCCTTATCTGTGTAGGGTTTTCTACCAGTACTCTGGTTTCAATACCACATCCTGAAGATGTGTGCTAGGATAACTGATGGTTGTACGCTTGTATGTCACCTAAGATTGCCCTGAACTCTGTCCAGGGTTTGACCCTGCCTTCTACCTGATGCCCCCGTCAAAACCCTGAATTAGATTAAGAAGATTAGAAGGTGGTTGAACGAATGCTTAATATTAAAAGTTCACAGTGAAAAAGACAATGGCCTTTCAGTTATTTTCCAAAACAAGAGGTAGGTGTCCAAGTTATCAGTCAATTGAGATCTTCCCCAAATACAAAGGAAATAATGAAAAAGAAATTGTACCAATATCTGTATAATGAATGAGACTTGTCAAAAATACTGACCTTAGACATTATAACATGCTATGTCACTTGTAAATAAATAATTTTATCTTGTACTGGTTTTATCATACGATAGATTTAATGGCCATTTACTTCTTTTTTCTGTTTTCCTAAAATCAGAATGGGCACATCCTATACTATACATTACCAAATTGCTTTCTAGTGTGATGTGCATTATATTACTATTTGCTGCTGTTGCATTTTATCTTGTTGAGATATTACATTGTCTGTAGTATGATGCTGTTGTTACATTTATGAATATTACATCAAGACAAGTTCTTTGGAGCAACACTGCCAACCAGGTAATTTGGAAATTAAATAGGTGAAAGCCAAATTTAACAGAAATGTTTATAAACTTATATCATTGACTTGCAGTAATAACACTTCAGTTAAAATTATATACACTGAAGTGAACGTTTACAGGAATTCTCAGGACACTCACTCCTGGAGCCCCTCCTCACTCTCCTCAGCCCCTACAAATGTACCACAAACTGGACCAGGGAGTGAAACACCTTAGCTATTAGTGAACAGGCCTGATCAACTTAACTGCTAACTCTTTTAAGCAAAATTGCCCAGAGTTCTATATTCTAACATTTCCACTGCCTGCATATCACTTCACTCTACAGAACTGATAAGAACACTAGAAACACACATCTGCCGTTTGTGGGATCTAAAGCAGAAATAAAAGGAACATTTATTTTTAACATCAGACAGTTTTCAAATCACTTTATTGAGTTCAGGGATTGTGGGAAGACTGAGGTTGTCCTGGGAGCTTTAAGCTTGAAGTAAGGATATATTATATAAGTAAATTGAGGATTATCCTGATCTAAGCGACTCATTTCTCCTTTATATTTATAAGGCCTAAACTTTATAGTGAACATGCCATCTTTGGTTAAAATGTGTTCCATCTAGAAGCTTTTAAAATGTCTTTTGATTTTCTGATTATGAAAACATAATGGCTTCTTAGAAAGACTGCTGCTACAGTATCTGCCTAGTATAGAATATTCATCAAGGAATGTGATCACATTTTATAAATATAACTCCTCCGTCTCTGGTTAATCCTCCCAATCCTGCTAATCCCCATCAAACCCAACGCACTAGAACAGGGGCTTGTCCTTCCAAGGTGATTGTGGAATTGTTTCAAGTGGGATGTAGGAAAATGGTTTAATAAATGGCGGTAAGGCTGTGTTTTAAATATTTGCCCACCTTCACAATGAAATCCTTCTTCAGTTCCAAAATTTCATGCGTGTGAACTAATGAACATATTCCAACTTTCAAAGAATAGATTTCTATGGGGTCACATGGCTACCTCAGGAAAGAGGTCTGATATTTTCTGACCACATGAGTCCAAGAGGGGCAGCAGAGGAGAAAAAGAACCGTTTCTCTAGACACTTTCTTACAACATACTGAATGAATTTCTCTAACATCTTAACAAGCCTTAATGTGCTTATAAGCGTGATTCATCTATTTATGTGGAAAACACTTTTATGTGGTGGTTGAGCTTATCATGCAAGTATGATAAATTATGTACATATTTACAAAACACAAAAGGGAAAGATGAATTTATAAAGAACACAAAAAGATAAGATAGAAAACATAGTAGACCAGTTGTGTTCTCTTCAGGCTTTCCAAAATGACTGGGATGCTTTTTCCTCTCATCCACCTACCAAGTACCAAAACAAAAACAACACACACTGATTTCCTCACCTCCCATCTCTCTCTCGGTCATTCTTGGGCTATTCTTCCCACCAATAATCCTTCAGCCACACTAATCTCAAGTCTCTTAATTCACTTGCCTTCTGGCTTGAGGTGACTTTAAAACGCTCCAAGAGGTTTGCAGCTAAGCATAGAAACCTCAATTGGGATTTGAGATAAATCTATAAAGTCCAGTGCTTAGCAAGCCGAAGTGGCCTCTTGTGGCATCTGATGCAATTGCACCACCGTGTTGTGTAGTCTGTAAAGGGCCAGGCCATTCAGACAGGTTTATTAAAAATGCCACCAGGATTTGGAGATGTGTGGAACCATGTAACAAGGTGGAAAGCAGCAACATGATTTACTCTATCCTTAAAATGACAATAAATGCTCACTTCTGCTGAAATTGGACCTTGTTCTCTCCTCTACTTGCCTAGAGCCAGTTTGCTTTTCTGGCTGAAAACTTGCTTTTCAGACATTCCTGGTAACTACTGGGTCACCCACTCTCCTGCATCCTGTTATATTATTAATTTCCTTCCAGAACACAACTTTCCTTCCTTGCTGTCCCTGCCCAATATCTTTCTAGGAAACCTGAATACAGTATGTATCCAGGACTTACCATTACAGTGATCCTCTTCTTACATTGGCATGGACTGCCAGCGCATGTGCTTTTTTTCCTCTGTTGGTCTTGTCCATGTTCTTTGGCACATTTTCTTGCCTGGCTATACCTTACTCACTCTATGCAAGAGTAAGTGCACTTGAGCTCTCTTTCAGGACATTTACGAAGCAAGTTCAGTCTTAATCTCTGTATTTACTTTTAAGGCTCACTTTTCCTCTCATCCATTAAAAATTGATTAGCTGATGAATTCAAAGCCTTTTATAGACAGTACTATCTCAAAGCAGTTGACAGTGTTCTTGTTAAATGCATAAATAAGAGGCAGCATGAAAAAGCGACACATTTAAATAATAACAAAAAAGCCAGTCGACCAAAACAAGGCACACAAACTGCACAATGTAAAAGACTAGCTGGACTGCATGGGACTCGTCTGTCCAATTATACAAACTCTCTGAAAGCCAACGTTCTTGGAAAACAGATTACAGATTAGTGCATGTGTATGTTAGAAGTAAGCTTGCATTCATCATCTAATGCTGGTCTGGGTAAAGGAAAAAAAAAAAAAACCTGCTTCTGACAATTTCAAACAAAGGATTAACGGTTTTACTTAAAAGCAGTAGCTGGTAATTTCTAAACAAACAACACCGGCTACGCAGAAATCATAAATAGCATTAGTGCCCTTTCACCTATCCTCTTATACACATTTGCTTTACGCAAAGTTGTGTATGTTTACAATTTGAAGGATTTAAGAGTGAAATGTTATGGTAATCGGTTTTTGCAGCAGCATTATCAAAGGTAAACAATCTTTTAGTTAAACCCGCGCACACACGAGAAATGAGACAACATTTGATTTAAAACAAAAATGGTGTCATAGGGTAACCTGTTATTTTATACAAAGTGATGATTTGGCTGCAGAGAAGCATTAGCAAAAACTGAAAGAGAATGAAACACCAAAAAAAAGACTTATTCATTTAATGCTCACATTTACTTGTATGTCCTAAATACCTATTTATTCATTGTGAGAAGAAATGTTTTCAATTTCTATTTAGTCATCTCAATTAAAATAAAGGCTCCATTAAGCAAGCACTGTCAGTAAAAGTATCATGTCCTCAAAGGGCTAAAGACATAAGTGCCATGTTATTCTCTGTTACACTGATATTTAAACGCCTGCTGTTCCACTGATGTTTCCAAAGGGTTGTAAGGAACGTGGAGAACTACTCAGGTCTAGCCTAATGGATTCTCAAGAGGCCAGTGCAACAGCACTTGTCATGCAATTAAACAGCTCTGCCTGCAGATGACAATAATACACACGTGCATTGAGGACCTGTTAGTTTCAGGCAGCACAGAGGGTCCCTCTTGATCATTTTCATTAACTAGTGTAAACTGTGTCTCTTATAGACACTGTTAAATATGCAAATTGCAAAAGGTATTTTCTGTAGAGCACATACCTCTAAAGGCCCACGCAGAAGGTCCATCTGATCACCTACAACTTCCAGCGCCACATCAACAGAGGCAAAGGGACGGCTGGCCATCTGCTGTCTCTCCCTCATGAGTTGCTGTTAAGGGTAATAAAAAAAAGAAAACAAAACTGCAGATTTAATTAAGGGAAATATAACAACCTAATATACTGCTGTTCTACACAAAAGCGATTTCATTGTTTTGACTTGTTACATCAACAAATACCTGCGAGAATTAACACCACAATTTCACTTTTCTGTTTACTTCTGACAAACCTAAGCATTAGGGTCTGTTTTTCATAGTGGCTACCAAATTTAGCTGCAGAATGACACTTCTAGTATGGTTTACATATTTTCTTAATGCAGTTCACCAACAGACCACTATTTTTTTTTCTTCACCAAAACATTTTAACATGCCTTTCTATAATCATTGCATCACATGAGAGTCAAAAAACTATGAAATAAAAAGAATTAAAATAAAAATGGTCTTTTCATAGTATACATACTTGCTGATGTCTAAGTGTCTAATAAAAGTGCAAAGCTATAATCTGTACACCTTTTAACCATACATTGTAGAATAGAAACTATTAGTAGGACTGGTGCATGTTTGTTAGGGTATCAGCATGCAGAAGACAAAATCTGAGAGTACAGACAGTGAATATCAAAGTCCACGCACAGTTTACTGAAATTTCACTTTATGTTAATGTACAGACATGTCAGACCTTATCTCCATCTCTAAAAAAAAACCTTGCATATAACACACTTTGAGTGAAACAGATCATGTTATTAAAGATAAATAAAAAATAATTAAAAAATTAGGAAGGCATATTGATGAAATTAGTACTGTCCCCTAATGGAGCCAACATCCTGGGTTCGATTCCTGGGGCCGTACAACAATAAATTGAATTAAGGATGTCTGAGAATGCAATGAGATTAGAATGAAAAGTCAGAGTAAAAAAAGCTAAAAGGAAACCAACTTTGTGGCAATAACTACAGCTGTGACAGGGTGACATGAGTAACATTTACTTTAGAAAGCACTGAGTATTTATAAGACACAAAAGATAACTCAGCAGAGATGATCAGACTTTACTGGTGGATTCTAGTGTAAAACCATTATTTGTAGAGCCAGGAGTGAAGACATCTGTTATTTTGTGCTGTGGGATTACAGAAAGTTTGGATATGTGGAGTGGCAAAATAGCACTTTGAGCAAAATTTGGTAAGCCTGTGTGAGGATAACACACATTTCAAAGTGCTTGAGCCCACTGTTCCCTCACATTATCACAGGCTTTTTGAAATACCTTAATAAAAAAAACTTGGTAAATGTACATCAGATTTCTTTTTTGAACAATCCTGACAAGAACAGCCTATTCAGCCCAACAAGCTTGCCAATCCAGTTTCACTAGATACTCCAAAGTAACACTAAATCAAGATCTGAAGGTCCATTAAGTCCTACTCTCCACCACACTACCTGGCATTTTATTTCACGTGTCGATGAATCTTTGTGTGAAGATTATAGTTGTTTGGATGTTTGTGTTTATTCTTCATGATTTTTCATGGTTTTGTTTGTTATGTTCAGGTAAAAGTTATACCTCTTAGTGAAGATTAGCACAGAGAAAAGGCAATTTATGTTGTTAAGCAGGTCACGCCACATAAATGTGTGTGCACACAATGTAGATCCAGTTATGACACACGTGATCCATACAATTATTTCAATTTTGTTGGTGAATCCTTAATATGCATCAGCAGTGTACCTGGACTCATTACTTAGGTATTTATATGTGAAGATTTAAGGCCTTAGAACAGATTCACTGCCACTAGCCCCAGTACTAGATATAATGCTTTAATGTCAAAAAACTATTCTGTCTCCTGTGACTCCTGCTTCTCCATTCTTAAAAAAGAGCTATTACCATTTAACTATAATTCATGAAATGGGAGTGTGTGTTTATGAAGCGTAAGCAAAATTGTGAGTAGGGGATCTCAAGGATCTATAAAATAGTCTTTTTTTTTTTTCTGAGACACAAAACATCTTGTAATATTTTAACCTCGCTGTAACAGGACTATTCCACCTTCCTAAAAGTACTTGGTGACATTAAAAGTGCCATTTCTTATGATCCATTTACTTTAAGCAGATCATAAAATGGTTAATTAATTTTTAAATGCTGTAAACAACTGCAGCACACAAGATTTCACTGCTGCAGTGCCCATCAATATCTCCATCGCATACAGCATTTGCTTAACCATTTCAGTGCTTATCCATTCCCCTCTGCTAAAAGACTTCTGCTGATATTTTAATTAAATCAAACTTAAAAATCCAGAAAATAAAAAGATTCTATTTTCAAGTATTCTCAGTTTCTTTTTTAATTAATGAGGTAGCACCTTTGGATACACCTGACATCAATGAATTTTAAATGACTTATATGACTGTTAAAGGACCACAAGGTTTAAATGTTTCTCCTTTACAATGTAAATACAAGGAGATTCTGTGGGATCCACTTCAGATCTTTATAGGCCAATAATCATTACGTGAAACTGTGTCATTTCTAAATGAAAACTGAGGCGTGTTGAAAAGTACTTTTATAAGTCTCAATGTGAACAGACATCACAGCAACACTGTATCGCTCGCCATAACCCTGTGTCTTGGTTTATGATTGCTACACCTGCAAATATTCTCTTCAAGTGGTTTTAATTTTTTTTTAGTGTAGACAAACATCTTCATATACTCCAATACGAAATCCTGCAGTGACACAGCTGGATACCCAGGCAATTACCCATCCCTTCTGCGAAAAACACAGTTTTAAGCCTTGGTTTGCTCAGACACTACGGACAAATGTGTGTGGCATCAAAGAAAAAGGAAAAAAATATTTCACCTGTGTTATGTAACAAAATAAGGCATTTTTAAAATTATGTTACTGCACTATGGACAGCCTATACAGGTTTAAAAAGAGAACAATGCAGCAAGGCCACCATAAATGAAGCATGTTTTGTTCTTAGTGCTTAGTTTTTTATCGGTGGCCTTTTGAGAACATTTATCCAGCTGTAACAAACAAAAGTCGTCACGCAGTAGTTAAGTGAACATAACACTTTAAGACACACTGCTTTAAACATAATAAATGGTCCAAAAATGTATTTCATATAGCTCAACAACTTTTGACAGTTGGAGGCAAACCAACCACAAATCATACAGTGAAATTCTATTAGCAGCATTGCAAACTCCCATTTACAGAAGAATTCTAAATGGCCCATTAGTATCTAAACCAGAATCTTTGCAGAGAGCTTTAATCTTGCTCTAGACATTAATAAATAAAGACAGGTTCTGAGTATTACTGAGACTTACTGTACTAGAATCCCACATTTCCTAAATATGATTTTAAATTTCCATATTATGCTGTTTATATTTCAGCTGTATTGAGAAAGGAATGATATACATGCTTATTTTGTAACATTTTATCTCTTCCAGTAAATAGGAAAACTAAAGGAATCAACATCATTAAGACCAGAATCACAAAAAATACACACTAGCGCTAAAACCTTGTAAAATACTGTACATCAAGTTCATTTGAATGGAAGAAAGTTGAGAAAAAAGAAAAAAAAAAAAAATATATATATATATACTCAGCAAAAAAAGAAACGTCCTCTGACTTTCAACTGTTTTTACTTTCAGTAGACTTAATGTGTAAATATTTGTATGAACACTAAAAGAGTCAACACCATAAGACATAAACTAAAAATGTTTCACAATGTGTCCCTGTGTTAATATAAATGTAATTATGTTTTAGTCACTCCTCCAGCAGCTTGTCAGTATAGGATTTGCTTTAAAGCATACAGCATAGAGTGTGTCAAGTTCACCTTTGGCTTTGGTTGAAATGACACTCTGAATACAGAATGCTGCAGTCTGACTTTCAACATCAAATGTACTTCAAAAGTGAATGGGAACGCAAACCATTTTGTTGGTGAGTATACTCTGCATAAGCTAGTGCCGTTTCACAGAACTACGTAATTCTGCCCAGACGCATTCTTATTAGTTTAGCCTACAGATTCCCTCTGGTGATGAAAGAAACCAAAAAAAATCTACAATTGATAAGTAAAAAGCTAATCAAACCCAATACTTGTACAGTATATTGAATCACTTTACTAGCACTAGTTCAAGATGTTAGTATTACACTAATATACCAACCATGTAAAATGTATTAAACGAGGGTTAGCAAATGTGATGCTTTTGCCAAGTGTTGCCATAATAGGCAAGAGTATCTGTGGAGTGGCAGGTCTACAGCTTAAGAATCAGGAGCCGATTTTTAAATAAATAATTATGCCCCACAAAGTGCATGCTGCAATTGGGCACAGGTGGAAGCTCAAATGCGCTTTGCCCCGAGGATGGCCAGGCAATTTGTAGGTGAGTGCATGTGTCAGTCAGGTGCCTCATTGATTCTTTGGAGGGCGCGACACTTTTACACCTATTCCTGATTGTAGTAGTAGTAAATGAAGAACCCTGAACGGAACAGAGGGGGGAGAAAAAAGAAATGAACAGAGGTTAAAGGAAAAGAGAGAAGAAGGCAGGAGGCGGAAGGAGCCGGTGCATGTGAGCGAGCAAGCTCAAGAGCAGAAGAAAGCAGGCAGCTGGGAAGGAGAGCCCGTTGAAAGGAGTGAGTGGCAGATATCCAGGGGTTGAAGAGGTGACTGCTCCAGTTGAGTGGCTTAGAGAGCCAGAGTGATGCAGTGCAGGAAGGGGCGACTCACTGTGCAAGTCTGGGAAGGCAGCGGAGGTCGGCGAGGTTTGGACTGGGAGCCCCATTGTGAGTTCCATGGCCACTGGGAGCTCAGGCCTAGGTCCGGAGTGGGAGTCATATTGTAGCCATGGAATGGCAGGGACTGGGACCTGCAAAAGAGGGTTAGCTGTGCCTGTCAGTAAGGCATCTCCTCTGCTGCAAGGCCCCATGCAGGTTAACCAAAGGAGTCGTCAGTCTTAAAGGACACACTAGGTACTGTGTTTTGATAGAGAGGACTTCTGCCAGTGTTTTTTAACCTCCTTTTAATGGCTTTTCTATTTATTGGATTTTAACCTTCACAAAACACTTTATTTTATGGATTATTTATTTAATGAACATTTTGCACTGCACAATTTGAACACTGTTTCGTTTTTTTGGATTGTAATAAAAGCACCAGAGAACTTTTGCATTGTGTGTTGTGTCCTCACTTGCTGGTTTCTTTCTTGGAAACATTATCTGCGGTGGAAGGTTCAAAAGGCTCCCAGAGGGAACCAGTAACATGGAGCCAATCGACAATTTCACAGTATCATGTGTAAAGACATTCTTCACCTATGTAGCTTACTACTGGCCTCACTCTCCAATTGACGATGCCTTTATTGACTGGTGGATTGCTAACTTTAATTATCAGGCAGGCACTCAATATGCGGGGCATGAATATTTGGGAAGTGCAAACCCATCTTCAAGTGCTGAATAACTTTTCGTTTTCTACCATTAATGAGTCTATTGTAATTGTACATCTTTGCGTTTACTGAATTTTGATTTTTTGAAGTTTTGAAGGGTAACATATTGTTTTCAATTTTGCCTGTGGCTCATAGATTTAACCTAATGTTTGCATGTTTCATGTTTCAAACCTACAGCCTGGTTTTAACATGGCATCTTAGCCAATCTTGCCCTTTTCTGATATATGTTATTTTTTTGTTTTAAACATTTTCAGTTCTCAATTTGTCTATACACAGCTATCCATGGGTTAAAGCCACTACTGTAAGACTGCTTTTTTTGGCTCCCTTCTTTGTAACATGGCACCACCATGGTGAATTGGCTGTTTTGGCACAATATTCCCATTTGAGATTTGGCTTACTTACATGCTATATTACGTTTCTTATTTTTTTTTTGCCTTTGGGACCACAACTTAAGGTATTTTATTGTGGTTTGCATCCCCAAGTAGACGGTTTTTATTCTCCCTGGAAACATTTCTGAACTTTCCAGAGCAGTACTGAAATTTCTATTCATCACTTTTCCAATGTTAATGTTAATTCATAATCTAACATGATCTAAAAGCATATTATTTAATTATTACATAAGCGATAGTCTGATTCGTTTTATGAATGTTGTGTACCCTTGAGGTAAGTAACTACTGCAGAAATACAAACTGGATAATAATAAAAAATATACAGGACAACATGGTGTGTCACTAGTGATCGTTGCTGCCTTACAGCTACAGAAAACAAGGATGACATTTTAGCCTGGTGTCTATTGGTATGGAGTGTGTATGCTCTTACTGTGTTCTTGGGATTTTTTTCTCTAGGATCATAACTAATCCCATTTTATGCCTAATGAACAGTGGCATATATTTCACATCTGCATAGGCTGCTTTAAATAACAGAAGCCCTTGAATGAGACTGGTAAGAAAAATGTATGACTGCATATGACATGATGACTACAAGAAAACATCTATATTTACAGTACAGCATTCACTTGCCCGCTGACCCATTCAACATATATTTCACAAGTACACTCTAACCATAATAAGCTCTGCAGTGTGACTGCACCTGCCATGGTCAGGACTGACTAAATTTGGGTAGGCAATACAAAGTGTTATCTTATTTTGCTCCATAGGTTTACTTGTCCACCATTTGTGTGTGTTATTCACAGTGCTTAAAGAAGTAATTGTAGCACACAGAAATAACCTTTAATAAAATGCTGTCAATGAATTAGTGATGTGATTTTTATTAACATAACCAAACGTCAATAAAAATCTCAAAAATTACTCAAAACCTACAGTAAGTACAGCATCACCTCATTTCTCCTCCTTTCCATGCAGCAGTCAGTCATATAACTATTTGCTTTCCCAATTAAATAAAATTGTGAGTGGTCTCCCCTAGACTTTCTCGTATACTCAGATATGGGGATGGATAATTGAGGAGTAAACCGCAAGACAATGATTATATTTTTTATATTAAGTACATTAAAGAACCATCAACAACAAATTAAATCAAATTAATTATATATTGAACAATTATGATAAAAGTAAAGTTAAATAAATCAAACTCTGCAGCTGCATGAATAAAAAATTTGCCATAATAATTTCATTTTGGCAAACAATTCAGGTAAATTACCACTTTCATTAAGTGGAAGTGGATTAAAAGTTGCAAGAGACTTTAGAAATGTGTGTAATGTAATAATTGTACACAAAATTTCATTTACGTAAATCAAAAAATGTGTAAAAAAAATATGTATGCATTACCATTTGAATGTCAAACGGAAAAATAAATTCTCTTTAAAACTGGTTGTTTTTTGAAAAATGCAAAGAGGTAAAAAATGCTTAGAATGGCTTTATCATAATATGTTGTGAAATTATCAAGTTATTTAATATTTTTGGAGAAACGTTTCAGTTAAAGTACTACTCCCAGTTAGCAGAAATAGCTCAAAAGTTGATAGAAATCTATGTTTTGTACCTAATACCTAAATGAAAGTGTACTCCAATTATCGTGTTTACATACACACACACACACAGTATTTCCAGACTCAGGGAGGTCTAAAACTTTGAGATTCATCAAAATCTCGAAATCGAATTTTTGGCCGATTCCAATACTTTCCCTTTACTTCGTATGCGAGAAAGTAAAAATCAACAGTCTGGTACAATAGTTGGCAAAGCTGCCTCACGTACTGGTTCTGTTTGTGCAGTTTGCCTATTTTCCCAGGAACTCTTCTCTGGGGACATCCGTTTCTTCTCACATCCCAAAGATGTGAAGACCGGATTCGTTGGGGACTCCAAAGTGGTACAGAACCCCATTCAGTGTTGCTTCCTGCCTTAAACCCGATTTGGCTAGACCTGGCTTTGCCCAATAAGACTGTGTACGGAAAAATGAATAAATGAATAAATACAAGTTAAAATCTAGTTAATACTTCAAACTCATTTAAATAATCAGCTAATAGTAGACCATACTGTACTTAGAAAGACATCGGATATCACACAATGGTATTCAAAAAGAAGAAAAGAATAGCAGCCTAAAACCTACCTATCTATGTCAGTCCTAAAACACATCATTTGTTAATTTTGGTTTATGTTTATATGTACTCAGATTCTGAAGGTTCTAAGCCGCAGCCATTGTTATCCAAAGCAATAATAAAAAAAAAAACAACAAAAAAAAAAAAACTAAGTAACAAATAAGCGCACCACAGCAATCCAGGTCCCATTTTTCTCTGGCCCTTATTTTAGGGGAGTCTAAGAAAGTAAAATACAAGGCATTAACATCAGAAAAGTGAATACATCTGATGGAGCCACCACACTTTGCATTACAAAGAGTGACAACGTGTTACAAGTTTTGACAAGCGAGTAAAAATGTCACTGTACAGTGTACACTTCACACTACAACTACCACTACTGTGTTAATACTTCTTTCAAAAGGGTAGTTTAAATCCCTCAGCCCATCATCAAAATTTATCACCTGCATCTTTCTGTGATTCTAAACACAGACACCATTATTCTCATGATGTCTTAAACAGCAGGTGATGGGTTTTGGGTGTGTTTACTTTTACACTGCATCACTTGTATTGCAGTCTTGTTAATCTTATAAAAT
Organism: Polypterus bichir lapradei; assembly: GCA_026402145.1. Classification (NCBI taxonomy): domain Eukaryota; kingdom Metazoa; phylum Chordata; class Cladistia; order Polypteriformes; family Polypteridae; genus Polypterus; species Polypterus bichir. The sequence goes on along the minus strand of JANRMT010062813.1, from coordinate 11,758,144 downwards.
GCTGTGTGATGAAGCATGCCATTAATTACGCTGTGTAAAATGCTGACTGACAGATTGATCTGCTTTAGTTTTACTGCTGCTTGTACTTGATTCACGCTTTAAGGCAATAGTGGTAATTGAAAAGGAACACGGGCACCACCCATGCTGAGCTGCACCCAAGCAGAATGGTATGGCTGAAAGTGGCTCGAGTTACTGAGACAAATGGTGAATCTTAATGTAAACACCTCATACAATAATGAGCAAGATTTTGAAAGAAACACAATTTACTGCATGTACTTTAATTTTTGAAAATAATGATGGAAACATGTTATTTTACTTGGTATCTTTTTCTGCAAGCACTATTATAAGGCTTCCAAGCATAATGCAAACTAAAAAGAAAAAAAAACCTATACAGTCATGGGAGTAGAAGCTGCATAAATACTGATAGGAGAGTATAAACATAATATGCAATATTAAAAGTAATAAGGCAAAAAAAAAGGAAATGCTCCAAATATTGTATGCATTCCTGAAAAACATTTTAGATAGCAGTCTTATTACTTAAACGTGCAAGTGTTGGCTTCTTCTCTTCTATTTTTAAATCACAATAATTGGGTACCTTAACAGGTGCTTTTATATAAAATGTACTAATATTATTATTATTACAAGATAAACAAGTAAACAAATTTGGCAAATGATGACCATCCATGTCCATGGCTAGAATGAGGACACTAAGGTTTCACACCTTTACGCTTGGGGCAGAAAGTCACATTTTGCCAATAATGCAGCATATGGTACTCAGGCAGACATCATGAAATTTCATAAAATGTTTCAGCCAGGTGTAGATTTTTAAACAGAGAAAATCTGTTTTCAGAACATTTTGGAATTACTTAGCAGCATGTGCATCATTAAGGTTAATCAATCTGATTTTGTGAATAAACTAAGTGTTGTTTTTCTTAATTTAGAAATAAGCAATGTTTTATCAGACGTAAATACATTCTCAAAATTGCTTAGAAATGAAACTGTTGCAAGACAGAAAGTCCACTGCAGGGGGCACAATCAAACGTGCACACTTACACTCTGGCCGCTTAACCCAACCTGCACGTCTTTATGAACTTTAGAAAACTGACTGGGAGGCACTAGAAGACTGGGCAGGTTCCATATGGTGAACGGCCAGGCAATATTCAAACCAAGAATGCCAGATTCAGGAGACAGAAGTGCTAAGCACTGTGCCACTAAGCCAACCTTGTTACTGGAACACTAAGTAAAGTTAAATGCTAAATCAGGAGATACAGGAATGAGCTCAGATTTATAAGGCAAGATTTACCAAATGCACATTTAAAGCCTCCTTTCATTACAAGAATAATGTGTTGGCATTGTGCTCAGATGTGCCTTGAGGGGATGGACAGGATGTGTGTGGGAGATTCTGACCAAATAGCCTTCAGACTGTGGGCTACTAAAGGCAGCAACTTGTCTGAGTACTGATATATTTGCAGAATTTGAGGTCTTATGTACGATATAACAAACTATTGTCATAGGTAGAAAAACACTAATTTTTTTTTGTTCTAGAATAAATACAAACCTGAAACTCAATTGAAATTCCAGGCACACAGCACTTGGATGCTATAACTGGGTGCTCCAACCAACGGATTTTCAGCTTATCTTATAATAATATCTACCTGTGTATAAAGCAGCAATGCTGCTTTTCACTTAAAGTAGCATTACAAAGCAAAGGACAGATCAGGCCTTAAGACATACTCATCCAAAAAGCTAAGTTTTCCTGAAATTCAGGAGAAGCCACCAATTTAAAAGGGTTTACGCTGCCTAAGAGGACCACTAGAAGAAGACCAGAGATGATATTAGAGGTTCTACATATGTACCAGCAGCTCACTCTGTGCCTCTACTGAATTATCAATTACTGTTTTCTTGTTTGGGTTTTGTTTTCAGTCATGCCTTTTCAAACCTGCCTAATCCAATTTAGGGGTCTAAAAGTCAGTGGTGATCCCATTAGAAAAGGGTTCAAGGCAGGTTTCAACTCCGAACATTGCACTACAGGGCAGGCACTTACATGCAAACATCCGCACACATAAAAGATCAGCTGTCTTTGGGATGTGAGGGTGCCCACAGTGAAATGCATGCAGACATGGGGAAAACATGCAAACTCCACACAAACAGCATCTGCTTGGTAGTTTTATAATAATAACCTATTGCATTAAACCAATTTACATCAGTGTAAAATGCATCTCTTAATACAAGTCCTCTGCTGTATTCCAGAGAATCATGGTGGAGTGTCACATACACGTGGAACAGTTCACAATTCCAACACACAACCATATATGTGTTAGCCTATTTCACATTTAAATACTAACACACATTTGAACCTACAGTTTCAATTTGCTTCCTAAATCATATGCAAGAAAAATGTACAATTTAGAATTGCCATTTAATTTTTTTTTCTCTTCAGTAACCTTCAGCATAGTTTAAAAATGATTTTCCAAATCCCCTTTCTTACTCATAAAGCCATAGAGAGTTTAGGTCTCTTTCCTTTCCCAGACTTACTGTATTAATGCTTATAAAGCTAGCACTGACTCTGCAATCATAAGACACCGGCTACGTTATAATCCTAAGAACTGATAAAATTGGTGTAGGAGGTCAGGTTTTTAATCACAGGGCCCTACATCTTAGAACAGTTAGACAGAAAATCTGACAAATGCATGTCATATGCATTTCTAAAACTTGCCCAGACAAACGGAAGCTGCCTCAAGCATTACAACTGGTGGTGCTGCTCTTTATCTAGTGAATCCTTCGGCCACTGTCCACATTCAGTCTGTCTGCAATTTCCTCCTGCTGGGTTCACTCTAGATACTCTCTTCTTTCACAGACATGATAAAGATGTGAATATTAGGTTACCTGGAGTCTCTAAAATGGCCCAGGGTGAGTGAGTGGAGATGTCTGTGTAGTGAATTAGCTTCCCACTCAGGGTTACCTCCTGACTCTTAGTTTTGGTTTAACATTGTTTAGACAAACTTGGATCCCACATTGGCAAGAATTATAATAGGCCTGACGATATTCTCTCTTGCTCTCTCTTTTTGCCTTTTAAAGTGGTTACCGTGGCTTCAGCAAGTTACTAAATGGGTGACAAATGACCACGAACATATGCTCTGTAAAGATCTACTACCTTTAACCTTATTTATTCTTTTTTTGTTTGGCTTTAGTCTCTTGGGTACCACTTTGACCTTTGACCAAAGTAATTCTTCTAGTGACTTGATCTTACAGCAGATGTGGTAAGAATTGTCATTGTAGTGTGTGTTGTCTGTTCGCTATGCAGAGAGTAGTATTTCCTGGGCAGATCAACATCACTTTGGTCATGCAAGTTGATTCTATTGTTTCCCTTTCTGTAGATTGCTCTAAGGTTGGAGTATTTCTTTATGCTTAAATAAACCATTATCACATGTTTTATACTGGTTCATTTTATGCATGGGATTTATCTTCTTATATAATACACTACCGTGGCTGTCCATTTGTCTGTCCAGGATTTTAAATCGCCTGCAGTTCGCAAACTGTTTGAACTATTGACCTAGAATTTGGCACACATATACTACGTGACGTCTACTATGTAATTTCAGGGCGATGATTGACCTCCAAGGTTATTCCTCTTTTTATTTTTATTTTGTTGTAGAATCAACTCTCAGCAGCGGGGTGGCCGTGTGGCGCATGTGTACGGGCGCCGTTCTCATCCCTACCATCTTCACCGTCACTTCCTCTGCCTCTTTATATCTTAATCATTCTTGAGGCAGATTGAAGACTTAAGTGCCAGCTGAAGTGAAAAACTGAAGAAAATGTACTAAGGAATTGCAACACAAACACTGAATTAATCAGTTTTAATGCGAAAAGATGCCCACAAAAGAAGAGAAGCAACGGACCGCGAGGGTGGAGAAAAGAAGAGCTGCTCAGGAAGCAGCAAGCCCATCAACCTCTGAGCAAACGAATGATAAATGTACAGAGAAAGAAAGAGGATGAAAACTAGGAATGTTATCATGTACTGTGCTGTTACTGGTATTTAATAATTTTTCAAAATTCAAGTTTAAGTATACACTGTACATAGTTTTTTTTATTTTATGTGAAAAACACTACAAACAAATTGTTTTATTTACTTACCATCAGGACTACCCATGAAACAATCAATTAAATGTTATGTTATTTAGACTATAAAGGGGCTTTTAGCCATTCAGGAGTTAAGCCCCTCTGCAACCTCACTAGAAATATCCCACCATGGGCATCACCAATATTATCTTAAACTTTAATGGCTTATAAGCCTACAAACGTTTGGGAATATATCTAACACTAATTTGTACTTCTTTCAGTTCGATATCAAATATGATTAATAAATATTGGACTTCACTTTAGCAGCATGAATATTAACATGAATGACAGCAATTTTTTGAGAAACGCATTCTTGTAGAAGAGTGTATGAACATTTCATAGCAGAGAGTGATGTGCTTGTCATTAGCTACGAGTTGTTCGTGTGGATAGAAGTTCACTAGCAAATCTGGGATCTTTATTACTGAAACTTGAGAAGGTGCAACGCACTTCTAACAGCTATGGTTAAAGAAGCACATCATGTGTCCTTCATATTCCTGCACTGTTTGAAAATACTGCACAGAATAAACAGTCTAGCAAGATCATAAAATATCAAAATGCAAGAAGACAACAGACATTTTTCTATTGTCCTCCTGCGCTCCAAAAGCTAAATTATAATGTGTTCTCTAATTACAGAGCAGGAATGTTCAAATTTAATATTCAATGAACATTTCCGTCCTTCACAGGTCACCCTCTAATCAACAGTCATCTACACTTTGAAAAGCCAATTTCTTTTTCTTTCTTCACTCAAGTTGCAAACAAAGGCAGCACATTAATTTACTGCACTAAAAAGAATTAATTAATATTAATTGAATTAATCATTTATCAGCAGACAATTATCCCTAAACTTTTAAACAAAGGGTTAGTGAATTATGACAGGCCTGCCAATGTGCTGCTCTCTCGCTGTCTTTTAAAGCATCTGCAGTGGCTCTAGACAGTTATTTAATGGGTAACTCAAAACCACCACTGTGTGCTGTAAAATGAATGATAACCCTGAACTCAGAGGTGCTGGAGCCATGGAGTGCATCTAATAAAATGTAAATTTAAAGGGTGTATTTTTCAATGACAAATGCTTTTACCTCAAGTAGACAGCCTTTCCACTCCAGTCTACTTAATCCCGACATGGCAATGCTGTTCTCTATGTATGCTTTCTCTTTCTACTCCTTTCAACTGTATTGTGCAGTGTAAGGCAACATAAATCACAAACCACCAAGCATCTCAGCATCCACTGCTTATATGTGTGTGTCAGGTTGAAATTATAAGAAAATTATGCCAACTAAAATTATTTACAAATGCTGAACTCTGGTTTGGAAAAGTTGAAATTTTGACTCCTTTACTATACTTTCTTCTCTGCTACATAAAAACTACAGTATGTCATGGCGGCTGTTTAGGGCTTACAGGTTCAGTCACCTATAATGGAAAGCAGCGTGCTGTAAAAATAACCAGTTAAAGTAGTTTCAATTGGGTACTGCTAATCAAGCTAATTACTAGGAAGTGAAGAACAGGACCACCTCTATACAAGCAGAACCCTTGATAGTTAGGAAGTAAGTGTTCCGGTTTGGTACGTGATGTTTCTTTCACAAGGGTAAGTAATGTAATGTTAGGACCTAGATCATTATTACTTATGTTAAAGGCAGTGCACTTCAATTTTCAAATGACTATACTTGTACCCCAAGTGCAATTCTGTAATTTTACTCACAAACAAATTTATTCACGGTTTCCTCTGTGATATTTTTAGATCAAAGCACTGAAATTCTTTTTTTTTTTTTTTTAAGTGACATTGTTGCATGCTTAAAAAAAGATTTTAGGAAAAAAAACCCAAAGGAAACGTCCACACTTTAGATATTGTAGAGCCATTTTTGCTGTAGTAACAGCTTTAAGTCTTATAAAATAAGCATCAAAAGCACGTCTGCTGTGCACGCTACACTGTCCTGGCATAGTTTTGTTCCAATCTTCCAGGCAGAAGGATGACACTTGTGCACTACAACTTTCAAATACTGCCACAGATAGCCAGCTGCACTGAGATCAGGGCCTTTACTAGGCCATTATAGCACATTCACGTTTCTCCATTCATAAGTCCCTCTAAGGTTATTTTGGCCTTGGGCTTGAGATCATTACCTTGCTGAAAGGTGACGTTTCACCTAAAATTTACATTACCAAATATTTGCTCGTATTTTCTACTATCCAGATATTAAGTTATCTTTACCAACATTGTACAACTGATTGGAAAATATGGTGTGTTTTATTTTTTTTGTTTTTGAGATATGGGCTGTGTTAGCGCCATTTTTAACGCTTGTCCTAAAGGCTCTATCTTGGTCACTATATCTGACCATAAAACCTTTTCCCACATCAAAACTTGATCAGTTTCATGCTTTTTAGTAAAACACACAGACTTATTTTCACTACGCTCTTTCTGAGTTATGGGTGTTACTGAAGAGCCAGGTCTCCTTCCCTTTTATTTACTTCTTTTGTTAAATTTTAAATATAATTTAGTAAATTCTAATTTTGAATATGATTTCTTCTCAATAAATACTGTTTTGTTTATTAGCTATTTGTATTGTATTAGGTTGGTTGTATATCTGTTAGTTCTTGTATTTATGCTCCTGGTCCTCTTTTGTAATGCCTGGGGGGTCGGAGCCCCCTGATGCAGTAGCTGTGGGATCAGCCACAGTCCATTATAAGCATTGCATTTGCTTCCTGTACTTTGGTTTGGATTCTTTGTGATTTTTGGATTCCTGCTTTTGACCCCTGCTATAATTTAAGGTATGGTTTCTTGGTTTGTGTTTTGGATTTGTTTGAGTTTAGGGTTGTGTGTGTGGCAAACCTATATTATTGTTTTTCGTTCTTCTGTATTTGTTTTTCGTTAACTTTTGCATCCTTTTGCATTTTTTTTTCAATAAATAAATATTGTAAGAACTCTGTCTTTGGACATTTGTATGGGTGTTTTACACTTTTTAATATTTAAAAGCCTTTTTTTGGCCATCAGCCTGTTTCTTCATTCTGGGACCAACACCCCTGTAGGACATTTTTGTGTGGCAGTATCAGAACACTAACTATCACACAGACCTCTAGATATGGTTGACTGATGCAACTTCACTTCAGTCCTAGAAGTGATTGTTAACTTCTTTGTGGATTTCCTCCTTGTTTGTACATAAAGATTGAGAGGGATATACTTCTCTGGAAAGTGTCTGAGTAATTCAGTTTGTAGTAACAGAACAAAACTTCCCATAGACACATTCAAACAATAGACTAATGTTTGATACAATTTCCCTAATTTATCCATTTTTGCTTATTTTTATCTGTAATTTTTGTCTTTATTTTCACAGCTATCCTTCAGCTTCATGACCTGACTAATGACCCCTTAAGTGTAGGGAAGTTACTGTAGGGATTCACAAATGGAGACCACTTCTAAGGCAATTGTTTCTTACCTGTGCAATCATAGACCTTTCATGACATAGGGATTGAATTCTTCTTCAAACATTATGGTAAGAGAATTTGTCAATCTGTAAATGAGAAAACTGATCAGGGCTCTGAATACCCTTGCAGGGCACTGTAAAGGTGTATACTGATCAGCCACAACACTAAATTACACTAAAACACCTAATACTGTGTAGGTCCCCCTCAGGCAGCCAAAAAAGCTCTAACAAGATGAGGCATGGACTTCACAAATCCTCTGAAAGTGCCCTGTAGTATCTGGCACCAAGACGTTAGAGGCAAATCCTTTAAGTCCTGTAAATTGTGGAGCGGGGCCCCCATGGATTGGACTTGTTTTTCCAGCACATCTTATAGTTGCTCAATCAGACTGAAATGTGGGGAATTTGGATTCCAAGTCAACACCTTGAACTCTTTTTCATGTTCTTCAATCCATTCCCGAACATTTTTACAGTGTGGCTGGGTGCATTATCCTTCTGAAAGATGTATCTGCCATCATGAATTACCATTGCCATGGTCTACAGTAATATTTAGGTAGGTGGTACGTATCAAAGTAACATCTAAATAAATGCCAGGACCCAAGGTTTTCCAGCAGAACATTGCCCAAAGTATCACATTGCCTCTGCCAACCTGCCTTTTTCCCCCATAGTGCATCCTACTTCCATCTCTTCCTCAGGTAAATGACATACATACACACACACTTGGCTGTCCACATGATCTAAAAGAATAAGTGATTAATCAAACCAGGTCACCTTCTTCCATTGCTCCATGGTCCAGTTCTGCCACTCACATGCCCATTGTAGGTGTTTTTGCTGGTGGACAGGGGTCAGCATTGGTACTCTGACCCGTCTGCGGCTTCATGTTTCTTCCATGACCAACATTCTGTTTTTCAGCAATTTGTGCTACAGTGGCTCTTCTGTGCATCTATGTCCTTAGTCAAAGTTACTCCAGTTCTTAAGGTTACCCTTTTTGTCTGCTTCCAGAGGCGGCCTTAGGCATGTGCAAACTGTGCACCTGCACAGGGCCGCCACGCCAATATATATTGAATATAAAACAGAAAGAGAAAATAACGACACAGCTGACAGCTGAAGCGAAGCTAGTGCAAGTGGGCGAGTTGTCTTACAAGTTAATGTTTCACCTTGTTTTAATAAAGTATTAGTGTTAGTGCAATAGTCATAGTGAATATCTGGTAGGATAGGAGACACAAGACTTTCACACACCCATTCTAAGCAAAATGAAGAGATTTCGAGTACATGAATCTGGTTATTCGAAACGAAAGAGAAAGGTGGCTCAGGAGGCTTCATTGCGTCACAGGAAGGAGCAATCCTGAACTTTATCATAAGTTAAACGCTTGTGTCATGAGCACGAGGCGACTATGCAGTGTCCGCAACAGACATGGCCATCCGCCATGCATAAGATACCATATTGACATTGGCGGGCGAAAAGGCCACCGATTCTTTCTCTGCCCAGCGCTGCCACGAGCCTAGAGCCGCCTCTGCTGCTTTCAATGTGCCACCTTCGAGAAATGACTGTTCACTTGCTGCCTAATATATCCCACCCCTTGATAGGTGCCACTGTAATGAGATAATGAATGTCAACACTTCACCTGTCAGTGGTTTTAATGTTGTGGCTGATCAGTGTATGTGTGTAAATAATTTGGTTATGAAATGGCTTCTCTTGAAAAGCAGAGCAACTGTTTAAAAACTAACAGCTTCAATCTGAAGGAAAAGTGCCCTGAAGGTATACTTTGGTCGGCACCTGGTATATTCAAGATAAGCTCTGATTGCCCTATAATCAAAGTCAATAGAAAGCTGTCATTGTTGGGTTATTGCAATGAAATGCTAACATGACAACAGAAACCTTGAATACATATTGTAATACAGGCTCTCTTGAAGCATTATATTATATTTCTAACATTTTATTTCCCCCAGCATGCAATTAACCTTCATCTATTTAATTCATTTTTCAAATGCATGGTGATAGAGCCCTTCCTAAGCTCTTTTTGTAATTTATGACTGGCACACCCTAAGGAGAAGGGGGTGAGCTAGTCGGGACGGATACTGATCTGTGATATCAAAGTTGGCAAACACGGTATTAAAAGATGATTGGACTGACAAAACGTTCTTTTATCACAGAGTTACTGACACCTGTTAAAGAATTTATGATTAAAGAAAAAAAATGACTAGGGAAAAGTCTTCAAGGACAGAAGCATACTGCACATTGAATACTAAATTGTGTTCTCCAGTTAAGAAGAGAAATAACTGGATCCACCCTGGTGGCCTATGAATGCCACCAGAATACACCTATATTTTGGGAGATATACTGCAAACATTAAGACAGATTGGAAAAAAAAATTCCCTTTCCACCATCTTGTCACAGGGGCCTTAAAACCACTGTAAAAGGATGGTACAGGCCTATGGCAGGATAAGCTGCAGCAATTATTCCTAAGACACGTATTTATTATTAAGTTAGGCACCTGGGTCTACAGGAATCTGGACACCTGGTGAGAGTTTCAGCATTTTTCAGAATACAATCTCACTTTAAGTAGTTTGGCTATTGACACAAATAATTAAATAAGCAAATTAAAATAGCTTCAGTAACAGCAGTGATTAATTTGTACCAACGTTTATTGACTAAAGCATTTTTGTAAAGAATTACCTGTCGTTTACTATAGAGGGTCAATGAAATGGAGCAAATATCAGCATTTACCAAACAGCCATGAAACACCCATTTTAATTTTACAATGTTGCATACTTGCTCATTCTCATACATGGGCAATTACAGGTTGCAGTTACTAAACAAAAGATAAAGTGGGCTTCTTTCTCAGATCCAAAAGTAGCCTCCCTTCCATGTTCTTTAAAGATACTGTTATGTTGAAAACCCAGAGTTGTGCCAGGCTTACTAACAGTAAAGGCAATTTATGGCTCAGCAGCACTGAGAGAGAGAGAGAGGCTTAGGCCCAACCTGCTGCCATATTAGTGTGCTCAATATTAAAGTGACAGGGAACGTAAATCAAAGGAGCCTGATGTCCTGTGTTTCAGCTTTCCTGCTGGGAAACAGAAAGTGGGGCAATTTAGAGTCCATCAATTACATCACATCAAATTAGCCCAATCATTGGCCTGGCTAGACAAATTTCATTTATCCTCATTTAAGAAAGTAAGTATGTCCAAACTGCTAGGACAGCAGATGAGTCCTTGGGCCTTTCCGTGTGTCAGGTATACACAAACGTGGGCTTTTTTTAAGCTCCTGTCATTGATGGCCAGCTTCACCATCTGCATTCACTTACATCCAAAGACATTTAGCATTTTATTCAAGTAAATCTTCACTTTCAATATCATTTACATGTTAAAAATTTGACTACGTTCCTTTAAACACAGAGAGATTTCTTTTTCAAACCGAGAGTTGTAATTTCCAGCAGTAAAAGTAAATGGATTAACTGCTTATATAAAATGTAAAGATAAAAATATAAAAACTATTTTGCATTTCATCAGGTAAAAAGAAGTGCTGGACTTTCAAATTATTACCTCCTGCTGGAGAAATGGCTCACTTGAATACCTCCTACATCTCAAGAAAGGTTAAGAAAATTGAGTTTTAATGGATCTTGTGTATATCCTCAATAGTGGTTGGCAGCAGCAAGTAGATGTAGGCAGAAAAGAGTGGTGGCTGTCATGGGAGTCTATTGGAAGACAACACAAGTGAACCAAAAAGGCCTTGCAATATAAGCAAGAGAGTCTCTAGATTAGACTGACAGGTACTAGTAGGCCAACATGCTTGACATGTTGTAGTAGTAGTATAAGTGAAGGGCTGTTTGTATGGGGAGTTAGAGAAGATCATGGAGAATGGCGTTGAACAGCTTCTTGAAAAGCATGCAACATTTCATAAACAGCAAGGGTAGTGTCACCCAGGATGTTCTTGGAAAAAGTTTAGAAATATTTGATTAAAAGAAGATAATTGAGAGGTGGAAGGAGAAAGTTAAGGAACTCTTAACTCCAGCAGAAGTGTCATTCTTGGAAGAAGATACAGTGTCTGATGCATTCATTGAGTTTGGGTCTGCTTCTGCAGATTAGATCATGTATGCAATTAAAAACCTCTGAAGTGGTAAGGTCACAGGACTGGGTGAAAGCACTGGAAACTGTGATTGTTTTCGTTAAAATATCTCTTAAGGATGGCATGAAAGGTGAGAATGGTGAAATAATGAAATGGTCAGACCGGTGTGGTGATCTGTTTTTAAACAGACATAGAAGGAGGCATGTTCGTAAGTTAGTAAGAAATCACACCCCAGACCAGTGTGCCCTGGACTGATTCACCATTGAGAGTAATGCCAATAGGCTGCTAATTAGTAGCTCTGAACTTGACTTCTACTACTCTCACTGGAAAATATTGCTTGCTTTCTTCGGGTTAGTGGTAATTCATTCAAGCACCTTGGGATCTTGTTCTTGGGTGAGGGCAGAAGTGACTGTAAGCCTAACTAAATCTATAAGAATGATTTGTGTGTACATTTGATTTCTACCATACGCCTGATCCTGTCAAGTTAAGCTCTGGTGGATTAGGTGAATTAGATCATGAATGAATAGATGGATGGAAGAAATTATTTGTTAAAAAAATGAAATGTGTTTCAGACTGGAATTGTTTTTGCAAGTCCAGAATGTAACTCTGCTTTTAGACTGTTATGCTTATAGAGGGGTGTTATTTGAAGCTATTTTAAGTCAATTTTGAATTACTTTTAATAATCTATATGTATATAATACTCCGTTTAAAAAGTGTGATTACGCTGTCTGCACATTTTTTTAAACATTCAGCCATAAGCAACATTCAGAATACCTGTTTAGGTTTACGGATGAATAAATTAATAAATTGTTTGTTTGAATAGTTTAAATAAACAATGCATTTTAATAAATACATTTTCAAGTGTGCAGTGTAATGTATAAAACATTCAGATTATTACAGACAATTATATTGTGTAATAGCAAGTAGTGCTCATAGGCAATTGAAATTTTTGTTTAGACATTGAATATTGCTACTGTTGGCTGCTCCTCTTTTTTCACTAACTGCCAATGCACTATACGGTCATAGAGTCTGTTGAGATGCTGACATGCTGTATCGTATGTAACTGGATGTGCTCTCTTCCTGCGGTCTTGTGTTATGATTCCTGTTAAGCAGATACAGAGGTGTCAACAATGTTTCTTTAACTTTCCTTTCTTCTAGTGCAATGAAAACAACAGCATGCATGTTTGGTCACTTCTCCCATTATTATGTTAAGTAAGATTAAGTTAATTTCTATTTATTTGTTTGGTTATCCCGTCCCTTAACATGGAAACAACAATGTAGCCTTATGAGTGCAAAAGTTTGCAACTAGTTAAAAAGAACATATTTTTGATCAAGGCCACACTGCAAACAAATTGTCAATGCAAAAGTATTGTCTGGGAGCACTTAAGAGTATGGCACAGGCAATAACAAGAGCAAGTGTTTAATCAGTGGTAGTAGTTAGATGAGTGGAGCACAAGCAAAGGGAGGACTCACTTAAATTGCCTTCACAATGGTGCCTATAGAAGGAGAGAGATGCAACATGCTTAAAGAAAACAAAAAAACACCCACCAAAGAATTACAAATGGACAGGCCACCTTGACAAACAAAAATTTACGTTGTCTTTGTGGAAAGCTGCTGTCTGTTCACCTCTGTCAAACAAACTCGAAAAGAGGGTGTACTGATGCAGCTATTCAATGAACCAGGAATGTCTCAAAGGTTGTGTGAATTACTTAGCTTCATAAAGTACTGTTTAAAAGTAAATAGATGGACATAATGACATCACAAGTGGGACACGCTTTGCATAACGTTTGGAAGGAATCTCTGATGGCTGAAGCAATAACAGACTTGCGTCTTTGATAGGCATATGTATGCTATATGTGTTTCTACAATCCCAGGACTATGGAGGCACAGCTTGCATTCTTAATGTTTATTGAATGGCCTTTGTTTAAACCTAAATGAAAACTAAACAAATGATCCACTCAAAATAAAAACTAATTAAAATTCAGCATTAAAATCTAAAACAGAACAGTCAAAACTTAATGGCACGTGACCCTGTCTTAGATAAGCAGGTTAGGATGATGGGTGGAAGAATGGATAACAACGAACTGGCAAATTAAACGAGTAAAGAAATAAAAAATTTAAAAACGTAGACTGACCAACAAAGTTATTTTAATCACATCTCCACCCTCACCTATTCCGAAATGAGGTTCCTACTGTGCATTGTTGGGTTCTTTCTCAAAGCCTTGGCTTTAAATTGACAGTCAACAGTGAAACTGAGTGAATGCGTGTATCTGTTTATAGCCTTTAACGGCAATTCACAAGACAATGGCAAGAATTAATTATTTCAGTGCCTGGTGTTTCTTGCCCATCTTAAAATGCACAAATTCAACTCCATTGTTACTAGCGCTTAACCTACTCAAACATGTGAGAAACCCAAAAAATTATGAAGCCAATTTTTTTTGTACTACTCCAAAGCTTAGTAACAATGTTCTCTGCAAATTTTTATCAAGTCTTCTAAATTACAATTCCCTGGAACTTCCATCCAATATACTGTCTTGCTTCAGCCACGGTGTGTTCCTTTTTAATGTTTATTTTCCTTTTCTGTCTCTTCTTTGCTTATTGTATTTATGGATTTTTATTACTACTACTCTTTTTATTTATTTACTATGTATGAGTTTTACTTTGTTTTGTGGGTGGTTCGTTGATCGTTGATCGTTGTTCTGGAGTGCTTCGTATCTATTCTTGGGCTTAGATTTTTGATTGCGTATTGGAACTTGCCTGCTCTGGTTAGCCCATTCAGGAAACCCCTTTTTGTATTATTTCTGGCCTTTTTTTAGCATTTTGTTTTTTGAATTTTTCAAATAAATCTTTATTTTTTAAAGATTCTGCTTTGGCCTTGTCTTTCCAAGCCAGGATTTTATTTTAATGGTTCCTTTCCCTCGAAGGGCATTTTTATATTGCTTTGTGTAATTTGGAATAATAAACTCATTTTGCACTTCAAACGTCTATTCTTTATTTTTTTTTAGCCTAGTTAGGCCAAAGTCTGGCTGTGTAGTTGGGAGGTCAGGCTTCCTTGTGATGAACCTCTTCTGGGCAGGCCAGTGAAGGTCCGGGGCTGCTTTTGCGGCTTATTTTGGAGGCCTCAACCCCTTTTTGCAATGTTTGTTACTCCTAAGCATCACATATACAGTATGTCTAGGATGGTCTGCTTTTAACATTCAAACTTTACCATAGAACCTCCTGTCCAGTTGAATAGAAATTGGCAAAATGACAAAAAGCATCATTAGGTTTGTTATTAGTGGTAGGGTTCAAACATACTAAAAATGGGAAATGCTCCCTTGACCTTGAGGTAGCAATACCATTCATCATGGATCTCCTACTCTTCTCTTGGTAATTTTTTTTTTTTTTTAAATAAATCAAAACCATCAACAGACTGAGTCCGAAATACTCAGATGTGCTATTTCCTACTGTTGAAAATTGCTGGTAAAATAGTTTGCAATATAAACACACAGCTGTAAATTGCCTTCCACTGTGCTTTTCATCAAATGCTTTGGCCTTTCTGTTTCCTTTAACACCTTTGAAAATGAATTGGGGGACTCGGAGATGGAATATGCAGACTTCCAGAATAGAGCAATCCTTAGAGTGGAAAAAATGACATTGAAAGTGAGGGTAGCCTTGCAATGCTAATTAAAGCTCTTATGACATGCAATTTCAGCTGGCGGTGTGCATGTAAACTGAAATGTGCTGTGATACGGTTTATTTTTCATAGTACCATGTAAAATACTCATTGTTTTTAATATCCATTGCAATTTAAATGTTGGAAAAGTACAATTTTTTTTTTTTTTACAGAAGCCTGTAACCTATTTTTCATAATTTCAAGCTTGACACTACTGCTGGTATTTCAAGAAATGACAGTGAGGAAGCT
The DNA here is from genome assembly GCA_026402145.1 of Polypterus bichir lapradei. Classification (NCBI taxonomy): domain Eukaryota; kingdom Metazoa; phylum Chordata; class Cladistia; order Polypteriformes; family Polypteridae; genus Polypterus; species Polypterus bichir. Next base: position 11,742,645 of record JANRMT010062813.1, on the reverse strand, counting down.
TGGAGCTAAGACTCCTTGAATGAAAACTCAACAATACTACCTATAGATAAAAGGATAACCTTATATGAGCTTTTACGGCTCATATACGAGTAGCTTTTTACAGTTGCTGGGTAAACTGTCTGTGACAGAGAGAGGAGCACAACCATCAACGAGAATCTCAGAATTAAACCAAACCAGTTTGGGAGGCACATCAGGCATAGACCACTGAGAAAACATGAAATGGCAGATCTAGCACATGTTAAAGAGATCATATCTCTTAGCCTGTTGGGGGACAGCTGGGCATTCAACAGAAGAAGGGCTGTCGGCTTTAACCTGCTCTGGCTGCAACTACAGATGCTCTCTCCAGGAGAAGCGCATGGAAAGCAAGTGAGTGAACATTTTGGTACATTTACGTCACTGCTATATTTCAAGATAATGTCTTCACAGATTGAGGACTTCATTAACTTTAAAAACAATTGCGGAGAGTGGCAGTAGAAGTCATTTATTTTTAAATTATTTGTGGCAATCCTGGAAAAACAACAGAAGAGAGAATCTTATCTAAATGCCACATAAAGCGTAATGAATCGCAAAGAGATGAGAAGCTGCAAACCTGTGGTGACTGTTGTGATTTGTGGGCTTCAGGAGAGGAAGCTCATCTAAGAGCAGTATTTGTAATAGTGCCAACTAGGAATGACATTCAGACAAAGTGGTTTTATATGATATGGTTAACAAAGTAAAAAGAAAATAGTAAGGATTAAAAACAAGCTTGCATACACAGATAGAATACATGTTCAAAACCCATTGGATCCATGTACAACTATCTCACTACCTTTTCTTTACTTCTGAAGTAAAGCACAAATTCACATCTGGACGAAAGCATGTGCACTCCATGCTGTGCCAGTCAAACTCTGCTGACATTTTAGCCTCAGCAAGCTTAGTTGGGTTCATACAAACAGAGAAGCAGGTACATTCCCCAAATCAGAATTCTCCACAGAAAATGGGCTCCGTGTTCCCGTTTCCCCCCCCCCATCTACAATCCTAGCCTTACCAGTCTTTTCTAGGGCAGGGTTTTGTCTCATTTTCACACACAACCACCACCTTGAGTTTGAGTTAGTAAAAGATAACCCCAATAAAAAAAAAAAAAAAAAAAAAACTTCTAGAATAGCTTTCTCTGAACAGAAGAGTCAAGAAATGCTGACCCAAATATGAAAAACTATTGATCCAGCCCGTTAAGCATAACCTGTGATTACTATGTTGTTGGCCATAAGTGAAAAATGAAAGTATGAATCAAGCTTTATATTTACATACTAGGGGGGCAAGACGCCTGGCGCCCAACCCCCAGCTGAATGTACCCCAAGGAGATGCGGTCACTCCTCCAAAACCCCCTCTTAAACGGTGATACAATGGGAAACAAATAGGTTTTTTTAACCTCCTCTATGCTCAAGCTGCTGATGCTGCAGGCTGATGCATCTCACGCAGCGCTTTGAACATTTAAAAGCCTGTACAGCAGCTGTCCTACTCTTTGTCTTTTATTTCCGGTCCTGGACTTGGTTAAATCTCTTGGCACTCTTGGTTAAGTCTCGTCTCGTGCGATGTGAGTTCTTGATATTTTTCAGTTTATAATTTAAAAAGGGAATAACACTCTGAAAATATAACAACATCACATTAAAGTTCGATAAATTCTGAAAAGAATGATACCAAACATCTGTATGTGTATATGTAGGTTTTAAAATAAGCCCAACTTAAAGCGTGACAAAAAACATGACATAAAATCGTTGCACTTTTAGGCTTAGGGTTTGAGTGGAGAATATGAATTTTTATGTAGCAATGACCCTAAACAATCAATTGAAATTATAGCAGACTGAGTCAAGTGGTTGTTTCACATTTTGCATGGGCTACCTCAATGTCCCTTTCTAAACTTTATGTTGTAGAAGGATATGAAGTAAGCTGTTGATGAAATGAAGGTTTTAAATTTCATTTCACTTGAAACAGTTCTACCACCCTGAGATAACCACATCTGGTTGCAGAAGCTCCTCTCTTCTGCTTTTGTATGAATGTACAGTATATTGTTTTCTATAAAAGGTGCAAAATTGGACATGCTGGAATGGAAGTCAATTCAGCAGAGACGCAAGCTAAGATTACATTCCTGCTGGTATGTAGAATTTCCTGAGAAATAATTCAACAATTGGGAGAGGCAACATAATGACTGTTTCCTTGACAAACCTGCTTCATCTAGCTTAGGGTCACAGCAGCATTAAGCGCAAGGCAGGAACCTACTGTGAACAGGGCGCTTACACACACATTCTCTCATACTGGGCCAGATTGGAATCACCAATTAAGCTAATCAAGCATGGAGATGTAGGAGGGAGAACCATACAGGCTAGAGGAGAATTCCACATGGACATCATCTGGATAAAGCATACAAACCCAGGAAGCTGCATCTGTAAGACACTATTAACCACTGTGAGAATGTGATGCTTCTACTGCTGACTCACTTATATATAAATTTACATTGATTCAACTTACATCATTTTCATTTACATGAGTCCATTCATGCCTCTTTTGTATAGTACACCTCCATTTCAAAACTACCATCATACAAAAACAGTACTAAAATGACTAATATAAAGTTAATAAATTACTGAAAGAATTTTGTCAGATTCAGACATGAATTAATCACTACTTGACAATGGGAAGAGTGCTTTAAAAGATGTCAGGTTTAATATGAAGTTGAAAACAGGAACTGAACACACTGACATGATGGTAGAGATTTTGAGAGTGTGGGCCATAAAACAGCATGAACACTTAGCGATAAGAGCGACAACTAAACAATATGACCCTTTTCATTTCAACTGCCTAAAAGGCATTGATTTCAGCCACTGTTCGGTGATGCTTTATATTTCTTGCAAGCTCTGTGAAAGAAATTGCCTCAGATTGCACATTTGGCACAAACTCATTTTAGAAAAGATCTGAGGAGTTGTTAATTCTTGCACTAGTGTGCTGGCAAGAATACAAACATGTTTACAGGCCACCGTGTGAACAAAATAAAATCCATCATCCTCAGGAGAAGCAAGAATGAGACCTAACAAAGGATGGAAAGGTACTTTCTGTCGACCAAGCTCCACGAAATCTGTATTGAGGGTTCAAAGATGCCTGTAGTAACAACGATCATTGATGATCTGAAGGCACAATCCATTCTCTTAGCCTTTGCTCTGCTCTTTTTTTCTCATTACATTAGATCTTTTTTTATCTCATATTTTGCTGTATAGGAAACCTGAAGTCAAAAAAAAAAACCTGAAGCATTTCCTCCACCTTGCAGCAGCACATACTTTAGATGGAAAAGCAAATTCATATCTGCAATACAAGAATAGGAGATTCCCAATAATACTATACAGAGATAACATTATTTAGACATACTATGCCCTTCATTTTCTGAGGCAAGCACCATATTAAAAAGCTGTTAGGGATTCTCAGCTGAAACATCTACATACTGATAATGCTGAACACAAGCATACGAGTCAAGCACAAGTAAACCCGCTGACATTACATTATACTGCACAGCTACTATGGAACAGACACTGCATAAAGAAGACTAAATATTTTCCATTTTTTCTGCTACTCCACTGGAAATTTTAACACAAAGTCAGGGATAAAATTTGGGAAAAGGTTATAGAGAGAGGGCTTAGGGAAGAGACCACCATGTGGGAGGAGCAGTTTGGTTTGATGCTAGAGAGGGGAACAACTGATGCAGTCTTTGCACTGAGACAGATGACAGGGAAGCATCAGGAAAAACAGAAGAGATTGCATTTGGTGTTCATTGATTGAAGACTAATGATAAAGTGCCTCGTCAAGATGTCTGGAGGTGCATGGGCGAGAAAGGAGTAATCCCCTGGTGCATGCTTTTTGCTGATGATGTTGTGTAGCACCAGAAGACAGGAAGTGGAGAGGACGTTGGAAGAATGGAGAAGGGCTTTGGAAGGTAGAGGTTTGAAGATAAATAGGAAGAAGACAGAATATATGAGGTTTAATGATAATCCGATTTCAGAACTTAGCCTACAGGGAGAGCTACTGAAAAGAGTGGATACATTTAAATATCTAGGATCAATGGTAGCCAGAGAAGGAAAACTAGATACAGAGACAACCCGTAGAGTGCAGTGTGGAAGGAACAATTAGAAGAAGTTATCACGAGTATTGTGAGATCGAAGAATTAAGGTAAAGGGGTTAAAGATAACATTTTTAAAACAGTGGTAAGATCAGCAATGTTATATGTAGCTGCAAAGAGAGTGCAGGAGAAGAAATTAGATGTGGCAGAAATGAGAATGTTTAAATTAATGAGTGGAACGACAAACAGGACAGGAATAAGAAATTAGACAATCAGAGGTACAACAAAAGTGGGGGCGATATCTAAGAAATTATATGAAAGAAAGTTGAAGCGGTATAAACATGTGATGAGGAGAGACAATGAATACGTGGGCAAAAGAATAATGAGAATGGAAGTTCATGGGGAAAGAAATTGAGGGAGGCCAAAGTGGTGCTAAGCCACTAACAAAAAAGAAGCCCAACAATCAACAAACTAGGTAGAAATTAAGGTAAAAATTCAACATGGCCTTCGAAGAATTGATATATTAATTAGGAAAAGTCATTAATGTTACTCTAAAATAAGCACACCAGAGGCCTCATGCATAACACCGTGCATAGAATTTACACTATAACATGGCGTACGGACAAAAGCAGAAATGTGCTTACGCACAAAAAAATCCAGATGCATAAATCTGTGTGAACGCCAGCTTCCATGTTCTTCCGCTCCATAAATCCCGGTCAGCGTGACAAGTAACGCACGTGCATGCACCCGTTGTCCCGCCCCAACTCCTCCCAGAATTACACCTCTTTGAATATGCAAATCAATACAAATAGCCCTTAAGCTCAGCCTTCTGTGAAAAGACAATGGCAAAAGCATGGGGAGGAATAAAAGAATTTCAGTGAATACCAAGTTGGTGGCAAGGAAAAACTTACTATTTGTTGGTTTAAGCAGTGGTATAAACAACAAAAGGAAGTTGATCGAGTGACGGAGTGTCGGAGAAACTCAAAAGCTCAAGTTCACAAAGTCGCACCATGCCCGAAATAAAAAAGAAGTTGTCAGATATCAAAGTCGGCATGAAAAGGCAAGTCATAGCCCACCGTTAGAGTGTCATATGAAAGCTTATTAGGGTACAGAGAAAAAAAATATGCACACAGTGGGGAGAAAAGAATGAAATGTCAACTTTAATCTCGAAATTTCCACTTTAATCACGTAGTTTATTTGGTCATTAAAGCAGAACATCATAAACTTCACCTTAAAATCGTTTAATTTACTAGTTTCTCAAATCCCATTGTAACTAAAGTAGCACGTTCAATGCTTTGTTTTGTATTTAATCTTCTATATGCTCTGTGTGTGTGAATCAGTATGTGCTTCTTAAACAGGCTTTCTCTTCCTCCGACAGGACACAGAATCCATTACATTTGTGGTATTACAGCTCTCTGAATAATTAAAATACTGAGATGTATACCTGAAGTCATTCTCACGATGACAGGAGTTAAAGCATGTTATTAAACATGGGAACATGGTGGCGCAGTGATTGTTCATTCCTCATGCAAGATGCTTGCTGTGCCGTGCGCGACCTTTGATAAAATTAATTTATTGCAGCAGTACTGTCTCTTTCAAATGTACTAACCACCAATTCCTGTCCTTACTTTTCTTTCTCCAAATACCCAATCGCCACATAATCAGCTCTGTAATAGACGTTAAGCCATCTGTAAGCTTAGAACACCGATTCTTCAAAACTTTTAAGGAACACTAAAATATCTTCGTAGTACGTGTTTAATTATTCTATCCATCTGTCTTCTAGTGTCGCGCCAGTCACAGCAAGAATACAGCATGAGGCAGGAACAATCCGTGAACAGAGCGCCAGTTAAAGTTTTATCTGTATAATATAATAAACATATTTTTGCTGCATTTTATCTTAGAAATGATATAGTCATCATATGTAAATACGCGCTTTATAAAGTGGCGCAGGCTGTGGAATATTATAACTGTATCACAAGTTTACAGTGAGGTAATTGTACTAATAAGTACACAGTTCTAAAAGGAGCACTTGATGGACTGATTGAGTGCGTTTATAGTTCTTGGTATGAAACTGTTTCTGAACCGCGAGGTCCGTACAGGAAAGGCTCTGAAGCGTTTGCCGTATGAGAGCAGTTCAATAGACAGCATGGCTGAGGCAGTGTGTGCTTGATGCTGTATATTGATCTTTCTGATCAGCTGCTGCAAAGCTGTGATTACCCACTCAGATACAGTGATATAAATACTCCGAGTGGTGCAGTGAGAGTAATATGGAAAAAGATGACCTGCTGTGGCAAACCCTAATGGTAGCAGCTGAAAGAAGAAGAAGAAGGTGCAGCGAGAGTAACAACGCTAAAGCAGCTATGGTATTTAGAATAGTTTGACCATTCTGTGGACCATTATATTGTTACAGGTTAATTACAATCAGATGCATTAAACTAATAAACAATATTCAGTTAATTTCAGTGTATTTATAAAGCTGCGTCAGTAATGTGGATCTAAAAAAGAAAGGGAAACCACACTGGAACAGCAGCACTGCTTTGACGCTGGGTGCCACCAGTCTGCAAAACCGAGCGCAGAACGTATGCCAGGGTATGAGCTACCGTGGAAATGTGTGTGGCTTTACACCAAGTTTAGGTTTTATACATCGCGATTTCAACATGGAAACAGGCTTACGCAACATTTTTGTGCGTACGCACCATTTATACATGAGGCCCTAGGCCTCTGCTAGACCTTTTCTGTTATTTTAAATAGATATATAAGGAGCTATAGTAGACTGGATTTGACTGTCTCTCTGAATTTGGTAGGGAAAAATGGTCCAGTGTACAGTTTGGTGGAGTTATTTTTTTTAACACCATGTGTGTATTACTGCATTGATTGAATTTTAGACTGAATGATGTTTTACTGTTTGTGTTTTGTTCACTTAATAAATACATAAACAAATAAATAAATAAAACTCTCAGCTGCACCCTGCCACTTGATCTTCTTGAGTTACTTCTCTTAACTTTTTTTTTTTGCAATGTGGTGCACAATGTTCAAACTTTTATGAGACTGTAGTGGTGGGTGGTAGAGCACCTCTGTTCTCTTCTGATCTGCACTTCTTGTCACTGCCTACTTTACTGTACACCTACAGCTCAAGGGCATCTGGGTTTCTTCTTTAACTAAAAGCATAACAAGAATGCACAATTTGTCATTTATAAACAACATAACTTATTTTTGTTATTATTGTTCCTCTCTCAAAGTTGCAGAAACCTGAATTGAAATCCTGTGGCCAGTTGCTGTCTTTGAAGTCCATTCTCTCCATTTCTCCACAGGCTAATACTACAGAGAACATAAAATCCAATTGCTTGTCTAATTCTTACTTGTGTGAAGCTCAGCAAATCTCAACTTGCCGGTGCTACAAGTCTATCTATGTGTATGTACAAGTGTATGTACAAATATCTGTAAATTGTTGTAACAATCCTGAACTTGTCAATCGCTTTAGATGAAAGTGGCAGTCACATGTGAAGTAATAATACTAATAACTTTCAGTACAATAAATTGACTTAAAACAGTTTAGGTTATCACAACCTATCCTGTTTTGTGTTACAATGACTCCGTATGTCAAAAAAATGGCCTTTCTACCTTTAATATGAAGTAATACAAAAGTTCTATCTTTACTGGCTGGTAGGGTGGGTTACCCAATTCTTATCTTAAAAAGCACACACAAAATGTCATATTCCATTTTCCTGTTCTCTATATTCACTTTACCAAAAACCCACACCAACCTTATGCTTTGTAAATGGGGCCTTTTACTCCACAAAAAATGGATTATATTTTTTACAAACCCCAAAAGATGTTCACAGTGGACACTGAAAGAACAATAAAGCCCTGGGGAGAGAAAAGTGCATCTTATAAAGGGTAGGAAGCCAGAATTGTTCATGAGCTCTTTTACCTTTCTCTTACATTCTTGAGGGCACAGTGCTATCAGCTACACTGCCTAAGAGACTGAGGTTAAACAATAATTTACACATTACTGTGATTTGCCCATATGCATTTATATAATCTTCTGCAACATGAAAAAATAACATCATATTTTAGCAGCTAAGCATGCTAAAAGCATAAGTATGTTAACTTTCAACTGATTTTACCTGAAGGCAATGATGTTGGTAGCAGCATGAGGAGGCAGCAGGGACTCTGAGAAACTGGTAATTTGCCTAAGATTAATGAAGGGGGAAGAAGGTAAGAGGAGGAGATTGCTTGGATATCCTCAATGAGTTAAATTGTTGGGTGAGGGATTAAGTGAAGGTGAATGCCATCTTCCTGCTTACAGTCAACAAAGAGGTATTAAAAAAATGTGTTCTTACTGTATTTGATTGGTACGTTTACTGTATAAAGGCTGATTTTGACCTGATATCCTACTATTGCCAGTACCTAGAACAATGTCTCTTGCTCCCTGAAGAGGGTATACAATCACTAAGATAGTGTGGACCTCTAGGAGTTTCCTGGCATTGTATTTATTTGAAAGTCTAAACAGTGTTAAGAGCAACTTAAATATATTTTCTATTTAGTGCTACATGTACTGCTCTTACAATCTGTGCCTAGGGTATGGAAAAATTCATAATTTTACTATTGCTACAATAATCAAAGGACACATATTATGCTTTCACTGACAACAAGCCTTAATTTTAAATGCACAAAAGACACACTGCTAGGGGCCAAATCAGATGTTTTACGGGAAAAACATAAGAACAGTCCATGAAATAGCCTAAAATTTATAACAAAAATAAAACAATCAAACCCATCACTAAGTAAGGTTTTGTTAATAAAAATTATAGAATCAAACTGCCATTTGCTTTTATTTCATTCCAAAAACTTGACAGCTATGGTACACTGCCACAGGTAGTGCCATAGGTGTTACATATCAGCCAAGTTTCCTTCCCTGGCTGGCGTTCAAATTTTTGTTTAATGTTTGCTTTGCTCATTTTTAATTCTTTTGTTTCTGTTAATACTGCTATTTACTTCTGTATAACTAAGTATGTTTTGTTATGTTTCATGTGTTTTGCCAGTGGTTCCCAAAGTGGTCGGACCACTTGCCCATTACTGCTAGGAACTGCCCTTGGCCCTATAAAGGTAAGAGTTTCCCACAGTTCAAGGTGGTTCATTCAAATGCGCTAGTGGTGTGGTGAATTCCCCTTGTGTTTTCTGTATTTTCTTTATTATTATGATTTTCTGAATTTTGACCTTTTTTAAATCACTCTCTTTGTATATCATAACAGAACTTTATTATCACTGGATTGCCTTCTGGGCAACTCCTTTTTGCCTTTGTGCTAAACGGAGTCCTTTTGTTAAAGAGTATTTCTGGATAATGAATAGTTTATTTATAAATATATTGCATTAGCCCTAATACTAACTGAGTTTAGATGATTTTACCCTTCTACCCCTGGATGTTTGAGGTTATTTTTGCTCTGCACAATTTTGGTACAGCTGAAACACAAAAATAGAGCATGTCCACGTGATTTCATGCGCCATTTCCATGTATTTGACCACAAAGAACATATAGCCACTATTAAAAACTACCACAAAATGGTGACTTTAATAAAGAAAAATGGAAAACAAAAATGATGCCACAAAAATATAGAGTAATGTTATTAATAATTCAGAACCTATAAGACATAATAATATGGACAAACATGTTGAAAACAAACGTCTGATGAGACATAATGGTAATGGCAACACATTTCTGGCTAGCATGCACCACCTGCTGGTTACAGAAAGAAAAAACTGAATTAAATGACATACCAGCCCTTGTAGAACCCTCAATGGCATGAAATGTCATCTTCCTTCTAATATCTGTGCAATTTAAAAGGGCTTTTGATGAACTTTCTGGTCGCCCAGTGCCCACTTTAGCCCTGATCTGTCTCTAACAACCTGTTGTCAGTCAGTGAACTTATTACAATATGCACTAAACAAACATTTAAACACAAACACTTGTCTTGTTCTCAAGAAATGTACTCAAGAAACAATTAATAGAGTTTTACAACAAGAGAATTGGTAGTAAACATTGCTTTAGTGAAACTCCAGAGGAAAAGCTTCAGTCTACCAGGCAGTATGCACTCTTGATAGATGAGTGAGACAGGTGTGGCCATTCGTCAGTGTCACTGTAATGGATAACATACTAACACAAAACCATAAAAGACAGGAAGAAAAAGGAAGATCCTATTCTCTACATTACTAACAGTTAGAAGTGCATCACTTGTGGTGTTTTTATTCTTTCACAAGCTGTCAACTGAAAGGGCAACAAAATAGGAACGACTATAACACCTCCATCCATGCAGTAGCCTTTCTTTTTTGTTCCAAGCCCTACCTTGTTGCCATTTCTGTGTTCCACAAGAGATGGGGAAAAAAAATCCAGCATCAATGTATTTTGAATAACCACGTAGTCATTGTTCCTGCCATCCTGAAATGGTTTAACAATCACAATGTCCTCGATTGCTGACACAATGCTATGCCTTCCAGGTCTTTTTAGACCCAATTCTGACACACATTTTAGGTGCCCTAGAGTCAAATTTTTGACCCCAAATCTATTTATATTGATTGAATATCTCAACCTTTAATAGTGATGATCCTAAGTTTTAGAAAAGATGTGACAGAATGTTTTTAAGGGATGTAAACAAAAAGTACCCTTAATGGAAAACAAAATCCACAAAAGAAAGTGTTGGTTGGTTTGTCAATAGGTGGGTAGGTTAGGTAAGGTTAGGTAGGTAAGATCTAGTTCAGTCCCAAGGGGAAATTTAGCTATTACAGAAGCTCAACAAACATGGAAATAAGGTGGGTCATAGCTGAACTAAAGAACATGGAAATGTTTAAAATGTGTAGCAGAAGAATAAAACTGTTTTTGCATTTTGTGAAGTTTGGGTACTTCGCTAACGGTCTTAACATCTCTGAACTGAAAAGATGGCATTTAGGGTGTGTTGTGAACAATCAAACTACCCTAAATACAGTGGAAAACTTCTTAAAGTCAACAATGGGTCAAAATTGACCACAGAAGACTGACAAGGTAAACATTTTTAAGAATCTTTACAATTCATACGAAGCTCAACTATACTTCTCACTTTTCATTAATTTGGGGAAATACTGAAAAGGTAATGAAGTTTCTCCCACGAAAAATGAAAATTAGGATGTTTTTAGAGATTTCAAACAAAGAATGGGTCAAACTTGACCCAAAGATATTGTAAGGTTTAAGAGGATTCAGTAATGCAGGGTGTTTCGGTTTCAGTTTCAGCCTTGGAGTCACCCTAATTTGATCTGATTAGCTCATTCATAATTAATTTTTGCTAAAAATATATAACAAAGAACAGTAAGATGGTTTAAAAAAAAAAAAAAGCAAAATAAACATGATATTTTTGGCAAATAATTCTACAACTGAGAAAAACAAAGGTGGACAAATGAAGCCATTTTACTGCCAATTATTTTCAGGCATGCATATAACTGAAAGAATTGATTCTGGATGGATGAATGAAGGAACTGCACCCATTATATGTGGTATGTTGTGTGTAGTAGATCACAACACTTTTCAGATTGTTACATGGGATAAAGCAGGATCAGAGAAACAATCAACTAAAAGCATGGAAATTTAGGCAAAAAAAAAAAAACACAGCATACATACCATGTAAGTTTTAATATGTTATAGCACAGCATCTTTACATTCACCATAAATAGTCATTGCACCCATTTTTTCACTTTCAAATATGATCTAAACTATTGTTCAGTACTGCCATAGACTTTGTGGGAGATATACAGTGAGAAATTAACATTTTACAAGTATGCAAATAAAAGAATTATAAAAGAGCAAACAGTCAAAATAAAAAGTATGCAGAGAAAGTTAGATATTCTGTATATGTGGATAATAGTTAATAGGTACCTGAGTCAAAGCAAGGACTTTGTCATTTATGAGCAGAAAGTGGAAATATAAATGATGTCTTGTTGACACTTCAAAGTCACTTCCTTTAATCTTTAACTATTTACTTTGGGATTCTCTCAAAGATTTCATGTCAAATTGGGTGGGGAAGTAAAATAATGGTAGACAAGTTTTAATGAAGTGCTTTTTCCATTGAGCCCTTTTACCTTTAGACTGAGAGCACAACTACAGCATTTGACCACAGCCTTTTATTCACAGAATGAACAGACTTTTACAGTGAAGCATAAGACAACTACCTAACACACAGTGACAACGTGCCCTTATTTTGTTGGTTATTTGATTTCAAACTGTGAAAGATAAATATTTTAAGGATGAACGCAACACTTACAGATAGTTTAGCTTACCCAGGAGTTCCATGTTAGCAAAAAGCAAGCGTATCAGGAGTCAGAGTAAAATGATTTACTAGAAGCAGAGCGTGAGTTTATCAGTCTTACTGCAGCCAAAGCCGCAGATGAAATGCAACACAACAGCAAGCTAATGTCAGCTACTGCTGTTTGATGACTACCTGAGGAGACTGGTGCAGAACTGGGGTTTTCAGCTTAGTCTCTTACAAATTCATAGACTGTTAAACCACACTGCAAAGTATCACTTCTGAATGAAATACATCTTGCCTGAAGAAGGGGCCTGAGTTGACACAAAAGCTTGCATATTGTAATATTTCTAGTTAGCCAATAAAAGGTGTCATTTTGCTTAACTTCTGACTGAAAGACATAAAATAAATTACAATCTTCCCCAGATCTACTACTCTAGCCAGGATCTGAGGGAAACCAAAGCTCACAAACATTCTTGCAATTCTGGAAATCTATGATGACAAAAAAAGAACACTAACCCATATGCTTTAAACACAATGTGTAACGGCTTTGTGCCTTTTACAGGTTAAACCCTAAAGGAAACAGAAAATTAGTTTATGGAATCTTCTGACAGAATCATTAAGAAAATAAATGGAACTCCACAGCTAAAAACCAGTTCCATAGTTTACAAGTGTTAATAAGCCTTATCATGGCTATCTGCTAGCTCTGTGTAAAGAGAAACTAGATTATACCAACCTTGCCAGAACCTAGATTTTTGCTGAAAGGTAAATGATAAATATGTTGCAGAGAGTATGTTTTTATCAGCCTTATTAAAGTTATACTAATGCCAAGCTGCTCTGTTTTATCAGAAGTCTAAATTAAGCTAAGTGACTAATCATTCCTTTACGCCGGGAAGATCCTTGTCTTGTGCTGTACCACACAGGATTTTCATCAAAGACTCACACTTAATAATTGCAAATATAGATTACACATACTTTATACTGTATATCTATCTATCTATCTATATATATATATACATATATACAGTGCATCCAGAAAGTATTCACAGCGCATCACTTTTTCCACATTTTGTTATGCTACAGCCTTATTCCAAAATGGATTAAATTCATTTTTTTCCTCAGAATTCTACACACAACACCCCATAATGACAACGTGAAAAAAGTTTACTTGAGGTTTTTGCAAATTTATTAAAAATAAAAAACTGAGAAATCACATGTACATAAGTATTCACAGCCTTTGCTCAATACTTTGTCGATGCACCTTTGGCAGCAATTACAGCCTCAAGTCTTTTTGAATATGATGTCACAAGCTTGGCACGCCTATCCTTGGCCAGTTTCACCCATTCGTCTTTGTAGCACCTCTCAAGCTCCATCAGGTTGGATGGGAAGCGTCGGTGCACAGCCATTTTAAGATCTCTCCAGAGATGTTCAATCGGATTCAAGTCTGGGCTCTGGCTGGGCCACTCAAGGACATTCACAGAGTTGTCCTGAAGCCACTCCTTTGATATCTTGGCTGTGTGTTTAGGGTTGTTGTCCTGCTGAAAGATGAACTGTCGCCCCAGTCTGAGGTCAAAAGCGCTCTGGAGCAGGTTTTCATCCAGGATGTCTCTGTACATTGCTGCAGTCATCTTTCCCTTTATCCTGACTATTCTCCCAGTTCCTGCCGCTGAAAAACATCCCCCACAGCATGATGCTGCCACCACCATGTTTCACTGTAGGGGTGGTAATGGCCTGGTGATGAGCGGTGCCTGGTTTCCTCCAAACGTGATGCCTGGCATTCACACCAAAGAGTTCAATCTTTGTCTCATCAGACCAGAGAATTATGTTTCTCATGGTACAAGAGTCCTTCAGGTGCCTTTTGGCAAACTCCAGGCGGGCTGCCATGTGCCTTTTACTAAGGATTGGCCTCCGTCTGGCCACTTTACCATACAGGCCTGATTGGTGGATTGCTGCAGAGATGGTTGTACTTCTGGAAGGTTCTCCTCTCTCCACAGAGAACCTCTGGAGCTCTGACAGAGTGACCATCGGGTTCTTGGTCACCTCCCTGACTAAGGCCCTTCTGCCCAGATCGCTCAGTTTAGATGGCCGGCCAGCTCTAGGAAGAGTCCTGGCGGTTTCGAACTTCTTCCACTTCCGGATGATGGAGGCCACTGTGCTCATTGGGACCTTCAAAGCAGCAGAAATTTTTCTGTAGCCTTCCCCAGATTTGTGCCTCGAGACAATCCTGTCTCGGCGGTCTACAGACAATTCCTTTGACTTCATGCTTGGTTTGTGCTATGACATGAACTGTCAACTGTGGGACCTTATATAGACAGGTGTGTGCCTTTCCAAATCATGGCCAATCAACTGAATTTACCACAGGTGGACTCCAATTAAGCTGCAGAAACATCTCAAGGATGATCAGGGGAAACAGGATGCACCTGAGCTCAATTTTGAGCTTCATGGCAAAGGCTGTGAATACTTATGTACATGTGCTTTCTCAATTTTTTTATTTTTAATAAATTTGCAAAAACCTCAAGTAAACTTTTTTCACAATGTCATTATGGGGTGTTGTGTGTAGAATTCTGAGGAAAAAAATGAATTTAATCCATTTTGGAATAAGGCTGTAACTGTGTGCATATATATATATATATATATATATATATATATATATATATATATATTTAAATATATATATATACACTGTGTGTATATATATATATATATATATTTTTTTTTTTGTTTTATGTATAATGTGGGTTAGCTATTATTAAGTCTTAATATGTTTTACCAATAAAATAAATACTGTGGTGCCACAGTAACCCAGAAAAAAAAATTGTCAAAAATGAATTTATTATCAAAACTAATGATTACTTTAAGCAAAACACAAACAAAGGATGAATGATTACAGGGATAACAAAGTATCAAAGGAATAAAAGGAAGCAATACGTTGTCCTATGGCCTTCACTAAACAACCTAAAAGCCCTGCCTACTCAGTGTGGTGTCCGGCACATATGCCACTACCTGATACTGCAGTGCCAAGCATTATTAATTCTCTCTCTCTCAATCCTCAAACTGCCACGCTCTGTATCTAATACCCTGCATCCCTAGCAGTTGGTTCCACTCTTGCAATTAACTTCCTCACTACAACCTCAAATGGTCAACTACCATAAGGAAGCTTTACACCACTAAAAGATCTCATGTCACTTCTCTTATGCTCCCTCTAGTGGCATTTCTAAACTTCCTAGTTCACATATTTGATTAGCAGGCATGGTACCTTTAATGTTCCTGACCTTTTCTGTTCCACATAATACAGCAGAGGACTCAACCTACAATACACAGCTGAGCCACCGCTTGGCAGTCTGGAGGATCTCTGCTGCCTTCCATTCCCAGTAACATCTCTGTTATCTTTCAGCCCATGCAGTATTTCTGCACATTCCCCATACAATCTCTGTTAGCTTAAACCCCCTCATACTCTTTACTACAAGGGAACACACTCCTCTTACACCCCTGCTGGCCCTCAGATCGAGTAGCTACACACTCCCCTAGTGGCTGATGGCCTACATTGTGGGCAACTCTCCAGAAATATGAGCCTTTCTAGGCCGATGTCCAATGTCCTTATGGTTTTTGTCCCTCCTAATCCAGTTGCTGCCTTTCACTTCCACAACCCTGTCATAATGTAGTCGTGGTTTGATTTACCACTCCCAAAAAATGAAGAGGAGAAAAGGCATTTAAAACCCTGGATGTCTCAGAACTTAATCTGCTTTCTTTTTTAAGAAGGTAGAGTCAAGAAAGATGGATCTTAGAAAGGAAGACCACATGTGCCCATGAGCCTCTTCAGTAAGATCAGGGCAGACACAAACAGAAATGGACACCAGAAGAGGCAGTTCATCAATGACCTGTGAATGGCTGAGAACTCCAGCAGACAGGCTGCCCCAAGCTGAATATTTTCAATAAGCATGATTACCAATCTGACAGCTGTGGACTAACTCTATCATATGCCTGCTTTGCATTTCTTAAAAACAAAAGTGCCTTTTGCCTAAACAGAAGAAATGGACTTACTCCTATTACACTAATAACTGCACTAATATTAAACCTCTATCATGGCTGTAATTAAAACTCTACTTCATGGTCAATGTTCAGTAACTATAAAAAGTATTTACCCTTTGGACATTTTCACGTTTTATTCTTATACAACACTGAACCGCAATGGATTTAATTTGCATTTTTTAACATTGATCAACAGAGAAAGATTTTTTAATGTCAAACAGAAAACGGATCTCTGTTTTGATAACAAATATAAAAAACAAAATAACTGATTGCATAAGCATTCACCTGCTTCAAGTCAGCATTTTATAGATGCTCCTCTGGCAGCCATGACAGCCTTGAGTCTGTATGCACAGGTCTCTATCACCTTTGTACATCTGGACACTGGACATTTTTCCTCATTCTTCTTTGCAAAACTGCTCAATCTCTATCTAGATGCATGTGGATTGTGAGTTTCAAGTCCAGCCGCAAATTTTCAATTGGATTTGAATCTGGACTCTGACTCGGCCACTCCAGGACATTAACATTGTGGTTTTTAAGCCAGTTTAGAGTAGCTTTGATTTTATGCTTGGGGTTATTGTCTTTCTAGAAATGAATCTTCTCAAAAGGCACAGACCTCCTGAGGTTTTCCCTGCACTTTGTTGCATTCATTTTCCCCTTACCAGCCCCATGGGCTTGCTGTAGTAAAACATCCAATCAGACTTAATGGTGGGGATGGTGCTCAATTTTGTTTTTATCATCTTTTATTGAATTTATTAAAAGCATATAACGTTCCATACAACAAAGTCAAACTTAACAAACCTAAATGATGCTCAATTTTAGTTTTTTTTTAAATAGCAGTGGGTTTCTCTTCGCCAATCTCCCATAAAGCAATGACTGGTGAAGCACCCGGACATAACTTGTTGTCTGCACAGCCTCTCCAATCTGAGTCAGTGTAGTTTGTAACTCCATGAGAGTTTTCATAGGTCTTTTGGTGGCCTCTCTCACTAGTCTCCTTGCACGATCACTCAGGTTTTGTGCACTGTCTGCTCTAGGCAGATTTACAGCTATGCCATACTCTTTCAATTTCAAAACAGTTGATTTAACTCAACTCAAAGGGATATTCAGTGACATAGATATTTTCCTTATCTCCATCACCAAACTTAAGCTTTTCAGAGTTGTTTGGAGTGTTCTTCAGTTTTCAATGTGCCACCACAGTGACTCCCCACAAGGTGTGCCTTCCATATTCTGGTGCATTTGTACCACAATCAACTGAAACCCCAGACAGGTGATCTTCATTGAACTAATTCTGTGATTTCTAAAACCAACTGCTGTACACTGAAAAAAAATGTGATAATTCACACTTAATATTTTCAATCTGAACCAATATAATTATTTTTAGCTTATTGATCCCACAATTTTTAAGTTGAGGCAAATCATTTAGAGTGATTGGGTACAATTCACTTTTTTTTTTTACTGAAGTAAATCTAATTCTTAAGTTGTTGTTCTTTTTTGGTAGTTGGAAAGCCATCAAACTGGAATATTCAACCGAAAGAATATACAAACGACCCCTCAAACACAGCACATGAACAACCTAAAATATTAAGTTAAATGAAATAAGATTTTTACGTTTATTCCATCCACCATAACTTAATTTGGTACAAACAAATTTTTTTACTTTGATTGAGATCTGAAACCAAATATTTCAAGCTGCAACACTAAATGACTAATCTTAAGTTGCTTGAAAGAGAAAATTTACGTTGAATGGACAACATCAATGTTATACTTTTTTCAGTGTACATGCAGCAGCGATGACTTAAGAGTGTCATATTATGTTTTGTATCTGTAATGAATTTAGACCACTTTTTGCAGAGATTTGCTTTCACTTTGACAGTGAAGAATCTTTCTGTTCATTAATATCAAAAAAGCCAAATTAATTCCACTGTGCTTCAATGTTACCTAACAATAAATTGTGAAAACAACCAATTGTGTGCATACTTACTATTTGAGGCATATTGATATTAGTATGATTAGTTTTAATTACTTCTTTAAGTTCTTTCTTTAGCCTATTGCATCATCTCATTAATATCTCGTTCGTTGCTACTGAAATCGAACACAGTGGAGCTACAGTCCAGTTAAAGAAGCTGTCGGCATTGCTGCAAAGTACTGATAAACTAAACGAGCTGAGAGCTGAACTTGAATTTGTATCTGTTCACTGCCAGCCAATTATGAACACTTTGACTTCTTTTGAGGCACAGTCATTCATGGCTGTTGATGTCTACAACAAAGTGTCTGACTTACTGTCTTGCCTGAAATTGTCCGGATTTCCAATTGCAACCAGCAGCTGTGAAGATGCAAAGCACAATGCTGCTGCTAAACTTGAAGAATATTTTGTGGGAACCAAACAGCCGGCAATAGACCTATTCAGATCTGTGAGAATATTTGATCCACGACAGCTACCACTCTTATCGAAGAATTTTGCTGATCATGCACAATCAGTGCCAACAATGATGACTGCAGCAGATGAATGGCAAGCTTATCTGGACATAGCATCTCGTGAAGTAATTCCAGCTGATATCACTGCTTTTTGGCGTGCCTTAGAGGACAGACTGCCTCGCTTAGCAGCTCTTGCTAAAGTTTACATTGCGTTGCCGATCTCTTCTGTTAATGTGGAACGTTCGTTCTCAAAATATGGATCGGTGTTGTCACCACTGCGATATTCTCTGTCACAAGAAAACCTACGATCTTACAGTGCCATTTTCTTCAACAATAAATAAACAATGACTTTAGAAACATTATTCGATCGTTTGTTGAGAATAATATTATGCCTACATATGTTTCAGCATCATTTGCATAAAGCAAATCTGTTGATTAAAATGTGCGGATGTGAACACTTTGATATACCTATTTAATTAGTATTAAGAATTATGATTGATTATTATTAGGGATTAAGAATAAGAAAAATTGCATTTATTTTGCTTTGGTTACGAATTAGTCTTATGGAGTTCTGGTACTGCATTTGCCGCGCCGCGGTACACCGCGGAATTTAAAAAAACATGCCACGGAATTTAACATTTCTTGCCGCGGTAAATCGTGGGCCCTACAAATAACTATTAAAATTAACAAACAGTAAAATATTATCATAGTGCCACAAGACATTTTCTTTGAGCTAGCCTTTTAAACACTGATAAGTGTAAATATATCAATGAATGAATAATTCATACATGTGGGTCTTACAGGGCCCACCGGTGCTGCCTTTACAGTTTCTGAGTGCTGGGTTTGAATCTCAGCCAGAGCAATGTGTGTGGAGTTTGCACATATCCAGCTTTTCCTCTTATATCCCAAAAGCATTAAGTGTTATAGCAGTTTAGTCAGTGACTTTAAAATAGGCATCAAATGGTGTGCAAATGTGCACTGTCATAGAATTGGGGCCAGTGCTGCCAGGATAGCCTCAGGCCCATACAACCCTGAAATTAACAAGGTGAGCTCAACAATAAATGAAAGAAATAAATCTTTGTTCAATAATATAAGAAAGTAAACAAGAAAGCTCATCCTGAAGAAGTCCTGCAAGGAAACAAACAACTTCAGCAGATGACTAAATAATGGTTGGAGAGCTCTCAGAAAAAACAAACAATTTGCCTCTTCTGAATTAAACTTAACTGATTTCTTCAGCTCCACTACAGATTCTACTTAGTAAGTCTATTTTCTTATGATACATAGTGACTAAGTGAAAAGGAGTTTCTGTTTTGTTGTTTATCCAAAAGTATCCACAATGCTGACAGTGGTCTGCTCAAATCCTGGCAAAGAAAATGTGCATTAGCTGTGCTCAGTTGTGTTACAGGACTCAGACTGTGATGTAATTTAATTGCATGCCCTAGCATTGTTTAAAATGCACAAAAGGGAAGAAGAGTGCTGCTATTAGTTTTTGTTCTTGGAA
Organism: Polypterus bichir lapradei; assembly: GCA_026402145.1. Classification (NCBI taxonomy): domain Eukaryota; kingdom Metazoa; phylum Chordata; class Cladistia; order Polypteriformes; family Polypteridae; genus Polypterus; species Polypterus bichir. Next base: position 11,722,355 of record JANRMT010062813.1, on the reverse strand, counting down.
TGAAAACGGGAAAGTAACTTGTGAAGGAAGCTGAAAGTCAGGAAAGCCATAACTTGAAATGAAAGGACACATTCAACACTCAGTCTCCTGGGGCATTCCCTGGTGGAAGCATCTTTATTAACTGTCTGTAAAGATGGTCATATTTTCATTGAAGAATCACAGCATGTTGCTGAATTTTTTGCAATCATCATGAAGAAGGCAATAATGTTAATGCACTCAAACTTCGAGTTTAACTTAATCCACAATGACTGCATTTACATACACACCCATTATTGGGATAAGGTGAGTAACCCATGTGCAAGGAATTTTCTGGAGTTCTCCTTTTGCCAAAACCATCCAATGTCGTTAAAATGAGCAAAAGACTTAAACTGCATTATATGTTACACATTACCTTAAAATGTAATCAACCCTACTTAACGCGCATTACTTTTTATGCATCACCCTACTGCTGTCGAGATTGTGCTGCTGAGCTTAGAAAGATAAAGTTAGCAATTTCTGAAAATATTGAGACAGATTATTTCAGCCAGGAGGACGAATGATACAATTGCCCTAGAATTTGGCACAGGAAATGTATCTGATGGATGTTTTCACTGTCTTCAGCTTGTGGCTACTGAAAGTGCATTGTGAAGAACCAAGTTGGCTGCAGCATCCTTGTTACGGTTTTCAATCCAATGCTGTTGATAGTCATGTACTTATAGCAACACTATGGTGCAAAGTGCAATAGTGCTTTTATTTCATAATTTAAACACTGTGCAAGTAGTGCAGTGTAAGCTCGTCAATAAACCATCCATCCATTAAAACAAGTGTTCATGTGGAGGATAAAACACAAATAAATATACAATAAAAGTTCTTTCATAATCTGCTCGTTCACCTAGCCACCTAGTCTCAGCTATCCTCACCTTGATCAGACTTGCCTCAATCAGCGCTCTTGTAATTGCAAATTCACTGGACTCCTGACCACTGCTCCTGGCAGAACAAGCGCTTGCCTCATTTGGTGATCCAGCTTCACACAGTTGCCTCCATCAGCACTCTAGCGATCTAAGTCCGATGAGCTCCTGGCCACCAGTGCTTGCCTCCTTCAGCACTCTAGCACACTTTCTCTGTCATTCCGAACCTTCCACTCAGGTCTGCTCCACTCTGGTAATCACTCAGTGAAGCAGGTTCTCACTTAACCAGCACCATTGAGCTCTACACATTTATCAGCTACTTTTGTTATTTCTTTCTTTGCCATATCTTTTTGTCTCCTTGGTGCGCTGATTACCAACTCCAGAGTGCTAATGAGGTAATTGACTGAGCCGCACATGTCTGCATGTCAAGGCACTATCATCCATTTACCCCATCAACCTCCAGAGCTGCTCTGCCATGCTACCACATACACCTGTATCCCTTTGGAGCACGAGTTCCCTGAATTCATATAGTTAAAACTGTGTATTGCTATGGAACTTAACGTACTTAACAACAAGTGTGTGAAGCTTAACAAGTGAACTGAGTGCAAAGGACATGCGCAGATTACAAAGACCTTAACTGTAACCCAGTTAAGTGTTTACATGGCCAAATAATCTCTATGTCTTCTAATCATATTTAATCAAAGACCAAAAACCTGGATTCTCTAACCACAATCACGAGAGAGAGAGAGAGAGGTTGGGAGCATGCAATGATACAGCACATTGTCACACCACCTATCACGCGGTGAACCACCTCAGGATGCCAAGTTAGAACCTGTGCACAGCTGTGCAACAGTTGACACCTCAGCAACACACTACTTCGAATGGAGGTTTCTTATGGTGGCTGGAGTGCTAATCCTGCCACCAACCCCCAAGTTTTCACTGCAAGTTGGAGGACCTGCTTTCCGGGCTGGATGCAGGTTAACGTCATACCCAGGAAAGAGCAATTGCAGGTTAAAGGCTTTGCTCAAGTCATACTTGGGGTTAACACACCAAGGAGGTAAATTAATATACTTTTATTTCCTCCAGGATTCTTGCATACTGTATGTGAATAACAAACTAGAGGAATTATGCAAGGTCAAGTTTATCGATGTGAGGTTTTAACTGTCTGATTTTTCTAATATGATAGTGTGAGTTAAGCAGTAATGTGACCTAATGGTTAGTACTGCTGTCTGATGGTTTCAGTATCCTGGATTTGAATCTCGTGTCCAGTCATTGTCTCTTTGGAGTTTACATACTTTCACTATGTTTGTGTGGCTTTTGTTTGGGTTCAGTATTTTTCTTCCCACATGCTCTTATATATGATTTACATGGTGATTCAAAACCAATGCATGTGAGTATGTGTGTGATTAGGCTCTATGATGAACTTGTAGCCCATCTAGAGTGCTTTTATGCCTTGGGTCCAGTGCTGCCAGGTAAGGCTTTTGCCTTTTGTAGCCCCAGAATTGGAATATGGTGGATTACAAATGCTATGTATGGTGTGAATGGACACATTTGTTGTGTACATTCTTCTGGGCTGTTTAAGAGTTAGACCTCTGCCCCTGCTTTTTTGATTTTTTTTATTAGTAATTAAATTAATTCAAAAATACACTTGTAGTGTAACAGAAGATAAAATGCAAATGCTTCAGAAACATTAACATTCTCAAATTCACTACTCCACTGAGCCATATTAATACAAGATGAAGGCCTACATGGCCAGTTTTATCAGTTTAATCACTAAGAACACACATATGTTTTGCTCCCAGTATATTAACTAATTAACCTTATTTTCACTTTTAACCCTTTAATAATCATTGAATATTTTTTATAACAAGTAAGCTTTCAATTTTAAAGATAAAAATCGACTGCTATAATTGTATGAAAAAGGAAAAACTGAACCATGTTATAGCGCTCCGGTGTTCCTAAATTGATTCTTAAAACAAATAAATTACCATTTCCTTGAACAAAAGTAGTAACAAAATAAACCTGAATATCTACCCAGCTTGCAATTCTTATAACATTTTATTAATGTACATGTCAAAATGGTTTTGCAATGCTTGAAACAAAGACTAAAGCAGTTATTCTTGGGCTTCCTGCTATATTGGGCACATTTAACTTGTGATATTTTCAGCTTATAATATGGCAAGCAGTGCAACATCATAAAAGTAACTAAAGAGTTAATGTCAATTCCAAAAGAAACTACTTTGATATGATAAGATTAGTATTTTTAAATTATAAGCTTGATGACATATAATGACTTCTTCTTATAATGTATTTCATTTTCATTTCCTGGGGTATGCCATGCTAAAAATCTAAATGGCATCAATTAGGTGTAACCCAACATAAGTGCACCTAGATGCACAGTGTAGTTCATATAAACCAAAAATATAAATATTTCACATTTTTCAATATTAAGACATGGTTTATATTTTGCATTTACTTTTACAGCAGCTCAAACCTTCAGAGAAATATTCAATTGTACAATAATATGAGTTTAATAGAATTAAAAAAAAATCTCAATTATTCAAACACACTTCTCATTTGCTAAAATAATTGACTATAATGCGTCTCACATAGCTGAACAAGACTGCACTGCATAATGCATGCAACAATACGTGCTACTGAAAAACAACAGTTTGTGATATACGGGACTACATGATCTGTTTACTTGATGCAGCATAAGATAGCTAATTAATCTTCAGAGAAATTAAATCAATGTCAACATAACACTTTCAAATGATGCTATGTCAGATTAATTTTAACATAAAAACCAAAACCAAACAAAATAAGAAAAACACCTGGTGACAGGCACTAAAATCTAATTAAAGTCGGCCTGACAACATTACGGAGATGTGGTTTGTCTTTTCTTCCAGCATTGTTTCTTTAATAACTGACAATCTATACAGATCATAATCACCACGACATACATTTTTCATTTGCCCACATTGTACTTTGAAGAACTGTATTTGAAAGGACAGCAGAATAAGGGCGTCTGTATTTCTCCATAAGGCTATTCTTCTCCACACTATATCGTAGTACAAGGAAACTTAGCAGATGGCTCTTTAGTTTCATCAGACTATAAAATCATACTCTACACTTTATTTCATGGCTACTGTAATCCTGTGGTCAAGTGTTAAATACACAAACAACACATTCATTTTAACAGTGACAGGCAATATGAAACTTTATAATCTGTAAATCTAAGATCCTTACCAAGAACATTCTGTTAGTTTGAGATAGTCTTGCCTTTTTAACATGTTTGACAATTACAAGAAACTGAACTTCTCTTAATACTTTTTTACATTAAAAGAACATTACAAAGGCTTTTAATACTATATACATATTCATTTAAACACTTTGATACAAGGTGACAAATAACATGTGGTTAATGTAACTATTCCAGTATTGCCATAAAAGGCAGATTCACTGATGTTCATGGCTATGCATCAGCAATATCGGTTCAGCTGAGCTGGCAAAATCGTGGTTTAAGAGTCCAATTTCTTCGCCATTAGGCAACAATATTTGCCAAAAATTCAATCTTATCCTTTAAGTCAATTGACAGAAAAATAATTACATGTTCCTCTACAGTTTTCTGCCAAACACATTGTAAGAACAGTGGCATTCATTAATTATAGAAACTTTCTACTAACACAGCATTATCATTGACACAACAGACCAAAAACAGCAAAGCATACTAAACACTACAAGACACCGGAAATGGAAGCTTTACTTTGTAAACTGACAATTCTTTTAAATGTGGAAAACTGGGGCAACTCTAACACTTAAATTATGTTCTGCAAGAAAACCTTGCACGTCTACAAAGTTAGCAGGAAGAACAGCAAGACCTTCTAGTGGGGAAAAAAAAACTACCCCAGTTGATACTGCAGGCTGTGAAACACTTGTCTATCATGACAGGTAGGCAACAGGGATGAAAGATCAGGCAAGTTGTTTTAACATTTAATACGGCACTGTTATTGGTCACAATGAGACAAAAATGCAGTCACTATATACAAAAAATATATAATTCTTACTTTGTGATATATGTATAACTAGAACAGCACAGTAACGCAGTCGGTGCTGCCTCATGGACTAGTACTCTGGAGGCAGGATTGCTTCCTGCCACTTACCCATTTCTGCCAGGGATACTGTACATTCCAGTCCCACATGACCCAGAATTGGATTAAGTGAGTTTGAAAATGTGAAATTATTTATAACTAGCCAAAGTGAGTATTAGAAATACCTACAATTAAAAGTAACTGGTCAAGATGTGAATTAAAGGTATTTATAATATATTTCGTAAGAACAGTTTAGATTTACCACTCCAACTAACATCCATCTTACCCAACTCTCCAATGTAAAGCAGCAGCACTAACTAGTATGCCAGCCAGTGGCTCAGTCTTATAGTGTACAATGTAATAATAGCATTGTTTGAGTGGCCAACTATAATCCCTACTTTCCAAATTTACAATTACTATAGATTTTAGCTAAGCAAAGTTTAGATTATATGTGTAATTCCATTTTGACTACTTAAGTACTTCTATGGAGCTTCTGATTGAAGCTACTGCATAAGTAATTACAATCTGATTAGTTAAAATCACAATTTTGATATATTTAATTCAAAACCAGCTATCTTAATTTTGAATAGTTAAACTAAACACAGAAATTTCTAATTTATATGGCAGCTATACAAAAAGTGAGCCTGCCCTGCAATATACAGCATTGTTCTCTGCCTTCAATTCAGTAATGCAGAGGTAGGCCTCAGATCCCCAGACCCTGAACTTAACAACTGTGCACAAAAAATCAATGGAATGATTTAGTTTTAGGTGGATGAATAGATTAATTGGAAGGAGTGATACATTCTAATAGGAAAATAATATACTTAGTGTATGTAAGAGGCATACAACTCCGATGAATTATCTGTAAAATTCAGATTGATTTAGTACCTCCATGCTACATTTTTTCCACATGAGATTAATTGCACACGCACATTAAACTAATGTTTAATAACTCCACCTCAGGTGATCCATCATGACAGTGTGCTTCACTACTAAAGAGCTCCTAAATTCTGAATTATATGCCACCTAAACCCACTAATTGGCATTGATATTGCATATTAGCTCCTCCAGAGGGCTTTTTGCTGGTTGGAAGTCTTACCGCAATAGTTCAGAAATGAAAAAGGATGCAATGACAAATCTAGTTGTTTAGTTAAAGGGACATTTCAAATGGTCAAATACACCATTAGACACGCTGATAGGCTTTGCCTACTTCATAATGCTGCACAGTTTTATGCAATATTTTTCCAAAACCACTTACGGTCACAGAGTTCCATAATTTGCTCTCTATATTGTTCTAACAGGTCATGGTTTCAGTGTATTTAGTACAATGCCCACCCCTTGATGAACCTTTACAATATGTCATTTTGAAGCTCAGTCTGACTTACTTGATCACTCTGTGATCCAGCCTTGTTACACTTTATGTACCCTCTACAGCTGGCTTCGTCTTGCCAGCTGCTGATGTTGTTTGTGATGTAAATCAAACTGCTACCTGCCACTTCTCATCTCTGGGGTCACCGAACTCCAACGGCATCCCCATCAGCATTCTACTGATGAGTCCACTTCATTTTCAAAACAAACTCTAAACCAACATTTCAACTAACTGTGATGACCACTTTCAAAATAAGTTGTTACAGTTAGCAAAGGAATTAAACAAAAAGTAACAGGTTAACCAGGAGGAGAGTCGTAAAAACAAACCAGGAGTCATCAAACCCAAAGGCATAACCCAGAGATACTAATGCTAAAATTAAGAACTGAGACATTTTGGAGAAGTGGCGGATAAAGTCAGCCCTGGAGGGCTGCAGGTTTTTGTTGTAACCAGATTGCTTAATTAGACAATAATCCTTGCTAATAAACAGAGCTTATTTAATTTTATGGCTTGTTTGTTCTTGTTTTCATTTTGCCATGTCAGGTCATTCTTATACTGTAGATTTTTTCTTTTCGAAGGAGTGTCATTCAAATGAATTGTAGTAGATAAGTGATTCTTAACCCCTAACATTTTTTGTCTTTCAAAAATGTTATTAAACCAGATATTCGCAGGTGTAAATGCATACAAGCTACAATGAGAACTGTGGGTTCCTTTGTCATTTGCATCTTATTGCTAAAAAGGATCAATTAAAAATGCTGTTTAAGACTAATATAAGAAATTAAAGGTGGAAAAACTGAGCTGACAACGTAATTTACGCAATATCTGAGACCATACTTTGTGTCAACTCAAGAAGCAACGCAGCACCTACAACCCAAAATGATAGTAGCCTGAAGTAACGAAAAGAAGACAAACCATTTCAAATTAAAAGATAATAATGGGAAAACCAATCAAAAAATAAAAAATATGATTCAGGTATAAGAACCATGACATAGAATGCTTTGGCTGTAATTTTCTTAGTAAGCAAGTAAGCAAAGTAAGCAAAGATACATACAGAGCCTGAATGAATGCAGTATTTAATCCATGGTTTTATTTAACATGTGAAACTTCTTTTCATTTACACTTACAGAATAATCTCAACATCTATGATTGACTAATTCCCTTTAAAGGATTTTTATGTCCCTATGGATAGCTAAACAAAACAAAACATATTATTTCAAAGTGATACAGAGGGAACAAGTCATAAAACCATGGCTTCAGTCACTGACTTACTACATAACCTTGAGCAAACTACTTAATGCACCTTTAATAAATAAGGAAACAAGTTGCAAATGTATCTGGATAAACCAAGTAAAGTAAATACAATGTTTACAAAAGACAGTCTTGATTTTTTTATTTTAATTCATGCAATTTTCTTGCATGTACAAGGTAAGTTGAAGCGAACAAAGTGACCACTAGGAACAGGACAGGGGCAGCATAATCTGAATCTGTTGAAAAAAAAGGTTGTTTTCATCAATAACATACTCATTTTTGTTATATATGCTTATGAGTATGAGTTTCACAAAATGGAAAAAAAAACAGTCTCGGTTTTCTTTTCTTTCAGTCACTTTTGAAAAATCAATAAATCCAAGAAACTGGCAAAAAATATCAATGGCATGCCATTGTATTATCATAATGTAAATATTTGTTCTTATTTGATTAATATATTATTTCATGTTAAAAAAAACAAACTTTTTTTCGTATAAAAACAACAAACACTTTACAAAAAATCCTAAAGTGAAAAGTCATCTTACAGGGATATTTTACCACAATAAAGTAATGCTAATCTAATGCGAACATTTATTCTGCAAACACACCCACGCTCAGTAACTTAATAAATTGTAATACAATAACAGCCCCTGTATAGTATATTCCTGTCAGGGAGGAGATGAGAAAGCATTACTCATGCTTTCTCTTCCCTTCACCCTTTTTAATGATACAACAGTATTTTATGAGGTCTTCACACTTAACACATTAAGGAACAAAGGGTGTTCACACTCTGGCAATCGTTGGCACTAGTTACAGATATTTAGGCAGAAGAAATCTGTCTCTTGTCATTTCTTTCTCTTTCAACCGTCTCAATTTCTTGTTCATAAGATGAAAAATAACTTGTTCATTTCAATTACCAGGACATGTCAAACGCTAAAAAACAGCAAATAGAAGGAGCAAAATAGCAAAATGAAATTAGAGTAAAGCCTTCAGACTTGCAAATCTGAGATTAAGCACCTTTTTCATTTGTAATTATACTTTGACACCTAGTAACTGTTTTGTGAAACATATGCAGTTTAAAAAGAAAATGCATGATTCACAATCAAAGAAACTGCTGAAAAGAATGGAGCTGTAGAAAACAATACTTCTTCTTATCTCCAATTCATTGTCACCTTATTATTGTGTGTGTATATAGGTATGTACATATATATATTTTATATCTATCTATATATATCTATCTATATCTATATATATCTATCTATATATATCTATCTATATCTATATATATCTATATATATCTATCTATATCTATATCTATATCTATATATATACACACTAACGCCTGGGAGCTACATTGTTAAATGCATACTTTCTCTACAAAGAATTATTAATTTTTTAAGTCCTTGAAATGATTTTGTTATCATGGCACTATGTGCTTAAAATAGACCTTTTCGGCCAATGTAATGAAGAGCTTCCTGTTTAAATGAGGCTGCGAGACGTGAACTCAGCTCTTCGGCGCACCTCATTTGATTTTTTCCACCAAACAAATTTTCAAAACAAACCGGATTTTACGACTCTAATCAGAGTCGAAGTAATAATTATGTTGCCGTGGTCATTTTAGATCTGAGATCAGCTAAAATTTTAAAAATGACCATTGTCAATACCCAGCCAGCATTACTCAGTTTGCAAATAGATGTCAGAAGGACGGATGCCAAAACCGAACTGCCCAAAGATGGATTTCGACGTACTAAGCAAATAGCGATACGTTCTAAATTACTTACGGTTCCGGAGCGGTCGAAGGGTTTAAGTCAGTCGACAATGTTAGCCCCGGAAAGTAAGCCCCACCAAACTTACTGTTATCTGCTCGAACCAACACTGACTTACTATACTCGGCCGTCCAGTGGTGTCACTGTAGCATTCGAATATTCTTAGCCAATTATGCGAAACTGCGTCCGCGTTTGCCACCTTATGTTCGAAGTACAGAAGCAGTGTCCCATTGCATGGTTCTAACTTGTATTGAGTCAAGGTATTGATGCGAACACCATACATACGGATAGTATCAAATTATATATAAGGATATATCTATATACAGTATATCTATATATCTATATCTATATATCTATATATATATATATCTATTGTGGTCCCCGGCCGGGGCTGGAGCCCGGCCAGGACGCCCAGGAGGACCGGAGGAGGGCTGGTGCCTCCTCCAGACCGCGAGGGGGCGTCCGTCCTGGTTATGTAGGGGGCCTCGGGTAAAGGGCTTGGAAGCCCAGCCCTGTAGGGACCCGTGGCCACCGCCAGGCGGCGCCCCGATGCCGGTTTATCCCGGGAGCCCGGCACTTCCGCCACACCAGGAAGTGCCGGGGGGAAGACGACAGGGGACACCCGGACGGCTTCCAGGTGCGCAGCCGGCACTTCCGCCACACGGGGGTGTGTCAGCGGGAGATTGCCGGGAAGCAGCTGGAGCCCATCCGGGTTCCTATAAAAGGGGCCGCCTCCCTCCAGTCATTGACAAGAGTCGGGTGGAAGAGTGGCAACGTCTGGAGGAGGAAGGAGGCGATGAGAAGAAAAGAGAGAGAGAGAAGAAAAGAGAGAGAGAGAAAGAGAGAGAGAGAAAAGAGAAGAAGAAAAGAGAAGGCATTGGAGTGGCCTGGACTGAGGAGTATTGGGGGTTGGTGAGCGGAGTTGTAAAAGAGAATGGAAAATAAACCTGTGTTTGTGGGTGACATTAACGTGTCTGCCTGTCTGTGTCCGGGGCGAGGTTCACACTATATATATTATATATATATATATATATATATATATATATATACACAATCAGATTGTGATTCACACTACGAATGCCATGAACGTAATTACCCTGATCTACATGCTGTCAAATAAATGAACCACACGCTGTGGTGCAACGTAAAGAGGCTTCGTCTCTGATGCTGATGTCCGAGGTTCGATACCCGAGAGGGGGTGCAGTGAGTTTATACGCCTGATGAGCCCAGAATTAGGACGAAACACGTGTCGCATACTCTTTGCATTATTTGCCAGTAAAACTATTCAACATATATTTACAGTGGTGTGAAAAATTATTTGCCCCCTTCCTGATTTCTTATTCTTTTGCATGTTTGTCACACAAAATGTTTCTGATCATCAAACACATTTAACCATTAGTCAAATATAACACAAGTAAACACAAAATGCAGTTTTTAAATGATGGTTTTTATTATTTAGGGAGAAAAAAAAATCCAAACTTACATGGCCCTGTGTGAAAAAGTAATTGCCCCCTGAACCTAATAACTGGTTGGGCCACCCTTAGCAGCAATAACTGCAATCAAGCGTTTGCGATAACTTGCAATGAGTCTTTTACAGCGCTCTGGAGGAATTTTGGCC
>JANRMT010062813.1:11630455-11706382 GCA_026402145.1 Polypterus bichir lapradei | reverse complement strand
TTTAAATAATCACAAAAAGAAGAAGAGTTGAGCAGGATAACTGCTATCCCCTTGTGAAGGAAATGACACATACCAATAAGCAGCATTTCCCAATGAAATCATTCAAGGCCATAAAAATTATGAGTAAAATGTTCATTGTTAGACATGCATTCAGGGAATCAAGCAATAAATCCGGTTAGAAATATTGGCAAGTTAGTAATGAGCATTCTCGTTTAATAACTATGTCAAAGATACCCAGATGATTCCTATCTCTTCAATGTAATGGATGTCCCAGAAAACTGAGGTCAAGGAAAAGGCACACATTAAATGTAAATCAGTAATAATGTGTTTAAGGGTTTCCCACAGAAGTAGCTGAGGGGGAGATACTCATAAGCTCCCCAGGTGTGTGCTATTTAACTGGGTTTTGCACTGGCAAATTAATGTGTCTCCTGAATGTGCCTTTGATTTCCATAGAAGAAAACTATTGTTGGACATGTCTGTCTAATAGCAATTTGAAGTATGTGGCTTTTCTAGACACAATGGATTTGGACCTCAAGACAATACTACCTATTGACAGTATTCAACACTCACATTGAGGATGACAGGGATTGCTGGAGAAGCATGTCTATGGGGAACAACATGCCTGATCTGAATTTGAATGGTGAATTTCCAATTGATTCTTCTGTTAGTCATGGATTTTACCTAACAATGATGATATCTGAGCATATAGAAGTGTATCTGATACCACAGCTCCTTGGCCAATTGGTCAGTGATCATTTAATAGCTGTGCCACTAAAATTAGGGTAAGTTCTGGGACTCGTAAAGGGAGGTGATGATCAGTCAACTATTCTTCAATTTGCTCAAGCAAAACTATCTGCAAGACAGGCCTGGAAGACCCCAACAGGTAGTAGGGTGTAGTGGGAAGGGCTAGTTATTGATGCTTCATTGTCTGCATTCACTTAATTTAAATGGTATTCAGCATTTAAATTAAGTAAATCTTCCTTTTCAATATTATTAACACATTACAATGTTGCCTAGGTTCCAATTAACACAGCTGGGTTATTTTATTTTTGATTATATAAATGTAATTCAATTTTCAGCCTTTAAACATGCTATATCATCTTTATATATAATACGGTGACTGACTGGCTAATAGATCAATGCACAGCCTAAAACACTGGAGCTAGAAACGTGGACAGTAGATACCTTTTGTGATGTAGGCACTCACTAAGAAGGGATTTTGTGAAATTCAAACCCTGATGGGGTGAAAAGGGGGTTAAACATTTTTAAACTAACAACCGTATATCAGAAACTACTTGACTGAGATTCGCAAGAATTAGTATACAGACTCTTTAATACATAAAAATAAACACGAATTTTAATACTTAAATACGTGCTTCTACATTAAAAACATCTGAATGTTCTAACATGTAGACTAATTGTGTAATTATTAGCTACTAAGAATTGTAACAAAATAATAGTTGTAGCGTTCGTACTGTGCACGTACCACCGCCACTGAGTATATAAGCAGCAGCACAGTGCTGGCAGCTTCATTATAAATGCGACATTTGTCTGTTTAGGCAACATGTCTGTGCGTTTGATATTACTTTCAGTTCTATCTTCTAATTTGTAAAACTGTACTTTTCAGTGAAAATCAGTCACGAAATTGCTTTAGCTGTCTTGTCCTCTGGGATCGCTGCAACACTTCTAGAAGGGGGCAAGACTGCACATGCTGCTTTTAAGCTTCCTTTCAACCTGATACACGTAGAGACCCCTTTATGTAATATTTCCAAGCAAAGTAACATGGCAAAAGTGCTGCGACATAGTAAACTTATAGTTTGGGATGAAAGCACTATGGCACATAAAGGGGGTATTGAAGCACTGAATAGAAGCCTTCAAGATATCAGGGACAATAATAAGGTGATGGGTAGAGTTACAGTGTTGTTAGCAGGTGATTTTTGTCAAACATTGCCAGTTGTGCCCAGAGGAACATGAGCAGATGAAGTCAAAGCATGTTTTAAGAGATGTCATCTGTGGCCATCACTGACCAAACTCAAACTCACCAAAAATATGACAGTCCTTCTAATGGGTCAGTTGCTCAAAATAGGGCATAGCGATTTTCCAGAATCAGATGGTAAACTCACCATCCCCTCAGAACTATGTTCTATTGTGACCACTGTGGAAGACTTCATTTCCAAAATATATCCTGATATTGCCTTCATCCATAATAAGCTTATGGGTTGAATGTCGCTAGGCTACGCAAAGTGTTGCATTCATAGTCTCCACTACTCTAGGAATATATGTAGGAATTTCTAAGGCTTGCAAAATGTGTTTTTCTTGGTTTTTCTCTGCGTTTCTGGCGGGACCACAGGCTGGGCCGATCAGAGGTTGCTTCTGGGCTGCATGGGGTCTGCAGGCTGTCGTCTGAATAGGCCGGCCATAAACAATGACTTCTGGGAGTCATTAAAGAGTAAATGACAAACAATCAGCTAACTCCAAAATTGTAGGCAGGATGTCATGCAGGTGGGTTCTTAGTAAGGAAAGGAGAAAGTTTGACTGGAACTGGGAATATCATTGAGGCTGAATGAACACACAAAGGAAACAGTACTCGAAAATCTGGTCAGACTGGGGTGATCTGGATTTCCAGAGACCATTGCAATGGTTAAGAAAATGTATAGGCAAGGGTGAATGAGATCAATGAGTAAAGCATGAAAGCATTGGTTGCTGTAGACATGTCTAGGTAAGCATGTCTCTACACCTCTTATGTATTATTGAGAAGCTGGGAATAGTGTCTCAGAACTGGAACAAGTAAGTGTGCTTTAACTGATGAACGCTTAGCCACTTTAGCCTCTCTGAGTTGGACTAAGCTGGGATACTGGAATGTGGTCTCTAGCCAAAACCTACAGCACAGTTCTAGGAGAAACAATGCAGTTTCTGTCCTGGCTATGAAAAAGAGGACCAGCTCTACGTCCTTGCACAGATATTTTAGAGCTTGCAGGGGTCTGTACATGTGATTTGTGGACTTGAATATGAACTTCTTGGGAGTGTCCTTTGGTGCATGTATTTGTGGAGTGAGGGATGTGTTCACATACTTGGTGTTAAGTAGAGTCCATTTGAGATTACACCAAACGTCTCCAATCCTGTTTGTCATTTTTATGAAAGGAAACTAAAGTGCAGCTAAGGGCTGGAGAGTATCCAGTTTGGACGACTGACAGCTGTTTGTGGATGATGATGTCCTCTTGGCCTCAACTGGGACAGTTCACAGCTGCATGCAGTCCAGAGGGAATCAGGATTAGCATTTCTCAGTATGTGGACATGGTTCTCTGCCAGAAAAGGGTGGTTTGCTTTCTCTGGGTTACAAAGGAAAAGCCGTCCCAGGTGGAGAAATACTTCTGGGCCTTGTTTAAGAGTAATGGTAGACAATAACACAAGAGTAACTAATCAGCTGGTATACTCTGTAACTGTTAAAGTTTTTCAAAAGTCTTGCATGTTCACTAGAACCAACCAGAAAATGCAATCTATTATCGAGTTTCTAAATACATAATTTGAGACAGACTGGTTGCTACTTTCTTATTGTCATCCATTAAGATGGTTAATGATACTACAGTACAGCCCAATTATCACATCACATGGGTATGTGACAGCTGACCTGTATGTGCTTGTATCAAATAATGTGCCTCCTCCAAATTGTCAAGGTATCAGTCAAATTCTCAAGGATATGGGAATTAAATTCCAGTGACTATATGAGCAAATTATTGAAAAGACTGCAATTGTACAAAAATCTTGGAACAATTGTTTTCTTGGATTTGTGATTTGTAATTTATTTGGGATAAAAATAAAAATGTACACTCTATTTTCAGAACCTCCTTTTAAATTGGAGTGTGGTGTGAGCATGCAGCTAAGAATAACCCTGGACAGAACTTGAGGAAGACTCTCGTTCAAAGCAGTCACCTAACCAATTACATTTCTGCGATTCCTTTAAGTCCTGAAGCCACTTATTGCAGTACTGTATATGGTTTCAGGCAGCCACAGTCGATCCCTGCAGTATTGGGCACAGGGCAGGAATACACTTTAGACAGGGCCGTCACAGTCCCCATACATGTAGGCAGACAATCAATCAAAGTGGGCCAGTGTAGAGGTGCCAACCTAACCTGATAATATTTGGAATGTAGGTGAAAAGGCAGAAAGCTTAGACAAAAGGGAGAATGAGCAACTGATGCAAAATATAAATATATATAAGCTAAAGCATTCCACTGTCATTGAAAAAAACAAAACTGTTCTAATATTTGACCAAAAAGTTATAGGAAAGTAGCACAGATCACACAACGGATAAACAATGAGAGGTAAGCACAACTCAATCATTTCTAATCCTATTAAAGACAATAATTAGAAGTCGAAGAGAAAAAGCTGACAGCATTAAAGGTTAAAATGAGAAATCCTCAAGAGTCAAGCCTCTGAGTCCTAAGTGCTTGGGAATTGGCCGGTAATCCTTTAAAATCTTACATATAATGAAGCTGTTGGATAAAACTAAACTGATGGTGAACAGTATCTGTAAATTACAATCAGACTATTCATCTCTGTGAGCACTGTGCAGAAGGGCAGAGCATCTCAAATAGGAGCTGGAATGACAGCTCTGTGCTAAACAGCGTGCAGGCACTCGAGCTCACATTTATCTGCTGTCTTCTCTGCTGGATCCTTCATCAGCACACACTTTTCAAATTTACCATGTAGTTAACTGGAAAAAAAAGCTTTAAAACTACTGAGCCTCTTGCAATTAGTTGAAAAAGCACTTTTAATATCTAAGCAGATGGACATTTTTGAGAAAGCTTCTTCATCAATGTCTTTAATCTAGCTGGAAAAAACTTTCCTGTTAAGTGATGCAGTGAAACTCAATTTAGAAAATGCAGTTTTTATTGTTTTGTTGTCGGCATTAAAAAAAAGAAACATTTGACTGTAATTGTAACAGATACGTAAGCATTGCTAACTCAGGCCTCAAGAGGTTTATGAAGACAATGCTCCAGAGCCATAAAATAGATATGATCAGAGATGTAGGCCACAATGTACCAGCCATTCCTGGTGTATGTCATCCTGGCTTTGCACAAGTTAGAGCAGCCTAAATGGAGACAATACAAACAAAGATGCATGAATGGATATTATATGATATATAGAAGGCAAAAACATAAGTGTCAAGCCATCCTACACACAGGTACTCATGTGTGCCAAATAAGGACCAGTGTAAGGGCAAAATGAAATCTTCAGGGTGCTCGAGCTTCTGACTGACAGATCAAGAGGAAGTCAGTCTGAAGAATAAGAGTATAAGCCCGGACTTGTACAATGCTGTGAAGAGTAAATTATGCTGGTTTGAAAATGGAAGGATGGACAGTCCACACACTGTTTTCATTTTTAAGTTATCATGCTTACTGATAAGCTGATGAAGAGATTATTCCATTTGAGTACTTAAATTACACACGGACAAGGGTCCAATGGACCTACAACATTACTAAAATAAAGGAAAAAGAGCAGAATTTTAAACAGTATCACATATCCTTTTTTAAAGTGAACTGCATTAACTATTCATAAAAAGTGCATTTTCCCCTTAGACTGATAAATATCAACCCAACTTATAATTAACAACAAGGTAGTAAAACACCTAAAAATTACTTTGATGAATTTGGCCTGTTACTTATGGAGTAGTCTCACTATGTGACTGCAAATGGAATACAAGAAAATTAAAAATGTATGGGCACATTAATATTGTAATGAAATCTGTTATTAAACTAAACTTCTTTTGACTGAGCATTACATTCTAAGGCCATTAAGATGAAATGCCAATTTCAGAAGCGCATATTCTCAGCTTTATTACTACACTTAGGTTTTGGCCATTGCCCATGCTATTACGTTTGGAGGTGTCCACATTTTATGCTTTTGAAATTTTAAACATGCAAACATTCTTTCAGGCCCACTTATTTATAAAATAACTTTTTATTCTAACTTGTAAAAATGAAAGACTCAACCCAGTACAGGAATATTTAAAACAGAATTAAAATGCAACACTTTAGAGAATGGCACATGACAGATTTGTTAATAATTTTTTTTTTGTTCCCACCTACTCTGATTCTTTGTCATCCATACAACTTTGAACAGTGTTTTGGCATTTCACTAGATATTTGAACCCGCTTCTACCAACAATCCAGCATCATAACAATTATTAAAGAAAGTTGCCAAACCAAATTATTAATCTATAAGCCAGTTGATTCCACAATTGCCTTTGCAGACATTCTTTAAGAACTGTCTCCGGAAGATTCTTCCTATCATCTAGGAGGATCAACACAACAAATTTCATTATTTTCACAGAAGCCACAATCCTGCTTGACAAAATCCACCAGCCCACTGCACCACAATAGCAGACATCTGTCACCTTAGACAAGCTGTGATCAAAGACGTTCAAAGGACATCCTCAATATCTTCCTTACCACAAGTCAGTAGCTTGGAGACCCTATCCACGAAATATTACCTATGATGCAGCATTATTCATCAACTAGCACTTCATTTTGAGACTGAGCTTCGTCACTGAGAAAAAGAACTAAAATACTGACAAATGTAGACAGTAACCCAGACTTGCAGAAGACACTCACAAATAGAACCTCCTATCTCAACTCTATCCAAATCTTTCGGTCAAGGAAAAGACTCCTCAGCCATCTAAGACACTAGTCTTGTTTTGCATGGCTATTAAGAGATAGAGAGACAGGGAATAATAATTTAGCAGCATTCAACACAGAAACAACTTGCAGCACAACAATTGTTAGGCAACACTAACCTTCAAGGCTAAGCGAGTTAGCTGATTAGGTCATGTACAGTATATGCTTGCTCTACAGTGGACCTTCGAGTGGAGGGTTGAAGGTTTGATGCTTAGTGGGGAACAACCCATGGCGGTTTTTCACAATAAACCTGATTTTAGATATATTACTTTTAACATAATAATGGTAAATCAACAGACAAACGCATAACAGAAACCTTAATAGGTTTGGGCATTCAAAAATAGGCCCAATGTATGCCCCAGTGTGTCATAACAGGTGACTAATAGTGGCAAAACAACTGCCTTGTGGGTATCTTCAGAAGAGGAAGAGGCAAGGAATACACTCTATAGAAATCTGGAGATGGAGTTCCTAAGACGGACACTGCCGCACATAGCTTTGTTCCAGCAACCCCTGGTACGATGTTGGCACCAAGCTCCATTGGTTCTTGCTTTTCACCTGTGGAATGGACAGGCCTGCTACACGGTATAGAGATGGTCTTCCATATTGTTCAAGCACAGGCTTGTGCATTGGTGAGGATACTCCAGCATCATCTCAAAGCCACAGCAAAACATGTGGAGCAGCAGTCTACTGGTGTTAAGCCTTAACCCCCTGCCATATAACAAGGTGCCAGAGATTTCTTCTGACAGAGGCAGTAAGGTGCTGTCCTGCCATGGGTCACGTGCTTCACTGGGTGCGTGAAGCTTAAGGTTCCCAAGCCTGACAATTGGTGGGAATTCTGGAAATACTTTGGAAGGAAAAAGATCAGCACTCCGAATGGGATGTTGAAATATCAGAACCATGACTACTGTTCCATTAACCTATGAACAAAACAATAAACTCTGAAACTGTAAATCTTACATGAAACCATTACTTAAATTAGCAATGTATTTACAATGACACCCACTGATGAAACTTTCAATACAGTGCTGCAAATCTAAGCTATGGGCACCAAATGCATGAGTTTTAGAACTTCATAGCAGAAGAGATATAGCAAGATTGGGTGTTTGGCTCAATGTACAATAGTAAACATTTACTGAATAATGAAGTGTTATTTTAGTTCTTTTTTTAGAATAAGTGCATAATAACTAGAAAGTTGTAGCTGTGACTCCAGTCAATAAATATCATCTTCATCACTGGTTTATTCGTCATTTCTCAGGATTATTCAAGTTAGGTGGCTGAACCAAAATGTTTTTTTCTCTGCTCTCCAACATGTCTGATTTTTGCCCTACTTTAATATAATGGAAGAAAAACAAAGAAATAAAGCTGAAAACTACATGTACGAAGAGTAATTAAAATACAAAAGAAGAGGAAGATCCTGCCAACACAATCTTTTAAACTTTTTTGAAAAGACAAAAGGAGCAGCAGACGAGCACAAAAATACACCACAGCATTTCTAAAATAGTTCGGTTCAGGTCTAATTCTACAGACAGGAGTCACTGGTATTGCAACTTCAACAAAATAGATTTCAAGATGGTTCAATGCACAAAACTCAGATAGAAGGACCTCACTCCATTCTCAACCACATTCTGCACCATCCTGTACTCATTGTAAGTTACTGCTTGTTAAGGATACCAGTAATATTAGTGTGAGGGGGAAAAAAACAAAAACTTGTGACATTTGCAAAATGTGTAATAATTGGTGAAACTACAAATACTGAGGAGATATATTAAAAAAAAGAAAAAAAGGCTCTTAATCTCCAAACTTGAAAGAACCCTAAAATGCATTTTAATGTAGACAAGTGCAAAATGCTACTTGGAGAAACAAGAAGTTGAAGATGTCTGTTCTACATACAGGCAAAGCAAAAAAAGGATTTGGTAGCTAAGGATTTACTTTGACAAAATACTCTCCTCTACATGACGATTAAAATACAAATAAAATTTCCAGCTATATTAGGAAAAAACACAAAATAATAATCAAGAGATGTTTTTGATGTATTTATTCCCTTATTTGAAGAAACTGCACTGGCACTTTTTAGACACTGTTTGGATTGTTAAATAAAAACACTTAGCACTTTACACCATCCCTTGCTCTCTCTGTGTGTGTGTGTGTGTGTCCTCATTGCACAGTCCATCCTTGGTTCATGTCTATCAAATTCCCGAGTTCAAGGAGGTGATGCCAGCTGCAGCCAACCTGAACATCACACGCCTATCCTTCCAAGTTTTAGTGTTAGAGCCAGAAGGTCCTGGGGCCTCATGTATGAACAGTGTGTACGCACAGAAATGTTGTGTAAGAACGTTTCCACATTCAAATTAAGATGTATAAAACCTACACTTGGCGTAAAGCCATGCACTTTTCCACGGTACCTCATACCCTGTCGTAGTACGCAAGTTCTCCGCTCGGTTTTGCAGACTGGCGGCACCCAGCGTAATAGCAGTGCTACTGTTCCTGTGTGGTTATCCTTTCTTTTCCTGACGCAGCTTTATAAATACACTGAAATTAACCGCATATTGTTTATTAGTGTAATGCATCTGATTGTAATTAACCTGTAACAAAATAATGGTCCAGAGAATAGCCATAGTATTCCAAATACCATAACTGCTTTAGCGTTGTTACTCTCACTGCACCTTCTTCTTCTTCTTCTTTCAGCTGCTCCCGTTAAGGGTTGCCACAGCGGATCATCTTTTTCCATATTACTCTCACTGCACCACTCAGAGTATTTATATCACTGTATCTGAGTGGGGAATCACAGCAGCAGCTGATCGGAAAGAGAATGCACTCAATCAATTGCTCCTTGTAGAACTGTTTGTACTTATAAGTACAACTACCCCACTGTAAACTTACACTACAATTATAATATTGCATAACCTGCGCCACTTTATAAAGCGTGTATTTACATATGATGATGATATCATTTTTAAGATGAAATGCAGCAAAATATGTTGATTATATTATACAGATAAAACTTTACCTTCATTTAAATAATCTGTATTGTTAATAATTAAACATGTGAGGACACGGTGCCACAGCGCTAGCAAGTTCACGTATTGTTCCTGCCTCGCGCTGTATATTTACTGAGGCTGGCGCGTCACTGGAAGGATAGAAGGATAGAATAAATAAACACGTACTATGAAGATATTTCAATGTTCCTTAAAAGTTTTAAAGAATTGTCGTTGTAAGCTTACAGATGGCTTAACGTCTATTACAGAGCTGATTGTGTGGTGATTGGGTATTTGAGGAAAGAAAAGTAATGACAGGAATTGGAGGTTAGTACATTTGAAAGAGACAGTACTGCTACAATAAATTATTTCATCGAAGGTCACGCATGCCGCAGCAACATCTTGTGTGAGACATGAACAATCACTGCACCATCATGTTCCCATGTTTAATAACATGCTTTCATTCCAATCATCATGAAAATTATATCACGTATACATCTCAGTATTTTAATTATTCAGAGAGCTATAATATCACAAATGTAATGGATTCTGTGTCCTGTCGGAGAAAGAGAAAGAACAAAAGCACGTAGTGATTCACACACATAGAGCACATTGAAGATCAAATACAAAACAAAGCATTTAACTTGCTACTTTAGTTAAAATGGGATTTGAGAAACTAGTAAATTAAGTGATTTTAAGATGAAGTTTATGACGTTCTACTTTAATGACAAAATAAACTACGTGATTAAAGTGGAAATTTCGAGATTAAAGTTGACATTTCGTGCTTTTCTCCCACTGTGTGCCTATTTTTTTTTGCCTGTACCCTAATAAGCTCAGATGGTGGGCTACAACTCGCCTTTTCACGGCAACTTTGATGTGTGACTTCTTTTTTATTTTGGCACTGTGCGACTCTGTGAACTTGAGCTTTTGGGTTTCTCCGACATGCTATGTCACTCGATCAGCTTCCTTTTGTTGATTATACCACTGTTTAAATCAACAAATAGTATGTTTTTCCTTTGCCTCCACTTGGTATTTGCTGAAATTTTTATATTTTCCTCTGTGCTTTTCCGATTGTCTTTTCACAGAACGCTGAGCTTAAGGGCTATTTATATTGATTTGCATATTCAAAGAGGCGTAATTCTGGAAGGAGTTGGGGCAGGACAGCACACGCGTGCACGAGCGTTACTTTTCATGCTGACTGGGATTTATGTAGCGATAGAACACGAAAGTTGGCGAACGCACAGATTCTTGCATCTGGATTTTTCTGTGCGTAAGCAAATTTCAGCTTTTGTGCTTACGTCATGTTATAGTGTGAATTCTATGAACGCCGTTATGCATGAGGCCCCTAGACTGTTAAGTATGGCAAGTATGGTAATGTTATCTACCCTCCCGTGGAACAAAGAAAAAAAGTGAAATAAGCAACTTTTGAAACTAAGCCCTTCAAAAATTTAAATAAAATGAACATTTTAAATTACTAGAGTCAGTCACTATGGTCTTGAGTTGCCAGAAATAAAATAATAACAGCTGAAATGAGAAAATGGCAAAACACAGCTGCCAATGAACAAAGACATGCCAAAGAAAATCTGTCGCCATGCACTGTGGAGTCCACTGTGGAGATGGACTATTCTTCCACTACACTGATGCCCATTTGTTCTTTATTAAGGTGGCAGCACAGACATTCAATACTGCAGCCTCCAAACCCAGGCTGTGGATTCATTACAAAAAAACTGCATGACTCCAATGAGCAAAGACTTTTTATTTGCTGTACTTGTTAATTTTTTTTTTTTATTTTTACTTATACATACCGGCTATGAAAAATAAGAAGCAATTATCTTGGTCATGTGCCACTTCAATAGTGAGTCTGGGTTTGACTGCCGGGAATATTAACAATTCATTCTTTACATTTTTAATTTTGTTTTTGATATTTTCATGGACAGGCCCTACCTGTGTGAACTTTTCATATTCCTGTGTGGGTTTACTCTGGGTAATTTGGTTCTTTCTCACATTCCAAAGACATTCTGATTAGTTAATTTGTAAAACTAAATTGACCTCATAGTGACGGATGTAACTATCCAGCACCCCACAATGCTTTATTTGAATATTATTAATTGTGCATGTTGTTGGTGCCTTTCTCGAAGGCAATCCACAAGGTCAGAATCTACCACAACTGTGTGCATACATGGAGCACATGGCCAGAACTGAACCAGCAGCCTTGTGGTTTACAGTATAGAGTGTTAGTCGCTGCAAAGCTTAGCACAATACACCAAACTAGAATGAACGGGTTCATTTCCATTAAATGTTTGATGCCTCAATGTCTTGGTAAATTACTCACTCACACTGCTCATGTGTAAATTCAGCAAGACTTCAAGCACTCATTTATAGATGCCATCCACAGACCAAGTGAAATTTAGGCAAGACTTGCACAAGTCCACTGGTAAGATGGCATAAACGTCAAATAATTAAGAAATCCTTGAGTATAGAATAATGTAAAAACACTTTGGGCACAGACACAAAACCAATTCCAATGCATTCATTCCCAAGTATTTTGTGTTCCACATCTATTGAGTGTGAATTTATAGTATAAGTCCAAGAGAACACAAAATGTATTAACTGTAAGACCTGGGGTTAAGCCCAACTGATGGCACTAGGGGTTGTTTTGTAAGGTGGCTAGTGCTGTTGCTTAACAGTTGAAATCCCAATGCCAGGAGTGTAATTTGCATGTTCTGCCATGTATGTGTTTTCAGATAATTCAGTTTTCTTCCAATGTCTCAAAGACAAGCGAGTTTGATTAACTGATGGCTCGAAATCAGCCCAATCTGAATGACAGTGTGTGTGCACAAGTGTCCAATTTGACTGGGCTGTATTAAATGTTGGTGTGATAGGCACCAACTTTCTGTGAATCTGACCAGTATAAGCAGGTTATAAAATTGATGGATGGATGGATAGATGATTGCATAAGTCTGCTCAATCAGTGGCACACTACAGCATCACACTGAAAGGACACATTCGGCTTTAATCTCATATCAATTTATTTCCTGTGCTGCATCACAAATAAAAGGTATCTAATAAGACTTCCAACACTGAAAAGCCCAGCCTGCAAGTTTTCCTCCCTGTCCTCTCTGTCCATCTCTCTCACACTCACACACACACACAGAGTGGTGGTCATTCAGACTCTAGAATTTCACTGTTGACTTCTCAGACCTTGCCTCTTGAAACTCTTTTTATTTTTGAATGCAATCCTGATTAGACCAGATGTTGCCACTCTGTACTGGAGTGCACTGAGCTAATTAAATACTTTTACCAGCCTGCTGCCTCTACAGTTAAATCAATTCACAGCTGCAAGAGGCCACATGCATTCAAACAGGGGACTCAAAGAAACCCAAGGCCGTCTGCAAATAATTGGCTTTTCCATCTGCAAATCAGGAGTGACAAGACAGCATTCAGCTTTGTCCGTTGCCTCATTAGTATTCCCCACAACATACTTATCCAGAGTGAGGGGACGTGAAGAAAGAAAGTGGCAGATTACCTGGACGAGTAAGGCTGCCACAACTGGTCCCCTGCCTCTTTACCACCTTGATGGTGCCTCTCACATCCACAAGGTATTGGTCCACTCCAAATTTTCCAAATGATCTCAGTCATTGAAGTTGGCAGTAATGCATGAAAGTTAATAGAAACAGAAGTGATCCAATCTGGACAAAGCTGCTATTAGAAAAAGAATTGCCCAGGTTTCAACCGAGCAGCTGTTACAAACACAGCTTAAAATATCTGGACAAGGTTGCTATTAGAAACAGAAAAGGCTACATCTCAACAGAATTATTGTTAGAAAGAGAAGTAGCCCAATCTGGGCAGAGCTGCTATTAGAAACAGAAATTGCCAGCACGGAACAGCATGGCTGTTAGAAACATAAGTGACCAGGAAAGTGACCTCTCAAATCATTTCAGAGGCAGTCCAGCAATTGGACTAATGATCACTCCAAGTCCTTATGGCCAGGGACCTGTATGTTTTTCCTGAGGACCACCAATCTCAATAACTGGGAAGAAAAAGGGGCTGTGGACAGTAATTACAAATACAGCAAATTACATCTGGGGTTATAGCCTGAATGAGATTTCACGACACAGAATTCTAAAACACAGACTCCATTTGCTTCTTTATTTTGGCAACTTTATGAAAAAAACTTCAAATTAAGGAGGCGGCTATAATCTGATTTCACTGGTTTAGTTGACTGAACTCTAGCTAGGAAGTCACCTGTCCAAAATGCTGACATCAGGCTATATATCTGTACTGAATAATCTAATAGGGACACAATCACATAACGTCTTTATCAGAAGGGGGATTCACCCAGAGACTGAGCATTATTAGTCAGAGTGAGGCGTTTCAAGGCATCTGCTTTGCGGCCCGGTTTGTGCACACAGCAAACTTGGCTACAGTAATTGAGAATGATGAATGATTTGACCTGCTCATGGATTCAAGAGAAAAAAATACAAAGCAAAGAAACACAAATCTAGCAAATGTAAGGCTAAAGCAGAAGAAAACACAATGTAACCCAATACAGGCTGGGATCCTCAGTGGGGTTTGTCACTTTTATATTAAATCTGGAAGCAGTGCTCATATATCTTACATTTCAGGTGAAGAGCATCACAAACATTGATCAGACAAACTGGGACATGAGCGGCAAAAGTAAAATACAAGACAATCAGATCAAAAGGAAAGTGTGGGCCAAACACCTCAAGTCAGGACGACGGTAACTTGAGATCAAGTTTCTAGACTTAAATCTATGAACCTGTAAAGAAGTGACCACAGTCGCAATGAAACATTATGTACATACTTTTAAGTAATATACATTTTACTAGCAAATTACAGTTACAATATACAAGTTACTTCCTTTAAACCTATTTCTTCTTCTCAGCTAGCTGATATAATCCTGCATATGAAACCTTCCAATTATCCGCTAGATATCTTACCTGCACGCCTATTTAAAAATACTTTTAGAGCATTTAGTCCAATTATGTTGGCTATTATTAACAACAGTCTAAAATCCGGTATAATCCCAGACAACTTTAAACATGAAATTGTTCAGCTTTTGCTGAAGAAGCCCACACTTGATCCTACAGCTCTTTTAAACTATAGGCCTATTTCTAAGCTCCCATTTCTGTCCAAAATTATGGAGAAAGTGGTTTCTTTGCAGTTAATTTCATATCTGGAGGATAGCAATGTATGTGATGTATTTTAGTCCGGTTTTAAAAAACTTCATAGTACTGAATTGGCTCTGCTGAAGGTAACAAATGATATTCTATTAACTTTGGACTCTGGCTGTACTGAAATCTTGGTCTTGCTGGATCTCAGTGCGACATTTGACACAGTGGACCATGGAGTTCTGTTACAACGGCTTGAGGATGAAGTAGGCATTCAAGGCTGTGCACTGAAATGGTTTGTGTCCTACCTGAAAGGCAGATCTATGTCTGTTAACATAGATGGGAATTTCTCTCAGCCAGCTCCTCTCACACAAGGCATCCCTAGAGGTTCTATCCTGGCTCCCCTTCTATTTTCCCTTTATCTGTATCTACATTTTCAAATTTTTACTATCTCGCCTTGAGTCAGTACAGTTATAAAGTCACATTCTAGAAGTGGGAGTGAGTGGGAGGTTCCCCCTCAAAAGCATGGTTCACAAGAAGCTGGAAAGAAACACTTGAAGCAAAAGGGGCAAGTGCTGAAGTGCTCCAAGAAACCTTGGCCACCTCTCATGCTTCTGTTGTTCTTTTCTGAATCTACTCCATCAAAATACAGTTGTGCTATGGCTGCGTTTTCTGTTGAATCGTCAGTGGCTAAGGATATATGATCAACCCGATTGACACTCCACTGCTTTGGATATTCTTTGTCAAGGCATAAACACGACACACAGCAGTGGTGCCTGCTTCACAGATTCAATAATATTATTGATCAGTTTTTTCACAAGCAAGTTCTGATAAAATTTCAATAACTAACTTTTAATATTTTTGCATCAGTGAAGGCCATATTGTGCCTATGCCATATTGTGCCTAAGTCAGTGCTCATGTAGCATGGAGGGAAGCAATTGCTGCCTATTTTTGTTGAGTTAGTAAATGGCTGAAAATTTTCCTGGTCTGATCTTAGCTTACGTTCAAGACCTAAGTTTTTTGTTCCCGGGCCTCAGAATGTGATGAATAATATTAATTGAAAGTGTTGTGTTTCTAAAGATAGTGGTACCTCACTCTTTTATGATTGTGACTGTTTCACTGCAGATCAGACTGGTCAGGTGAGCCTTTTGAAAAGGAAGGTATTATGGAGATGCACTTTTTTTGTCCATACATTATTGAAACGGTGCGTCTCATGGTAAGAGTTCCTCTTAAGACACTTTTTTTGAAATATAAGTTGCAATTTGAATTTTGAATGTTACTTCCTGCCTAATTAATGAAAGTAATGTGACTGAATAGAATAACTGGATTTTCAAGAGTAACAACATATGCTTAAATATTCCTTATCTTATGTAGATATAAATTTAATAGGTTGTGAGCTGACTTAATGTGAACGAGTGCTTTACCAGATGAGAGATTCCAGAAGTGAATAACAGAATGTGTCTGTTAACCTGAAGGGCTACCACTATAGCAAGGATGATGCCAATGATTATGACATCAAGTCAGCTACTGAAGAGTGGTTCCAGAGACAAGACAAAACATTTTAGTTGAGTGACATACAAAAGCTTTTTCAAAATATGAGAAAGTGGATTACTGTTTAAATATATTAAAAAATAAAAGTTTTTTTTTTTTTTTTTAAACTGGTGCTCCTCTTTACGATAAGCCGCATAATCATTATTATATAAAACTGACACTAAATTATTGATTAATTAATAAACTATTTTCTTTGAATTTTTTTTTTATTTGTATGCACACTTGCAAAAACTTCTTGATATGCAATGCACATGTGAAACCTTCTCACTATTAAAATCAGGTCTCTAAAAAGTTTTCTCTTCTAAACTTGTGCCTCAATAGTATTGAGAAAGCCTCTGAAAAGGTTTTGAAGGGATTCTCATTGTATAAGATGACCTTGAAAGGAGACTTTAGTGTATTCACGATTAATGCACTTTATTGTCTTTATCTTTGTTGATCTGTTGATTTTTATGCATTATAAGACAGAATTATTTAAAAGTATATATCTCGTTAACATATAAACCAATGTTTGATAAATCACATCCCTATGATACTGGTTTTCAACCCTTCACTCCTTTCATTTTCTTTTTTTAAATATGTTATTTTTAAAAATCGGTACATTACAATGGCATACGACTCAATCTGACAAAATCATAACGTAACAGACCATTCACTTCAAAATGAATACAGAGAAAACAAAGAAAAAAACAGAAATACAAAGAAAAAATAACAAGCAAAACAAGATTCAACCCCCACCCAATTTTCTAAACTGAACTCTGAACCTAATTTGGGGCTGTAGAAATAGCAAAACAATTTGACATTGAAGGAAAGCATCAGTGAAAGATCCAATTTTGTAAACCACTCTTGTGTTACATTGTCAAGTATAGCAGCAGTCAATCCTATCAACGTCAAGTGCCATGCTGAAGTTAACCCTGGTTACTGCTTAATACTCACTCATACAAAATAAGTGCAGCGTCGCTGTTAACCTAACATTGTGTGCGAGATGTTAGTGAAAACCAGAGTACTCAAAGTAAACCGACATGACCACCAAGACATGAGCGCTGCTCACAGTAAATAGAACTGAAACTGAACTCGGGTTCCCAAAGGCTGTTCAGCAGCAGCATTAGAGTCTTATGAAATAATTAAGCAAATTTACAAGTTAATGTTGAGAATAGTAATATTATTAATTTAGTTGAAAACAATACTGAACTACTCAATTTAAAGATTTATTAAAATATTATGACAAATCACACTCTTGTACTTAAAACATGTGATTGATATGGATACCAAAAATGAAAAATATTGTTGTGTCCCATTTTGTATACTGGTAGTTTCAACCATGTATCATTTCAAAACATTGATTTTATTGTCATCATTATTGTTTAAACTCGTACCACAGAAAATAATAATTATTTATTTATGCTCAGGTTACTTAAGCTGCAGTGTAAAATAACTAATATACTGTTGAATAGATAATATCATAATGAAGCTTTATGAAGGTCGTTTGAAATACTGCTATAATTAATGTTTTACTTTCCAACCTTCCTTAATTAATCTTGCCAGATGGCTCTGTATTTATATTATTGCTCAGTGTTTCCAGCCAGGGCTGTTTGATTGTCAAGGAAAAATATGTGATGGCATGGCAATGTTTAATTGAATTGTAAGCCACAGTTTAAGTAAATAGAATCTTTTTTATCCCTTTTGAGGATCACAACTGGGAATATATTGTATGTTTCCAGATCTGACTTATTATACTTCAGGGACCCAGGGTGTCAGTGACTACTGGAATATTATTTGGTCAAAAGAAAAACAAAACACCTTAGTACTTGCCACTACAGTATTCATTTATATTGTTTTATTTGAATGCTGTTAGCTACAGTTAATTAATGAAGACTTTGGAGGCAGTGTGGTGTAGCACAGTGGTCTTCATTTTTGGCCCTGTAGGCCCACAGTAACTGCAGGTTTGTGTTCCAACTCAGTTTCTTAAGTAGAAGCCAATTACTGCTGTCAAGCCAAGCCAAACACTTTTGCACTTCACTTTAGTAAAGTTGCTTGTTAAAATTTCCAACTCTTAACGTCCTATTTTAGTTTTAAAAGACAGCATTCTCTGTCTTTAAGTGCTTCTTTTTTTCTTAACCAGCTGCCAATTAACAATGAAATGAAAATGACAAAAGAGCCGGCAGCTCACCATCTAACTTTGTCTTATTTGTCCCCGTGTGTGTTTATCATTATGCATCTGCTTTAATAAATAATAAAAAACAAAATCCACAATATAAAAAGTAAAGTGATGCAGCACAATGAAAATACCACCAAGTCAATGTTAAATAAGTAATAGTGTTACTCGTAGTACGTTTGACTAATTCGCTTCCCAGGTCCTCCATGCTTGGGGTTTGCATGTTCTCCCCGTGTCTGCGTGGGTTTTCTCCGGGTACTCCGGTTTCCTCCCATAGTCCAAAGACATGCAGGTTAGGTACACTGGCGATCCTAAATTGTCCCTAGTGTGTGCGCGCCCTGCCCGGGGTTTGTTTCCAGCCTTGCACCATGTGTTGGCTGGGATTGGCTCCAGCAGACCCCCCGTGACCCTGTAGTTAGGATATAGCGGGTTGGATAATGGATGGATGGATGTTTGACTAATACAAAACACTTAACCACTGTTGGGTGGCAAGATAAACAAACATGTAAGAAACAAAACAAATGCATGCTATTTAATTGAAAACACAAATAATCTTACGTAATGTGTTTATTGCACTTGTTGCAGACATTCCCGACAGCACAGAAAGGTGTTCTGATAAGATGACCTACTGATTATTCATCTTCATTTCCGAAGGCTTTAATCACGAAGATCAAGAAATGGCAGAAGGAGTCAGGCCCTGAAGGCATCAGCCCATGGGAGCTTAAGATCTGCGCCTTACAGCTCTGTGGTGTGCTACTAAGGATTTTCGACATGAGCCTGAGTATTCAAATGGTGCCACTGCTGTTGAAAACATCTGGTCTGGTTCCAAAGGCGGCATATCCTAGAGCCTAGGTGGAAGCTCCTTAGTTTTGTGTATCATGGACTATGACTGCAAGGCCACAGTATGTGCGTCTATAGGGCTGTGTGTCTGACAATCTGCCGTGTAGCACGGGTGCTCTGCAAAGGGACAGTTCTGCTACTGTTCATTTTCACCATTAGCTACAATATAGAGGGCTGCCATCTGCAGAAATTCTCTGATGACTGTACAATAGTGGGAAATTATCAGGCATGGTGACAAGATGGAATATGAAAAGGTAGTGGACAGTTTTGTTCACTGGTGTGAGCTGAATCAGCTGCAGATAAACACCAGTAAAACTAAATAATTAGTGGTGGATTTAAGAAGATTACGATCTCCAGTTACTCCCCTGTCTGTAGGGGTGTGGATGTGGAGGTCATTCAGGAATACAAGTATCTGGGGGTGTATATGAATAATAAATTAGATTTGTCTATGAACTCACTGGCCATATAAAATATAAGAAAGGTCAAAGTAGGCTGTATTTCCTACAAAGTCTCAGATCTTTTAGGGTCTGCAACACCATGCTGCAGATGTTTCATGAGTGTGTGGGGTTGCCAGTACCACTTTTTTTGCTAAGGCATGCTGTGGGGGTGGCAGAAAGAAAGTGGCAGACATTAAGAGGCTAAACAAACTAATTCAGAAGGCTGACTCTGAAGTAGGAGAGAAACTGGACAGCTTAGAAACTGTGGCAGATCGGAGAATGTTGTCTACACTTCAGTTTATTATTGAAAATGCTAATCACCCACTTTATAGTGTTGTGGTTGGACAGAGGAGTGTTTTCAGCAGAAGATGGGCTAGCATAACGTGCTCCACTGAATGTCACAGGAAATCCTTCCTCCTCACAGCCATCAGACTCTCTATCTCAACTTTGGTCAATCATCCACACTATAAGCTGATTCCTTTTTCTTTAATGGATATCCCAGTACATTTTCACCTACTAAGATGTGCAATAGCTTGTCTGTTATTCTCATGTGAATAATTTATTGTTCTCAGAAAGTGCAATATTCCACTTAATGCGTAATATTATTATGTAAAATACTTCAAGCTCAGTGTGCTTTTACTGTTTACTGCGACTTTGTAAGATATTCAAATGCATAGTGTTAAATGCATTTCATTCACCACATACCTGTAGAGCTTAGTGAATGAGGATTTATTGTACTTTATTTTGATATTTATATGTTATTTATATTTTACATTCTTATTTTTGTATATTTGTACTTAGTTCCTTTGTTTATTTGTACAGTTGCAACATAAATAATTTCTCTTGGGATTAGCAACATTTTTCTGATTCTATTACCACAGAGCAGCATGTCAGGAATGTCATATAAGCATACAATCCATGATGTGAGGCCTACTTTTTCATTGTCACATGTAAAAAGTAGAGTGAAATACTTAATTGTATGTCCAACCAACATGCAACTCATTGTTAATCCCCTGCACCATGATAAACAAGTAGAGAAGCAATATCACAGTACTGGACTGAACCATAGAAAAAAATGGCTAAAAATCAGGTAACTGAGTATGTTACCAAGTTCTCTTCTTTCCCTTCACAGGACCAAACTTGAGCTCTTAATGCGTGGCTGATGCTTTGGACTTTAAACTGTAAGGTTTATTTTTGTCCCTGCCTCACTGTGTGACAATAAGCCAGTGACATGGCCTGTGCCCCAACTTCATTAAATATCTGCAAGTAGTTGTTATGTATCCTCGGGGAAAAAAGTGTCAGCAAATAAAACTAATAATAATAATAATAATATCAAAAATAAGGCACCATTATAGAAACACAAGTGGCAGATATATTAATTGTGATGGTAAGAATAATAGCAATATCTAAAGTCAGACTATTAAAATTCAGAATTAAATGTATGATATGTTTATGGTTGATTGCCTCACTGTCACTTTCTTTAAAAGTTAAAGAAACAAGATATTTAAAGACATCCTCTTAAATAATAAACATTGTAATTCTTTTTTTCTGATTAAATAACTATCTATTAATGTTTAATAATTCTCTAAATCTGTGTGGCTTGCAACCAGCAGCCTTGTGTATTCCTGGATGTCCAAGGTTGCCCAAGGGTGTGAAAAGTAATCAGTTGAGGCGTGTAGTGAGTCATTGCTAGAGCCAAAACACAGAGACTTATGACATTTCTGTGTCATACAGAAATATAAAAGCATTATTGATTTTTATTTATTTATTTATTTTAGTTCTTCTAAAATGCACATCGATTGTCTCCAGGAAGAAGTAATTTTTGGTTTGTTGAGTGGGCTGGAAGACTTCATGGCCTGGATGACCTTAGCGATGGTGTGCACTGATTACCAAATGTAGGATCTGCAAAGTGTTCTGACCTATGAAGACCTCCTATTAAAGCCAAAAACTAGTTCTTCTTATGAGTTACTTCCTAGTCACTAGTTTAAAAGGACATTTCATTTTATTTGCTGTATGTAATAACTACATAGTACTGTCATAATTTCCACTGTATAACAAGCAACATAATAAAGGAAATTAAAATAATACATTACAGATATATTTTAGTAAACTAATTATACTACAGAACAGTGATTAACACTACATACGCCATTTGTTGAAGTACACTATGAACAGGATAAAGATGAGATTTAGGCAAGCAAGATATTTTGACTGTTCATGACAAGCTTCACTTGGGGAGTTGAAGACTGTGAACCTGTGGAACACTCCGACTGACAACATGCAGTATGGATTACGGCTAGTGGTAATTTTGCATAACATCAGAAATATCATTATGTACTATATAAGACGTGATGAGGCACCAAATCTAAAAATTGTGCCTGAAAACATCAGAAAGAGTAGGTTAAACTGAAATGCTTCTTTTTCAAACTAATGACGAAATAATATAGATTCTTTTGGTATGACACTCATTCTTTATGTAAGGCAGAATACTGACAAAATATGTATTGTATCAACATTTTAGAAAAATGTGAAAGGGTGCATGAAGGGTGTCTAGATTATTAATGACAGCCAAGAGCTTGGAGCAATACAGAGAATGTGAAACTGTGCTGTGTGAGGTGGCACCAGAAGATCCCATAGCCTCCTCACCTGCTACGAAAATCACAGCAGCTGTTTCTAAAGACAAAAAAAGATACCATTACGCATTCTACCAAGATTTAATTCCAGCTGACATGTAGTTTAGATTATACAGTAGTAGTGACTTACATTCATTCAAATATTTATTGAAATTGTGTATTTTACAGTTCATATTAATGTGATATTCATAACTAGCAGTGCTACCTGTCTAAGATATGGTATGTTGAAGTCTAAGTAATCAACACAGACCTCGTGTTTTTTATTTGGCACGTGGGTTGTCCATAGGATCTGATATAATAATATGCACTTGATCATTTCCCTCTCTGTGTCACTCATTGAACAGTCAACTCTTATAGTCAAAGTATTTTGATAAAAAAATGTGGTGGGTGTTTGCTACTGCATTGCCCTGGTTTAACACTCCAGTCTACTCATGTCAGGGATTTTGTTCCCAAACGTGTGTGGTCATTTATGTTATTTTCACTCACCCATTGCCCAACAAATGACGTTACTAGTCATTAGCATTATACTTATAAAATCTCATTCAGGTGGCCTGAGCGGGTGCAAGAAAGTCACTACCATGCTTCAGCATGTAACATCAGACAACAGAATAGGCTGATAAGACCTCTTTCTTATTTTTAGACCCTTTTGTAGTATTTTTATGATCATTTTTGATTTTTTTGAACCTTAGAAAACTGGATGGACACACAGAAACATAGACAGACACACAGTCACTTGTCCTTAGAATTCTTGATTACACATTGACAAGGAATACGAGTATCCAAGTAAAGCCAACACATGTGCCTTAAAATATAGGATAGTGAAAAACAACAAACAATTACAAATTGATGATTTTACAATTCAAAACTGTTTTGTGATTGTAAATTTTACTCATTACAGGATATAACAGAAAAATGAACTTCAATAGTGAATGACTTTTAAACAAGACATGGCTGGGCGTAGGTGCCACCTTTTAAATGGTAAGCTGGAGTCAAATAATGAATACTGTTATGTTTGCAAGGGTCCTGCAGGGCTTACTGGGGACATGGAAAGGCACCACAGCTTACATGCCAGGTTTTCCTCTTTAGTCCACTTCTCACCAGTCTCTAGCTCAGCCCCATCCAATCTAAAAGACATTTAACTTAAATTCAGCAGGCTGCCTACTTGGACCATCAAGTGTTTAAAATAAAGTAGTAAAACTTTTTTTTTTTTTAATTTGTTTTTATTTTTGACAGTTGGTAATAAATGGGGAGTCTGTGGTGAATCCACAACATCCACTTTGACTTTTGTATTTTTTTTTATCACAATTCTCAATTTGTTTCTTGTTTTAATTTAAAGAAAAGATTACAGCTGTATCGGTACATAAGGAGAGATGTAAAAGTCATAAAGACCCCCAGCATTTCTTGAAGAATGTTAACATATGAGCATTCAAAGCAAGTAAAAGTTCTGACTATAGAAAAACACAGTCTGGGTATAAAACCACTTCATGCCAATGAACATCCCATGGAGCTCCAACCAGTCCACTGTATTAAGGGGGGCAGGTGGCCTAGATTTGGTTGACCTTGTGTAAACTTAGCCTTTTGACATCAATGATGAATCTTGCTAAAGCTACTGCTGTATATGAGCAAAAGCATGTCTGAATAAGATACACAGGTTAGAGACTGCAACTGAAACAGTCCATTTCTGGAGGGTGGTAATGGAGAAACAAAAAATCCTTGCCCACCCGGGTTTTATAAAATATCACCCAAAAAGCAGCAGACCAACTTTTTGGTTTGACTAGACTAAATTTTGAAATAAAATCCATGTGGTGTGTGTGGCACACCTCCCTGCACACCAGCCTG
Source organism: Polypterus bichir lapradei (assembly GCA_026402145.1). Taxonomy (NCBI): domain Eukaryota; kingdom Metazoa; phylum Chordata; class Cladistia; order Polypteriformes; family Polypteridae; genus Polypterus; species Polypterus bichir. The sequence continues at coordinate 11,682,146 of JANRMT010062813.1, read as the reverse complement.
AATCAGGACTCACATTCGCCTTTACAAAGCAAAATGGTGGTAGTGGGATTATGTTATGTGAATGCTTTCAGAAGCACTTGCAGAAAGATTTCTTTGGACTGAATGATGGATGAAGAATAGGGCAAAATATAATGAAATGCTACATGAAAATCTAGGCCATCTAGGACATCCTTCCTATGCTATCTGGGGAAGAAGTCTAGGAATCATTAGGTCAAAAAGCCAAAGCAACAAACAATGCAGTGATGTAAAATGAAGAAAATGCATACATTTGAATGGTACATTGCTGACCTGAATTTCCATGGTATGATCACAAACCTACTGTCCATAAACTTACTCCGCTAACTTGCAACAGTGTAATTAAGTGGGAAGGAACATAATGCATTGCGGTAACATGCAAAACCATAACAGACCTATCCCCAAAGCAAACTGGCAGTTAGAACAGCCAGGCTGAGGTGCTTCAATACAATACTGACTAATGTTATGAATGCATACTGCAAATGCTTTCAACCAAGTGTTTCACTGATATTTAGGGTGGCATGGTGGCGGGCGCTGCCGTTTCACAGCTCCAATTTCATTTTTCTGGCATGGTCACCATCTGTGTGGAATTTGCCCAATCTCTTCATGACTAAGTATGTTTTTCCACTCCATGTATCCTGAAAATGTATGCATTCTGGTAGTCAGAGTCTCCTACACAAGCTTGGGTGTATGCGGTCAATAATGATCTGGCACCCCATACAAAACTGGTTCATGCAAAGTAAAAATCAGCAGTGTTAAAATAAGTCTTATATTCTTAAAAAAAAAAAAAAAAAAAAACCCCTTAAAAGTGTATATACGTATATTTAAAGAGCTTTTCCATACATACTCTTTACGTATTAACTTAAGACTGATGATTTTGCTGTGTGCCATGCATTTGATAATGCCAGTATAGGCTCTGGCCCAAATGACCCTGAATTGCATTAAGTGGGCTCAAAAATGGATCGATCCCTACTTATTATAATACAGTATACTGTCTGCAATGTTAGGTTTCCTATATTATAAACTGAAAGCATCGTGTGTTGAGATCTTGTACTATTTTTACACTTCTGTCTCTTGCTATTTTCAGTAAAGTGTAATAGCCATCTTGATACTGGCACTTGACTTGGCATGTTTAACCCCACTACATAAATACTGTATATGTAGTGTATATTATATTGAGTGTTTGCTTCAGCTGTAAAATATAAAACTAAAATCTCACTTTATTTGTTGATGTTTTAAATTTAAAAATATGCATTCCTTTGAAATACTTAAATTTCCTAGTTATTCATATTACTATTTATAATGTAAGATCACATTAGAATGTTATTTGTGTTTCCAGTATGTGAATCTCAATAAGGTCTACGCCACTTGATAAGTTTCTGTGAAGGTAAGAACATTTTCATAAAGCAACCGAAACATTTTTATCATTATATGAAATTTGAAAAAGAATTACTCCAAAGCAAATCTTTACATTTGTAATTCAAATCTAAATCTTGGTTAGGAAAGGTGAAAAGACACCGTAATGGAGAGCATATAGGTTAATAGTGTTTTGTATTAAAGTCTTAACAATACTGTATTTTAAAATGTTTTAACAGACAGGAAAATGAATATCAAATGTTAAAATGTAGGGAAGCTATATGAGCCAGTCGTTGATTGGGGGCCTTAAAGACTTACCAGATCAAGGTACGAGTTTTGCAAATAGGTAGCCAGGACTGAAATTCCAAAGCAGGAATTTACCAGCCAGTCCAGCTAGCCGTGGGGAATACAGATGGCTAGGACATTAAGGATGGAGGGGAAAGTGGATTCCTTTAAATTAAGGCTGATACAGAGGCTTACTCTTTTCTCTCTCACATGCCTGCCATATTCAGACAGGCCATACTGTCAGTTTATGCCTCTCCATCACAATATACAGTACCATGGCAGAAAGACACCTGGTCATTTAAACAAGATGAATCAACTATTATTATCCAGGTCGTATAATTACTTTGCCAACATTTGCATTTGTATTCGCTTATATTTTAAACATATTATTTATATTACATGAATAAACATGTAATCTTTGCTCCTGCCTGTTCTGGTACTCTTATATAGTTGTCTTGGGATAGAAAAGAAAAGAAAGGGTGAAGTGTGGAACAACAGCAGTAGTTAATCACGACAGTGTGGTAAGAAAATATGATTTGGGGTATTCTGTTATGATCTATATAATAAAAAGTACTGTATAAAGGAAAACAGGGTCACCTTAGGACTCTACCACAACAAAACAGACACCAATGGTTATGTGAAGTACGCCATGATGGGAAAGAATGAGGATAGAGAGACAGACAGAAAATGTAATTCTATGCTCAAATCTTTTATTGCAATGTACTGTTACCTACAAGCAAAGCTGTAACCGCATTTGTTCTGAGAAAGCATCTTGTCACTGATGATTGCCATTAGAGGAGCAGCACAAAATAAAGACTGATTGATCTTTGTCTCCCCAGCATACAACTGCTTTGACCATTGCGATTGCACAATGTGTTAGGAATTAGGAAGCAACGTATATGAAGTGGGCTAAAACTGACAGCATGGTGGCTTTAAAAAGAATAAAGGAAAATAAATAAGAGCGAACGTACTGCTGTACCCATAAATGGAAGACACAAAAGATTCACTTATCATTGCTCTCTGAATCCATTTAAACTTGACAATTTCTGGTTATATCTTTTCCAGATGTTGATCATTATTTCTTTTTCTAGCTTTCTCAGTAAATATCCCCAGAAGTTGGACTGACACTTTTTGTTGTAGGTGGTGAAGATTTCATTAAATTCCTTTTGAAAACAATGATGGTGCAGTGTTAATTTGCAATCAGCTAATATAAAATATTCCTCCATAAATCAGAGGTGACAAAGTAAGGATGGAAAAATCCATTTATGACAAAATATCTGATTTTTTACCTTCTTTTTCATAATGAGCTTCACATGCTATAATTGCATAATCTGTTACTTTTAACTTGCATTTAAAAACTGCAGGTTTCCTGTATGAAATTTCCAACCTTATTTCTTAAGCTTTCTTTTTCTATCACAAGAATGAAGAGAGTCTGTGCCTATTAAAGCAGCTTAAAACACCCCAGAACAAGGCCCAGTCAATCACTTCTTCAGTCTAATCAAATGGACTACTTCCATTCAAACTAACCTGCATTTCATGAGAATGCATCAGAAAACCTCATACAGTAAATGGGGGTACATGCAAACTCCACACAGAAAGTAATAATTAATCCATCCATCCATCCATCATCCAACCCGCTGAATCTGAACACAGGGTCACGGGGGTCTGCTGGAGCCAATCCCAGCCAACACAGGGCACAAGGCAGGAACTAATCCTGGGCAGGGTGCCAACCCACTGCAGTAATAATTAATCCTTGTTCACCAAATTATTACAATTTGAAATTGTTTCCACCTAAAACAATACAATAAAATACATTTTGAGCTGGTACCATGATATTGCGACTGATAAATATGACCAGGGAAGCTTTGCAGATTGTTCATTTGTAGCTCAGTGTTTAAGTATCCTCATTATATATATATTTTCTATAACAGCTATTACTACCCCATACTCCTGTATAAAGTAAACTTAAATTTAAAAACACAAGTTAAATCAACTAATCCAGTAAGTGTCTTGTATACAAGACTGGAAATAAACTGAGTATTTAGACAACAAATATACCAAAGGATAAAAATATATTATAGGAGAAGAAGAAAGTTATTAGATATAGAAGTTAAAGAAAAGCACCAAAGATTAAATATTTACAGGAAGAGATGTGCCCTCTTTGTAACTGCATTGCTGTAAATGCTGGGGAAATATGCAGCTTAGAAGACAAATGTGATAGAGAATTCAGCTGGATGGCCAGGTGGTTAAGGCACATTAGTAATTCAAAGTGTAATTTCGAGCAAGTCTTTTAAGAAGCCAGTGCTCCATCAGTAATTTGCAAGTCACTTCGGATGAAGGAAAATGAAGAAACAGAAATGTAAAAGTCAACAGTAAAACATGTGTTGGCAAGCTTTAGCACTCTGTAGCAGTGAACGGTAACAGACTCCAGGAAGTTACAAATGCTCCTTTAGTACACAAAAAGCCATAGATAAATGGCACAGGTTACCAAATATTGTAATTAGAGTGGTACTTTGGAGACCTTAAGACATCAACTTGATGACATTTTACATGGTGTATGACTATCAATGACCTGTGTTGAGTGGACTGCATGCTCTTGTAAGAAGTTTAGTATGTTCTTAACATGACAGAGAAAAACATTTAAGATGGAAATATTTCTAAACACATCAAAGAAAATACTGAAATGAATTCACTGGTCTTAAAAATCATGTCCCCATATCACAAATCAGCTAATTATTAATAATAAAACAATGAAGCAACTTTCCAGCTTAAAATGACAGTAAATTGTTTCTTGGATTGAAACCAAATGTGCCTCGTGACATCTCACTGGAAAGGGGCTTTGTAGTGTTTAATCTTAGCCTTGTTTGGAGACAGCAACAGTCCATTCCCCTGCTTAACAATTATGTTGAGAGCCTCAATGTATATAAAAGAGAAAATACTCTCTTCTATAATATGGTAAGACTGGATTTGTTAAAGGCTGACAAATTTGTGATGACTTTTAATTATAATTAATGCAATATGTGAGTTTTCAAGAGGTGTTGCTACCTCTGGGTGTAGGAAAAGCTTGCAATAGAGAAGTCTATTATCACCAGTTCTTTTCACAATTGCTACTAACCTGGCTATCTGCCTATGCAAACAAACATTAAGTGATTAAGGAGGATGAGCAAAATGATCTCATTCTGATGATGATATGGTGCTTTATTTTACTATCCCTTACTCATCACTGACACAGGTACTGAATGAGCTCACAAATAACTTGAGTAAAAGCGTATTTTTCCACATGTCTTGCATGTCAGATTAAACTGGATCATTTTGTTATTACTAGATGTTATTATCATTGTCTGCAATTTTGTATATAGATTAAAAATGTTAAAAAAAAAAAGTTAAAGAACAAAAGGTATTGTTAATAATTTGCTGCTAATACTAACACAGCAAAATATCAACACATAGTAAGTTCAATTTATCACATGGTAAGTAGCACCCTTCAAAGTGATAAACATGGTAAGCACAGCACCCTGTGGCATCTAAAGTGTACTTTTAATGGAATTAACTTTTTAGTTATTAAACTGTATTAGCCACTGACACTGAGAATATATTAGTTTCCTATTGTCTTGCTTTAGAAGATCAAGGTTCACAGTCCAAGAACAGAGCTATTCAGTGATGTAAAATTGTCCGCTCTGTGCTTCGTGTGAAAGATGGGATCCTTCCTCTTACACACTACTATTAGCTTTGAATGAGATGTTCATTAAAAACATTGTTTTATTTTAGGTAATGTGGAAACAACTAAAGGATACAATAAACAAAAGGAATCCTGTTAAATAAGTCTGGAATGTCAGCATGTATTGAAAATAACACCTTATCAATTGAATATTTCAAATTGCAGAAAATGATGGTTGATAAAAATATTTGCATCCATATATTAAAACTGATGGAATTAAATTGTTGCAGGAACGCAACATAGATGAATAAGATGATAACAATTACATTCGGATGACAGCTAATTTTGTTCCTTAACGGGTGTCCTTGTTTCAAGATTCAACTCATGTTGACTGTGTTACGCTTGCCTATCACAGCTTTTAAACTGGCACTGTTTCCAATTTGATTACCCTTTAGTAAATAATTAGAGAACTGTCTGATCATATTAGCTTACAGTTGCAGTTGATCAAAATGGTCAAGGATACTGACGAAGGTAAAAATGAAGATGGAATTCCTTGGTCTTCAATGGACAGGAACCTACTGCAGCTTGAATTTTGTATGCAGCGAGCAACTGAGGACTCAAACATTCAACATGCCATTCTATTCATGAAAATAATTTAAAATGTGTCAAAATCTTCCACACGTATTGAGACTGGAATGACTACAAAATACGAAACCGAGTCTGGAAATGTGCCAACACTTGAAATTGGTTGTACATTTTGAAGAAGATGACTGAATTTAAAAGAAATACTTTTTCTTAAGGAGAAAATTATTGTGACAACAATTCACAAGGCAGTGAAGCGTAGAACTACAGTGTATGCTGCAAGAGAGGGATGTGTGCTTATATTCTACACTGTATACTGCACTGCTTATGAATTCATATCCCTTCCATTATTACAATGTAACACAGGAATCACACAAAGGTAGTGGTTATAAAGGACACAAAAGTAAAAAACCATTTCAATGCTTTCTTCTTTGGAGTTACTCATTCATTTTAAGCCAGGTGCCCACAAAGTCCCAGAAGGTTACACAAAATACTGGGGGCAGGAGGTTTCATTTCCTGGAGGTTTTGCAGACAAAAGATGTAGGTTTTTGACTCATTTCAAAAATGTATCATGCTGGTTTTTACTCTTTATATATAGTAAATTATATATATTTTTAGACCTTTCAAGGTGCAATGATTCAGACAGTTCAAAAGGCAGTGAATGCCACTTTAAGCACAGTATTTTCTTCAAAAACTTTTCATTATGACTTACTAAGTACTTTTTGTTTCTTAATATATTATAAGTAATTATATAGCCTTCCTTTAAGTTCAATAAGGTTTCAAAATGAAAAAGTTCCCAATGTGATGTATTTAATGGAGAGCAAAGAAATGCCTGAAATGTTATTATACTATCACAAAATAACAAAAAGTATTTTTCTATGAAATATTACTAAACACCTAAATAATATTTACCTGTGTCTAGTGGTTAAATGATGTATTAAAGTGGAAATCCAAAATGATTTTCTATTGTACTGTGTTACCTGTTGATGTGCACCTCTTAGTGCAAACAGTTCACCATTTGCTTGCTCTTGCAGGTGAGCTTTGCCAGAGAGTTTAAAAAGGCTTTTCAATACAGCTAGTGCACCTTTGCCAGACTCTCTAACTTGTCACTGTTCCTACTTTATATATATACTGTATATATATTTTTTTAAATATTTATGCCTGACTATACCTATCAATACTTTAAGAACGATATATGGAGCAGTTGTATCCCTTATGCAAATAGTAATATAGTAACTCTTATAATTTTGGAAAAAATATAACAGTATTGCTCATTTAGAAATGTTTCCTTTTAAATTACTTTATTAGAATAAAAGCATATAGATTTAAAGTTCAAATTAGAAGCAATTCCTAATCAGACAAGATGTTAACCTCTGGCAAGGCAAGATGAGCAATTGTCTATTTTTTAGGATTTAGGATACATGAGTTATTTGAGATCCTTGTCAAACTGCAAACCAAAAATGTTGCCTAAAACAAGTAAGGTTTTACCTAACACAGTTTTTTGAGTTCCTTAAGCTCTAGTCTATCATCAAACTTCTCTACGCTTTAATAAAGTTTGGACACTTTCTTACTCATAGCAGCCATCTTTTATTTCACAGCTGACAAGATGTCACGGGTCACACGGCATGTGCATCTCCTTTCTAATAGCGACCAGAAACATAAAAATGAAGCAAGAATGGCAGAAAAAAATAAAGCAAAATGTCAGTAACCATAGAAAACAATGAGGTGGCAGCAATAATAATAAGATTATAAACAAACATAAATATTTAATAATGTGCAAAAATGTAATTACACTATGATTCCAACTAATTCCTAACAGTAGGCTCCCATTTTTGGGGTAGAAAAAAATAATTCTTGCCCATGCAGTTTATTTTGTCTTGTCCAGAGTACCACTGCTCTTGCATTCTTATAAATATATTATTGAATCCTTACTTATTCAGAACTCTTTTTGATTTATTTTAAGATTTTAGAATAGCAAAAACAGTTTATTGGAAAAATAGCATGCAATAGTTAAAGAAGCAGGAAAATAAAAATTTATATATGTGTAAAAGTAATAAGTGAACCACAAGGTATCTATATGCATAAATAATTGGAGTTAACCAACCAAAAAAGCTCACTCGCTTGGAAAAAGCTTTAGAGGCCTCCAGCAGCACACGGGATCTATAATAAAAAGTTCGTGATTGACATTAAAAAGAATTATATTGTTAAAATCTTTATCTGCAAATAGATGTTGATTCCTTCATCCCTGAGAGCATTTTTGGAAATTAGGATTCAAGCCATCATGCACGGATTTTCTGGTGCACACTTTGAATAAATGGCAATAATTGGGTTGTGTGACATACTCAATGTATTAATATGTTAATATGTTAATGACTAATGAATGCACCAAAGCAGATAAATTTATTGTGTCTGCTGAGGAATTCACTTAGGATGACACCTCCAATAAGAAGTGCATGTCCTCCTTGAGGAGACAGAAACAGGTCGCAAAACTGACACCTTTGGATTACAGAACAGCCCATTCAGCAAATGGAGCTGAAATAGAACTCCCTCAGCCTCAACAGCCAACTGGACATCTGTCTGGAAGGGTGACCATTCTAACAGACTCACTTGACTGCACTGGAGTTATGGCAACATTTGTCTCTGCTCAGGAATCTGAATTACCAAATGGCCCTTTCAGACAATAGGACTGAAAGAGACCACCCTTTGGTATAGTTTCTATCTACTTAGGGTGCCTCATATCACCCTTCCTGTTAAAAGTACTAAAAAAGGTAAGTGGTAATGAATCTAGATTTTTGGAGCAAAAGGCACAATCGATGTCAATCGAACCATGCAGAAATGATTTCAGAATCTGTGCAGATGACTGTGATTCATTTAAAACTGAAGTCTGCAACATTTAATGACAGTAAAATGAAAATTGGCAGAAGCTTATACAAAAAGACACATTGATCCAGATCAAGTAACAGACAATGCAGAAAATATGTTCTACAGTATACAAAATAAAAACAGATTTTTTTAAAAATGATGCTAATTCAAATAAGAAGCTGAGATACAGTGCAAATACCATTTAAGGAAAAGCAACGGCTGTGGATAGAACAAGAAGTCTATTTCTGCCAGAATGCTATATGTTGTTTGTTTTAAATATATGAGTTAACAGTAAAGTAAAAAGCACTGTTTAATAAGTACTAGGTGACATATATATTAAAGATGATTCCATCCAACAATGACAAAGCACTTGCTCTAAATAGGACTACACTGTAGTGCAGCTTTACAGAATCCCAAAGTTCAACATACGAGCCTAACAGCAAGGCTGACCATCGCCCACACCTCCCAGCCATCAGTTAAAGTTTATTTTTGTATAGTTCTCTGCACTAAGTGTAGGCTGAGAGTGCTGTACAACGCAAATCACTTGATAAATTTCTAATTACTAATGCAAAAACTGTTGTAACAAAGACAGACACATAAATCGCTTTGCTTTGACTTGGTCATTATTATTATAATTATTGCACAGTACTTATAAACCAAGCAATGTATTATTCTGAAGGTCCAAACACACACAAATTTCACTTTTTATTTAGTATATAACAAGTTATTATAAGACATTTCTGGAAACAATATTTTTTTTAGGAGGCAATTATCCAAGTTATTATTTACTGAGTTTAAATGCATAGCACTGGTTTCTGGTCACCAGCTACAATAGTGTAAGCATTTTTCTTGTGTGCTAAATACTAAATTATTTCATTTGTAGCAAAGATTTCCATTTTGTCCTTCCATGGTACACAGCCAGAAAGCTAAGAATGATTACACACAAAGTGTAGGTGTTATCCCCCTTCATTTGACACTGCAGCGTCACAACTTGCGATGACTAAGTTGGAGTCCTGGCCCAGTTATTTACTGTGTGGAGTTGGTGCCTGGGGTTTTCTTAAGGATTTCCCTCTCACATTTAAAAGACATGCATGCTAAGTTAACTGGTCTTGCCTAAGTGATTGGGTGTATAGCATTTCCTTGTTTAAGGGCTGGCATCCTGCTCTGGGTTGGTTCTCATGCTCAGTGCTACTGGTATAGATACAAGCCTAAGAAACCATGGAACAGATTAAGTGGGCCTGATAATTAATGGATGGACACAAGCTTGTAAAAGTTATTCAAACTATTCAGTAGATAAAAATTTCAAATCTCATTTTGAAAATGCAATACACGTCCTTAATAGGTAAACTTTCCACAATGACAACATGCTGCTTTTATGGCTTAGCGTTTGGCAAATTAAGGCATGTACACAGCTACAAATACCCATGGATGATTTACAAAATATGTTTAATGCTATATAGAAAAAAAGTGACCCATTTACAGATTTCTTCTTATTAGTTAAATTTAAGAGGAGATCCCGAGACCAAATGAAAGTACAGAAATGTTTCAGTTAAATTAACACGAATCACAAGAAGATTAAAGTCCAGAAGGGTTACTAATTTAATTACAAAGTTTTACTTCACTACTCCAAGTTGTATCATTTACTGTTCTTGTCGCCTTAGCTATGACCTCCAATTATAACTGAAAGACAACTGCATTCAGACTTCACTGAAGTCTGCTGAAATTACCTGCTCACTGGTCCAACAATTAATTAAATGCAGTCTTCCAAAGATAATTTATGGAGCAGTACCACTATGCAAATTTAAATACCAGTCCAAACACTAAATGTGCATAAAACTCTCTGATCCATTCAGTATGTAAGCTTGTGGTCAATATGGTTGATCGAATAAAAATGATGGTGTTGACATTGACTTATTAATTTGCATGAAAAAAATACAAATAATTTGCATGCCTTTGGAAGTCTGCTTCGAAGAAGATTAAAATGACTAGATGATTGCCCTGAGGTAATAAACACAGGATACAGTAATTATAAGATGTGATCTACTGAAACAAAATGTTTCAACAGCTGGCTTATTTTATTAAAAAAAAAAGTTTTGAGGACAAACACAGGAATTAAAATAGAATTTTCATAAAAAAGACAAGTAGAAATGAAGACTGCATACTGCACACATCCCTGCTTTGCTAGGCATTAAGCTATATAACTTCTTCGATGTCATGTTCCCCAGTTACACGATTTAAGTGTGCTGTGCACACCCTTCACTTAACTGCAAACACCCCTTTTGTGTTACATTCAATTCATTATGCCATCAAAAAAGCTCAGATGCAGACAGAATAAGTGGGCATCTGCTTTACGTCTGTGCAGAGTAACACACCATCTTTACTCATATAGGGTCAAAACTAAAGTCAACTTTTATTTATTTATTTATATATATATAATTTTACTTGAAGTTATCTAGGTTTGCACTAATTGATGGCATAATTCACAAATTAATTGAAAAAATGATTGGTAGGCAAAAGAAAGTTTTAAATGGCACAATCCACTAATTTCAGAGTCTATTTTCTACTTTTGATGATGTCCAGCATGGAGAACAGTTGACTTACTGTAGAAATACACTGGTCAGAGCTATATTTTAAATAGCTACTGTCTATATTGGTTAAGCAATCCATCATCTCCTGAAATTAACCAGAAGTAAAATGTAGTTATTTGACTATTTAGATTTCAGTGCTTCTGATAGAGGCCATGTAAAGGACTGAAGCCCTGTTGTTTTCTACCTTACACCCAATGATGCCAGGCTGAGCTCGGGCCCACAGAGGCCTAATATGAATTAATCAATTTTCAGAATGTTCTTTTCCTTTTTCAGTATAGTGTTTATGTATGTCAGTCTTAGTGCTATTAATGTTTAGAGGCTACTATAACACCATAATCTCCTTTTGGGATCACTGAAGTAAAATCTCTATCTATGTACCTATCACTATTCACCCATTATCTATCTTATATCTGAAGAGAAGGCAAAAATAAATTGATATCTAGACTAATTTCCTTCCACTTGGTCTATCCAGTGCCTTGGCCTGGCAGTTGTAGGCTTGTGGCAAAAGAGACTACAAATAAGATTGCAAATTCAATCTTTCCTAATGACTTTTCAAGTGACTCAGAGCAAGTCACACAACCTCAGAGCATTTAATCTGCACTAACTTGAGTTATATTATAAGAAACATTTTAAGCAATATGGCTCAGTGTTCATAATAAAAAAAAGCGGTATAGTGTGCGATTATATATGTGATTTTTTACTTTGTTCACACATTAGCATGTAGTCTTCCACAGATGTCGAACCAAACAGTGAGACAAAGCCCATTTGAAACATCCAAACACTAACTATAAAGCAAGATCAAGGATATCATTTTTAATATGACCAAGAACTTACTGGTATATTCTGATTACAAAAAGAGAAATGGAAGAGGCAGTGTCTGGATAGACTGTACCATTTACTAGACTTATTCTTGTAAACAACATTAGAATACAATATAAAAGAGCATTGTACATTGTTCTGCTCGCTGTCCGTCTCAGTGGTTTAACAATTGAGTGCTACCCTATTAGATTTAATGTAGCTGTCCTGCTTTGAGCTTCATTCTGGGTGCAGTTGAAGAGCCAGTGATGTGCTTGCCTTCTAATTCTTTAACACACTGAAGAAGTAATGGCAACATTAAAAGTCAAATTCTATTTTTCTTTAACAATCTACTGTTTTATCCTTAGGTGTTACAATGTCATATGTGTGTGTGTGTTTGGGCTGGCAATAGACTCAAGAGATTAAAGAATCTAATTTTTACAGAGCATGTACCCCCTGCAAAATACAGAAGGGGTGGCACGTAACATCAGAAGAACAGATCCCAGCACTATGGATGGCAAAAACTATAGACATTAAAGAACTTGTGTAAATGTAGATAATGATCATTAAACTGGTTATGCACCAGTACTTCCTGGAATGTTGGTACATTTTTGCCCCCAAACTCCTCAGTCCCTAAAGAGAACTGTTAGTGTGGTGCACACTTTAACATAATCTAATAATCACACAGTATGCCCTGCACTATTAAAAGTACAGAAATTAATGCAACGTCAAAAATACTTTTAGGCACATTTACAAACATTTGTTTTAATTGCACCTGATTTCATACTTGTCTAAATAAGTTAGTTTTGAGGAGCCCTGTTTCCTTTATACATTCCAAAGACATGCAGGTTAAGTTTATTAGTGTGTGTGTGTGTGCACAAGTGCTGTGATAACCTTCCACCAGACGTTTCAGATTTGAAAAAAAGTATATGAGGAAGAGATGGACAGAGTGATATTTTTAATCTGACAAAGGATGAGCAGTGGAAAGTAAAGCACTAAATAATTAGTCACAGAATGGCAATAATGTGAGGCTGGAGGCTGCTGGGCAAAGGCACACAGGGGCAGGTTCACAAACGAATGCATGAGGTAATGTGCTTGTGAAGCAAATAATCAGGTCCATACAGACAGGTTGAAGTGATGAGCTCTGCCCCAAACCATAAACGTCCTCTTTTAGAGAGAAGTTTCACAGGGTGAATCTTCTTCCCTGTAGCTCTTTTATTTTTCCTCTCCAATTCACAGAAACATTAAGGGAGAACATCCATCATCTGAAGATCCCAAATGAGGCGTTCTGTACCATTTGTGCTCTCAGGGCGGCCTGATGGCATTTTTTCCTCCTTTCACACTCACATATCGTCAAACATTAACCTGAGTCACCAGTGAATGTTCAGTCTACTTGACTTATTGGGTCATTCAACCTTTTTTCAAGATACATTTTTAGAATTTAGCCTGCAGTGTTTTCTTTTATTCTACTCGTGTCAAACCACTTTTCAGACTTCTCTTTAAACAGGAATAAGAAAGACTGCATTTTTTTCAAGTCTACTGTTCAACAAAGAGATGGAGAATATGAAGGCCACTAATAAGCAGGGAAAATGCAGGCCTGCAACAAGTGAATGAACCTTTTCACACAACCAAACAGTCAAATTTGGGATCAGTTAAGAATAGCTGATATTTTAATTTCTATATGAATCTATACATTTGAAATGTTCACAGAGTATTTAAATTTGATTTGGATAGAATCAATGTTCAAATATATCTTTCACTTTTCAGGTATTGTCTGCATTTAATTTTAGTTTGTAGGTGAGTTCAGGAAGCCTGCAAAAGTCTGCTATGAATTTAGCACACAACAACATCACTAAATATATAGTCAATAGTATAATCCTTGAGCCATCTTTACAGGGGAATATTTTTTAAAAGGGCACAAAATGAGGTGGCGCTTCAGAATGGAAACTTAAAGTACAGGAGATTAGCTTCTGACAGGATTCTACCCCCCTGTCCTCCCTGCAATCCAAATTACCTGAGAAGAAGTGAAGTAGGCACTTCATCCACTGCAGGTAGATGAAGGGAGAGAAAGAAAGCTAAAGACCAACTGCCTTAAATGTAACACAACACCCATTTATTAACAAAGAAGATGGCTAAGTGGCTGCTGGAGCGTTTGCATGTTTTTGTCTTGGCTACAGTTCCCTAAAATTAACAGAAAATCTGGCTGGTACTCTAAACCTTTAGATTTGTCGGTTGCCGGTTCTTTGGGGACAGTACTGTAGCTCTGTGAATTGTGCTGCTGCACCAGAGTTTTAAGAGAATGGATTTAAAAACCTGCACACATCATTGCTCTACAAGGGACTACACAGTTCCTGTGACTGGTTCAATGTGTTGATAAAGAGGACTAAAAATGTCAGAATACAATAGCTGCCCATTTAAGGTAGAGTATTTATTTTAGATTAAATCAAGAATAGTCATCTAATGTGTAAGAAACTGGCAAACAAAAGAGTGGGTTTAAACTCCCTAAATGCAAAGCTTAACACTAAACTGGGTTAATCTGTAAGCTTCGGGGGGGAAAAAAAAAGCTATCAAAAAGTTGTTATTTTGTAAACAATACAAAGATGATAAAGCATGTGGCTTTGTCTTAAAAATAATGGATGCCAAAAAATCGTGACTACTTCTTGTGACATCTTGAACTGTAGGTCGTTTAGTGATGTGCGGAATCATTGCAACCAAAATCCAGAACAATAGAATAATGACATTACCATATCCAAACTCCAAAAAATAAAAGAAAAATAGTAATACAGTAAGTACTCAGGGCTCCTCACACATCCCAAAGGTGTGTTAGTTAGGCTAATCAGTTTGTGGCTGAATGAAGCAGGAGTCTGTAGTAGACCCTTCATTGGGCTGGCTCCGACATCACACCTGATGAGGCTGGGACTATCTCCAGCATACCATAATACTGAATTGGATTAATAGTGTTAATGAAATGACAGTACAAAGATTAGGTACCTCTTAATTAAAGTAAAAAGAAATAAATATTCAAACAATGTAATAAATGTAAAGAATATCATGGTGAGAAACAGCTGCTTGCAACAGTGTAGGGGAAGTAAGAAAAGCAATACAAGTTCGGGTCTTTCAATTATGTGACAACCTCACCCTTGATCACCAACTAAAAATTTGCTACAAAAAAGCAACACTGCTTCTTTCTAATTCAACTAGCTGAAATACCCAGCATTGCCCGGGAGGAAAATAAAGTGTTTCTTTTTTTTTTTAATTGTTTGAGAAAAACATATTTTTAAAAAAAAAACACATACACACAACTTTAAAAATAAAAATAAATTAACAATGAAGACTCACTAATGTGCTTGTGTAGCGGTCCTGTATGTATGTTATCATCCAGCTGATGCTCGGAACCGGCCATCTTTATTTAGTTTCAAAAGCAAAAGGAGCGTGGTGGTGCTCAAACATAAAGAACGCTGGCAGTCACCTCCAGTTTGCCCTCTGGTGGTCTTTCCAAGTGTCAACTGGATGATAACATGCATACAAGACTGTAAGATCACCCCCACCCTACCCAGAAGGGGGTGGGTTTGGGTTGATTTAACCCTACAGTATTTTTAATTGACCAATGAGAAACATGTGTACCAAGTTTCATGAAAATCGCTCCAGCCGTTCGGAAGTGATGCTGGAACATACAGTACATACTGTACATACATATACATAGACTTTTATATACAGTATATAGATTTTGAACACACAAATTTCTATAATACAGTATAAAATTTACAATGTAAACATATGCTCTGGTAAATTATGCCAGAGCAAAAAAATTCAATACTTAAAGCAGTGTGGTCCTTCAAGGCTATTGTGGCTGCCAACCTGGTTTCACTCCCACTGAGCTTTTAATTTGAAGCTAATTCCAGTCTTTAACAGAAGTCCCTGATTAATGAGGCACTAATGCTCCCATTTATGTCCATTAAGTATATTCTTCTTTTAAAAAAGTGAGCAGAGTTATTCATCAGAACAGGTAACAGATGAGAACTCCCGGATGTGCACTTAATATAGTGGCGCGATGGACTCCTTAAAAGTTACATACTTTTTTTTTTCTTACAGAAATCTATGTGACTGCGGAAGCACTAGAAATATTAAAAAAAGAAGTTCAATTTAGCAAAGCAATCAATTAAAAGGACACAATTAGCTTAGGTAGGAAGGAACACCGGAACCGAGCATCTCCAAAATGGATGATTAATATGTTCAAACACACACATACACAGCCATCATGGACTAATGGCTTTTTTCATTTGTACAGATAAAGTATACACTGTATAGTTTGATGGCTTTTCATAAGTATTATTTAATCAAAATAATTTAAAAAATCAAATCAGGCTTTTACATTTTAGCCTCAGTTTATAAAGCTGCTGGAGGGATAACAGACAGCACTTGTCACTACCAATGCTGAGGAGTTTTTTCAGTGTCCCACTGGTGGGTGCTTTGAACTGTCAGTGTTGTTATACCTACAGTAGCTGACATTGTATAATTATAGGGTACTGTTTTTTTGTTTACTAGTTAGCTCCCATTGTCCCGCAGTGTTTTCAAGTTCACCCCATTTTTTTTTTTTTTTAGCATACACATATTTTATGCTCAAATCCACACAGTGTTTTAAATGAGACCCACAGTGTTCGTCTTGCGTTGCTCCTAATGTTTGCTGGGATAGGCTCCAGCTGTTCAATGATCTTGCCCTGGACATGCAGGTTAGGAAGATGGACAGATTTATAACACATAAAAAAACAAATAAACACATGGTGGTTGTGGGAAGAAAATACAGAAGAAAGTCACTTCCCTAAAGAAAAAAAAGCAGAGCACACAACAGTCACTTAACACTAAATGCCTTATCTCTCCAAACAAAATTCAGAATTAACTTTAATACACATTTCCTTCATGACATTCCATTTCCACTTCAATGTTTCTGAAAGTGTATGATCTTTAGAAGAGGTTAAGGCCTTCTGTATGTCGCTGCACAGGCATGTGTTTGTTCTTCTGGACAATCTTTTGTACATTCTTACTTCAACAGGACAACACACACAAAAATAATTAAGAATTTATAATGATTTTTAAGGGTGTTTAAGTTCCACTTAACTTTTTAATATGCACAGAACTTGGGACAGATAAATGCTTCAGGCCTATTTTATCCAGCCCATGTAAGTATAATGTATAATCAGCAATGAAGCACATAACAAGTTAAGTTTCATTTGCTTCATCAGTCTTCATGTTTAGCATTGTTTTATACAACCTAAACTAGCATAAGCAATTTTAGGTAAGAATGATGAAAAAAGCAACCAATCAAAGGAGGTATAATGTTTAAAAAATGTAAGACAGATCAGTAAAACAGAAGAAAAGGACTGACAGAATTTGTCTAAACCCTCCTATCCTTGAATAACTCCAAATAACAGAACCACGATAAGTCCTTGAAATGCTAAAATATGCTATGACAATTTTTTTTATTGCCTGCCCAATCTCATTTATGGATACCCTGCAGTGTGAAGACAAAAGTTCAGTTTTCAGTTGCCTTCTTCTTGCTGCTTTGTTGAAATCATAGAAGAATACACCCTGCTGATTGGTCTTGCAAAAGAATATAATTTTGTAGGCATAATAAAAGAGCCCATACTGTGTTAAGCAAGGCTTGTGGATTCTAACTTGAGAGCGTATCTTCTCAATTATTCTACACGTAGCAGAATCCACTGTATAAAATTCACTCTGAGAGCTTAAGATACAATTTGTGTGTTGGAAAACTATAATGAGTTGCAATGATTGTGAAACCCAGCCACTGATAGCCAAAAAAATCTTCCATATCTCATCTTCATTAACAGAAAAGATGTGATAGTGACCAGAAAGTGAGGTACTAACAAACATTCATTATGGAGATACATAAATAAGTAAAAGGTGCCAGTCAACTGTTTTACAGATATCTCCGTAGAGCTACTTATATTGTACTTTGTAAATAGAATACACAATCTCATTTTAGTGGGCATCAATTTACCACAATCATTATTAAAAATCTATGCACTTTCCTATCCTGCTTTTACCCGATCAACCTCATAGTAATGAAGAGCTTATTACTGCAGAAACCATAAGTCATAAAGAAGACCTAAATTAGATGCTAGTTCACTGTAGGGAACTGATGATCACTAAGGACCATCAATCCATCCATTTTCTTAGCCGGACAGCTGGAGCCTATCCAAGAAACATCAGGTGCAAGCTGGGAACAACACCTGGAAAGGGTGACAGTCCATCACAAGATGTGAACACACATATACTAGGGAGATGTTTTATTAGGCTGCAACATCACCAATTTAACTTTCATATTAGCAGCCATAAAGAATGTACCAGGTTATTGCAAAGAATCTGTTTGTAAAATATCATTTATGCACTGATATTATGAGGTCATCTGTTCATAACACAGTTATGAGAAGCCAAAGCCCACCCCTGTCATCAGTAAGTGCAAAAACAAGATTTGAGCAAAATGTCACTATAATGTATAACCTTCTTCATTATTTGTACCTTTCTTGTCTAAGTTAGGGATGAAGGGCTTGAAGCTAATCCCAGAAGTATTGTGTGCAAGGCAGGTACCAACTTAGGGTGAGACACTAGTTCATCACAGATGTTACTCATACAGTATACACACCAATGCCCCTGTACACCCTACTATGTTTTTGCTTAAGAATACAGACATTATTCTCAGTTTTTGTCTTTTGCCCATATTATCCAAGCATTTTTAATCCACAAGAAATTAAGACATTTGAAATCGTTATATATTTATATATAGTTATATATTTCTGAAAACGCCAGCTCAGTGTTGTAATAAGGATGGGCGAAAATGTGGACTTTTGAAAATGCAGACATTAATTGTGCTCTGATTGGTTCTTGCCTACTATATAGTCCTTTTCTGTAAATAATTTACATGTTGCTACACTTTTTTAATAAATCTTGGGGCAGTATTACCATCCTTTGAAATAATAATAACAGTAATACTACATTTTATTTATATAGTGTCGCTCCAATACTCAAGTGCTTACAAGGGTGTTTTCTAAGACTGCGAGAAAGCCCCATGTAGGTGAATTTCTACAACATATGTGTTTTTGATCATTTTAGTGTGGAAGAAGATACTTTCATAAATGGTGATAAAATGCAAGTGTGGATGGCAAACATTTTTGTTTAAAAATGTCTTTTTTCAATGGAAATGTAGTAGTGTGGACATTCAGGTCTCACTCACAGGGTATTAGTTTTTAAGGGTCTGACCTGCACGTCTTTGAAACGTGCGAGAAAAACAAGATTATTGAAGAAAGGTCTATGCAGACACAGGGGGAATATAAAAAATTCACACATTCAGTATAAAATAACCTGGAACTGGAACTCAGAATTCATGGTATTCATATAAAGTTAATCAAAAAACCATCAGAATATACCAAACTAACTGCAATTATATAATGATACAACCTAAGGAACCATTAGGTCATTTATCAAAACTTTTTGTTGATATTACTTACTACAGGTTCACATACACCCAACCTCTTTATTATGATTTCTTTATTAAAGTACAGAAACTTCCATCATTATTATTTGAGCACAAAGGTTTCCAAAATATTGCATATTGAAAATAAGTCCAGAGGGTCAATCTAGCCATAGTATCCAGGATTTAAACTTCTGACAATGAATATTCACACCATTGTCCATCAAGTCAAAATGTTTCGGGACCTTACCCCTTCATCAGGGCCAGACATACTAGAAACTAAAGATCAAAAATTCCACATCTCATTGAGACATTACATAATCCATACTGTATAAATACATACTCTAAACATTAAATCCTTATGAAAATGGGCAAGATTTTGGAATAGTTCCCAGGCAAAGTGTCTGCAATTTTAATGAAAAATGGACCTCTCCCCTATTTAAAGAACACTAAAAAGATAGCAGGTTCTGGTGTGAACATAAGCCCAATATTAATTAAATTAAATTAGGATCTTGATAAGACCTCCTAGCTTGAGAAGTGTAATAGAATACTAAGAATTAAATGAACATCCAAAAATCACAACAGAGTATATAAACCACACACCAAATGCTTAAGTACAGTATGTTATAGAAATAATAAATACTGAATAGGATGATCAGACTATCATTGCTTCTAAACTTGAAATGTGAATCCCAGCAGACATCATGGCCACATATTATCCACCCTGACTCAGTCTGCTTCTTGGGGTCTGAATTCCTCTAAAGGCCTTAAATCGACTGATAAATTTATTAGACAAAATGCTACAGAATTGTCTGAACACTGCTTATCTGATATAACCAGAGTTTTTTATTCACACAGGTTATGCAAAACTCAGAACTTAAAAGTAGCCACACCCAAGAAGTGTCCCTTCTCCTCTTTTGTGACTAAATGCTTAAATCTTGGCAACAGGACTCCAAATTCTCTCAAGCCTTCCAGAGACCTGACTTTTGGACATGGACTGTGCACAATGCACTACTCCTCCATTTCACTCTTCTTAACTATTGTCCAGTTGATGGCTAAAATTCTTTTTTTATTGTTCTTATACTGCGTACTCCAGTTTATTACATTTTTGATCCACTTTGTCACATTAATTGCATTCTAAAGCACAATGTAATAATGCTGAAATTGAAAAGAACTATACAAAAAAAAGACAGGCTCATTAATTATAAATAGTGAGTCTAATAAGTGAGGAGGAGGTTAGACAAAGAATACAGCATAAAGAAAACGATAATAATCTCTTCTACCTTTGACGTTACCTCTCGAGGGATTTAATTTGATGACTATTTTGACAAGCCCGATAGTCATCAATGATAAATCTGTCCACGTCCGACTGGGTTCATGTCACTGGCTCAGATATGCCACCAAATGGAGTAGCTGCTGATGAGCACCTGCTCTAAAAATGAGCTCCCCAAGGATATTTGGTAGAGCAAGCGTGTAATAGGGGCCAAATTCAAATGTGCACCGCAATGGCAAAGGTCTAAAAAATTTATACAGAGAGCCTCCATAGAGGGTTACTCCCATGTTTAATAGCTGAATGCTACTGGGAGTTTGAGTGCTGTTGTACCCATCTCAAAAGCTGGTAATGTGCACCATATGATGGCCTGAGGCTTTCAGAAGGTACACACATTCTAACACATAAAATAATTAAATAGTAAACTGATGTAAGAGAGATTTTTAAAAATATAGAATCAATGAATCAACCTGGAGAACATCTAGTAAGCTGTATTTATACCATGGAGTTTTCTTTCTTTTCTGTCTGGAATGTGAAATATTTAATGACTGGTCCATATAATTTTCTAATCGATCTCCCACATCTGTGTTTGGGTCAAAAGGAAAAATAATACACAAACTGTTGTTCACCTACCCTAAAGAAATAAGGACCTTCATAATGCTTCAGACTCAGCTACTTTCAAGCAGTTTACCACACTTGGGTGTATTATAGTATGTATGTATTAGTATAGTCACATGCGAGTACATAATGGATTTCAAATTGCCCTTTAATATTTAATCTGGTGGCTTTCAAAATGAATCTAGGTGTATGGAAACATGCACATCAAACCAAAAATGGCAAAATGTAAAAGAAAAAGGATGTAGGATACAACACTCTGTCCTTCAATGTCAACAAAACACAGGGGCTGATTGTGACAATAAATTTCAGGGGACCTGGTCGAGGCCATAAGCCTATTGCCATTAATGGGGCTGTTTTGGACAGCAGCTTTAAATTCAATGTTAAATATCAAACTAATAACAGCAACAATGTGATTACGGTTCATAAAGCATCCAAGGAATGGCAATATTCTGACTAAAAACTCGATCAAATTCTTAAAGATTCTATTCTTGCAAAGTGATTATTCAATACTGCAATGCAGAATGAAAACACTGCAATGTATACTAAAAGAACTCGTCCCTTTATTATTTTAGTCACTTAATGTTATACACAAATTTAACAGCCATTACAACAAATTCCATATACAGTAAAATGTGAATCGGTCTTTCATTTTTTCATTTACTTGTAATGCATATGACCAATTTACTTCCCACTTTGGGAAAATAAAGTCCAGCGTTACTAAAAAAATTGGTATGAAGGTGTGTCTCTGAGAGTGCCATGTGATTAATTTATGTCCAGTTACGGTCTGCTTTCTGTTTTGCAACCATTGGCTAGATTTCTGCTTTTGCATCCCTTTGTCCATGATAAAATGGATGAATAGAAACAATGAAAGCAATTTATGTGCTTAAAAATATCAAACCCAACGTTTGGGTGTTCAGCTATTCACAAGGTTCAGTCCTTGCAGTGGTGAAAAACTGGGAGCAAGAATGGTCCCCGACAGTGGGCAGCCAGCCATTGTTAAGGTGTTCTGAGGTGAAGTGTTAAGTTCTTTCAAGGGGTCGAAAACTGGGAGCCAGAGAGGTGTTGGCAGTGTGTAGAGTCCAGGGGTAAGGATAATGAAGGTTACTAGGCACAGGAACATTATTAAGGCATTTCTGAGATTAGTCTTGTCCACCAGATAAATGGGCTAAAGTGCTTTTCTTGGACATTTTCACGATGAAACAAAGTCTGATAACTTCAACTCTGTGAAGTTCTAGAAAGTCATCTTCTTAACCTGTTACAAAAATTCTATTATGTAAGCATTATTGCTGAGGTTTCCATACTAGCAACAAATACATTTAATTGAACTGTATAGTGTCAAGATAAGAAACTAAATTCAATTTATACAGGAGTATCAATATGCCATAAACTGCACAACTTCAAAAACACTGGATGAAACAGGTAGATAAAATGAATATATGGATGTTAAAAAAAAAAAAATCAGAAAAACTGGTCTTCAAGAAAAAAAGACAAATAAACATTTACTAACACAATTTGGGTGCTGAAGGCGAGCATTCCAATTGTTCACCAGTAAACAAGTGCTGAAATAAAGACATGGTGAGAACCAACTATGAATGATTAATACTGCTGGTCCCAGAGCACTTTAGAGATACTGAAATGTTAACAAGCAATTCTGCTGTAAATTTTTAAATTAACTACCTGCAGACATAGAGACGATTCTATGTGACAGACCAATATCTTTGTAAATAGTTGTTTGCTTTTTCTTTATAAATATGCATCTTAAAACGAGTGAATGCAATCATCAACTAAACACCACCTCTTATTTACTATGTCAGATTAGACCCTTTTGTAGCAGCACAGCTAGTGCCTCTCAAATAGTCTTCAATGCCAGTGACAATAATAGCCAATGAGATGTTATTCTCATTCTTATTTCATTACAACTTACTGAATAAATACAGATTTGCCCAATACTTGTTGTGGATGGTCTGTCTCACTTCCTCACTCTAGCATTAGGCCACACCATACAAACCAGACCTTCAATGGGAATCCTTTGTGTCAGATAGAGAATGGACCACAGGCATTAAAGTATCTTATTGGATGATGATCCTGTAGATTTGGAGTAAAGATTCTATTTCAATGTCTGTGCTGCACACTACTCTTTGTACAAAGGGAACAATATTAAGAACTGCATTGCATGAACATGATCACAACCCCGGGGAGTTGAGCTTTGAGTTAAGTTCAAAAGGGTATCGCTGAGCATAAGGATTAAATGGAGGAGGGAGCTGATCAATTACCACTGATTCAACTGTGTGGATGTACAGTGTGTACATTAGGGATTACAGCAAACACTACATTTACTAGTGTTATCCTAAAATAAAAATAATTTTCAGAAGATCCAGAAAAGGCAGTCATTCTGTAAGCATTTGATTATAAAATATTCAATAACAGGACAGAGGAATCTACTTTTAGGTGATCTTTTGAGAGTAATTAAGCCCAACACCTTATGTTTGATGTGATGTAATGTATTCAGTATGAAATTAGTAATTTGGATAATTTGTTGAAGCTTGTTACAGCACTCTGAGCCTGCGTTCAGTGAAGAGAGCTATACAAAAGTTAACTAAACTGAATTGAATTGGCGAGGACACAAAACGATATCAATAATAATTCTAATATGAGTGGAGAAACACGGAAGGTCTTCCAATGATTAAGGAGTCCTGTGAAATTGCTGCTTTTCACACTAATTGAGCAGTCCTGATGTATATGCCACATTGGCAGGAAGATATTGGGGTTAGTGAATCTTTCATGCACTGGTTTTTAAACTCGTCAATTCAGTAAGAGGTTCATGCTTGTACGCTTCCTTTAAACAACATAATATCACGGGCAATTAAGCATTAGGCATTGAGGTCTAAAAGCATTAATAGTACAAATCAGTTCCACTACATCTCACTTTTTCCCTGTGTCTTTTATGTCAGATCTTAAATAATTCCACACAAAGACATATTAATATAGATAAAAATCAACAGTTTTACATTCCTCACATTTTCCATTTCGTGCTTTGAAAGAACATTATCATGATTCAAAATCTGATTCTGACTTTTTTTTCCCTGTGCATAATAATTTTCATATTTTATTCATAAATATGAAATCTGCCAGCCTTTTCCAAGATGGACTGCAGGATATCTTGGGGATTAGGGTAAGATGGTGCATTGTAAGCTACAAAGTAATAAACTGTGATCACAATCACTCATTCACAGCAAATGCTTCCTAATTATATCCAGGTCTTGACCTCTAGAATAACCTTTATCAGTCATCTGACCCCTAAATGGAAAGAATACAAGGGAGCCAACAAAATAATGGAAATCAAGTTAAGAGTTAGATGTAAGAAGCAAAAAGCTCAAGAAGAACAGTATAATGATCTGGAGGGCAGTTGAACATTTAAGTTAAAGAGTATTTCTTCAGTCTTTACTTAAAGAGTCTGAAAGCAAATTAAGCTTTACTGTGTTGGATGGTTTTTGTAGTGCCTCACAGGTGAAGGCAACTCATTTGACACATTGTTCAGGATCTTTGAAAGAGGATTCTAGAATGTCAAGATGCTACGGCAGTGGTATCACTAAACAGACGTCTTTTTCAGGTAATCCATTTTCATGGAGATAGCACCATGGTGTATAATCAAGGTGATAATGGGACTGAAGCAGAAAACTTGAGGAAGAGGGAGTCTGTTGTTTCTCACACCATTAAATGAATAAAGCAACAAGCACAAATCTGAAAATATACACAGGCTGCCAACTCACCATATAACAATGATAGTATAATGCACATTCTCTCTTTAATAATGAGGTAGATGATGAGGCTCTGAGGGTACTAATAGGCAGTACCACAAGTAGATCTGCTTGGGTGTAGTATTAACAGGATATTTATGGAAAAAAAAGCTTAGACTATAATAATTACACACGTGAACAACTAATACACCCCAACAAAAATATAATAATGTAGCCTATGTGTTAATACTTTGTTCTTTAAGATGACTTTGGTTATGTTTTCTGTCAGACCAGTGTGTCAGCTGCACTGTCACAAAGTATGGCTAAGTATAAGAAAGTAAACAATAAAGAGCTGATTTAACGTTGTAGCACAGTGAGACCCCTTCTAAGTTACGAGTGACTTCTTGCAATGAAGAAAAATACTACAAAGAAACCGCAATAAAAAAGAAATTCTCAATTTAGGAAATGTAAAAACATTATTGTTACTTAATTGTTTGCTGATTTAATATGCTAAAAAACACAACTACTTTGTAAATTAGCTAGAGAAATACATAAATTTACATGAACATTATACAGTGGCACCTGAGAATAAAAATCAATATAGTGTCAGCCCAGCTGAGAGGTTTATTTTCAGAGTGAAAAAAATGAATTTCTGCTTTAACTGCTAGACTGATTAAACTGGTTTGAAAGCAGAGCGACTACAAGAGAGATGTGGTGCAAACACCACCTGCAAGAGTTTTTATCATTTCTTAATACCACTTGTGCACAGACAAAAGTCTTAACGAATTAAGTGTTAAGTAAGAATAAAGCCTATTAATTCTTTGTGCAAAGATTTCAGTCAATATACAATCTATCTCAAGCCCAATACTTTCTTCCCTCTTCCCTAACTGATCTCAAAACAATCCCACCCCAATAAATTCCCACAGTTATATTAACTACCTGTAGTGCCTTGAATGATTTACTATTTTCAAGTCAAGGTAGAATCAATTGGTGCCATCAATAAGTCACCAGACCCTGCCACTGCTCAGTTAGCTTTGGGTTTCATTACCCCTCTCTAATTAGCAGCATTCCCTAACCTTCTACTGGGCAAACTCACTTGCATGCCCCCCTCAAGAAAACATTTTCCAAACAAAAATAATCTGTTATCAAGTTTGTTTAGAAAATTTTTTCTATATAAAAAAGCAATTATTCCACATGTACACTTTCACATGATTTCCAAGAATGAACCTGTATCTGGGGATTTGATGCCATCTGAAAATGTTTTTTTTTTTTTGTTCTTTATTTCGTCTTATACAATTTCTGGTATTAGGAATTTGTTAATTTTCGCATACCCCTTGGGGTCAGAGTGCAGGGTCAGCCATTGTACAGCGCCCCTGGGGCAATTGAAGGTTAAGGGCCTTGCTCAAGGGCCCAGCAGAGTAGGATCTCTTTTGGCAGTGACCCAAGAAGAATACACTGAGAGAGTTCTGCATAATAATTTGTCAGCAAATGTATGAGATGTGCCTCTGGTCATAACATATAAAATTAACATTGGCTAACATAGGCTACTGCTGTTGTCAATATTCAGCATTTCCTTCTTATAATGTTTTAAATAGCTTTGAGTATTGCATTTACTTGTGCATGTTGTCTGTCTCCAGCTGCCATGTTATAATTCTGCTAAGCTTATGGTTCTACAGAAGATGTGAGAATATGGCATGTTAATACAGATATGCTTTTTAAAATTGGTTATCGAACCATGGTATTCCAAAGAGGGTCCACAGAGGACCGATTTCATCTAGCATCATCCCCTCCACCCTCATAATGTCTCTTTTCTCATTGGACACGGAACATTGTCCACTTCAATATTACTTTCTTGACACCCTAAAGGGTCCTAAAGGTGGCCAAGATAGAGGAAGAGAAACATGCCTCCCTCTCCTGAATTAAAAAAAGAATGGAGAGACAGGGGAATGCTTCTCACTTGACTCTCCAAGTGATTTCTACTATAGTGCCTGAGAACAAAAGTATTTGCAAAACAATTGTCATTATTGCTGCTTTTGGCTTTTAAAACATCCTTTCCAGGTAGCTTTGCAGGGAAGGAGGTGGGAGTTAACTTCCACTTTTGATGCTGCCCAGTCTTAAAAAAGCATTGTTGTGTTTGAATATATTGCTTTAAAGAACTGTTTTTTTTCTTAGAAAGATATTTTTTTTTCCAATTATCTAGGCTAATTTGAAATTGTTAAAGTATGTGAGGACCAGCACCTTTATTTTACACATTAATACTAGAGTCTTGCACGCCTGCCTGGAAAGTCACATCTGTGCATCATTAGAATACCCAATGGACAAACCAAGCCATTTGACTTTGTCTACATGAATGAAGTATGTGCTGACCTAATTTTATTCTTCTGTATCATTCTCGTCTTCCACATGTTTTTACTTTCCTCTTGTCTAAGGCCATGAATTATCGCTTTTCACAAAATTCGGAAGTGACACATTAATGGGTAATCAGTGTTTTCAATATAAGAGTTATAAAAAAGCACTACATAACAAAAGAATCAAAACTGAACAAAGGCGCTAAAGGCTTTGTGGAGAAATCCTTTATAATTACCAGCGTAAGTTTGTAAACCTTCTCATGCCAATATGCTAAATGCTTCAGCTAATCTTTTTCTTAATATTTAACGTTAGTTCACTCTATATCGACAGATGTCTGTATATTGTAATATATAATAAACAAGGAAAATTATAAAAACACATATGTGATCTATGGTTACCTAGCAACTATTTAACTTTGCATTACTTTCAAAAGTTTTTTTTCATGTTTCTTGTACACTTGTTCAGCACGTGACTTATTGCCATGAAAGGCACAGACTCGCAGCATTTAAATTAGTCAGAAAAAAAAAAAAAAATCACACTGCAGTTAATACTAAGCTGTATATACGGGGTAGGAGCAGGTGCCATTATATAGTTGCATTCCACTGAGATGGGACCTTCTATGCTGTTTTTCATCAGTTCTGACTGGCACACATTAACTTTGAGAGTAGTATTCACTCCTTCAAAAGCCGATTCTGTGACAATACAACTCTGATGCTGTTCCAGTTAAAAAAGGCAGGACATTTATCTTAATGCACTGCATGAATGTTATGTACTCATCAGACTTAATGTGCTGGCTACAAACATAAGGGCTGTTATGTTGTTTTTAAAAAATGTCTTTGATTTCTTTGGATTGCTTGGATCCAATTTGTTCACTGGGTTTCATTAGTTGGAAAGCTGTTGAAACTCAGGGGGGGAAAAAATGTTTTTGTTTAGGATTTGAACAAAGAGGCACACTATAGAAGCTCTTTTTACAGAATCTGCTGTTGTTTAGGGTAACTGGAATAATTTACCTGTCAACAAAGCTTTCCAGAATAAAAAATACATAGGTGTGTTAAGGGCACACTTCTTGGACTGAGATGTATATTTGTACTTTCTTAAGATTAATACTTGAAACAGAGCTTTTATATTTAGTGACCCAATCAGTGCTTGCACCCATGTACATTTTAAATAATAATTTAATGGACGAAATAATAAAGACCAACGATAAAATATTTCTGTTATCTTAAGATAGAATTTTATAATGCCATACAGTCAACTGTGCAACTGATAAAGTTATCACATAATGTGTATACCTTCACCTCTACGGCATACACTGAAGTATACATTAGAAGTAGTAATAATAATAATAATTTACATTTATATAGTGCTTTACTCACTACTCAAAGCACTTTGCAAACACCATGAAGGGAGGACCCGGGACACAAACTCATGATCTCCTTATTGTGTGGCAGCGGCGATACCATTATGAAGTAAATTTTGGTTCAAAACAAATTGTTCTTTACCTTTCATCACCTATTTGTTTTAACTTGCTACCGCAAGTCTTCATTTTACACACACACACAAGAAAACACCAAAACCTAACCTACAGTTGGTGCCCTTCTCCTTCACTTTCATTGAAGCCACATGTACAGATGTATTGTGGACTATCCATTGCACCTTCAAGCACAGTAATCTCTCTCATTGCACAAGGTGGTTAATTGCGTTATTATAGTGAAGATAACATTAGTTTAAACAAATTCCTCAGTGACCAAACTAGAGCTATCTAAAACAAAAAGTGACACACTTGTCCTTTATTTCTGAAGGTCTGTAGTCATATGTCTGTTCATTAAATTTTCATGGACCACACTATTAATTTTTAAAGTAATAAATTGAGACATTGGGGATAGCTAGCCTTTTATTACACGACTGTAATTCACAACAACCACTGAATGTTGATTTACGCTGCCAACTGCATTCTGCAACGCTCATTTAAAAAACAAAATCAAATTCCAGACATTGCATAAAATATTATGTTATGAGTGTAATACAAATGTGAGAAAATGACAAAAAAAATCTATTCAATTACCATTTTAAAAAGTCACTTTGAAACTTGCACATACTTGTTTTTTCTTGTACTTGTTAAGCACTTCTTATTAGTATCTCTAAAGTAACTTTTCAAATATTTGTGTAAAACATTAATGACATTTATGTTACAGACTCTTCTTTCTTTCAGATATACAGTACGTAAGATGAATGGCAAGTCGTCAGCTGCAATACCTTTTCTTTTATGTTAGTGTACAAACACCCATAAAAAATATATAAAACAGCAAATACAATCTGGTGGAGGTATTTTACCATGTGCAAGAATTCTTTTGTTTCTCTGATAGTTACTAAAGTTTTGAAAAGTATTTAAATGTCATCATGATCATATGTTCTCTGAATTTCACCTTTTAACACTGAACCTGTAAAATATACAGAGCATTAAAAAGTAACTCACTTTGCTGTATTATCCAGCCATATTATGAAGCCACTTATTCAAATGAGACCAGACATATTTTAGCTTGTCTGTTCAAACTGATCTAGAGGTATGAGGACTGCAAACTTTTCAAAAGTGGTCACTCAAAATGAGAGGTTATAGCTGTGATCTTAAAGGGCCAGGGTGTTCACTCCCCAAGTTGCAAAAGTATTTGAAATTCAGCCATATCAAAAACTCTGTGAAACGGATGGGACAGATGGGAATGTCGATGAAGTTTTGCTGTACTAATGAAAAAAAAAAGAAAAATAGAGCATGAATTGTCTCCATAATAAAGAAAAGTCATTTTCTGTAGTGAATGGTTTCAGTTTTACATTATAAGTCCCTACAGCAAAGGACTATGCAACACATTAATTCAAACTTTCTGTTAAGTAATACAAAATAAGTTCTCAGAAGAATGGTATATAACTCAGTAAGTCATTCACTGCTTCACTAATGCAATTTATAAAAGTATGACGACTGCACATTTCTAAAAAGTGATTGCCTGACAATCTGTCAGACATTTTAACAAAACAAAAAACTTTAAATAACTAAGTTGATCAGTTTCATTTCACAAAGGAAGCTACATTTGGTCTGTTTTTCCAATCATAATTAAAACAGGAAAAAGATATGAAGAAATCTTTGTTTTTAGAATTTGTGTAATTAATTTGCAGAGGAACAAAGAAATGAATGAAGATGCTGGATGATTTAAGTAACTAAATATTAAACTTTGTGATTAAAACTACCATACATATACACTCATGACTGTTATTAATATCCATAAAACACTTTTATAAAGAAAAAAAATTCACAATGATATTATAGTCCATTAGCTTACAATACTTGAAGCAAAACAAAAAAAACAAAACTACAAAATAATTTAAAAAGTCCAAATGAGGAAGAAAATATCACATAATTTTAAGAAAAAAAAAAAACTGTTTTCAAATAGCCACACATATTTCATTGAAAGCAGATCCAAGCTTGTTTCCATCATTCATTTCAAACAGTAATAGGAGAATCAAAGAGGCAGAGTTTTCACATCACAGACTTTGGGATATAATGAGAATAATAAATCTTTAAATCCACTCCATTCAGATACTGAGGGAGATATTAAATAATGTGTTTTATAAGCATGGCCGAGATACATCACATTGTCCTTGAGAAGGTAAAGCCTGCAAGAAGCCACGCGGGAGTCATCACAACAGCTTTCCAATTAGACCTCTGCGATTCAGAATGCAACACAATACTGTAACATGTCTTGACAGTTCAACAAAAGTATGCTCTAACTTTCAAAAAAGAGAAAGAATTTGCAACTAAAGGTTAATAGTTTAAAACTGCATGTCTCTTGGATTGGTTCCACTCCTTGATTTTCTTTTCTTCTACTTCTGTCATGTTTATTACTATTACACATATACAGTCAATGGTATGAGAATCATGCTTACATGCTTAGTTGAAATAAGCACAATTAGATTACCCCAGGTTTCTGTAGAGGAGATTTATTTTGTTTAAATAAATGATTTGGCTGAAAATGCACACCAAGTCAGTTAAAAAATAACACTTATCTGAATGGGGTGGTCCTACCCCATCATCAATCAGTGAAAGTAAACTATGACAGAATTCAAATTTGTGCACATAACAGGAAAATGGAACTTAATATAAATCTTTGTAATATTATATAGATATGAAGTAACAAAAATATACTCTAGTGGGGTTGGGAGTTAGGACTTTTACCTTAGGAGAGTAAAACAGTTGACTAAACCCATCACTGTGCTTGACCGAACAAAGAAGAAGCAGAAGTTATTAAATAGGGTGTTGCTACAAAGAATTTTGGATAAATTATAAGTCAAGATATGTTTTGCCTTCTTATGTGTGTCTGTTACCATTGCAGATATACAACAGATGATTTTAATACAGTCTTCTTTATGTTGTGCCAGAAGCTACGCCAGATGAGAAATCTAAAAACTGCAATGATAAAATACAATAAAAGGCTTCCTGCTTACCTATCTTCCACATATTTCTTGCATATATTGTACATCAATAAATACTTAGCATCTATCCATTACTGAACCTGTTTAATCCAGTTCAAATTTGTATGGGCGGGGCCAGTCCCTATCATGAGCCAAGGTAAGAATCATTCTTGAATGAGACACCAGTCCAGTGCTGTGCACACTAACACTCACCAGGTCCATTTTTATATTAACCAAAAATACAACCAGAGTCTCAATTAATTTCATGAAAGTGGCAAATGAAGTTAGATGTTTATTTCAAATAAAAATGTAAACTATTAATCAAAATAACTCATCACAGTTTACTTTGCCCTTCTATGTTTATTTTATGAACATACAAATGCTGCAGAGAGTCTGAGCTTATCCCCGTAGCAAAGACTGCAAAGCAGAAATCAATAATGAATAAGACACAGGGCTACTTACACATAGACACAGGATTTCAGTCATACTAGGCCAATTTTGAGTCACCAGTTAAGCTAACATGTAAATGTTTGTGATGTGGGTTGAACTAGAAGACCTGGAAAAACAACAAAGTGGATATGATGAGAATGTGTATAATCCACAAATACAGGTATAGCAACCAGGCTGGAAACCAAGTCCCAGTTCTGTGATGCAGCACCACTAACTGCTGTGGCAGGATAAATTAACACACTCCTATATATAAAATGAAGTAAATAACAGTGTTAGGCTCAGCTGTAAATTAATTCTTTTTAGGACACTGCTGATGTAATTGTTCTCTCCCATGGTAATGTGCCTAGAATGGTCTTATTCATCAGAAAGCAGACTCACACCAATTAGTGGTGAAAAACTATTGATCCAGCACAGTACTTTGGTCCTTGACATTTCAGGAAAATAATGTAATACTTACTGACCACTGTGCATGCTAATCCAGAAGAGACCCACTCTAATTAAAATAATGAAGTAAGACAAATAAGTCTTTTTTTGTTCCTTGAAGACAAAAACCTTACTTTATGCAGAAGTCAGCAGCTTTTTTTTCTTCCCCTAATGGCATTCATCGCTTGAGGTTTTCCTGTTTCCCCCCCCCCAAAACCACCATGTACAAAAACTGACAACACTCAGAGATGATAGAAAACAAAAGTCACGCTACTGAGTATGGAGAAAGAGACTATTCTCCATCATATGTCAAATTTTAAACAAAATAGTTGACAACATATGGGGAGTGCAAAAAAATACCATTGGTACCCATGTGAACTTTATGTTTTTGTACTATAAAGAGGTCATAATTGTGAGAGACCTCTTAGACCAATGAGCAATAAAATACACTAAAAAAGCTGAAGTTTGGCATCTTAAATAAACAACAGTAAACACATGGCTCTGGCAGCATGGGCAATTTCTCCTTGTATTCTGGATTTCTGCCCTCATCCTAAAGACAAGCAAGTTGAGCTGATTGTCCACTTTAAACCAGAATATACGGATGTGTGCTTCAGCACAGGCAGTAACTCAACACAACTCTAACATTGCATTAATCAAATTGTCTAAATAAGTGAATACACCACAGGTGTAATTAAAACTATGAAAGGCTAAAAGCTTACCAAATGCAAATGCTCATTTTAAAATCAGATCTTCAAAAAGAATGTTGAGACACAAATGAAAAATGGTTAAATAAAACTTTGACAAAATATTAGGTGGTTGGAGTAGAATGGCCATGTACTGGTTAAAGTACAGCTGCTTACATGAAGACTGCATGTTTCCAATATTTCTGTATGAGTCTTCCTCTGGTACTGCGGATGATGTTTTGTAGAATATGTGGTCGAGTCCAGCATCCCAGAGTCCTCTTTAATCCAAGTGATAGCTCTGGTTCAGCTAAAGAAGCTTGTACCTACTAACTAAAGATGTCTATGAATTATAGTTAATCCTGGTTGTTGCCTGATACTGGTTGCTAATGACTGGATGTGATAATAGCTGTCTGGTATTTCAAATTTTAGAAGGTGCAGTAACTGGATATATCTTAGAGTGCTTGAATTACTTGTTTAACGTATACTGCATTAAAGCTATAAAACATTAATATGAAGACAGTCGAGTATATATTTTTTACCTTCAGTAGCAAGTTTGTTTTTTTTCTGTCAATACAAAAGATCTTTTCAAAAGATCAAATCTTCCAGAGTACTGATGTTTTACTCCTTCTTCCATAAATGCAAGCGTTAAGTTAACTGGTGGCTCTAACCTGGCCCAGCATAAGAGGACTGGCACTCTGTCTAGGCTTGCTTTCCATCTTGCTATACAAATGGGCCCAGGCTCATTGTGATTCCGAACTGGATGAACAAGTAAGCAAATGAACTGATGGACAGTGATTTGAAAGTTTTTCTCACAGAAAAAACTACAGATTTAACTTTCCAGGTAGTGCAGTTAAAAGTATCACCTGGGGGATTTTCAAATCTTGACTTGGCAATATTTTGAAAAGGTTAAGCGAATTGGAAATGAAAAGCTGTGCTCAGATGGATAGTCTGTTCTTGGCAAAATATTTATGTTCTTATTTTTTAAACAGTGGGGGGTGTGCACACACACACACACAAGTAAATAACTGAGGTGAGGAGACATTAAATATCCAGATATTAAGTAAGACTTAATAAATAAATAAATCAACACAGTGAAATTATACAGGTTTACAACAGCAAGTAAGATTTGATGCACAGGAAAACCAAATTAGCACCAGTTTTGAAAGAGTTAAATACACAACAGTGGAAAATGAATAATTATCAACGAATAACAAAAGTCAACGAAAGGTCATTAAAGTTATCTTTAAAGAAATCTTAATAGCCAGTACAGCAGAACAAAGACACTTTCAGAACTGAAGGGGAGATTCCAATTTACAATCTGAATATATTCTTTGCCAACTTATCTCATCATTTTTTTTTCTTCATCTCTTGCCCAGACACAATCAAGAGACTGGCATAGCAATAAAAGGAACTGCTTTGTATGCAGAATGATATCACTGTGCCTCATTCACACACAAGTGGGCATTAGTTATCAACGGGCCTTGTTATCCTTAAAAGATCTGACTGATGCTCCAGTCATCTTTGGCACAATTGAAACTTTATTCTGAGGCTTCAACCAGCACATTATGGTCAATGGCAAAAGTCTCTTGGCTCTTTCGTAATGCTAGTTGAGAGCAAATAATGGCAGCTTCAGGGATACAGCTCAGTCTTAGATGCCAGTGCTGTTAACGTCAGTCCTTGTCATTAACATGCTCCCCTATCAAACTTAAAAAAAAAAAAAAAGCATGGCATTTTTTTTTATTCTAAATTCAGGAAAAATAAAAAGCATGAAATAATGTTTTTTTTTTTTCAGCCTGTACTAAGGTGGTATAAGATATAAAAATTTAAGCACATTATCTTAAACTTACACTGAATAAACACATCCATATAAATACTCTCTCAGCGTCAGTGTGTTTGCCATCTGCAACTGAGATGGTAGAAAGAGAAGTGAATGAGAAGGAATCACATGGTTTCAAGAAACACTTCACCATACTGTACATCCATCCATCTCTGAACATGCTCTCCTGTCAGGGTAGCAGAGAGTCAGTGTATATTCCACCATGTGCACAAGGTAGATGTTCCTGTACATCACAGGGCATACTCACACACACTGACTCACTTTCATTCACGCTGAACTAATTTCAACTCACCCACTGAAATAACCACCAGTGTTTTGAGATGTGAGAGCACAACTGGCCAAAGATTAAGTCACATTTCATGATATTTTTAGACTTTGCACAACCAGTTCAGTTTTAACTTAAAAGACACTCCTAGTACATCTGAATTCTTATTTGGTGATGTACATTTACAACTTTACTAGAACAGCAGCTATAATAACTCTTTATTTCTTAATTTCCAAAACAATAAAATATGAGATATGCTTAAAAACAAATACTAATGGGCTAGATCAAAGCTTCAAACTTCCAAATCCTCCACCGAATAATACATTTTCTGAACCAGCTTAATTTAACTTTTAGGTTCCTGAAAAAAACAGGAGCCTGTCCCTCGATAAACAGTTGCAAGGCCAGAACTAGCTGCAGACATGATACCCGTCCACTGAAAGGTCACTTGCATACATACTGACACTTTTTCACACAATGCCTTGTTAGAGTCCCTAATCATGCTACATCTTTAGGATGTAGCCCACATGAACAAGTAAGAATATGCAGACAGAAACCAGGCCAAGAAACAAGCCTAGAAATCTGAAACTGTGAGGCAGCTGAGCTAACCACTGTAGCACCCTGCCACTCTCTACCAAATAAGCAGGCTCAAAATATGAAAAATCAACACAATTCAAAACATACCATCAGCCCAGGAGACACTGCATACAAGTTCCAAACATCAAACCAGCTAAAGCAATCTCAAGAAAAGCAATGAATTGAACACAACTTAATCTTCACTTTTGAGAGGTTGTAAGTACTGAGCCTCAGTTTTTAATTAAATCTACACAATTCTCACATGTGCAAGTGTAAAATTCAAAGCTTTTTTTGACAAAAACAATCATTTGAAACAGAAAATATGAAAATGCAGAGGTACACTGTTTAAATTTATGCAGTGACTTAACAGTTCTATCACTTTCTGGTTTAACTTGGACTAAAAACTTATTTTCAGGGAGCAAATTAAAAAAAAAGTGTTAATCAATTAAACAGATAAAATCATTTAGTAGTTTTATTTTTAATAGCAGATAAATTGTATGAT
Source organism: Polypterus bichir lapradei (assembly GCA_026402145.1). NCBI lineage: Eukaryota > Metazoa > Chordata > Cladistia > Polypteriformes > Polypteridae > Polypterus > Polypterus bichir. The sequence goes on along the minus strand of JANRMT010062813.1, from coordinate 11,645,354 downwards.
GTTAGACCAGAATTTTTTAATATACTTTGATTAGGGAACTAAAATTGGTTTAATAATTTGGAGCGCATTTAAGCAAGAAGTTGTTGTTTTTAAATTTTGGTCACTTTTCAAGCTCTTCTGAAAATATTTCTTTACTTTCCTGATTTGCATGTGTGGAGATAGCAGTTATTTAGTCTTCTGCTGCTTCACAGATTAGGTAGGCTTAAGAACAAACCTGTTGCCCCTCTACCACATTGTAATCCAAGCTGAAGAAGTCTGAGCTGCATCAGACTGGACATTAGTTACATTTCCTTGAGGCAGTTTGTCATAAAAAGATCTCCTTGATTGTGGTGGTCACATAAATAAATATATATGAGATTCTGAAGACCATTTGAGACCTTCCCCAACAGTGACGCATCTGTCGAGGAATGCTTGTCCGTCACCGAGGCAACTGCAAGTTTGCAGCCTAACCAAGTAACGCGTTTGTTGCCTGATGGTTGATGCGCGGAGCACTCTAACGTATCCATTGACCTGTATATACTGTATATATATATATATATATATATATATATATATATCTATATATATATATATATATATACACACACACACATACCCATTTCCAAAACAGTTGGGACACTTTCTAAAAATGCAATAAAACCTAAAATCTGTAATTTGATATTTCACTTGAACCTTTATTTAACAGGCAAAAGGACAGAAAAAAGATTTCCAAGTTTTCAAGTTTAGAAATTGATGCCTGCAACACACTCCAATAAAGTTGGGACAAAGGCAAGTTTATCACTGGGACACATCCCCTTTCCTTTTAATTACACTTCTTAATTGTCTGGGAACTGAAGAAACTAATTGTTGCAGTTTTTCAAGTAGATCTTTTACTCATTCTTGCTGTATAGAAGACTTGAACTGCTCAACACTCCGTGGTCTCCGTTGTCTGATTCTCCTCTTCATGATGCACCAGACATTTTCAATAGGAGGCAGATCTGGACTGCAAGCAGGCCAGTCAAGGGCATGAACTCTTTGTCTACGAAGCCACGCTTCTGTAATTTGAGCAGAATGAGACTGAGCAATGTCCTGATGAAATATACATGTAGTTCCTAGGAAAAGACGACGTCTTGACGGGACGTTTCTCTAAAATTCCTTTGTAATCCTATGCATTAATGGTGGCTTCACATATATACAGATCCACCATGCCATGGGCACTGATGCACCCCCATACCATCACAGAAGCTAGTTTTTGCATCTTTCATTGATAACAGACTAGATGGTCTTTTTCATCTTTAGCACGTAGAATATGATGTCTGTTTTTCTTAAAAACAAGCTGAAATGTGGACTCATCTGACCACAGAACACATTTCTATTGTCTTTCGGTCCATCTCAGATGAGCTTGGGCCCACACAACTAGCCGACGTTTCTCCATAAAATTGATGTATGGCTTCCTCTTTGAATAATACAGTTTCAGTAAGCATTTCTTGACGAAGCTGCGGAATGTGTTAAGCGACAATGATTTCCCAAAGTACTCCCAAGCCCATGTGGCTATGTTTGTCACAATAGCATGACGGTTTCTAATACAATACCCCACGCCACGCACATTTACACACATGCTCACTCCCAGAATCTTTTCTCAATGTTATTAACTGTAGATGGTGACAGACCTAAATTCTTTGCTATCTTGGACTGAGAAACATTATTTTTAAATTGACAGATAATTCTCCCACTAAGTTCAGCACAAAGTGGGGAGCCACAACCCATCATTGCTTGTAAACACAGAGTCTTTGGTGGATACTCCTTTTATACCCCATTCTTGATAGCCACACCTGTTACCAGTTAACCTGCTAATTGAGGAACCTTGCAGAATGTTACTTGTATAACCTTTAGTCTTACTTTGCCCTGTCCCAATTTGTGTGTTGCATGCACCAATTTCTAAATTTGTATTTATTTAACAAATAGAATTAAGTGTGTCGGTGAAAACACTGAAAATTGTTTCTTTGTCCTTTTGCCTGTTAAGTAATGGTTCAAGTGAATTACCAAATTACAGATGTTAGTTTTATTGCATTTTTAGTAAGTGTCCAAACTTTTTTGGAAATGGGGTTTGTATTATGTCTCACATCTTTCATTTTATTCCTGTTGTAGTTTGTTGTCCATACATTTGTCTTTATGTTAATGTAAATTACAATTTCAAAGCTATGTTCAAAAGTAGTGCACACATGTCCACAGGTTCAAGAAATTGGGCTTAAAATGCACCATTACTTACCACTTCGTGTACTGAGTGTTGACACACAGCAGATCAGCGTGCAATGCTCTCTTGCGACACATACTGCTACTAAGCCTCAGTGTTTGCATACTTTTGATGACATATACACCTGGTACATTCATATGCAGACCACTTTGTCCATTTTAATTCTGCTGCGGCACTCTCAATGACATGCACTTGTCACTGCACGGGAATTGTTCCCAGATGCAGAAAATAACTGAATTCAGCCAAATACAATTCGCATGGCTCAGCTTAAACAGTGGGAAAATACACTAAGTGTATTTTCACACAAAACACACAAAATAGTGTTCTTTATCTGATAATTTTTTTTCACTTAAATATAATCACTAGAATAAAGGGGTTTCTGGGTTGGGCTCAGACTCCCCAAAAACCTTTAATGGAACAAGTAAGTTTCAGAATGAGTGGATGGATGGCTGAAGGTGCCAATGAATAAATTAAAGGCTAATCCAAAAGTTTATATCTTATGTGTAATTAAACTTTTTCATTATATTGTTTGTTTAATTTTAAAATGCATTATTTGAATTACGATTTTCTTTTAGCTCAGACTTTTGTGAAAAGGGTGTTACAAAGACTGTGTGCAAAAAAATAACAGAAAAGCACTATGACACTAAGTCCAGTAAATCTAAATCTGGAAGTAAACTAGATTGTAATTCCAAGGCAGTTTATATAACTTGTAAAAACATAGTGTAAACTTTTCCTATTAATTCACTGAACACTTTACATGTTGTGATATACCTTAATAAATATTTTATTTAGTCCTGAAAGGTTAAAAAAAACTCCAAAAGCATACATTTAACATCGGCCACCTGACAAAAAAGATGTGAGAGATGACCTTTACATCTCAGCAAGAAACCTATCATCCCTTGTAATGAAGGCAACAAGAATATGAAAGCTGCACTCTAGAGTTTAAAATCAGGAAATGGTAGCAAAGCAAAAGAATGGTTGAGCCCTTGATAATTTCACAAAGGCAGCAATGTTGCGACCATGTTTAACAAGAAAGAACAAAAGTGTGATTCACTCGCTTGAATGAGCTGTCCTAATCTGGTTATGATACGCATTGATGTAAAATTAGCTTGTGCATCCCTATCTGAGAGCAGTATTAAGAGCTTTTTAATTTTTATAGCCCATGGCTGTACAAGCTTAAAAGCAGTTAACAGGCAAAGCCTTGGAATTCACATTTGTTCTACAAGCAGCACTGTCTACATTTGTAATTTAATGAAAGGGGAAGATAGTACGTATGGCTCTGCCAACATTTTATCAGCTTCCAAGAGCATAAGGAATTCTATACCACAATATTAAGACTGGTATACAATTTTGGACACCACAAAAGAAATCCTCTTATTTTACATTGAATATAGTGCAGGTACTGAGCTCAAAATATTACTAAAAAAAATGAGCACACAAATTACACTGAAATAGCTTTTCATTTCTAAGTTTGACAAAATCTTGATGATTAACACGGGCCACAGGAATTTAAAGAGGCATACCTCTGAAAATGCAAAAATATTGGCAGTAATATTCTTACATACCTACAAATTAGGTGTGGAAACAATGAATTACTGGAACAATCATAAATGGCATGTCATACATGTGCTTGAGAAATCATGATGCCCTACTTCTCAATTTAAAAGAGAATTCAGGGCGGAGTGTTGGCTCTGTGGCTAAGGATCTGAGCTGGTATCTGGCATATCCCGTTACACCCAGAAAGGATCCTACTTTGTTGGGCCCTTGAGAAAGGCCTGTTAATATGAAAGTTGCTCTAGGGGTGCTGTGCAATGGCTGACTGAACCCCAAAGGTCAAGTGAAAAGGCAATTTTCCCTCAGGAATTAATAAAGTATATCAAATCAAAAATTGAAATACACACTGTAGGTTACCCACCAAGTCCTTGCTTTGTCCCCCGCAGTATTCTGCCATCCATCAAGAAATTGTTTCTACTGTTTCTGATTAGGACTGAGAGGTATTTAAAATCTGAAGACATCTGGTGACAAACATTAAACAGCTAGATAGCTCAAAATCTTTGCTGTGCATTCAGTTTATTTTAAGGGTCTAGCTATTTGCCCACATTACTACCATTCTGTGAGTGTAAAATAAGTGTTATGAAGGATTCTTTCTTTAACTGCTTATTTTATTAACCCCCTTTGTTTCAGATCAGCCTCTGTACCTACTGGCTTTGCAAGCATTGCTACAGTTAAACCTTCTGTTTCACATTTTCCCAATTTGCAGAAATTCATAAGTTACTTTTCAGCTGTGGTGTATTTTAGCAATTTCAATTATATTCTTTCCCACTGTATTTTTTTTGAAGAATCCACTACAACTATGACTTAAGACTAGTGGAATAATAACTCCGAAGTCACAGCTAAAGTTAGTCTTTTCAAAAAATTATGAAGGTATTTGCTCTGCTTAATTCTTTTCTTTTAAAAGACGAAACTCCTACACCTGGTTTCACCAACAAAATCCATCCTCTCCACAAATTATCTAACCTGCTAGAAGGTTTGGGGGGACGGAAGCTGCTATCAGTCAGAAATGAGAGGTACAATACACCTCATGGTTCATGATGTCAAAGCCGCACTGACAAAAAAAACAGAGACATGAGTATATACGAGGTGTGGCAGAAAAGTAATGAGACTGGCAACACTGCAAGCAATCTGGCAAAGCTGCACTGTTGTCCTTGATAGAGCACGTGTATCAGTACCCTCCCATAGCTCAGTGCGAGTTTCAACTCCTTCCGTTAATTACGTGATTTTTGTGACTGCAATTAGCGAAGTTGTGTTTTTGGTTGTGCGTCACGCAAAATGGAACAGTGGAATTTGGAGCAACGTTGTGCCATTAAATTTTGTGTTAAGCTTGGAGAATCGGCAAGTGTGACGTTTGAAAAGTTAAAACAGGCCTATGGGGAACATTCTTTATCCTGAGCTCAAGTTTTTCAGGGAGGCCTTCAACTTCGAAAACCAATGAAAACATCGAACGTGTGAACACTCTTGTGAGATCAGACCGTCGTTTAACATTAAGAATGTTGAGTGAACAATTAAATTTGAACAGATTTACCGTTCATCAAATTTTGACTGAACATTTGCACATGCGAAAGGTCTGTGCCAAAATGATGCCGAAAAACCTCACAATTGAGCAGAAGGACAATCGAAAAAATGCATTCCTGTGGTTCCCCAGCCCCCTTATTCACCTGACCTCAGTCCGTGTGACTTTTTCCTTTTTCCTAAACTGAAAAATGTCCTCATAGGACGTCATTTCGGGACTTTAGAAAACATCCAAAAGAGTGTAACGGACATGCTGAAGACCATACCGGTTGAAGACTTCCAGCGCTGCTACCAACAGTGGGAACAACGTCTCCATCGGTGTGTAGCTGCCCAAGGGAACTACTTTGAATGGGATAACATTGATGTTTGAAAAAAATAAAAACTTTGGTAAATAAAAAATCAGTCTCATTACTTTTCTGCCACACCTCGTATGATATTTGGAATTATTCATTTTATGACCTGTATAGTACGTTTTGGAAAACATTGTGGCACGGATGCAACATTATTCATATTCATTCACATAACATCTTGCGGTTGTAATCAGTGACCGCGTGTTTTTTTTTTCCCAGTCTTGAAAGTCTCCACATTTTGGTGCATGGTAGTGTTTCTTTTGTACTCCAGGACATGCAGAGGAAAGAATAGTACAGAGAGGTCAGTTCCGCGCTATATGCAATCATCAAATTCAAATGTTAACAGTTTCCACACACCCAAGGACTGTCCTTCCTACATTTACGACATTTGCACCTGTTGCAATGTACATGTATTCCAAATAACGATCTATTATTTCCACTCTAAAACTCCAGCACTTCACTCCCAGATAATCAAGGCTGGAACTGGGAGAACTTTGTGCATGTTCTGCGGCGCTTGGGGGATGGAATAGTAGGCTGCTTGTCTTGATCGGCACATTTACAAGACAAAAGACGCTGACAGAGAGGTGTGAAGGGATTTAAGCTGGGCCAGATTTACGAGTTTTTTCGTAGGCATTAGTAATTCTAGTGTTAAAGACTTTGAGTTGAGCTCTAACACCATGCAAACTACTCTTAAGGGGAAAGCAAGTCTCTGATTGGACACTGTCGCACAAAAGCTTTTTACTGGTATGATACAGAAAAATGCTTTATAACAGTTACTTATGAACTTGGTCTGACTCTTTAACTGCTTGCTTCACATGAGTGTTTCCTTTCAAAAAGCAAGCAAGCAAAGAAAGAAAGAAGTGAATTCAGTGGACGAAGAAATTTGAGTTCCAAGCTCTTATCCCTATGTGGCACTATAAACTATATCGCGGTGTGAAATTAACTGGCTACCCTTACAAGTGAAATTCACTGGAAACTTTCTTGGATAGTTAACAGGTTAAAGTCCATAGATCTACACCTCAGAGTGTCTGCTTTAACTATCAACATGTCAAATGGACTAATGTCTTCACTTACTAGTGACTGGTAAGCCACCTTATAAACAAACTGAACAAAGACATCTAACGAAGGCAGGTGACAGTGACATTACATACTGCCACAACCATTCTGTTTTTTTGCTACATATTGATACTGCTCACTCCACTGTCTGTTTTATTTGATCAACACATTTTAAAATGCAACAAACATATTCAGTCAAAGTTTTTACAGATATGCAGGCAGCCTTTGGTTTTGGCAAATCTGCAGATGTGAACAAACATTTATAATGTACAAATATTTCTAAATTTCAGTTAATTTGCATAGATTTCCATTTTCTTTTACGTACAAATAAAGTGAACTAGATCTGTTAGAGATGAATACACCGCAGTTATCACCAGTGGTGAGGGATTGAGCTATACACTATGAACTTTTCGCTACCTTTATGTACTTGTGAGTATATGTGCCAAATGTAACTGGCCTCTATGCAGAAAGCTCAGACACAGAAAAGCAGCTTGATTGGAAGCTGGCCCTTTAGCTGAAGGGTAGAAACCGGTACAATTTTTCACTCTGAGTTGTGCTGTCTTTGCTGAATGATCAATCATCAGTGAGTGGTAGCTTTTTGTCCCTTCATTATGCCTTTTTCAACTCTATGAGGTAATATATCATTACCAAAAACTGTAGGATTTTTAGCCGTGAAGTCAACCTTTACTGTTCTGTAAGCCAATAAATGATACAGTTAAGGCCATAGGGTAGTATTGTTTTGTGAATAAGTGTGGCTGTGTACATGAGCGGGCATTGAGATGAATTTCCTTACTGATCAGTTTATTTGTTCCAGCCTTATATTTGATGTTGCCATGCTTGGCTCCAACCCCCTTTGTAATCCTGATTTATATTAGGCAGATTTTTTAATAGCTCAAATGCAGAAAATAAAAGCTATTTCCTCATTTCTTTAGAAGTGCCCTTAGAAAGACAACACTAGCTGTATTACAGCAAATTTAAATCACCTGGTTTAGCAGGGTAACCAAACCTGTGAAATTCCAATATAATGTATACATAATTAAAACAAGACAGAAAAATTGTGTTTATTAGTAATACAAAGTATGGGAAAAACTGAAACTATGAAAAGAACTGTTTAGACATTTAATAAGGAAGGAAAAAAATAATACTCTAAGTGCCTTTAAGTGCTTTTCTGGCAAAAGTTATTTGAGCTAGAGCAAATTAAACGGCACTGACTTGCTGTAACAAAACAAACAAAAAAAAAAAACTGCAGTGAGTTTGGCAGACTTTGTAGAATACAAATTATTTGTACAGCTCCTTAATTTATCTTCATATAATACTTCTGCAAGATTATAAAGACAACTCTAATTCATACATTTTAATATTTCTCAATTATTCAGATTCAGAAATCTCCTAAACAACATTTAAAAATACTTTTACAACAGTAGAGAATAACAGAGGTTTTCAGGACACACATTTATGATGGAAACTTTTATGTCTTTTTCAAGGCCTTACCAAGGATAGTACACAAGAATGTTTATTTTAAGAAGCGCCTACTAAAAGCATTGAAGTTGTTAGCAGGAAATGAAAGCTACTAAATAGCTGAAAAGAAAAAAACATAAAATTTATTTGAAATTTCATTCCCAGGTGAAGGAAACACAACACGTAAAAAAGGAGTACAAAATAATTATCGTTCACATTATGGGAACATGGGCATCCAGCCTTATAATTCTACGAAAATGCGTGAGTGCTAGCCCTTCAAGTCACAGTTCACTCAACACTAAATTTGCCTCCCTTTTTATTGAGGGACTATCACCATTCTGTGGTTTTATTTAAGAAGAAAGCTTATGGTCATTGCAGAGGTCATTTACACCTTCTAATAACCACAGGTCCCAGCAGAACTTGAAATAAGAATTTGTTAGAATAAGCCATTTAGCTCATCAAAGTGCTTAGCTTATGTTTCCAAAATAATGTTACATCACAGGTGCTATGCCCGGCCACAGTGCTATAGTAGTTAGCTGGTTTCATATAAGAAAAAGCACTTACAACCAGAGTCCATCCACAAAGACTTTATCCACCATACCCACTCCCTTCTATCTCTTAAGTTCATAATTCCCTAAACTTAAAACAATTAAACAAACTTCAGTCATTCCTCATACCTCATCCCATGCAGCCCTGGAAAAATTATAGTAGCTTTTATTTGGATTTTCAATAGCACTTCAAATGCCCAATGCTGCCATGTTTTTGTGACTATAGAGCTCTACAAAGTTATTGGGACTGAGCAAATGTGATCCCTGATACTCCTACACAGTTAAGGAGGACATGGAATGAAATATTTTCACCAATATACTTCACTGGCCTAGTGAGCTACAAAAAGAAAGTTGGGGTTAAACTGAAGAAAATGTTTCTCGTATTCCCAGACAAACGTTGATAGGAATTACGAGGATACATTCTACGCCATAATATGCTTCTCCCTAAAAGGTGTAAATCACTGCTCTTTAATTCTTACAGTTTTTACACTCTAAATTCTTCTTTCCATCTTCACCATGTTCATTTACACAGCCACATCACCAAAGAAGGCACTACAGATTAAATATGCATTGGGAATATTATGTTTATAATTTTAAATCTTGTACTTCGATCTTAGACTGCACATTGTTTATTATTATTTTATGCAACTATGTTCTTTACTTAAAAAAAAAAACCAAAAAAAAAAAAAACCAAAAAACAGTGTGCCTTGCCCTGGGAGCTAAATATCAACCTAGTATGTCCTATTAGCCAAGGAACAAGTTTCAAAACTTCCTCTACTGATTTAAGGACCCTGAGCAAATCACTTAACATGATTGTTGTTCACATGTTGAAAAAAGTAACAGTTGCACAAAATATCTATACTTATAAAGATCCCTGGGATGGTGTTCAGTACAAAAAATAAAGATTATCTATCAATCAATCAATCAATCAATCATCAATCAATCAATCAATTTAACCTAATTTCTTGCACAGAAGGCACTTAACATTCAATCATTATCTATGCAGATAAAAGTCTGAGACTGATAGACGCTAACCAATACCACTCTCCATTCAAAACCAAATCTGCAATTTCCATTCAACTCACATGAAATAGATCTCAATTAAGAAAATGATAACCATTTCAATCTGCTCATAAATCTACTCAAACAATTCTCAGATATTTCAATTGATGGTAATGCAGAGAATGTGCTATTAAAGTGAACATGTCTACCGTGGATAAAACATCTTATTTGCCTTTAACAAATGTCTGTTTTAATTCCTCTGAATACCAGAAGATGGTTATGTTATTTCTCTCACTTGCCCAGTCTGCTAACATGACATGTAATTTATCATCATCACCGTTCCTATTATGATGAACAGACGCTCCCAACAAGCCGCCTGGAAAGAAGAAAATTGTAAACAGAAAAAAGTGTGAATACACATTGACAATTAGTTATATTGTTCTCAGTTTGAGAAAAAAATGATCTGGCCTATCTGTCTGGCTATTTTCATTCACTGTTTTGCTTTCCAACATTAACTGATATATGGATTATTTCCCAATCTCTGTTCTTTTTTTTTTAAAATGATCTGTGTAAATCATGTGGGTTACAGAGCAAAACAGTTCATTGCTCATGGATTTAGCATAAAAGCTACCTAACACAATATGAAAACTTGACCATAAAAATTTTCCAGCTTTAAACATCCTTTCATCCATTTTCTTGTCCAGTGTCATTAGGAGCTGTCTTTATTACAGCAGCACTTGGTGCCTGGCAGGGTAAAGGCCCATTTACTGTAAGTACAAGTCAGTGAATTTATCTAGGGAATGTAAAAGGAAGCAGCAGAACTTTCAAGGAAGTAGTAGAACCTTTCTTGTAACATTTAAAATTAGGACATAAACTGTAACCTAAGGACCTTTTATAAATCTCATTTGTTTATATGTTAAAATTGTCTTTTATAAATAAAAATGACCTTTTCTGTAACTGATTTTGTATTTAGAAAAGAATTACCAACATGTACTGAAGATTAGTTTAAGTGAGAAGTGTCCAAGATTTCTCAGCATTTTAAGTCTAGAGTTTTAGGAGTGTTGCTATGTAGGATGTTGCTTGGCTGTGCACATTTTTGCTGATAATATATAAGAACCTATTTAAATTGAATGTAAAAGCAGAACTGCTAACACAAGGCACATTGTCTGTTTGTGATATATAAGCTGATTCTGAGTTATATAAGCATCCTGCACTATAGACACCTGCTTCTGATATCAGAAGCATGAGCTCCAAAAGTGACTGATTTTGGAAAGAGGATTTTCGTTTTATGACCTCTAGATACAGGCACCATTGCCTTTAAGCTATACTTAGATATAACGATATAAGATCAGACAAATGAGCTGATCAGAGAAGAAGAAGGATGGTCAGTCAAACCCAAAATATTTTGAGTCTCCGCCAAAACTTCAATCAACAAGACGAGAGTCGAGTAGACATCACACACATAGTGAAAGTGTTGCTGATGTTTGTCTACTTAGAGAACTCTACAGGATGATCCAAGTTGTATGGTATGAATTGTCAAACTCTGTTTTCTTATTTTTATTGTCATGTAGTGGGTGAGGCTACTCGCTAGATCAACGCATGCTCCTTACACCCATCCATTCATGGCACAAGCTACTTTTATAATGCTTAAAGATTAAAACTTACAAAATCTGTTTACCTAGCTGGATTCAGAAAGACATTAGAAACCAATGTAGCTTTCTTAGAAATATAGTCTATCCATTCAACATTTACTTGTACAGGGTTATGCGGCAAAATGAATATTAAAGATTTCAGAGTTAAAAAAAGGAATTACTATAAAGAGCAGGTCAAAATGGAAATACTAGTTCAGTCATTTGCTTTAAACAGAACTGAGCATTGTAATGTTATATTGTTAGTCTGCCAATATAATTTGCTTGTGGCTCAATAGATAACTCTAAACACTGCAACATGAACGAGAAGTACAGCAATGACCGTGTAATTTCATATTTAAACCTAACTGGCAGCCAATGCACATTAAAAGAAATAAACCTAAGCACACATTGCGACCACAAAATGTTAAGTACAAGGACACTGTTGGAGGCAGAGCCTTTACTGAACAGCAGGGCCTGTAAACTCTGAAATGATTAATCTGCCATGCACAGATAAATACACATTATTTGAAAATATCACTTGGTTTGTTGGAGATGCTTCAGAGATCATTCTTCATGTTTTTTAATAACTACATCAATGGTTTTCATTTGCTGCTGCTACTGTAAGTGTTTCCATTCTCTTTATATTTCTGTCCCCCTTGGTGACATTTGGTTTTAATTGTTTTATTCCACGCATGCAATGAAGTATCATCAATGTTGGGCCCAGTGTCAGACCACAGTCTTACTCCCCTGGAATTGAACATGTTATTCTATGCAGATATGGAACCTGAATTTTTCCTTTTTCTTTCCTCCAATGTCATTAAGAAGCATTAAGAACCCAATGTGTCTTAAAAAAAATCAATTGTTTTCAAAGTAAATACAACCTATCACATACTCTGTAATGGACTGGCACCCTTATCCAGTAGTGGTTGCTCATTTATACTCCAAGTATAGGTTTGAACTTCCCACAATACTGAATTAACTTATACTTTGTAATCCCGGAGACCCAGAAATGAACTAGACAAAGGGTGGATGATATACTGTATTCATATTAATGTGCAGAGCAGGGGCGGTGTGGCCATCAGGAACACCAGGAAATTTCCCAGTGGGCCGTCTGAGTTACTGTGCCCACCTTTACTAATTCTCAAAAATAAATATATACACATTCAGGAACTCCATTAAAAAAGGACGTCTCCTCAAGTGGTATAACCCCACTTTGTGTGCAGGTATCCATTTTAAGGGAAAAGAAAGGGACCCCTTCCCAAGTGGTACAACCCCACACATGTGAAATTGATACTATCCACTCCTCCCTTCATTTTAACCCGTTCACTTCATTTAACTAGTTTACAACAGACACCCAAGGTAAAAGAAAAAAGAAAGTCCTTGCGTTAATTTTAGTATAGCCCGAATGAAAAAAAAAAATGGTGCTGGAGGAGGATGCAGCCTATAACGAAGAAAAATAGTAGCTTTATTTAAAACAGGTGAAAAAAGTTGTTACCCGATAATTTAGGTGACTTAAGCATGGGAAATAGTGCTATATAAATAAACTACATTATTATTATAACCTTACAACATTGCCTTTGTTCATGTCTTCAGTAGCACAAAGGTGACAGCAAGGTAACTAGCTATCTGTAGTAGCAAATCTGACTGGTGCCATTCTGTCATATTCTCTAAAATGCACTTGGTTTCTAGCAGAAGTAACATGCCGTGTCCAGCTGACATTGATGTCCGGTGTGCCACATGACTACACTGTTAATGACAGCTCAGTAAACAGCTTAGCCACCAGCAGGTGTAGTTGTAACTTAGACCCACAACCTAGTTTTTGTACGTAGCTTTAGAATTGAGGCTATGTGTAGCCTATTAAGTAACGGAAAATGTTTTAGTGAGTTTACAATGCAGATATTAAGCAACTGTAATGCTACCTGCTATAAATGACAGGGAGAACAAAATGCTGCCCATGTGTATAAGTTCTGCACCAACTGGCTGTTCTTTTTCTGCCACAGAGAGTCAGTCCAGTGATGATGAAGAGGCAGGAGTGGGAGGTTGTAACGAAGAGCTGCAACAGATCTGTGCAACCTTGTAGTGCTCTGGTGTGATGACAGGAAGTAAGTTTGCAGGTATTTTTCAGTATTAAACAAATTTTGATGACCAGTGTGGAATATAATTAAGACTGCAGGGTATACAGAAATTATCTATGGAAAGATATGCAATAATATATCACAGCATCATGCATTATGTATTACAAAGTTATAATTAGTCACGGTACATAGTAGTATATGCAACATAGTAGAAGTCCTATTATTCATTTACTTCCTTTGTAATTAATGATTAGACTGGCCATGTATGAAGGGAGGAAGTTAGTTCAACTATAGGATCCATTCCAGAAACAAGAGAGGGTTGCACGTCTGGGTACATGACAAAGGCAAAAACAGCTGAAAAGAATAAAGAAAGATGAAAAGAAAGTAAAAAAAAAGACTATACTTTGCTACTGCTTTGATTACTTTGCATGTTCTGCTATCACTTCCAACAATCCCCAAGACTGGACATGTTGTGGATGTGATAAAAGCTATTGGAAAGCATGGCCTTCAGTATCAAGGGTTCAAAGCTGCTGCTACCTGCACTCTACAAGACAATACTCTTTACCATAAATAGGACACCAGCTTGCACCAAAATCTATATGAGTGCATTAAAAGGAGCAAGAGACAGCTTGCTTAGGAGTTTTATATCTCATTTCTTTTTCTGCTATTACAATGGCAAACTACTGATAATGACCCCACTTCCCCCGGAGTGAGGGTGGGCTGATCTGGTCTGTATCATGTTACTGCACGGCTGAAAACAGTCTCACTCCACTCCTAGTGTAGAGTAACAGGACTTGCAAGAGAAGAGGATCTTTGCTTTACAACGATGGGCGCCCTACATTTCACTGACATGACTCAGATATTAATGTGATACAAAAACAATTAGACTGCAGTCTCCTTTGGTAATGTATACAATTTCCTCTCATCTTAACATTTAAATAACTATTTTTATTCATTATGGTTTTTTCAGGGGATCTTTATCTTTCTGTTTTGAGACATGAATGTACTATACTGCATGAGTGGGCAGATACTTGACAGGTGAAGCTTAACCTTAGCAAAAGTAAAGCAATCACTTGGGTTCCAGGGGGCAAAGGATTTTCATGCATGACGAAAGGAACGAAATTTATAGCAACCTTTTAAGGGAATGCAGGGGGTTAATTGTTAATCTATAATAATAAAAGGCAAAGCCCTCACTCACTGACTGACTGACTGATTGACTGATTGACTCATCACTAATTCTCCAACTTCCCATGTAGGTAGAAAGCTGAAATTTGGCAGGCTCATTCCTTACAGCTTACTTACAAAAGTTAAGCAGGTTTCATTTTGAAATTCTACACGTAACGGTCATAACGGTTCGATAACGGTCGACAACGTCCGCCATGTTGAACTTTCTTATTTATGGCCCCATCTTCACGAAATTTGGTAGGCGGCTTCCCTGCGCTAACCGAAACCGATGTATGTACTTATTTCGATGGTA
>JANRMT010062813.1:11612997-11630055 GCA_026402145.1 Polypterus bichir lapradei | reverse complement strand
TTACACCTTTCGACAACCGCCAATGCCTCTTAAACATCTTACATTCACAGGTGACGATTTCAGTAGTGGACACTTTGATGTTTATGAATGTTTAAACTCTCAAAAGCTGGATGTGAAGTTATCGATGAAACCGGTTGTAAGCTTACAACGCTTGAAAGATGCCGAATGTCACTTCAACACAAGTCCTGCAAATACTGTCGTAATTGAAACAAACCATGAACCTCAAACTGATTATGACAGCAGCAATCCAAGCTGTGAGATTTGAGACAAGATTACTGTTCACATGGCCAACTGTAAGTTGCATGCTCAAGAGTAAGCTCAGCGCACAGCTTGGTCATGTTACAACCGGACGGCCGAACTGACAACGTGGTATACAAAGAGATCCTTAACAAATAATTATTGGCATATTTTCCCTCAGTTTATAAAGGTTAAATTTTCTTCTTAATAAAAATTTTAATGCAGGACTTCGCCGCTGCAAAGCGCGGGTATTTTGCTAGTAGTATATATAAAAAGCTGAGCATAAGATATGGCTAAGATGTCACCTGTGATAATGTCTACATAGCTGATTCAAGGGCTGATTGGGGTAAGCAACTAACTAACTCAAATTACAAGGAAAAGGTTTCAGAAAGTGAATTTGGACTAAAGGGAAAGAAATGGGCAGAAATGTCAGAATCCATAAATATCTTTAATAAAATAAACATTCCAAACATTTTCTTACAGGAAACTTGGAAAGAAAACTGGTACAAGAGAAAGCAAGTAAGTAAACAAACATTTTAAAACAGAGTGTGCTGAATTTATGTAATTGAGTAGCAGAACATGTAGTATGAGCAGATATATCAAAAGTTTTAATTCCAGTTCTAAACCAGAGAAAAGGAGGTAAGGCCTATGAACATTCCTAAGGTCACACACACACACCCATCCACCACCACCAAAAAATGGCTTCTGAGAAATCTGAATTTTAGACAACGATAAACAGTATGGACCAACCTGACACTTTGTACATGTATGCCTTTTACATTATTATTCCCACTGTTACTCAGATGCCTCTATTAAAATAAGGCATACCAGTCCTTCCTCCATCTAGAAATCATCAGCCACTATTCTTTACATAACTGAAATGTAGCTATCTGGCTTTAATCAATTTTAAGTGACATATGTAGCCAATCAGTACCACATTTGAGAAAGCTAGAGTTTAAGAAAATGGCAAAAGATTATTAAAAAAAATAGTTTAAATTCCAAAGCAGAAGTTATAGGTGAAATAAACTTGGATGACGGCAGCGTAATTGATGTTCTTATGTATTTGTCTTTTATTCAAATTATCAGCCCTGGCAATATTATACCTGGCATGTGCTGCGTGTTGCTTTTAATTTAAAATTAACAGATGTTCATCTATTATCAAGACATTATTAACTAAACTTTGATCCATGTATAGAAATTTGAGTGACCTAACCAAAACAGATGACATAATACTGGAGAAAGAAAAAGAAGATATTGTTAAATACAAGAGCGATATCTTAATTAAGCATCACAAAGAGCCATAATTTTCAGCCTCTTCTGTAACATCAAATATTCAGGGATTTTAGACAATGTCTAATAGATGTGTTTTCATAACCCTATCATTACTGCTTAAAGGATTAATCTCAAATAGAAGAATTTTTTTTTTCCTAAAAAAGAAAAGTGAAATCAATCTGTCTGAGAGTTTATCACATCTTTTTGTTAAATGCCTGACTGAGATTTGTTTAATGGGAAACAACATAAAAAGTCAATTGGTGCAATATAATAACTGTCAAAGGATAAAAATTATAGCCACTATTAATCTTGCAATTAAAATTGTAACTATGCCCTTTCAAATTTTGCTCACAGAACTCATCTAATACCTTGCATGCCCACCCCAGCTGATTAGTAGAGGAAACAAATATTCTGTCTTTGGGAAGAAGGCCGCTGTTTGTGTATTGGCAGGATTCTTGGAATCCTTCTGACCACGAGCAGGCACCTGGGAAGAACAGCTGCAGCTGGATAACCTTAGCAGTCTTCAATAATTCTGTTCATGTAGAGATGAACAAAACACCACACAGTATTTGTTACACTGTGAGTAAATTTAATGTCATAACTAAAGAGTTTTGTCTTCAATTTTTGATTCATTTAATTAAAGGTTAAAATTGGTATTTTAGCCACAGTTTTATGTGGCAAATTAAGATATACAATGATAGTGAAGAAATAACTTTGACCTGAAAAATATCGCACTTATCGTTTAATTGACAATGTGATTCCAATCTAAAAGAACAGAGACAAATAATCTTATTTCTATGCCATGCACAATTAATAGAAATAAATTAGAAAAGCACCTATATGAAAAGATACACCAAATGACAGGGAGCAAGGTTTTTTCAGAGAAAGATCTTCCCAAACCAATCTTTTAGACTTTTTTGAGTAGGCTACTAGAGTCACTGACAAAAGCAAAGCATAAGACATAGACATACTTAGACTTTCAGAAAGACATTGACAGAGTGCCACTCTGAAGATTAGTTTGAAATTAGCAGATATTGTCATCAGAGTTAACCTCCAAACAAACAACTCTGTTAACTAGCAGGAGACAAAGAGTATAGATAAGAGGATGCTCCACTGAGGTCATCAGTATAATCCCTCAGGTGTCTGCCCATTGATCCTTACTTTTTCTAATTTATATAATCAATGTACTTTCTGGTATAGTTAGTAAACTTTATGAAACTTGGCAATGATACTAAAATTGGATGGATAGCAGATACTGAGAAGCCAGCAAAAATAATTCAAAAAGACCTTGACAATCTTGGGAAGTGCAGTTTAATGTAATGAAGTTTAACACACAGGGTTACACATAGGCAAACTGAACGTTAACTATGAATACAAGACTGGAGTTACTGTCTTATAGAAAGCTACTTCTGAGAAGGAATTTAAAAGCAACTAAAATGTTAGGTTGTATTGTAAAAACTGCTAAACTAAATTAATGGATGCTATGCCCGGCCTATATAATGCACTAGTAAGACCAGATCTATAGTATTTTGAGTAGTTCACCATGTTACAAAAAGACAGAGCAGTGCTAGAAGCTGTGCTGAGGAGAGCATTCTGGGACTAAAGGGCACGTCCCACTCTGACAGGCTCAGGGAGTTAGGCCTGTTTAGTCTCAAGCACAGAAGTCTGAGTGGGGACATAATTCACACCTTCAAAATTCCCAAAGGCAACAATAAAAATAGTCTATCAGAATTCTTTCAACTAGTAATTCTTGTACACAAGGACACTGGTGGTAATTAACAGATAGTGTAGTTAAGACTGTTGCCAGAAAGCATTTCTTCACATAAAGAGATGTGGGAATCTAGAATAAACTATTGAGTCATGGAGCTGAAGCTGAAACCCTGACAGCCTTTTAAAAGGATCTGGATGTGATGTTGCGACAGCTTTGCCATTATCTAACCAAACAAGTTTGGTGGACTGAATGATCTCCTCTCATTTTTCTGACTTGTGTTCTTCTTTTACCCAGTGCCAGCAGTGTGGAGGCTGAGGTATTAAACCTTAAACAACAAAATCCCCCTTACATTTTACTGGAAACCTCAACAGATCCCCCAGTGGTATTGCTACCAGAATTGAAATACACATACTTGGGTCTTCAATGATACAAAATGTAAGCTTATTTAACAATGATGCAAGAACTATACAGAGCAGAGCAAAACTAAATGCACCAGGAGAACTTCACACTATTCAGGTTCAATGACTTTTAGTTATACTGCAGACAGTGAATTCACATGAGCTTTAATAACTTGGTTATCTGCACAAACCTGTTTTCTAAAATGCCATACAAACACGTATTCCAGTTAGAGAAACTAGGTTAACAGAGATAGATTTCTCAGAAAAAAAACCCGATTTTAAGGCCATTTAGACCTTTAACCAGATTAAAATTAAGGAGAACATATTCTGTGCATACCTGTTGCACTTTGTCAGGTTGTGCATGTGTTAGCTTCTCATAGACTTTGAGCCACCACAGGTAGAAGATGGTGGAAGCATCCACAAAGATATATTTCCTGAGGCAAATGGATGGGCAATCGCATTACTCCTTATTACTGGTTGAAATAATCTGTCTCAATATTTCAGAAATTGCTGTCTTCATATTGATGAGTTGAATGTGCAGTGCTAAACTCAGCTGCACAACCTAAGATGTAACAGGATGATGAGTTAAAAGTAACATGCATTAAGTAGTCCAATTAGATTTTAAAGTAGCAAATATCCTAACCCAATACTTATTTTACAGAAGTAATAATAACTATTATAATTAGCACAGAAGCACTGTGTGTATGGCAGAAAGTACACATAGCGGCATGCCAATCTTGTGCAGGGCTCAATCTGACAGCCAAGCAGAAAAGAGTGTGCTGCATGCAATCCAGTAATGGAAACCTATTAATAAAGTGTCACTTTAGTTTTTATCCAGCTATTTGCTATAATTATGATGAAACCGTGTGATCAGGTGACACAGTGGCCAGTGTTCATACACTGAATCTTTGGGGACTCAGGTTAAGGATGCAAAAAGGGGGTGGATGTTACATACATCACTGCACACGAGGACTAAACCTACTTATAAAACATAAGATTATTATTACAGGCTTTGAGCTTGTTGTAAGATTCACTGTGGTTGATAATGACATTTAATTACTTAATGAGCAGTTCAATGATGTCAGAGTGTTTTGCCAAAGGAAAACTCCAGAAGCGTACTCTCACCTGTGTAAGTGAGGCTTTTTAGGAAGCAGGCTACCCAATTTACTCACATTTATCCCGGTTTTGTGCGTATGCATGTGACTGCACTGACTCAGAAATGCAATGATAATGCATGGGAAAGTCTGAAAAGTAAATGTAAATATATAAGCAGGTAAAGAGTATAATAATGAGTATGTAGATCATTTCTACTACATGACCATCAAATTATTTTTTGATTACCTGAATACAGGACTCAGATCACACAAACACTCTAAGTTTCTTTTGTGATAAAATGTTGTTTATATGGCATACTTAATAGGTATTGTGTAATTTGTGCTGGATACACTATATACTCATTCATTATTTTCTGTTTGCCTCTCTCAGTTTAGAGCTGCACAAAGCAACATTTGCAGGAACCAACACAGGGTAAGATGCTGGTCTATGATGGGAAATATACTTACAATGCTTTAGTGCCACAGTATATACTATATTTGTAGGTTTTGAAAAGACATATTTAGACTTTTACCTCATGTCTGAGGCTTAATGTCATAATAGGGAAAAGCTCACTCCTCTTTTTTCATCTATTAGAATAAACACATTAGTTGAAAACAAATACATAAAAGGTAACTGAAAACCAGTTACTTTAATTTGCTAAACTGTCCTGCATTTGGGGCTAAAAGCATTCTAGTTATTAGGGTATAACAACAGTACACATGTAATATTAGTAAAATTGAAAAACACTGTGTTAACATTTTGGTATTCTCTCTGGCAGACTTCATAGATCACTTAGAGTCTACTTGCTATGCTGCTGAATACTTTTAAATAAGTTAAAGGATTAACGTCAATATCAATAACCTACAATTTCAAACTTGCATGCCGTGCATTAAATAGCTGCCTCCCTGAATTACCCATGTCCAAAGCACTGCTTTGACAGTTAAAACAGTTCTCTTTAATAATACTAACATAATTAAAAGTCAAGAAGATTCAAGGGTACAGCACCTCCAACAGCCGAGCTCATGGGACTTGTGAAGCTGCTCTGTGCAATTTGGTTACTGAAATACCGCTTAATCATCTTGGACATAACAAGAGAACTGCGGATGGGCAAACATAACTTGTTCTGCTGATAAAAATGAAGAACTAAATATCAAATCAGACATATGTTCCTAAGAACTCTCTACATCATGCTTGGAAGAGAAAAAAATGACAATGAACATATGCAGTATTACATTAAAATGGGCCAAATATACAATATATGAATATATGCACGCCGTAGCATAAACAGCCAATCTTACAGGCAATATAAGATTAAGTTGTGATGCACTGTGGGTAGAAACTTAGAGCGCCATTTACTCTCTATTACATATTTGTGTTCTACATTCACATTTAACAACCTTTAATGCGACATTTAGTTTTCTAATTACTTGTTTGTCCCACCTATGCTATACCTCACTAAAAAACATTTTTTAGCTTACTATTACCTTTAAAAATGACTACAATTACAAGGCACTTTAAAAAGGAAACACAAAATAAACGTGAAAGACGTGATATACCAATTACTTTAGTTTTATTTCACTGCATATTTGCATTTACTTTGACATATTCAGGTACTCTCTACAAGACTAATTTTTGCTTTTGTTGTGATGCATCTAAGAAGTTTTGTGTACTTGAAAATAATAACCAGAATTGAAAAAGTAAAAAACACTTAAAATATTAGATATTATTGCAAAACAGAAGATGTTAAAACATGAGAAAGAATTGGATACTAAATGATTTAGGTAGAAAGTTCATCAGATCTCCTAGTCAGCCTGACTGAGATGAAATGTTAACAGGAAATGTAGGATAGAGGATATTCACATTGCAAAGATGTGACACTGCAAATACTGTTAAAATATTGTAAGAGAATGCATACCTTTTGCAACAATGGATTTTAATTAATTTTAAATGTTTACCTTAATTCAAACCAAAGCAACTGAAATTATATTCAGCATTATATTTTTACATTAGTACAGAAGTCCACTGGCTTCCATTTATTTTTAAAATGCTGCAACTTCAAATTCAGCTAGAAGCAGTGTTGGGAGTGGAGTGTGTTACACTACTGTCGGTTTTTAAATGCAGTAACCATGCCAGTATGAGATTGAGAAAAAGCTTCCATTGCTGGAAAATCAATAAACAATTTCCCAGGGAATAGTTTTTACATGGCACCTGTAAAACTCATGCATTAAAAAGGAGAGAAGCTTTGGCCACTGTAAATACAAAACGAATGATTCAGTTGAGGCTTCAAAAATAGACCCGGGCCCCACTATGACACTATCTGGGTTAGGAAACTGATAATTGCTTCCCACTTGTTAAAGATGAAGTGCTAATGTGAATGCATGGGACAAAGTGAGAGAGGATATTCGTAATGTATGTATGTTCATTCATTTCTTTTACCAAACCTACTTATTCCTACACAGGATTGTACAGAGCATGAGCTCATGTCTTCTTGTGCTGTTCATTTTTCCTTCATCTTTCTTGCATGGCCAATGATGTTATGTTTAACTTACCCTAATATCGCATGTTTTGGCAGAGGGTAGGGTTGTGACGGTAGATTGATCCAACCCTAGAAGAAATGCCTTTACAGATAATAAACGCATCTTTTTACATAACTGGACTGACCTTTGCACTGGATGCCAAATACACTACAGGATTCCTTAATGTGGCAAACAGATGCTGTTAACTCATATATGTGAGACGAGGATTATGTTTTGCAGATTAATGTGCATATCAAATAGTATTACAAATATATAATTAAAAAAAAAAATAACAGGGGTGTGGTAGAACTGTACTATATACTTTCACCTAAAGAAAGATTCTCGTTCTTATCACAATATCTAGTATGGGTGGGCAGCTCTGGCCAGTAAGGGCAGGTTTTTTCATTAGCGACTTTATTATGCCTGTAAATGACAAGTTACTTTGCTAGATTGCTTATTTCTGTATTTCATCCTAAGGATATTTTACATATTTCTTTTTCATGGACAACACTGTTTCTGTGAGTTTTAAAAGTAAGCTCATGGGTTTCCTTATCTCCATAAATGGCATACTGACAGGTGTCACACACGCGTGAGTAGGAGGGAGCTTTATGGACTAAGTGAAGGTAATTCCACGCCAGGCCAGGGGGTGGTGGGGTGTACTGAACCCTCTTCTGTTGTCTTTACAGACCAAAAACAGGAAAATACCTGATTCATCTGTAATGACATCACTTCCAGTTCCAGCACCCCGAAGAATGTCACTTCTGTTTCCGGTGTGTTGTGAAACACCACTTCCGGTTCTGGCACGCAGAGGAATGTCACTTCCGGTTCCGGCACCCAGAAGAATGCCACTTCCAGTCCCACAGTGTCATTTCCGGTCATGGCCTTTAAAGCTGCCATGTTTTGAAGAGTAATTCGGTTCTGTTCAGGACTCGATTCAGCGCACACAATTGCTCATTCTAAACCTTTTTGCAGCCAGGGACAATATATGGGTGGCTGCCCCAAACCTTTTTTGTGTGTATCGAGGCTGTTCATTTCACACAGGTTAAAGGACTTGTTTGGAGTCATGGAGTGAGGCAATGCAAAGGAGTCTTGTGATTAACCAGTGCCTCTGCCATCCCTTTTTCCTTTCAGGGGTACCTGTCAGTTTTAAGTGAACTGTCCTAAAGAATTTAAACATTCAACAGTATTTGCACATTTCCAGGACTGTTGGCAATGAGATGTTTGCTTGTTCAGAATTTTACAGGCAGGCATTAGGAGGTTAATTTAGTCTTAAAAGTTTTTAAAACTAAGAGTTAATACATAGTAAGCACAGAATAAAACATACACACCTAGTATGTTCATGCAATGTCAATATGTGTATGTCTGCTGCACCTCCTATGGAACTCACTATAGGAGGTACAACTTGTATTATAAAAAACATGGATAGCCAATTTCTGACACCAAAGTCCAGAATAAAGTAATTAGATTCTGACACTGTTTAATGTGATTAAGAGGTCAGACATATTAAAACCTGATGGATGTGTTTATGGGTGTTCATCCTGTGATGGGCTGGCACCCTATCAGAGGTCGTTCCTGCCTTGCACCCAATGCTTGCTGGGACAGCCTCCAGCTTCCCCTTTTCTTCCTGGACAGATGGATGAAAACAGTAAAAACTCAAATATTACAACATCATTAAATCTTTCCTGATATCTAAAAAATAGTAATGATCTTGTAGTGAACAAGCAATCACACATGTTACACTATTTACTTGCTTTTAGCTGATAGGGATTTTCTGACTTTGCCATTGTTATACTGCCTAAGGAACAGATTCTAGGCTGAATTACACTGGTGTAGACTACTTTCATTTCATTTATTTATTTTGGGGTTTATACAATAATATTTTAATAGATAATAGTATTTGTTAATTCTATCACCTTGAGTCAATATATGACTCAAAATGCAAGCTTTTGTAATTTGCAAAAAACTGCCTGTGATTTATTTCATAAGTGTCTTTTGTACAACCATATGTAGAAACAGTAAAATAAAGAGATTTAAATATAGATATAAAACCCTCAGTGTCTTATTGTATTACATATTAATGTTTTTAGCACAGTAGAATTCTAAGCAGAACAGGCTACTCAGCAATACAAGCTTGTCAATGCTATTCAATTTATTTCTTTAAAATGAAATAAAGTTCCCTAAAGTCCTACTTGTCCACCTGACAAAATGGTGACTTATTTCATGGGTCTATGGTTCCACGTTTGTGTAGTCTGAAGGTACTCCTGTTCCTCTCATATTATTTCTCTGCATTTTTCACATATTTTTGACTACTCATGTCCCTCAGCCCTATCAGTTCTGGCTCTTTAACTTTACCAGCAGGCAGCCTATATCAGCTCAAAATGCCTTGTCTTGATGACATTCTTTACCTATTTGGCTCTGTAATTCCCTGAAGGAGACTGGGAGTAATCAGCAGAGTTCTTCCTTTTGATAGGCCCACCTCTCTCATTACTGTGCATCCTTGTTATAGACGTGAAATTTAAAATAAAATGAGCCAAGGAGACACCCAAGCAAAATCCCAGCAAATTAGGACACCCAGACTTACCTTGCTTGTATAGCTAATTAATCTATCACACCAAATAAAATAGATATATTTCATAATGGGAGCAAAAATATTACAATTTAAAAAAAGATATATACATATATATATATATATATATCTAAGCATGTATATA
This sequence comes from Polypterus bichir lapradei, assembly GCA_026402145.1. Classification (NCBI taxonomy): domain Eukaryota; kingdom Metazoa; phylum Chordata; class Cladistia; order Polypteriformes; family Polypteridae; genus Polypterus; species Polypterus bichir. The sequence goes on along the minus strand of JANRMT010062813.1, from coordinate 11,620,115 downwards.
TACTGTAATAATAAATGTGATATGGACCACTGGGAAGCATATACTAAGTTTTAATAAAGAGAACTCCCCATAATTTATTTAGTGTCTTAAGAATTAAATTCAGTCTTACAATCTGAAGAGTCTAATCTTACAAATAAAATCACAGGTTTAAAAAATTTTCAATTAAAATGACAAGTGTCGATAAAAATAAATAAATAAATACAATAAAGAACACATGCTTCTTAACCACTGGCCCATGGTTGTCTGATTCATTAGTGGGTCCCAAACACCACTGCTTTTTAGCTCTGCCCAAAAAGCCTTGCTGATCAAGTGACATACTGAGCAATGGGATTGTCCACGCTTCACGGATTTTTGCCATAATGTTTTGTCATATCATCTCAGGGATGGTGTGACAATTTTTATTTAAAGTAGGTAATTAAGCCAACTACATGACTTCTTGCATGCCTGGGTGGATCACTGAGGCTTCATTGAGCAATGAGTGATGTTTTTATGCAGTAATCATTTAATGTTTCAGTCTGCGAAACATTAATGAAATCATAATGTACAGCAACAAAGTGAATATGAGACTGCAAGCGCTAGTATTTTTGGTAACTATTGTAAATCTTTTTACTTTTAAATACACATCTATTTGTTTCTTTTCCAGATATGAAAGGTGCTAATAACATTACAATATAAGACTTTTTCACAAGAATAAGTGTAATAACTATATTACACTTATATCCTGTGAAGCTACAAATACCAACCAAATTGTTAAGAAAGAATTCTGAATAATTAAAATAAGCCCAATAATGCAGGTTTTCTTGAAGTGCTTGATTTTATTCCCAACAATATTATCATTTCAGTCCATGCAGGAGAAAGGCTTGTTTTGCCACAGGCTGATGGTTAATACCAGAAATGACTGGGTGAAACTGAACTGATAAATATAAACTTTGCCATCATTTGGTATACACACAGAACAAGACATACACATTTTAGATATTAAAAATAAGACTGTCATTACAGTATGTCACATTAAAAGAAAGAAACCAAACAGTTTGAAAATACAAACAGACAAATGATTAGATTTGTTTTTTATCAGTATGCTGCTGCTGAAATATGTGAATTTTCCCTTGGGATTAATAAAGTATCTATCTATCTATCCATCCATCCATCTCCAATGTACATGACTTTATTGATAGTGCCTGCAGGTATTGATGGCATAACATTTTTGACCCTAAATGAAGGGTCTCTCATGGTTAATACAAGCTAACCTTTTAAAGGAACCAATACTAACTCCAGAACATTCACTTCATTTCAATTTTGTTTGAAAAAGTGTTTTAAATTGAGTATATGCTCAAAGAATTTAAACATACGTTAATGTATAATACATAACAAAACATTATTCAACCATACAATATTTACCACACATTCCCTGTAATGCCAAAAGTCAAAACCGCTCCATGGTTTCAAAGATCAGAAACTAGTGGGTTACTGTCCAATTTTCCATATATTAAAAATGAAAAACTCAATAAACTTTATTCTTAATATAGCACATTTTAGTTGACATTTTCAGAGTGAAACATCATCTCACTGCAATCTCCAACTTCCCTGCAATGTACTAGCACCACCAAAATCTTTTTCATCAATCAGCTAATCTGATAAAAAGCAAAACTGAATTCATGCACATCACAACTCAGCATTTTAAAACAAAGGAACGAATGAAGAAAAATGATAAATCAATTGATATATTATTGACCCCACTTCAACCACCAACACACAACAATTGCACAGTATACACTCAAGATGACACGTCCTGCAAGACCCAGGTGGAAACATCCCTGTGCTCAAGGTGGCTCTAATGGGCGTCCTGGATATATTACTAAAGCTGTGAGGCTCTGCTGTCGACAGCCAGTAGCTTAGAATACATCCTCTCTACTACTACAGAGGTGGCCTTTTGGATTAATTTATTACGTCTGTGGAAATCTCCTTTTTTTGTTCTACTGCCCCACCATGCAGATCTGTAAAACAGCAAGCATGCATTCATATACAGGTAGTCCCCAGGTTACGGACATCCGACCTACGACTTACGAACGGGGCCGCAGCTGCAACACATGTGCCTTAGTAACTGCCGCTCCGTCATCTTCAGCCTGGGGAAACTGCAAGCATTGGCTGCAGGGAGGCGATTTCGCTGCTCACGCAGTGTAGTGTCCCTCGGGCGGATCCTGGCGGCAAGCGGTGACCCTTGGTCCATAGTCACAGAAGCCACAGCTATCACTCGTGTGCAGGACAGAGGCTTGATGGGGCGGTTCACTGCCCATCCACTACACCGCCGCAGCTACTGCTCCTGACTGGACGCAGACAGGATGGAGCGGAGGGGGGGCGTTTCACTGCCCGCCCATCACACACGGCTGCCCTGTTCGTTCTCGGTGGGCGGTTGGTAATGCTGCAAGCGGTGACCCGGATGTGGCTGAACAGAGGCCATTGAGGGTGAACGGGGCGGCGGGGGGTAGCATTTTAGTGTGCCTTGGATGGCTGCCTGTTGAATGGGGGCGGTGGTGGGCGATTCACTACCCGCCTTTGGCCGCACCGTGTTCGTTCTCAGTTAGTGGACGCTGCAGGCAGTATACTGTAGTAGAGGTGTCTGTATGGTGGGCGAGTGATGAACCGCCCCTTCTCGCCCCCATTCATTCTAAATATCAAGCCTGCTTGTACTGGCACGCACATAGCAGGAAGTTTTCTCTTGTCTGTACATCAGACGTGTTGACGACTGGTGCCTTCCTGCTGTGATAGCGTGTACAGTGCTCATCTTAACCTTTTGTCTTCACCCTTCAAGAATGTCTCTGAAACACAAATCTGATGCAAGTGCTGGTGATACAGTAAAGAAGAGAAAAACCATCACCATTGAAAATAATAAAAAGGTCAGAGAGAGGTGAATCTCCATCATTCATTGGCAGAGCCCTTGGTTACAGTCGGTCAACAATAGCATTTATTAAAATAATGTACCTTATAATGACTTACATACAAATTCAACTTAAGTACAAACTACAGTCCCTATCTTGTACGTAACCCAGTGACTGCCTGTACTGATACAGAACAAGCAGAAATGTGCCATCTAGGCCGAATGACCCAAGAATGCCCAGGTAATACAGTTAGCTGTGATCTTACTTGATATGGCAAATTCCAGGTTGCTGTCCTGGTCCACCTCAGGGTATTGATATATCTAAACCACCTTAATTTCTACTTCCTTAATGAAGCCTGGAGTTAGAGCCGTATTATTCTTTCAAAAGTCACCCATCATATCTTTGGCTTTGCTTATGATGAGCAGTAGATTTCACTTGTACCATTACAATTACAGCTTTGCTCAAGCAGATCGCCAAAGTAAGAAAGGCGGCGGTTTAGCAAACATTTACTCTAGCCGGTTAAAGTGTAAAGATGTCAGTTTTGGTAAATTCAAGTCTTTTGAGTATCTTGCTGTTGTTATTCATGGAGTTTCTCAGTTTCTAGTATTATCCGTTGTCACGCACAAGCGCATAGGTAGCAGCTTAAGGACCCGACGTGCATCGTGACAAGTCGTGCCAGGGGAACAAAGGCAGGGTACTAACCTCTCTCTCTTCCCATAGAAAGGACGAAGCGCCGCCGCCATGATCCATCATTTCCGGGTTCCTTTCTCTCATTGGATCCCCCATTGATCACGTCCATTACCCATCCACCATCTCGCCTTCCCAGAATTCCACATCCCTAATTTACAGTCCGCCTATTTAAAATGTCCATCCGCCCATCCCCGTTTGTCTGATGCAAATTTTCTGTCTTGGAAATTCATACGCCCTTTTGGTTACAGTATACGGGGCCCAAAAAACCCCAAATCTTTATGACGTGTTATTGTCTTTATTACAATGTGTATAGACCACCTAAATACAATGCGTCTTTCTTTGAGGAATTCTCAGACTTGGTGTCAATTATAATTACGAACTATGACATGTTCCTAATACTTGGTGACTAACTTTCATATCGATAATCAGTGTCACCCAAAAGTAAAAGAATTTATGAACCTCCTGAACTCTTTTAATTTGGAACAGCTCGATAGTTAGTCTGCACATAAAGCAGGTCATACATTAGACTTAGTAATTACTAAAGGACTAAAAGTTGATGTGAAGCAGATCATTGATATTGGTCTATCAGGCCATTTTCTTTTAGTATTCAATACAGAAATAATGATAGAAAATATTCACGAGAAGCATATTGTTAAAAAACGCTTTGATTCATTAGCAGCTTCAAAATTTACAAACATTCTAAGCAACCAGTCCGTTTGTAGTGCTAACTACAACAGCTAAGATAATGTAAATAGTAAGGTGGAAAATTTTAATACTAGGGTAAGAGCTGCTGCTGACATAGTTGCACCTGAAAAGGACAGTTACAAAATCTTCTAACATTATTATAACATGGAAGACCCAAAGAGTGTCTGATTTAAAGAGAACATGCCAAAGAGCTGAGCGTAAATGGAGAAAAACTAAACCAACTATCGACTTCGAGATATTGAAGGTTAAAATAACAGAATACAATAACACAGTCTGGCTTCAGAGGTGCTGCTATTTCTCTAAGATTATAAATAACAATGCTAGTAATCCCAGAGTCTTATTCTCTACGATCGATTGTCTGCTAAACCCAGGTAACTCAATGGAATGCCTCCAAAATACTTCCAGTGAAACTTGTGAAGCTATTGCTGTATTTTCAAAAACTTAATGATATTAGAAAGACTGATCCTCTTACGCCCCAGTAGTCCATTATAAACAAATTAAATTCTTTCACCAGGATAGATTTACATGATTTATATAAAATAATTTCTCAACTGAGACCCTCCACCTGTGTCTTTGACCCAATACCAACAAGTTTTTTTCAAAGCAGTATCTGGCTTGCTAATTGATAGTATTTTTGACATAGTAAACTCGTCGTTAGATACGGGGGTCTTCCCAGACCATCCTAAGACTGCTTTAGTTAAACTGCTAATCAAGAAAAATCATCTTAACTCCTCTGCTTTTAAAAATTTTAGACCCATTGCTAAACTGCCTTTCTTAAGTAAAATTCTAGAGAAGGCAGTCATTATGCATTAACTAAATGACCACCTCAATAACCATGCTATTCTTGATAAGTTTCAGTCAGGTTTCAGAACAAATCACAGTACAGAAACTGCACTCGTTAAAGTAGTAAATGACTTGCGGGTAAATGCAGACAGAGGCCATTTATCTGTTCTCATCCTCTTAGATCATAGGGCCGCATTTGATAACATTGATCACAATATTCTTAGAAATCGCCTTAGTCAGTGGGCGGGCCTCTCTGGCAGTCCTAAATTGGTTTGAATCCTACCTGGCAGGTAGAAAAGTCTTTGCTAGTTGTGGTAATTATAACTCAAAGACACATGATATTCTATATAGTGTTCTACAAGGCTCTATCCTGGGTCCACTGCTCTTTTTGATTTACATGCTTCCATTAGGTCAGATTATCTCGGGGTATAACGTGAGCTACCACAGCTATGCTGATGACACACAGCTGTATTTATCAATAGCACCTGATGACCTTGACTCTCTTGATTCACTGACACAAGGTCTTACTTGTGTTTCTGAATGGATAAGTAGTAATTTTCTCAAACTAAATAAAGAGAAAACTGAAATTTTAGTGATTGTCAATAATGGATATAATTAGGTTATCTATACTAATAAACGGCAAAGCCCTCACACACTGACTGACTGACTCATCACTAATTCTCCAACTTCCCGTGTAGGTAGAAGGCTGAAATTTGGCAGGCTCATTCCTTACAGCTTCCTTACAAAAGTTGGGCAGGTTTCATTTCGAAATTCTACACGTAATGGTCATAACTGGAAGTTGTTTTTCTCCATTTACTGTAATGGAGTTCAGCTGGAGGGGCGGAGTTTCGTATGACATCATCACGCCTCTCACGTAATCACGCATTACGTAGAAAGCCAGGAAGAGCTACAAAACGCGCTTTAGAAAACATGCATTATATAATTAAGAAGGCAGCAAAACAATTAGAAGCGAGCGAGTGACATATAAAACCATATTCAGCGGCTCACGTGAACTGACGCAGTGCGCAGACAAAAAGTAACAGTTCCAAAGAGTGCTGAACAAAAACCGAATTACACTGCTACGCTCAAATAGATAAACCACACGCCGTGGCGCGATAGTAAAGCATTCGCCTGTAGCGCCCACGTCCGAGGTTCGATTCCCGAGAGGGGATGCACTAAGTATGTTGTCAGGGATGCCAGGGGCCATGACCCGGCCGGGACGCCTTGAGGGACCGGATGTGGGTCTGGGCCCACCCTGGATCACGTGGGGGTTGCCTTCCGGGTTGCTTTGGGGGCCACGGGTACAGGGCATGGAAGCTCCACCCTGTAGGGGCCCGTGGTCACCGCCAGGAGGCGCCCTGATGCCTTGGGGACCTGTTACCCCAGCACTTCCGCCACACCAGGAAGTGCTGGGGGGAAGACTTATGACGGCGCCCGGAGAGCAGCCGGGAGGACAGCCGGCACTTCCGCCACACTGGGGCGTGGCCAGAGGAGGATTGCCGGGAACACCTGGTGCTCATCCGGGAACCCTATAAAAGGGGCCGTCTCCATTCATTCGAGGCTGGAGTCGGGTGGAAGAAGGACGAGGCACGAGAGGAGTGTGGAGGCGGCCCGAAGACAAGGCATTGCGTGGCCAGGACTGTGATTGGGGTATTGTGCACGTGACTGGGTCTGTGTGACCAATGAACTGGGGTCTTTGTGACCATCTCATTCGTGAAAATATTGTAAATAAACGTGTTTGTGGGTGACATGAACGTGTCTGCCTATCTGTGTCCGGGTCAACTTCCACAATGTACGCGCGCTTCTCGATTTATTTTAACCTCGCATCCCCTTAGTTTGAGACATATGAAAACGCATGCGGTTAACGCAGAAAGACAGATCACCTATTCACCTATTGAAGATTCATGAATAATAAATACTTTATTCGCGATCAATGATTGTTTTGGTAAAGCCATACTCAGTGTATTCATTAGATGAACGGTAAAAAAGTAAGAGCGAGGGGACGGTAACTTACTGAAGCACACAAGCAAAACCACAATAGCACGCGGGCTCGATGTACTG
>JANRMT010062813.1:11598497-11612597 GCA_026402145.1 Polypterus bichir lapradei | reverse complement strand
TTTGTGTTTACTTGTGTTATATTTGACTAATGGTTACATGTGTTTGATGATCAGAAACATTTTGTGTGACAAACATGCAAAAGAATAAGAAATCAGGAAGGGGGCAAATAGTTTTTCACACCACTGTATATATATAAAATTCTTTTCGCGTTTGAAACGGAAATTACGTATGACTACAGAACATATTATAATACAGGATCTAATCACTTCGTTTGTGGACGCCATTTTTATGTCGTCTTTACGAATTGTTATCATTTGTGTGAGAGTTATTTTACTGATATTGAAAAGAAGTTAACACAAACACGCCGATCTATCTCATAGAAGTGTGCCCCGCGTCGCCCTCTCCCAGCCCTCCTCTCTGGACTCCAGCGCTGAGCCTTCCGCTGCCAGGCGTGTTCTGAAAGAGAAGTTTTATTTATTCGTCCACGTCACTGTCGCGGAAACTGCCACATTATAACTTTTTTTTTTTAACTGGCAGTACTAAATAGTAGAAGAGATGAGGAAAACAGCTTTGCGTCTTTCTACTTTTTAACTGCGCCGAGCTGTAAACAATGTGAAGACGACACCGCCTTCAGCGGCGAGGGGTCGTGAGAACAAAGTGGACGCTCAGTGGTGTGCAATGTCGGGCTGCTCTGCCGGGTCCAGAGCTTCGCAGTTTCGGGCGGCATCATCTCTTCTCGCACTGTTTGTGACACTTCGAGTGCCCCGTCAGCTCCTGGGAGAGTGGAAATCTTTGCGAATGAGTGTGATCGGCACCATCGAAGCAAAAGTCTCTTTGTAAATTGCGCTGCACGACTACTTACTGTCCCCTTAAGGTGAGTTCAGGTCACTAAAACCCCGCAGCACTCTAGGTTGCTTTTGTGATGAATTCTTTAAAGAAGATGGACGGTTTACATCTAAGAAGATGTACCGACCTCTTCATGTTAAGTTCTGGACTTGGGAATTGTTTGGACCTTCTGCCCGTTAAGCACGGAAGGGCAGCGTCCACATTTCTCAGAATAATTTTTCTCTTAAATAACAGGCACGTAGTGCAAGGTTATCAGGCAGAAATTTGCAGGGTCGCATAGATAATGTAATTTCTATACCACAGCGGTCGTGTAGCGCCTTTCACAAGGGATCTGTTACTGAGAGATGATCCAAATACATTTAAGCTGCTGTTAGTGCTACTTACCTGTAGTGTTATAGCGCCTTTAAAATGTACTTTACCCGAAAGCACTCCAGTACTGCTCAATGTATCTTTACTTCTTACATGTTAATGTTTTACTGTTTAATAATTTATATACTACATTTTACTTTTTTCCCTTGCACTCAGTGAGCGAAGCCACTGGGTAATCAGCTAGTAGGATATAAAACACTGAGGGGCCAAGGGGTCAGATAGCTGTTTTGGTTTAAATTTATTTAGGGTTTTATTACCGTATCTTTTTAGGTGATAGTTTATTGTAATGTATTCTCAGAATAGTGACAATAATACAATATCAACTGAAAGATACACAGAATAAAAATAACTGAACACTTTTAATAGAAATGGTACCAGAATCACTAGGGCTAATGAACATAGATAGATGATGGAGAGTGCCATCTCTTTGAAACACTGACCATAGGAATGTTACCTTCTGTATAATGCCTCTTTTACCTTATCCTCACTAAATGTTCCACAAGAGTGAACAATGACCTAAACAATGGCAGACTAGCCAGGAAATTGCTAGTTAAACAGAAGCACAGCCAAACGAGATCATTCAATTCTGTTGGGCATTTTTTGTAATACTTATTTTACATCATTCTGGAAAGAGCACTGACACAGGTATAGAACCTGCATATCTGCAAAGCTAGAGAAGTAACATCTGCAGCTCAGCAGATGTAAGCTTCAAAGTCTGTAAGTCGCTGTGATAGTGGAATGTAATAGGACACCTTGTGAAGGTCACAGCAACCACTTCAGCAACCAAAATGAAAACAGCCATCTACTGCTTTTATGTACTCCAGCTAGAAAAAAAAATACCATTTTTTAATATGCTATTTTCCAATATTCTTATGCTTAATTATGGATGCCTAATTTTTTTAGTGTTCTCACATTAAAGTATTATACACTTAAAGCCAATGTTTCTTAATATTTTTTAATCTAAGGTCTGATCAAATTAGCATAGACCTTGTTGAAAATTACACCTCCACTGTGACACACGTTGAAAATGTGTTTTGCTGTAAGAAGCTAAAAAAACGCAGTGTTTAAGATGCCTCCACTTGTTATCTAACATAAAACTGGCACTTTACAGAGCAAACAATAAAATTAAGCTAATCATTAGTTTTGAAAACCTCACACCTCTGGTAGATGCTACTGCAGCTCAGGCAGCTAAAATTTAGTGTTAATTTTTTTAAACCATAAGGCAGCAAGGTAAAGACCACTGCTTGGCATAGCCAGGAAGATGAATTCAAGGTCTAATTAATGTGAGACACCAGAACTACTACAGTAAAATAAACCACCTGCATTTTCCTTTACAAGATCACTAGTATTAAATGAGCCATATGATAAGGATGGGACACTGACCTGTAACAGCTTTTTGCACAGTTTAAGGAAGCTATTGCTGCTTTTGACTTAGTCACAAAAGAACAAAAAAGCACCAGCCTCTTGGGTTCTTATGTTTTTTATTTGGTGTATGCCATACTTCTGGTTTTCAACTTATTAAGACACAACAGCTTTCCAATTAATTTTTTGGGCTTCCCAAAAGTGTGTACATATTCTAATGACTACCTTTCTGCTAAGTATGCTACCTGCACAGTTAACAAAAGACGTTTATGAAGGGCAAGTTATAATTCAGCATTCTACAATAACTGCAAACTTACTTTATAGGGCAGACCTCATGGGGTCTAATACAGAATTGCTCAAATAACTACACAAATAAGAATTGTTATTAACCAAATGGCAATTCTGGTATGAACAGACGGAGCCCTGCTATTCAGATAATTAGACAGAAAAAACAAACACACACCCACACAGATTTCATCATAGTGTCTGCTATTGACTAAATTGAATACATGCAGTGTTACACAAATTAGGACTCCATTGTAACATAGCTATTTTTTATCATTAAATCAGTGCAGCATCCCAACTTGTAATAAAAAATGAAAAGGACAAATTGACCAAGTATTACATTTGGGATAAGTAACAGAGATGCAACAGTTACGACAGATAAACAGACAGGTAGACAGCTAAGAAAATTGTTTCATTCAAAGTAATAACTCACATCTCATTAAACTGAACAGCCCACATTTCTCCCGACATTATGCTCCCATAGTACTGTATAGTGGATGTGTGTTCTGCAAATGGACTTGTGCTTTATCACTGGTTAAATCCTGCCAGGCACTTGATTCAGCTTAGACAGAAGCTGGCTCTATGACCAGGAACTGAGCCAGTTTAATAATTGATGGATTATGGATATTTTTTTTATCAATAAACAATATCAGTATTTTTATATAATCTTATATACTGTGCATCTTATGATAAATACCACCCTTCACATATCCATGTATGTCTGAGCTCACTTAATCTAGTTGAGGGCCAGAGGCTTTCCTGGAAGCACTGGACATAATGTGGAAACAAACTAGATGGGGTGACAGTGCGTATGATGGCACACACCCATACCAAGATCAATTCAGTCGTAGCATCAGTGAGAATCCTATAAGGCAAGAAATGTTGGTACAGATCTAGCATTGTTTACCAGGCAAATGTTTACTGACAAAAACAAACTATACTACATTAAGTATATTGCATAACATTTAATATTTTATGTACTTACACTGTGTCCTCATGTGTACAAAATGGTAAAACTACCATATGCTTGCAGTCTCCAGTTTTCCATAAGACACAACGCTTTTTCAGCGAGTGGTCTTCCTGCAGACAGCCTGACAGTCTGCCCTGTCTTCTGAACACAATGTTATATTTCCATCAACAGATATTTACAATGGCCATTTAAATATTGTTGGATTTATTCAGGACAGATAAACTCTTGTACTCTTTTGTAAAATTCCATGACCGTTTAAAACTTGACATTTGACTTCCTGGCTACTCACCATGCTAAATAACATGCATATCTTCATTATTTAACACATTTTGTGTGCAGAAATGACGTTTTGCTAAAGGAGATGAGCTCTAACTCACAATTTCCTGTTTAATCCCACCATGTGACCCTGATGAAGTCACCTAAACTGCGTGTACTCCAAAAGCAAAAGAAAATATATGTAAATAGTTGAAGTGTAAATCTGTCCTTGTAAAATGTCTTGGTATGGTTTTTTCTACAGAATGGCACAACAAATTATTTCATTTTATTTATATATGTTTTGTTTATTTGTTTGCTATAATTCTCTAAAAAGTGCCTAACCCTAACATCATTGTAATATGTCTTCTTGTTGATATACCGCTACTAACACCAAATGATTACACAAAGGCTAAATTCTAAATTATACATTTAGACATGGGACAATGTGACAAAACACAAATATACAGTAGGTTAACTTGAATTGGACTGAACATCAAAAGTGTTCCTGATCAAAAATGATAAAGCAAATATGTGGAAAAAAATATCAATTAAGTCTCTAATTCTTCCTGGCATCTCAAATCCAAATTATACATAAAAACTCTTCTGCTATTACTGTCCCAATACTACACTGTGTGCAGAATTATTAGGCAAATGATTATTTTGACCATATTATCATTTTTATGCATATATTCCAACTCCAAGCTGTATTAACTTGAATGCTTATTGGATTTAAGCATATCAGGTGATGTGTATTTGTGTAGTTAGAGAGGTTGTGGCCTAAGGAGACCAACACCCTATATCAAGGTGTGCATGATTATTAGGCAGCTTGTTATCCTCGGGAAAAATGGGCCAAAACGAGATTTAACTGACTCTGAAAAGTCAAAAGTTGTAAAAAGTCACTCAAAGTAATGAGCAGCACTCTTAAAATTGCTAAAATATTGTGGTGTGATCACAGAACCATCAAACGTTTTGTTACAAATAGTCAACAGGGTCACAAGAAACGTGTCGAGAAATAAAGACACAAATTAACTGCCAAAGATTTAAGAAGGATCAAACGTGAAGCTACCAGGAACCCGTTATCCTCCAGTGCTGTCATATTCCAGAACTGCAACTTAGAGTGCCCAGAAGTACAAGGTGTTCAGTGCTCAGAGACATGGCCAAGGTAAGGAGGGCTGAAACCCGACCACCCCTGAACAAGACATATAAGTTGAAACGTCAAGAATGGGCCATGAAATATCCGAAGACAGATTTTATGGACTGATGAGATGAGAGTGACTCTTGGCCGACCAGATGGATGGACCCGTGGCTGGTGGTGGGCACAGAGCTCCACTTCAACTCAGACGCCAGTAAGGTGGAGGTGAGGTACTGGTATGGGCTGGTAGTATAAAAGATGAGCTAGTTGGTCCTTTTTGGGTTAAAGATGGACTCAAAATCAACTCCCAAACCTACTGCCATTTTTTAGAAGACACTTTCTTCAAGCAGTGGTACAGGAAAAAGTCTGCATCTTTCAAGAAGACCATGATTTTTATGCAGGACAATGCTCCATCACATGCATCAAAGTACTCCACTGCAAGGCTAGCCAGTAAGAGCCTTAAAGATAAAAGAATAATGACATGGCCCCCATCCTCACCTGATCTAAACTCTATTGAGAACTTGTGGGCCCTTCTTAAATGGGAGATTTAAGGTGAAAGGAAAATAGTACACCTCTCTGAACAGCATCTGGGAGGCTGCTGCACAAAAAGTTGATCAAGAAACTGACAGACTCCATGAATGGAAGGCTTATGATTGTTATTGTAAAGAAGGGTCTCTGTTTTTTGGAAATGTCAGAAATATTTCTTTGTAAATTTTGAGTTGCTTATTATTCTCACTTTAACAGATGAAAATAAACAATTGAGACGGGAAAATATTTGTTTTTCCTTTAGTTGAATAATAATTCTGCACACTAATACTTGCCTAATAATTGTGCACACATATGTATTTCATTGATAATGTTCACACTCACTTTTCCTTTGTAAAACATTCAGGTTTCAGGTTTATTAACATTTTGCATTGACTGATAGCACTGTATTTGCTCCATATAAAAATTAATCCTCAGAAATACAACTTGCCTAATAATTGTGCACACAGTGTATAAAGGACATTATTTGTGTGCAATCCTCCACACCGCAGATGACAAAAGTAACAACTAATACTCCAAAGAATGACTTAAAATACCAGTTAGGAAGGAAAACTGCACATTAAATTTTGCAAATATGTATTAACTGTATACATGGGTACTATAAAATACTTTTCAGTACTCTGTGTCAGTAGGTGCAATGTGCAAATATTTTTTATCACATGTCAGTCTGTCACTAAGAGAACAAATGCAATAAAGGATCCTAATGTACTGGTTACACATGGCAAAATGAAATGATCTCAAAGACACCCAGACATCCATACACAGTGTGCTGGTTTTCTTTTGATGTAAACTTTTTTTTTTTTTATTTGTGTTTGACATTGTATGGTATGAACTGTTGTATTTAATTTCACTTTTATTGAATAGTTAATATGTGGCAGAAGGGAACAGATCCAGAAGGATATTTCTTGCTAACAAAATGAACCTCTAAACCTGCAATTTTCTGAACTTGTAGACTCCAAAGTCAGCAGACCTCTGCAGTATAAAAACACAGCACACCATGTGATAAATTGCTACTATTAAGCAATGAAAATGGTCATTAGATGTCATAGCAGGGGGCTTTAGCTCCAAGTTGGTCCATAAACTGGGCTTGGAAAATGAGGAATAAAAACTGTTAACAGTTTTTTTTTTGGCTACTGTGTATCTGTGCAATGTTTGTCATATCTAAAGTGCAACCATATTCAGAAGGTGGACTTTTTAATTTTTTGCAATCGACGCACATATTTTTTGGTAGACTATGTGCTTTGAATAGGGTTAAAAATACTAAACATCACAAAGCATTTTACACAGCAATTAACAATTCACTCTTACAAGAAAATCCAAGGAGGTATTTACATGTGCAATGAAATCTAAACAGATTCTTAATCAAACATCATACATACCCCGAGATGAATGAACCCACTAAGTAATTTTACAGGAGCAGTATTAACGTAGCTTTTTCTCTAAGCACCTAAATTCACTAATTCGGAAAAATGTCATTTTACTTCATATAAAGTAGGTCAAATAGCTTGATGAAGCACATTTACTATTCTGCTATCATAAATGTTTGACAGAGTGTACATCTCATCACCATTCAGCAATGTCACTACTGTATTAACAGAATCTTGCATTATGTCATTTGTTGCATTATTTTACACTACTTATTTTCTAATTCTTGACAATTATTTTCATGAAAGATACGTGTCTGACAAATTAATGGTCCATAAGTTCAAACATTATTAAAAAAATGACAGCAGTTCTAAGTATTATGTAGCACACAGGGCTCTTAAAAACGAAGTTTGGTGTTTTTAAAATCGAAGGTATTTCTACGTAATCATGGCCCAGTAACAAGAAAAAGTCCTGTATATGAAATCTTTGGATTGACCTGGGTTTCCATATAAATTTGTCATAAAATGTGATTTTATAGAGAAACACAATATTCTTAAGCTAAAACACTATTATAATCTTTCACATTTTTATTGAAGATACCCATCAAATATTCACAGTGCACTGAGGAAAAAGTAAGTGAACCCTTGGCTTTGATAAATGGCAAAACCTTCCTTGGCAGCAAAAAAACCTCTAACAAGTGTTTCAGGCAGCTGCAGATTAGACCTGCACATTATGTAATTACAAGGAAATCTAATTTTAACCATAAATATTTACTCCCCTTTGTCTGAGCACTGACACATGTAAGGATGTGTCCCGGGATTGACCAGCATTCTTTTCAGGGCTGGGAAATGATAAGGAACCTTTGGGCCTCCATGAGCTCTGAAATGGACAAAAGTGGGTTTAGAAAGTGGCTTTCTGGATGATAGATGGAACAAGAAACATAGGAATGTAAACAAACACAATATACTCAATACAAGTGTTGGTGAGAGTGCCTTGCTGCATGCTGACTAGCACATATAAGTAAGAATTTCTTTATAGAATCAACAAGCTAAAGGGCAAGCTCAGAAATAGGACACACTCTGGACCCCAAAGTTGTAGTAAAGGAGAGAACTAAAACAAAACTGAGTGCCACTGTGAACAATGCTGCACATCATCGCTATGACACACTAACATTCAGGAATTTAAACCAAGAAATCAATCAGCAGAAGTGTGTCTAGAAACGCTACGGGGGCTCTCTTAACCATCAGCAACAAGCCCACATACTACATAATGCCTCACTTATACTGTGACTGCTGAGTCCCAAGTACTCTTTCTTTGTAATACTCTTGCTTTTTAGTCATTTGGGTATGTGTTTAGACCATAGTGTCTGTGTGTGTATATGTATTTATTTATCTGCTTATTTATATATTTAAAGAGATTCTGTAAAAAGCCAAATTTCCCCTTGGGGACAAATAAAGTTCTCTCTCTATACTATGCACATGTGACAATATTGACTCTATCATGGATTAACGCTCAACTGGAAGCACATATGTTCTCAACATAGCTTCTATCATCCCATATTATTATAATGGGAAATTTTTTTCATGACACTATCTTTATAAACAGCAAAAAGTAGTAAATGGATTGGAATCAATGTAGTTGTCACCAGTGATTAACAGCTCTGGACAAATGTTCATGATTTATTTGCTATTTAAATTTAAATAAGTACATTTTCAAATAAATCAGTACATTCTTGCTTTTTTAAATTACTATGTACTTGTGCCCATTTGTGCTTTATTATCTGCTAAATTATTTTTAAGACACCTCATGAACTTCATTAAGATGGAGAAAAGAAGTACCAGAACCTGACATAATTAAATGTTATTTGGGCAACAACCCATCAGAAACTCACTGGAAAATGCACACCTATATTTACAGCAGTCCAGTTTATAACAATCTAACATGGCTTGTCAAGGAAGGATGATGATATCAAGTAAGTTTTACTAGAAGACAGCATCCAAATTGCATCACACTATTCACAATATTGCATAAACTGTCATCAAAGCTGGCATAATGGGTGTCAAGATCTCTTCAATGTATGTGCTGGCAAATGCCACTCAGCAGACGTGAACAACTATTATAGATGATGGCACCTTACTCTTCCAGTTGCCATAGCCTTTCTGCAACCTTCTTTGGCAGCTTCATCCTACTACTGCTGCATACAGTATATACCACAAATATGTGGTGCAATACATTATGCTGGCCGTAATGCATCAAAAAGACCAAATTCATTCTATTGTTTAATAAATTCAAGAGATGCATCTTTGAGGTGTTCTTGGAATAACATATGCATGCAGAGGTCACTTTGACCCGACCCTGTCTGGTTACTGCTTTGTTACTTTGAAACGGATTTGTGCCTGCCTATTTGTGCTTTTAAGGCTTACATGATGCACATACTGAATATATAAACTTCATTATTTGCTAACCTCCCCTTCCTGATCTCCTAAGCAAACTATCATGTATACTGAATGTCAGCTTCTAGGTGCAGACGTTGTTTGTTTGGTTCAAAGTGTATACAGTATTACACTGCATAATAAATAGTACAGTCTTTTTGCATTACTTCCTTGCTTAATATCTCATTCGATATAGCTGCACTTCCAAATGTCTGTGTGTGGCACCCTTCTGAATTTGGGAGTAAATTAAATCATTTTGGCCTGTGCATGCAAATATATAAAGTGCACATTATTAAAAACACAGCAAGTTGGAATATAAGGTAAAAATAGCGATGACTAAAAAAAATTGAAATGTACTGCATTCGCTTTGAACAGCAAAATTTAATTTTCTTTCATTTTGAATGAAATCAAAACATGGAGTTTATGAAAGAACAGCCTCTGTAATCCATAGTGGTAGTAGAAAGGAGGTGAGGCAAAGCAAATTAAACTTCAGATTGAAAATACGACGTGTAGCATATTCCAACCAACCCCTGCTGCAATCTTCTGGGATGCAATTCTCTGAGTTAAAATCAAAGGAAAAAACTGCAAGAGAATAATTCTGCATCTTTACTGGAGAAAAAAAAATCAAAGTATTCTAGATTGTTTGATCTCATGTCCACAATTAATGGCAGTATGCATATTAACATCCACTAAGCACCAAAGATAATTTACAGTTCATATTTATGTTCATAATTCAACACAGCTATCTTCCCGTTAGAATTCCACCTGTTTGTATGAATGTCAATAAAGTAGTTCTCTTATTAACGATGTTACAGTTTCAATTTCAACTTCAATGATTTTCACAATTCCAAAAATAGTGCTGGTCCCTTCTTTGTAACACTCCTGCTGGGATAGATAATGGCTCCCCACTAAGTAAGTGGGTCAGAAAACGGACTGATGCATGGGTTATTTTCATATGGATGGTTTACATATTAGACTGTAAAGGGCAAATAAAATTCATATACCAATTAGCAATTAAAATGCTCTAAGTTAACTGCAATGGCAGAAAAAGGAACTTAGAATTGACGGGGTGAATAGATGTGTTTTCTTAAGTTCTAAATCATGCAACTACTGGGATGGCAGAGGGCTGGGCATTTAGTATGAAAAATAGCTTTTTTATAACAAACTCCAGAATCAAAGTTAATTCATTTCAAACTTTAACAGAATTAAAAAAAAATCACAAAAAATTGAACAGAAGAAAATCCATACACACACACACACAAAAAGGAAGGTTTCCTCTAAAGATGTTATACTTCTGAATGTCTATTTCTCCACTCTTATTCTGCATTATACTATTAAATACTATTACTGATGTAATCATTATATTATGCTATTACTGGAGGATTCATGCTAGAGTGCTATTCTGCACTTTTATTGTCAGAAAACGATATGCCTTCTTACCCTGCCATTTCAAGTCGCTATTACCTAGTCAGCTACTGCTTAGCATAACAAGGTACAGAACATTTCATTTATATATTAGCTTGTAGGGGACAAGGCAGACCCGTCCACTATCTTTATAGCAAAGTAAAACTAATATTCCATTATAGCAAGACAAAAATATTATCAGAACTAAGCAAATTCCTAAATGAAATTAACATTATCTTTCTAGGAATGGCTCTTACAGGATAGATTTACTGACTTTGAAAGGAAGCCTTACATGATCAAAAACATGTCATCTTAAACAAATATCCAAAGAATGCTCAGCCAATAAAAGAATTATCAAAAATGCAATACAATGTAAAGTTAAAAAAGCAACACAGCACAAGCAAACTTGTAGGTATTTTACAAACATGTACACTGTAAAATGGCATGGGAATAAGTCATGGAAGTCTTCAAAGTTTTCACTTTTGTAACACCTACCTTGTTCCCAAGGCTCAACACACTTTCACTTTTGGTGAAGTCTATAGAAATGAATCCTGACTAACATCTACAGATGCATCATAGACAGCGTACTGACTAGTTGAATCACAGTATGGCAGGACAAGCCCACATAAACCAGACATTTAGTAGGTGATATCATAGTTTCCAAGGTGTTATATTCACTCATGTGCATCACTTGTGACAATGAGTCCCCCACCAACTGGTTTGCACTAAGGATTTGTTCAGTCTGCAGCTATTTTGTTATCTTGCCTATGCTTTAAAAAACAAAGTTCCCCAGTGCTGTGATTTAATCTTTTCTTTTTTTATTTCTTAACAATTGTGTTGTCAATCATAGCACAAATTATCATCAAGTCAGCTAACGACACAACTGTCTGCGTGTAACCTCTTGAGGACAGTTACAACAGCTTCCGCAATATGCACCCCTCAAACACAAATGATGGATGGGAAATTTAAGCATCTTCAGAACAGCTACTAGCAAGGGTCTGGTCCTTCCACAGAAAAATATATATCCAGAGACAGAGGACCCAATCATGGAAATCAAGGATGCGGAATCATTGTCATCATCTTGTTAACGGTAAAGCTGTGAGGGAATGTCTGAAAAGGATGAAGCTATGTTGGGCCATGACATTAAAACATTTACTGAAAGTATTATACTGTTCATTGGAAGAGCTGTGAAAATGTGCTACATAAAGAATGACTGATGTTTGAGTGTTACCTCCTGTTATGAAATAAAGTTATATAAAAAGGAAATTTTGAAAGCTGTGTGAATGAATGAATAAATGGTAAGAATTTAACAAAAGAATCTGAATCAGTCCTTAAAGTTATTCCTATTATGCATTTCAACTTGTTTACTGAAAATTGGTGTTTAGCCTAAAATAACCTAAATAATTAATTGAAGTGTGTCCCATGAAAGCACTAAGGCTTGCGGTAATTATGCTTTTTCTTGACTTGAGAAATCCCAAAAGAGGAAATGTTAACAGATATAACTGCTGTGTCAGTATCGCTGTCGAAAGCTTCTAAATACATTTTGTATTTAAAATCACACTAAATAACCTCTCTGTTTTCAACAGCCAACATCAATTACTCCCCTGCTGTGGTCTACAAGGGATCACAGACTAGTCTCTTGCTCAAAAATGCATCTTTCAAACTCATCAACTGGTCTAATACTGTAAATTTTAAAAATCTACTTCCCGTTGCTTCAGTTTCATCTGAATATAAAGTACATCCATGAACTTTATAATACACAGAAGAAAAAAAAAAAAACGATATCCTTGGGCAAAAAATTCAAGCATTTCTGCATATACTTCAAACAAAAAAGCAAAACTTTGGGTTGAAATAAGCTGAATTTCAAACTGAAATTCAGGACATTACAACAGTATATTGAATTTACAAAGAAGAGATATCTATACTAATAAAAGGCAAAGCCCTCACTCACTCACTCACTGACTGACTGACTGACTGACTGACTGACTGACTGACTGACTGACTGACTGACTCATCACTAATTCTCCAACTTCCCGTGTAGGTAGAAGGCTGAAATTTGGCAGGCTTATTCCTTACAGCTTCCTTAGAAAAGTTGGGCAGGTTTCATTTCGAAATTCTACGCGTAATGGTCATAACTGGAAGGTATTTTTCTCCATTTACTGTAATGGAGTTGAGCTTGACCGCCGTGGGGGCGGAGTTTCGTGTGACATCATTACGCCGCCCACGTAATCACGTGAACTGACTGTCAACGCACTATGTAGAAAACCAGGAAGAGCTCCAAAATACGCTGAACAAAACATGCATTATATAGTTGAGAAGGCAGCGAAACATTAAGAAGCGAGCGAGTGACATACTACCATATTCATCAGTACAGCTACTTCGGAAACAAAGCGAGGTATAAACCTAAACTTTAAATTAACTTAATAGACAGGCTGCCGCTGGTGCTTTTCGTGCCCACGGGTAATGCGGGATACAAGTTTAATGAGAGGACGCAGGATATAAACGAGAGTTTTGATCACTTTGTAACTAAGTTAAAATTGCAGGTGAAGGGGTGTGCTTATGCAAATTCCGAGAGACTGTGTTTGTGGGGGATTGACAGTTAAGGCGGGTGGGGGAGTCACGTCATCATCTCCCCTCCCATTTACCTCATTTCGCACTGAGCTGAGCTCCGCGGCTAACGCCGTCTTCCGAAGCAACTTCGTCACACTGCCACCAAATACAGAGAAATCCACAAGTTAATACACACTCTGTCTCTAGACTTTCTCCACACTGAATCCTCCAGGCACTACTTACAAAAGGTTACATTGACAATCGTGTTACGTTATTTTTAAAATGTTTAATTTTGTTAGCACAAGCACAGCTGAGAAGCTTCGATGCATGTGCTCCATAACGCGTTAAAAAATAATGCATTTAATCACACTTTGCATTACAATCAAAGGGGAACTTTTGTCAATGCATGATTTCCTGGTACACCGATAACATTGATCAGCGCATCCCAATTCATTTTAGCCTCGCACCACCTTGGTTTGAGAAGAAGTATGAAAAAATATGAGGTTAACACACAAAAACAGATCACCAATTCAAGCTTTATGAATAATCGATTCGCCATCAATAATTGTTTTGGTAAAGCCATACTCAGTGTAATCCTCCTTCCATTTTATAATTTTTCCGCCACTAGCCATGATTAAATGAA
>JANRMT010062813.1:11533373-11593497 GCA_026402145.1 Polypterus bichir lapradei | reverse complement strand
TATATATATATATATATATATATATATATATATATATATATAGATAGATATAGATATGGGAACAACACTCATATCAATGACAAAACAATTACATTAACAATCATGTTACGTTATTTTTTAAATTTTTCCTTTTCTTTTTCATACCTTCTTTAACACACTACTTCTCCGCTGTGAAGCGCGGGTATTCTGCTAGTTATTAATATGAACAGAATGGTGGCTCGGTATCTAGCATGGCTGACTCACAGGTGTAACAGGCTGGTTTAAATTCCAGGCAGTTCTCCATTCCCAAGAAGTCTGCATGTTGTGGGTGGGTTTTTCAGATAACATTAACCAGAGCCTATAAATTGCTTATGCACAAGTGTGTCCTGCAAAGGAATGTCTAAAGTGGGTTCTGTTGCCTCCGGACTGCTGCCTAGTTCTGTCCAAGGCACACTAAAAACTCTCTGCCTCTATCACAGTTCCTTAGACTCTTTTAACTCTACAGCAATGAGGTTGACGCCTTGAAGAGTTTCTTCATCAACATAGGATGGCCTTCTTGTGTGGATGACAAGGCCCCTTAATTAAGCCAGGAGCAGACTTTGGAACAATCACTGTAAGAGTAACTCCAATAATGAAGCCTGCATCTCACTGGCCCTTCTCTTTCACCCTAGCACTCTCTCTCTTCCACAGGTCATTATACACATTTTCCCATTTTTCTAGATTGATTCCTCAATTGAAGCTTTTTGGTTTTTTTTTTCTCCTTCTGTCAACCATGTAGCTTACGAATATGTCTTGTCCACAGCCACTTTACAGACTAGAGACATGTTCCCTGCCAGGCACTCTAAGTTGTAAAAGGAGTCGCTTTGCCAATTGCAAAGATTTAACCAACAAAAGCATTGTATGTAGACTTTCTGGTAAATTCAACATTAAACATCAGACCTCTTACCAGTTTAAAAATCTTATTTTATTGTATTTGTTGTAGGAACTGTCCAGCGATCTACACACGTGAAGCAGGGCAGATATCTAGCAGATCGTTTCAGAACATTAGAACAATCTAGACGAGAACAGGCCATTTAAACAAACAAGCTCACCAGTCCTATCCACTTAATTCTTCTAAAATAACATCAAGTCGAGTTTTGAAAGTGCCTAAAGTCCTACTGTCTACCACTCTACTTGGTAGCTTATTTCAAGTTTTCTATGATTCTTTGTGTAAAGAAAAACTTCCTAAAGTTGTGTGTGAAACCTACCCTTAACAAGTTTCCACCCATGTCCCTGTTCAGGGAACACATATGAGTTGTTAAGATCAAAGACTTTACAATAACTTTAAGAGGACACTACACATTGTTTCATCATAGCCCCAATGTCTCTGTCTTCTTTCACACGATTTCAAACAATACTTTTAAAGAAAACAGAAGAAGCCAAGGTTATTCTCAGCCCTGCATAATATTCCTTCAGATCTTAATGATCGATCAATCTCTCCCTTCATCTTCTCTAATGGCAGCTCTTCCCCCCTACTTTTGCCATTCACGTATTCCATCCTTAATGGCATTGTTCTCTCCTTCTCCTCCTAGATCTTTTACCTGCTCTTTCTTCTTCAGTTACACACCTGATGAAGGGTATCACCTGAAATATTGGGTGACTTTCCTTTGTTCCTATATAGCATGGAAATTACATTTTTACAACAAATTTTACAGGCTTAGGAAATGGATGGGTTGAAGATGATAATAATGTTAAAAATTCACAAATCATTGTAAAAAAAAATGGTTTGTTATGAAGAAATTCATTAGAAAATAACTATGAGCAGGGAAGCTGTGGTGTCACAAAAAAAAGTAACTCCATTGCTCTGACTTGTGAAGTGTTAAGAAATCAAATAAGGACACATACTTTCATATACAGATGTGACATTGTTCTTTCTGGAAAGCCCAGAAAGCAATGCATTAGTATAAAGTGTAAGTGGCAGGAACACAGTACTGCCTTGCTCTGTACTGATTGTGACTTCCTTTAAGATGAAAAGAAATAAGATGCCTGGGCAATGTTCACAAACCATGTCTATACATTTCACCCCTAAGCAATGTTGCACACCTCAATTTAAAGACTTTGTCTAAGATCTAGCATGGCACAATGTGAAATACAGTGAAGCACCAACAAAAGTGACCCTGCATTTGGAGTGAATTTGCAGGCCACATTATTTGCACCTGTGCCCTGATCATAAATGTCCATATTTTTATTAGGCTTTTCAAAATCTAAAGAAAGCTTTGAACAGGCATATGAATTATACAAAGATTTCATATGAATTAAAATGTTCAAAAACACTCATGTATAATAGATTAAAAGGAAAAGCAAAAATGACCCACTAAAAGTCATTTTGAATTCAAAAAGAAAGGAGGGAACTAAATAAAGCAAAGACTTCAATAATATTTAGGAAATGGAATATAAATTGGAAGTGTGTTACAATCAAAATGCGTGATGGCTGCCACTTTCCGGAGCAAATGTTGAGGACCTCTGTGTCCAGTAATGAATATAAAGTGTGATCTCTACCTATCTATTTAATGCACTGTACCAGCCTATCTATGTCAGGGTAGTGAGGAAGGAAACAAATACTTAGTAAACCAGGAAATACCAAGCTATTGTTACAGGGTTCACTTTTCTATTTCATTTTTTGCCTTTTTATTCATCTTTCTGGTAACAGCTCTGCACATTATATTAATCAGCACTTTGGTTTGTTTTGGATTTGGTATAATGCCACTGTCTGCAATAAGATAATAAAAAACATTTTTGTATTGATTGAAGATTTTATATTAAGCACTGGCACAGGTGGTCTGGTTTAATGTTTACAAGTAGGGTAGACACTGCTGCTTTTACTGTACTTCTCATTTTTCTTGCTTGCTAGCTCTTTCTCAAGTTTGCTGTCTATTTCAAGTTATTGACGTTGGGGGTTTATAGTATTTGCAGCATTTACTATAAAGCAATCTATTTGTTTTCTATAACTTAGTTGGCTTGATTTTCACAGGCAGCATAGCGAGCATTCTTACTCTCAAGTGGGTGCCTTCATGTGCCAGACCAGAATTACAGGAAGACTTGAATTCTGACGCAAAACAAACTTTCAGCACAGCTCGGTGGAAGATCAACAGGACTTACCCCCATTAGGGGACCCTTTTCTGACATGGTTACAGTAATGGACATTTTATTAATGACGTACACTAGAAAATTGTCTTGTCTGAAGCAAACCTAAAGGCGGACAAAGCAGATGCAGTCTAACAAGCAGCTACAAAGACGGAAGAAAAAAATCTTGTGGATGCTAATTTTAAAAGTTGCACAAAACCATGGAAAGGGTCCTAATTTGAACTCTTTTAATAACAGAAAAAAACTCTAAAGGCTTTTTTTACAATAAAAGATAATGGGAAGCCACAGCCTATTCTGGCAGGGATACAAATCCATTACAAAGTGTACTCAAACATGTACACACAACCAAATTTGAAAAATATTAAGATCAAATTCACATTTACTGATACCTGTGCAGGGCACAGTGAAACTGTTACTTGCATGTCTGATGAACTCCCCTGTGCCTTGATCTACAAGTATTGCTAGTCAAAGTTGAAAAATAAACTATTTTGGTTCAAGTCTTCACTATGTAGTCATTTAGCTCCCCTTGACTCTTAATTAAAGTAACTGTCTCATATATCCTCAAGGCATATTACCACAAAAGACACTGAGAAAAATTGAATAGGATCATTCAGCAGTTTTCTAGCATTCTTTGCACACAATGGTACAGTCGCTGCAGACAAGTTACATAATTTAAATAAACCATTAAAAATGAACCACAAATAATCATGAAGTGGAGAAGTGCTAGCAATTGGATGATGCATAAGCAAACAATCAGTGAGCAGGGATGATCAATTTTTTACACTTAAGAGTATTTGCCTGTGGTGGGTTGGCACCCTGCCCGGGATTGGTTCCTGCCTTGTGCCCTGTGTTGGCTGGGATTGGCTCCAGCAGACCCCCGTAACCCTGTGTTTGGATTCAGCGGGTTGGAAAATGGATGGATGGATGGAGTATTTGCACATATGGGAGTTTGATAGAACACTCTTCTATAATATCAAAAATATTAAACCTCTTCAGATTTTACAGTATATAACTTATACACAATTTAAATGTTAAGCAAACAGTTTTTGCATAAATAACGAATAGTGCGCCATGAGAGGTGGGCAGACTACTGCATTTACAAACAATTTATCTCTGTCACCAATCAAAGCTGCTGGTATCTAATTTTATGTCAGATAACAATGTTAATGAAAAAGTCTGAACACTCCAGTATAACTTAAGGAAACCAAACAAACGATATTTCTGTAAAAACACTCTTTGGCAGTTGGAATAGCTTCAAGAGGCAGTGAATAAATTTAGAAGATACAGAATTCCGCTATACACAGACACAGCAAACAGGCAGCGTTGTGACCAGGTTAATGGCCAAGTAATACTGTTCCCTGCATTTACAATATTCCTTGCATCAACCATTGACGTCAGCCACTCAAAGTGCGACCACGATGTTTTAGAATTTGTTTTTGCGGTGAGCTGCTACAATGCTGGGAGCCTGCAGTTGCCCCGGTGACCGATATGCCGTCTTCCATAGATGTGGCGATTGTGTTTCAGGATGCTCTTCGCCGTGTTGTCCCATTGGGGGAAGCCCCAAAAGAGTTTAGAAACATATATATATATATATATATATATATATAGCAATAAAAACTCTGTATATGTTATCAACTAATGCAGTCTCTACTTAGGTGAACATTGACAAACTATGGTGTGTTAAGTGGCCTGTGATTGTCAAAACTACTTTCAGGTTCTAAAATGTTGTTTTTGAAGTATTATAGCCCATTTAAGCAGAAAACTGAAACGATGGTCTTATATTTTCCTTTTTTTTGCACCCAAGGGCTATACTTCCACTAAAAGATGTTCAATGACTGATTGATTTAATATAGTCAAGCTGCTGTTCCTTAAAGTTAATGTTCAAGGACAGACATTCACTTCTATTCAATCAGCTTTAAATTCACCCTTTAACATCGTAAAGCAGTGACAATATATGCAAAGGCAAATGGTTTCACAGTTTTACTAATATTTAAAAAAAAAATCAGCTTACTTTGGAAACTTAAATAAGAATATTTTTTTTCATCCAAGAGTAAAGGATTTGAGACTTTTTTTTTGAAATGACAAATAAAGGCTTTATTTTCTTTAGTTGAAAAACTGGATATCCACACTTTTTAGCAAACTTCTTTCACCACTCTATCCAGTTATACCATTTTTTTTTTAAAACAATACTTTTACTTCCAAAAACTACAATCAATATATTCAGTTCAAATCTTCCACCACCTATATCTTACACCTGGGGTGCTCAACTCCGGTCCTGGTGGGCAGCGGTGACTGTAAGTTTTCATGCTAACCCTTTTCCTAATCAGCGAGCTGTTTTCATTGCTAATTAACTCCTTTTCCATTCATTTCAATAGCCCTGTTTTAATTAGAATTCAATCCTCTGAATTGATTTGTTTCTTCATTAAATAGCAGCCAAACAGAAGTGAGATGTGAAACGAACCAACAGATGACCAGCTAACTTGGAACTTCAAACTCCAACCAATTTCACTCCAACCAGTTTCCTAATTAGAAGCCAATTCTTGCTGTTAATTAAAGCAATTATTGAATATCATTGTCTCATTCTGCAACAGCAGACTGTTGATTTTTTGTTTTTACTAAGACCACCGTCAAGATGTTCTGGTGACCTGAGCAGAGCAACATGACCGAGACCTTCACCCTTCTTAATTTTCAGGTTAGATGGTCATATGGCGGCTGGTTTTGTGTCTCATTATTGTTTGGCTGCTCATTAAGGAAAAAAGAAAACAACTAAGGGGCCTGAGTCACATCAATTAAAACTGAGGCAAAACAAGTTAATCAGCAGCAAAAACAGCTCACTAACTAAGAAGATGGTCAGAATGAAAACCTGCAGCCACTGTGGCTCACCAGGACCGGAGCTGGACACCCCAGTCTTTCACCTTGTAAACTGTTTGTGATTGGGCCTCAGTGCTAACCATTATTGTTCATTAAATGCTCCTGACAAATTCCTCCAATGGTTTGGAACTGACTCTGTGTCTTCCCTTTCTCTCTCTTTATTTCTAATGCTCCTTCCTTTGCTAATATTCTTTTCTCACCATCTTACCATTGTAAAACAAACAGTGGATCTTCTCCTTGGGTACAACTATCACAAAGATAACAGTGGTCTCTCACTGGCAGAGTCCAAATTGTCTTTCCACCGATTTCCAGAAATTATCTGTTTACAACGTGACATGTGTTGAACTTTCTGCATCCCATCCAGCACTAATATTAGGCTATCTGGTACTGAGCTGAATGGCCAGTGACCAGTGATGTCAAAGGATAGATCCTTGAATTTTTCTCTCCTGATGGCTGAGCTATGGTTCTCCCTTACATTTGCGCAGGCACTGTTCTTTATTTAACTGTTCTTTATTTATAATTTTTCTTAACCTCTTTCTCTTGGTGGGTGAGGCAAGACTTGTCAGTGGGGAAGTTTCTTTGTTATTGTTGTTTTGAATTATGTTACAATTGTTCATTTGTTTATTTTTGCATTTGTTAGCTCCATTACAAATTAGCTCACACTAATGTTAGCTCACACATTAACTGTAAATTTTCCTTGGATAAAGGTGTCAGTCAAAAGGAAATTAATAATAATAATATTGTAACACATGTAAGCAGAAAATTTGTATGAGTTTAGATTTAAGTGGCTTCCTATCAAAAATGTCACCCTATTAGATACACCTTAAGGTTTGTGAAAGAATTTCTCTTAATTGGAGAAAAAAGGTAACTTGAAATGTAAAATACCAATCAGGGAATATCGGTGGGACTGTGTGTTTTATTTCAGTCAGTTTTTATTTCAGAATTCTTTAGATAATGACTTTTAAGTTGTAGACTCACAGCTCATGTAGGAAATGTTCTGTAACTGAAATAGCAGGCAGGTACAAATGACTTAATTCGATCATTAATATTAATGAGGTAGTTTCCAATTCTAATTTGGGATCAGATAAAATTCCAAGGTGTATACAAAATAGACAGACAGGAATTCTGGGAACATAAGTATACAATTGTTAAAAGAATGGCATTGTTTATTAGAATGTATATGTTTATGCCTAGATAAAGTGACCAGTGAGTATATGTTTGTAAGAATATTTCAAATGGAGACTAGGGACTTATGCTTATGTTTATGCCTAACCAAATATAACTTAATTAACAATCAATCAGAACAAGGGAACTTACCGGTTTTGTGACATTTTTGACTGATGTAATATTTTACATAAAGCAGTCTGCAAGACTCTATACATTCAAAGGAATTTGCAGTAAAAAGGAAGGAGGAGAGATAGAGAGAGAAACAATTGCCAAAGAGAAGACAACTCGGTCAGACTTTTCTACCTACAGACTGCCCTTTTGCTCTAAGAATCATACCTGGTCTAAGAAAATAAAGACTGCAACAACCAAAGCTACAGCCGCCTCCAAAGAAGTTGGCTGTGTTACACTGATTTGAATCGTTCAGGTGGTAGGTTTTCATATCTAACATTTACACCGGTTTTCTCCTTCAAGTTAACATAAGTAATGATTGAAACAGTTTGAGTATTGTTTTGCTGAAGTGTCTTGTTGTTTCCTTACATTTAGCAATGACCAATGATTATTATTTGAACAAACATTTAGGTTACGTACTGTCATGGGTAGTGATTAGCCCTTGGCTTCTGATAATATTGTGTAGCCCTTTCCAAGATAGACATCGGTATTAAAGAGCCCGACAGAGTATTGGTTCCTGGCTTTTCTGCTGGGGTATTCTGAAGTGTATCCCTTTCAGGGGAAGCAATCTGAAGGCAGATCAACACGTAAGTGAATCCAAGCAGGGTCACCTCGTGAGCAGAGCAGCCCCTGGTGAGGTACTAAAGTTGAGGTAGTTAGCCTTGGCTGGTATTGAGATGTTCTTGATTTATATTTAAGCTTATCTGTGCTGAGTGAATGTTGAATAGGTAAGTTTTGCAGGATGTATGTGAGAATCATGGCTAACAGTTTAAGCATTTCCAGTATTAGCTTGTCTACCAATGTAAAAAGAACCTCAGAAGTTAAAATATCTTATTTGGACACTTGTACACCACAAAAAAAGAGCACACCTAAAAGTATGTGTTAAATATATGGATTTTTTTTTACAATTAGCAGGCAACAAACTATACATTCTAATCCATACTTAAACTAAACACTATCGTATTACGCTATATGGGAAAATGACTGTGTTTGGAAATATTATATTCTCAAATAAAGGTAAACACTGAATGCTCTGTCAGCTTCTGTGTCTCGATTTATTTATTGTAGTTTACATTATTGAAAATACAACATAATGCATTAGACACATTACAAATATAAAGAAAAAACTCATATGCCTCATATGTTCATCTGGGCTGGATGCCATCTGCGTTATATGTGACAATGAAACTTTCTTTATTCAGTGCAAAAAATAAAAAAGAAAGGAAAAAATCCTACCTCTCTGCGTCTGGAAGCCCAGCAGGTCTGTTTGATCTTCCACACGACGGCAGCAACAAGGAGCAGTGACAAGAAGCAACTAAAATTGTAAAACAAAACAGCATTATGAATTTTTACACTTTTACCACAAAGGCAAACAAACTCCTTCCAAGTTAACAATTATCATTGTGCTAACACCCATTCTCATGTACTGCTGAACTAAACTCAGATGTCCAGCACCACTCACAGTAAAAATAAATAAATAAATAAAAAATTAGACATGAAAATGCTATGCTAGTTGCCTGCAAATTTTGCACTTATTAAATTTTGTGAAGTTCAAAAATAAACAAACGAGATTCAGTGTTTACATTGCGAAAATGAAGTGGTAAACTGAAATTTCAATGCCATCTTAGCTAGTGATCTCTGAGGAAGTTATGCATATTTACCAAGTAAATGACCTGTGAAACACACTGGTATCAATTTCAAAATGTGTTCTTTAAGTACCACTTGCCCCATGTTTTCGCTGTTACTCTATATGTAGCACATACATTGATATGCAAACAGGACGCACAGCAAAGATAGCTATATTATGCAAATTACTTTTTCAAGGGGGATTGTGAGAAGTGAATAAAATATTTAAACGGCCCTTGAGACAAATTTTTTTTTTGTTGGTGTAAATCCCACACTCCAAGAAAATGTTACACAGGACTTGGAGAAAGAGAACATCTGCTTACTGTTAGTGCCATTTGCATTACCGTTAGTAACCTTTTTGTTTTTTAAACTACGATACTGTAAAGTAATAAACACAGCAATTTCATGCCCTTAATAAGGAGGACCCTTGATTTGTAACCAGTCGTTCCCATCTGACAGGTTTCTGAAGATTATGAATTTTAGCTTTTACTTTTCCTTTGATCTGTCAGCATTTGCTTCATTCACTTCAGAATAACATGGTGATGCAAGTGCCAGTCCCAAATGGGATGCCAGTCCACTGTAGGGCACAAACACTCATATCGGGTCTGATAACTGGGCATGCACTGACTTTTTTTTCTTGAATAGACAGATTTTACAATACTAACAATTATTCAAATGGCCATTTTAAAGCAACCTACATGCATAACTAATGCAATTATTATTTTAAATTGTGCATTGCATGGCACTAATAAGAGAGATCGTGCCCATTTGATTTTTAAATCAGCCGAGTTTTTCATTAAGGGGTAGCATGGTCGCTTCTAGGTGTCTATTTTGGTTTCCCAGTTTGGGAAACAACAGGCTGATTCATTTCTGGGATGCCTTAAATGTGGAGTGTCCACAATCCCATCATATTTGTTTTGGTTTTCACTTCAAAGGTCACTTTCCTTCAACAATCCTAAGTCATTCAGTTACTATAGGGGAACTGGCGAGAGTGAACTGTAGGTGCGTAGTTGGGTATTATGATGTAACGGACTGGTGTCCCATTCAGGGTCTTTGACCTGTGTTTTCATTTCGGGTAGATAAAAGTCTTATAATACACTTAATTATTCTAGTGACAGCTTTAGATTTCAGTTGAATCGCAAAAAACATGCACACTAATGGTAAAAAAAAAGTGTTTATTTTAATACATTTGAATGCAATCAAACATTTTCCTCATAAGTAAGACTAGGCTACTTTAATAGTTGCCATTTCAAGTTTGTTTAGTACAGTTGATTACCACTTTGCTTTAATATATTATCTATGACTTTACTTATGTCCTGATTAATTCATTAAGTATGTCAGTAAGGAAAGCTACTATTTGTTAACAAACATACATTTCCTAAATACTGGTATAGGCCCTCCTACAGTGGGATACAGATGATTGTATATACTATTGAATATAATTTTATTAAGTACATTGTTAAATACTGTTTACAATAGGATGTAAAAAAGGTATGGATTCAACATAAGAGAAAAGTATTTTACCAAGCCATGTTACTTACTTGAAGTGTCTGTAAATGTTAAGTTTTGTATATTGCTGTTATCATAACAATTTTGTAAATGTATGTTCATGTGTAAATCATATGTGAAAGCATACAGTGTGGTATACCATATCAAAACAAACTGAACTGACCTAGCAAGAACATAAGAGAAAGTGAAACGCTTTGTATAGCTATTCATCACTTAAAATATGTTGGCATATTGAATAATCAAAAAAAAAAGTTATTTAAATCTGACAGGATAAAATCTAGTCTGAGATGCTATTTGTCTGGGCTGGAGGTGATGATTAGTTTGTGTCCCTGGTCTGAGCACACTGGCATTTAACCAGGTGCCAACACTTCTGTAGCAAGAAGTGAAAAATGCACAGGTAGCTGGTGTGATTTCAGATTTAATACACTTTATGACATATGCTTTTTTGCTTTCTATATTTACACATTAACATATTGTGTATATTTATATTAACTTAAATACACATACAAAACACTAAGCTTGTGACAAAAGCGAACCTGCATCATTACAGCAATCTGCAAACATCTGGCGCAGACAGTGAAAGCAAAGCATTCAAGGACACATTGTTAAAAAAATAAAAACCTGCTAGACTATGCTAAAGAAGCAGAACAGGTGTGAGGAGCTGAGTGAACATGCATGACGAGATGATACTGTATTAACTACTGAGACTTTTTAGTGGAATAATATAAATCTTACATTAAATTATTGTATTTGTGTGTGCGCAAACTGAATTATTCGGAATTTACATTTTACCTGTAAACTGTGACACTGGAGGTACGTACACTCTTAAAAGACTGTAATGCTGCTTTTACATCTGGTGACAAGGTAGCCCTCAGTATAATGAGGGCAAACCTATCTTGGGGCATCAAAGCGAGAGTATGGCAAGAAAATTCATAGCCACTTTCAGAACACCAGAGACAAACAGTGCATGTTCATGTCATGGAATCCAGGCCATTACAAGACTATAAGACCACATCGTCTGTCTGCGATAGTAATAACTTATATGCACGGTTTGATAAATTATGATTGAATGATTTACCAACGAGGAAGTCTATCACTTCTCAGGAGGAACAGGTATTGTGTTTATCCAAAGATGACATGAGGAGAACTTTGCTGAATGTAAACTAATGCAAATCTGCCAGACCA
The DNA here is from genome assembly GCA_026402145.1 of Polypterus bichir lapradei. Taxonomy (NCBI): domain Eukaryota; kingdom Metazoa; phylum Chordata; class Cladistia; order Polypteriformes; family Polypteridae; genus Polypterus; species Polypterus bichir. The sequence goes on along the minus strand of JANRMT010062813.1, from coordinate 11,581,869 downwards.
GACGACATACTTGGTCGAGTGCTTAAGGAATTACAGACATCTTCCACATTTCCCTGTGCCAGGGGGATGTCCCCAAGTGTTTCAAAACCACCACAATCATATCTGTGCTGAAGAAGTCTTCGATCTCTTACTTCAATGACTGTCGCCCTATAGTACTTGCAACTGGTCATCATAAAGTGCTTTGAGAAGCTAGTCTTGTGCCACCTGAAAGTCAGAACTCCCACATCACATGACCCTCTCCAGTTTGCCTATCATTCAAACCATTCCACTGAGAATTCCATATCATCTACTCCATGTGATTCTATCCCATCTGGACAAAAGCAAAACTTATGCTAGAATGCTGTTCATAGACTTCAGTACAGTATTCAACATTATCATGCCTCAGAAGCACATAGGGAAGATGAGTCTGCTAGTCTACAACAGTTACTTATGCAAATAGATCCTGGACTTCCTGACAGCCCAATTCTCTTCACTCAGCTGACTCACAATGGTATGGCTGCATACAACTACAACATCAAGTATGCTGAGAGCACAACAGTGCCGGGCCTCATCAGCAGTGGGGATGAGTCAACTTAGATGTCCTGTGGACTGGTGCAAGTGCAGCAATGTGTCTCTTAGTATGGACAAGATCTAAGAGATGACTGTTGACTTCAGGGAAGACCAGGTAACCCACAACTCCACATATCGAGGCTTCTGTGGCGGAATTGGTCAAAAGAACTAAATTCCTTGGTTTCCACCTGGCAGTGGACCTCAGCTGGACAATTAACGGCATCTCCACTTTCTTTGGGAGGCAAGGCAAGCCTACCCTCCGCCCATTCTCACTACATACAACAGCTTCTACCCCTTGAATGTTTAGACACTGAACTCAGTGCTGATCCACTCCACTCAGATCTACTCCCAGATGTCTTTCAATATACGGGACATCTGTTACTACTGTTGTCGCTATTATTAGCTCTTATTATCACTATTACCCCTTTTTACTATCTTTAAATTTATTACTACCTATTCATTTACCTTTTATTTGTTCACTTATCTATTGGTATAGTTTAGTAGAGTATGGTATTTTTTAACTTGTTTTGCACTGGTCCCGTGTTATGGTATACTGTATAGTTATGAAATACTATATGTAATATTTGTTTATAGAGTGTACAGTGGTCCTGGAGAATGGTATTTCTTACCAATGTATACAGCAATGTGTACAGATTTTATGACAATAAAGCCACAGGAGCACTGTCCTTCAGAATTAAAAAATTCCAACTATTTATATCTTTTACTGAAGTGTAGCAAAGCCTGTGTTACAATGATGATAACGATGTGGTATGTTCCTGTGCCTCAAAAGATGTTTTTATTTTAAGTTAAACCGACATTAGAAGTCAATGTTTTGAGCATTCCGTACTTTCCTCATATGTGTGCTAAAAAGTGTAGCCATTCACTACAGGTATAAGTAAAAAGGCCATTTACCGGAAAGAGTATGCCCAAATATACCCCCACAATGCAATTTTGTGCACACATGGCAGAAGTAATAATCAGTAGAGAGTAATATGACCTGTTACAAGGCAAGGGTAATTTTATAATGGGGTGGCTGCTTGGCTATACTAAAAAAGCCTACTCATTTTCCAGCACTGATTCTTGTTAAGCATCTGTAGGATGATGGGGAATGAGCAAAGGTTGGTGTTATTCATTTCTCGAAGGACCTTATAGGGTTTAAATGTTTTATTATTGTATTTCCTGTAATTCTGTTAAAAAGGTGTTATCTGCAAGACTAAAAATGCATTATACTATGATGCAGGAAGTAGATGCCATTATTCTGCCTACAACTCTCTTTACTCCTATTTCACCATCAGCATTAACCATTCTGTTATGCTCAGCAGCCATACGAATAAAAGCAATTCACAACTAACGGGAGATCCTGTGCTTCACAAACAGTATTATAAATTTCAAAATTGTGCTTTCCATTAAATAATTAATCTGCCGAGATGCACTGTTATAGAAGTATACTGTGTCATTAAATACATATAATATGGTGTGTATATCATAAATTATTCATGTGTTAATGTGTTCTTCACTTACTGTTGTCTTTTTAGTACTAACATCATTAACATAAATAAACCTAGCATTTTCCACTCTTTTAATACTCATTAAGTTACAGAAATAATGAAATAAATCCTAAATAAGAATACCAGAAATTAAATGTCATACTAATTTAGGTTGGAATTTAACTAATCAGGATAGGCAGATAGTGTAAGGCACTATATCAGTTAGACAGGCCACCATTGCAGTTCACCTGAACATTTCTGGCTTAAACTCTCCATTTTTTGTCAATACTGCATACTTCACAAGAATGAACTGAAATACAAAATTTCAATGGGAAACCCTGGCTATCAGTTTACCTGTTTTACTAAGCACGTTTGAGAAAGTTAAGTTATGATTGTGGAAAATGACCAACATATACTAGAGATTACAAAAAAAAAAAACGTACTGAATTAATCCATGCTATTTAAAGTAAATTAGACGAAGTGTGTCTTTTTCTGTGTTTTACTTTTAAAAACAAGTTCACACATGTCATGAAAATGATGCTTGCTGCAAAATAGGAGCCATTAATGTTAAAACAAAAAAGAAAAAAAAAAGTTTCACAAGGGCTGAATTTTAATTAAGTGCTAAAAATGTGGGTAGAGGGAACAAATATACCTAGAAGATAAAAGAATATCATTAAATAATATGAATACTAATACATAGGTATGTTTAAAGCAGTTGTACTAGTAGTAAAGGGCTCACAAAAGAAGCCTTAGCAAAGGTGTTAAACACTTTCAGTAGCAGCATATCAGCAAGACCCACAAGAAATGCTGAATCTCATTCTCATATGTGGGGGAAAACAGATAAACAGTTAACAAGAACAAACATTTAGCTCAATGAACCATTAAATAAAAAGACAGACCTTATTGTAAGTACATAATACAACTGCTTGCAGAAAGCAATACAATTAACTGCTGTATAAACCACACTGTTGTATATGGAATGTACTCGCTATGTAATAACATATTCAGCACTGTTACAAAAATTAATTGCTAGTGGAGATGGAAAACAAAATTGGTTGAAATGCGCCAAGCACTCTTTTTCAAATATCAGAGGTCTGTCTTTTAAAAATTCACATTCACCATAGCAACAGTAAGTTTAACATACTAAGCAATTAAAATTGATACCAAATAAAACAGATTCTGGAAACTGTTTTAATACAACACTTTTCAATATGCTAAATATTATAATCTCTCTGATCTTAATACATTAAAACAGGATGGGCCTTGTGTGGTTGTGTATTTAAGTGGGCCCTATGATGAACCTGTGCCCTGTCTAGGTCTGTCTCAGTTGTTTATCCCAATTTAGACTTTGATTGGTGACTTTTTATCATTTAACAATTACTGGACAAGCACATCTTTTCAAAAGATTTACTTCCTGAAAAAAATTTTGGTGGTTATGATAGACAGCTTCAGGCGGCTGAACACAAATATGATTTTAGATTGACTGTGCCACATATGACTTTGGAGAAACATTACATGAACTTTCACTGAATTTGACTGCTTAGTGATCTTAGATCAATTGAGCTAAAATGTTTTTTGGCTGTTTTCAATTTATGTTCACTGTTTGATGCAACATCAGTATATCACATTTTTATACACAGGAGGACAGAAATAAAAAAAAATCCAGATAAACTAGATAGTGGTTAAGGCTTTAGACTTCAAACCCTGAGGTTGTGGGCTCAAATCCCACTAAAGACACTGCGTGACACTGCGCAAGTAACATGACCTGCCTGTGCTCCAATTGGAAAAACAAATGTAATGTAACCAATTGCACCATAAATGTTTTAAGCCACCTTGGAAAAAGGTGTCAGCCAAATAAGTAAATGTAAAAAGGTAAACTGGAGAGAAAAAATAAAATCAACAGGTGTTCCAAGCCCAAAAGTCCATCCAGCACACTCTGGACATTCTACAGAACATAAATGTGCTTAAGGTATGTTTATTGTTTCCAGGCTTCATTCCAGAGTGCAGTGGGTCTTGTGGACAACCATTTCTCATTTCAGTGTCCTACAATAGTCAGCCAGTACTGATGGACTCCGATTGCCCTGATACTGCTTTTCCATTATTGCAATGTTCTGTTGAAACCCTTTACCATGTACGTTACTGACTGCACCAGGTTTTACAGGAAGAAGTGCAAAGGTGAATGCACTCAATTGGCTGGATGTAGTTTGGTGTGAGGTAGATGCCATGAAAACTCTTCAACAACATCCTTGAATGCCTTCCATGTGATTTCCACAGTCTTCACTATCAAATCTTCTAACTGCTTGTCACTGATGATGTGTCTGATTTATGAACCAAAAAGAGTGCCTTCCTTATTCTTGGCATTGGTTATTCATGGTAACGTCTTTCTCAAAATTCTTACAGAGCAACCAGCCATTTTTAATGTAATGAGACACTTTAGCATGACTGTCCCATTTGCAAATGAAACAACAGTACTTCATATATCTAAGCTACATTTCCTAGTAGCAATTCCACTACTTTGAGATCACCATAGATGCTCCATCAGATTTCCATCACAAAAATAGCCAACACTATATGACACAAAAGTATAAATGTGATTTGTGTGATCAGCAGGCCAAAATCCATAAGAAACACCCAAAAGTGTTTAGGAAGCAAAATCTTTTTTGTCCATGTAGTTGGCCCCTGTCTGGAGCTTAATGCTCTTATGATATAAATAATGGTATATTAGCAGGGTATTACTGTAGAGTCAATGTGCTTTGCAGCCAAGTGTGAAGTATGCTTATTTGTTTGCTATATGGCATTCAAAAAGAGCATGGTATTAAGCAAACGCAAATTAAAAGCAGTGCAACATTTTAAAATAAAGTACACAATTAGCAAAAAGATGAAATCTGGCTCTCTATGCTGAAGATGTAAAAATCTAATGCATTTTTTTTAAATGAAACAAAGATATTTATGATTTACTTTATTACAAAAATCAGCAAAGACTTGAGAAATCACACAGACACAGTATTATGTACGAAGAGAGGCAGGTGAGGTTATCATGAAAAATAAAAAAAAACTAATAATGATAACAAAAAAGAAATTTGTCCACTGGTCTGTGCTATAAATTTGTTTTCTGTAGGATTCCAATAATTTAGATAATTTTTATAGTCAAAATCGTTGAATTTGCGCATTTCCTGTTCAAATACAGAGGAGAAACACGACATGCGGCAGTGAAAAGTGGCACCTCCCCCTGGAATGCGCTCTCCCTCACACACGGGGTTGATGCATGCATCTGGCGCGTGTCTGTTGCTGTCTCTCTGTATGTCGCCAATATAATGTTTGCAGACATGTTTATTATACACCCTGACTTTCCTCAGTCCAGCTAATATCTTTAATGAATGTGTGTGACATATTTAGTCATGCTGATTGGATATAAAACCACAGTGAAAAGGCCCAAAGTGTGGCAGACAGTACCGTGCTGCACTGAAGGGGGCGCATGTGAGCCCAATAGATGCTCGTTGCTGCTGTTCTTCTACGCAGAGGCACCAATAAGTTAGCGATATCAGAAAGTTAAGTGCACTGCAGCGGTCCGTTTATTTTTATTTTCTGTTCCAACTGACTGACAAAATAGAAGATTAAGCCTTTGAAAATGAAAGGAAAATAAGGAGGACTTTTACAAGAAAGTGATGAAGATTTTCATGGAGAAGGATAGGCGCATGGACTTCATCTATACTAATTAAAGGCAAAGCCCTCACTGACTGACTGACTGACTGACTGACTGACTCATCACTAATTCTTCAACTTCCTGTGTAGGTGGAAGGCTGAAATTTGGCAGGCTCATTCCTTACAGCTTACTTACAAAAGTTAGGCAGGTTTCATTTCGAAATTCTACGCGTAACGGTCATAACTGGAACCTACTTTCGTCCATATATATATATATGGCCATAGCCAGCAGCTCGGTCGCCGTGTGAGGTGGAGTTGCGTCCCGCATCATCATGCCTCCCACATAATTGAGTGCCTCCCCATATAAGGTAAATATTTGCAGGTTGAATGACTGTGCTTAGCATATTCATAAGTGCAGCTACTGCGGAAACCCTCTGACGCTGAACAAGCCTTTGTACACATATCAATAAACGTCCCTCATCGTCACGCCTCCCACGTAATTGAGTGCCTGCCCATATAAGGCCGTCCGTCAGCATTACATAATTGAGAAGGCAGCAAAAGAATATGAAGCGTGTGACGCATACAAGCATATTCATAAGTGCAGCTACTGCGGAAACAAAGCACGGCGTAAACCTTAAGTTTAAATTAAGTTCATAGACACGCTGCCGCTGGCGTTTGTCCTGCCTAAGACAAATACCATATATTTCGTGAGATACAAGTTTAATGAGAAGACGCAGGGTATAAACGAGACTTTTGATCACTTTGTAACAGAGTTAAAATTGCTGTAACAGAGTTGAAATTGCTGGTGAATGACTGTGCTTATGCAAACGAATAGGAAAGCAAGGTGTGAAGCTTAAGTTGAAATTAAGATCATAGACACGCTGCCACTGGCATTTGTCATGCCTAAGACGAATACGATATTCGTGAGATACAAGTTTACTGAGAGGACGCAGGGTATAAACAAGACTTTTGATCACGGCTCACATGAACTGACTGTGAACGCAGTACGCACACCAAAAGCAAGATCTCCAAAGAGCGCTGAACAAAAAACGCATTACACAATTGAGAAGGCAGCAAAGGAATATGAAGCGTGTGACGCATACAAGCATATTCATAAGTGCAGGTACTGCGGAAACAAAGCACACGGTGGAAAAAGTCAATGTCCAGCTAAAGGAAGACAGTGTACAAAATGTGGTAAATTGAGCCGCTTCGCTAAAGTTTGCGGGACTGGGAAAGGTAAACCCATGCATGCAGTGTGTGATGTCTCAGATAAAGAGGAAGATGAGCTGTTTATTGATGCAGTAAGAAAGGAACAACCCTCTGAATCTGAACAAGCCTTTGTAGACATATCAATAGGAAAGCAAGGTGTAAAGCTTAAGTTTAAATTAAGTTCATAGACACGCTGCCGCTAAATATTCACAGGTAAATCCACAACTTAATACCGGGAATGCCTGTTAAACATCTTAGATTTACGAGTACCAATTTGGGTAGTGAACACTTCGATGAATGAAACCTGTTATCTTTACAACGGTCCACAAACACGGAATATAACTTGAACACAACACATCCTCCAAATACGAACCTGATTGAAAGAAATAATGATTATCAAATCCTTGATGATAGCAACACTCATAACAGTCACAAAACAATTACATTGACAATCATGTTAACGTTATTTTTAAAATGTTCCCTTTTCTTTTTCATAACTTCTTTAACACACTACTTCTCTGCTGCGAAGCGCGGGTATTTTGCTAGTTTACAAATAAAGGTAAAACCATAAACGGTTTTCAATTTAAAAAAAAAAATGGGATTATACTAAGAAAGAAACAATCTAGTATTTAAAAACTAAATTTTAATCTTAAATAAAATATTCTTTTGTTTTTCTTGTTATCCTTTTGTTGAACAGTCTGTATTAAAATTGATTAAAGCATCAGAATTAAAAGCTTTTAAAAATAACTAAATATTTTAAATAAGGTCAAAACTGAAATCCGTTTTTTTGTACACCACTCTATACTTTCATTTGTATTGAATGAGTATAAATTGCGAAACTGCAACGGCAAATTTATAACACATGGAGAGTGCAGAGCAAATTCGCTCTCTCTTGCTGCTATAAATATAACGTTTTTTCTTAGCCAAATATGTGCCTTACCTATGTGTTTGTAAAGAATGCTGATGAGATATGAAACAGTAGTCAATGTGCATGCTGCCAACTGAACAGTGAATAAGCTCTTTTGGGTTCATATATTTGTAAATCTGACTCTGAAGGAGTCAGTGCCTCACCAGCCATGAACCTTACCGCATGTCACTGACTAGATATGGGTTTAATACCCAGACAAAAGTATCAAGAAGTAAGAAATGGGGACTCAAATTTGTATGGCCCTGAAATTATATATCAGAGAAGTCTTGCTGCGAGGTGCAATGCTGATTTATATCACTGAGAGTGAGCTTTATTACAGCCAGTGTCAGGACTATTTATGATCCAAAATAGTCAAACACTCCCCCTATGTTTTATGCCAATAAATGGAACACCAGAAGATGTAATGAGGAGTAGCTTACTTCTGGAGAAATGTGGTCCTCAGTTCATAGAGAATTCATACTACTGTATAAACTGAAAAAAACAATGCTAACACATAAAATGAATATTTCAAAAAAATAATATTAAATAAAAGGAACACAATATCCTCCAATTCATTTTAGCAAATAATGAGTACAGTATAAAAGAGTGTGGTTGAAATTCATTTTGGGATTCCTGTCAAAAACATAATTCATAACCTACTCTTTGACACATTGAAGCCTCTAAGGCCACTAAATGATAGGAATCAATCACTGTTGAAACATAATGGAGAATAAGTGTAAAAATCTTCAGTAAAGAACCAAAGCAAGCATTGCTGGGGCCGGGACTGGTATAACAACCACCAATATGTCAACCTTCCACTAGACCAAAGAACAAAGGTAGGCAAATAAACAAATAAATAAAATCCTTTAGTTTATGTCCTCTTGTAGTGAGAAGGTATCCATATATTGCTAAAACAAAGAATCGTCTTTCTAATCACTTTAAATTTATATAATGTCATTTACATTATAGAAAACATAAAAATAGCACAACTTTATATATATGTATACAGTATATGTATATACCATTGGGGTCACTCTTTATTCTATTTCACCTCAAACGGGATATTAATCAAAATGAAAATGTGCACTGAATACAAACACACATAGTGTCAGAGCAGTGAATTTGCACTATAGTAACAGAACACCAGAAATGGGTAATGAACCAGGAAACTGGGCATCACTGGTGATTCTCTGTCACAAGAAGCACTATAGGCATAATGTTGGTTTTGCTTTATTATTGCTTTATTGTTATTTTTGTCAGATGGAAAACACCTCCCAGTAAGAAATAATCACACCAACTGTACAATCGGATTCAGGCTCTTCTATTTCCACTAACCTTCCAGTTATTCTTTGCCTAGTTTTATACTTGTATTACCTCCTAAATGAGTTCACCTTTGCTGCCAAACATCTTCTTCCTCCCAGCTCTGGGCTGAACTAGATATGGGCAGGAAGGCAGCTATTTGAGGCATTACGGGGGTTCAGAGATAATAAAATCACAGGGCTGTCTGGCTTTCTTGGCACACTAGATGCCTATGTGATTCTAAAAGGCCAGGCACCCATTACTGATTCTGGGATAACAGTCCTTACCAATGGACAGTAGGGAAAAGCAGGCAATATGGAGACAATCATGCTCTAAATATTTTAAAGGCAAAATTAAAGGAAATTAAAGACACGTTCTAAACACTGTTAATACATCAATACACTTTCCAGTGCGTGAAAGAAAAAGCAAAATCACTAGAATCCAGTGTTACTCACAGTTATTTGGAGCCAAAAAAAGATTTCTCTAACATCCTTCACCCTTTCCTGTCTTAGTATTTGTAAATGGATTTTGATAATTTTGCCAAGATTTATTTTATGTTCAAATGTAATTAAATTTAACAACTGCTTACTTAGTTTCCTGGAGAACATACATTTCATCTTCCTTTATATTAAAAAGAAGACATAAGATAGCTTACAATGTTCTGCTATAAAGCAAATTTTGTTTCAATGCATCCATTCCCTGTGCTTCACTCTCTAGAAAATTAAATTACCTGCAAAAGAAAATATTTGTTTTCAGGCAAGCAACCTCATAAAAGTGCAATTTGAAAAAATAAAGGAAAAACATTTTGCAGTTGTGAGGACGCATAATACAGTTATTATATAATATTGACTTGGAAAAAAATGAAACATTCTCAGACCTGCTTAACTCAATTTGGGAGGCACTTTGGGGTCAGAACTTACCCTGGAAGCATCGGGTGCAAAGCAGGAACCAGTCCTCAACATAGAATAAGTACAGGACCAATTTATAGTCACCGATTAGGCTTACAATTGAGCCTGCAAATAAAATAAGGTGTCTGAAAATTATTTTCCTGACCACTAAGAGAAAAAGAACTACCCTTTACTAGGAAACAGACAAGATTGAAGTTCCAGCCCCAGCAGTTTGCAAACTTCAGCAGGATGCCAGGCTGATACATTATTTTTCTTCCTATCACATAACTGGCTTCTGCAATTTGCTTCACACTCAGCAGATTGTGTTGATCCTCTTTTTCTTTCTACCAAGTCACCTTCTCAAACAGTTTCCCTATGCAGTTTACTGTAGGAAAGACACAAACCCTGATAACTTTATGAAGGTTGCAGGTAGCCATATTTTTTGATTCATCAGCATTTATCATGTCATAAGCATTTGATTAAAACTAAGTTCAAGATTTCAGACCCAGTAGTTTGTGAGTAACTGCATGACAGACAGATACAACCCTTTAAATGGATAGACAGATAATTACATATGTAAATATATAAATTCCTAGAGCAAGGGTTTACTTTAACAGCTCATGACTTAGTTTATTTAACATTTTTTGCAATCTATGCCATTCAATGTTGATGTAATTCATTTTAACCTTTATACTTTCAGACCTTATTGACCCTTTTGGTGCAAAGCTGACCATATAAATTTTGAGATTTTCTTCAGATGTATCCTTTAGCTTTACAAGAAATGAGCAGGTTCACTTATTCACTGTTCTTTAGCCGCTAAGACAACTAAATTCTCAGAAGTGGTCAGTACAAGATTTGCATGTTCATGTGTTTTGATACATGATGCATACAAGTACGTGTCTGTGTATAGGATTCAAGGAGTACTCTAAGTGAGCAACCCAGACAAAAGAAAATGGAACCAAAAATCGCTTTTGTATAAATCTAAAGGGTGTTATTTTTATGAAACAACAGGGATGAGTCATCATTGGCAGTAACACCACACAGAAGTAAAACAAATGCATACTACATATTGCCATTTAGGACCAACACTGACTGTTGCAGTTGATACCTTTCTGTTTGTAGAACAGCTTCTTTGTGGCTTATCACACTCACTACCTCTATTTCACCCGCCTATGTTATTTCTGCCTCTTTACCTGACCTGGTAGGACTTTCAAAATCCTATAAAAAAATTTAAGGTCAGACATCATGGTAGCCTTAGCTGTGAGAACATTATGCCCAAGTTCGCTGGCCTTGCAAATTGATCATTAGAATATCCCTATATTTCAGCTCGGCACAATGCTGCTTGACAAAATTCTACATCTACATATTATGGACTCCTGCTCTCAAGCCTCTCCATAAGGCACAGGTTGAACTTTCAGTAGACATTTGATAGAAACTGACTTAATTCAAGTTACAATTATTAAAAAAAATATGGACCACATCATTTTCTAGTAGTCTTTGATTAGTTGCCAAAGAGCTAATGATTAGAAGACTCAGTAATTCCCTAGGGTGCAATGTAATAAATAACATATAAAATCAATATGAACAACTATTTAAAGATTTAAATAATAGTATTTAATAATAATTCTCAATGCATCATGTGTTATGAATTGAACACATAAAAAAACACTTTGGAAAGTGAGAAGATGATTCAATTTGAAGATTTGTGGAGGAGATCATTAGGATGACTATGTTGTCAGCCAACAGGTTGGAATACACAAAGGTAAATCAAAAAGTAAAGGCAGTTTAAAAATTAACCACAACAAATATGGATGCTCCACTGCAAGACTGTACCACTATTGAACAACATGCCAAAGTGAGATTTCTTTAGGCAGGGGGAGTGAAACCTGCTAAAATTCACTGAAGGATGTTTGCTCAGTACAGAGGTGAAAACAGCACAACTCAGCAAAATTTTTATGAAGGAGAGAAAAGGTTTAAAGCAAGAAGAACAAGTGTAACTGACGAAGCTCGATCTGGCCGACTATTAACATTGTGCACACAGGCCCACATCGACATGGTGAATGTCTTCATCAGAGAACACCAACGGGGTATGTTGTCCACTACTGCTGCACATTTGGATATCCACTCTGGATAGGCTTATGCCATAGTGCATGATGACTTGGGGTACCATAAAGTGTATGCAAAATGCCTACCCAAATAGCCTACTGATCTGCACAAACCAACATCCTTTGGTGAATTTCAGAAGGTTTCACTCTCTCTGCCCAAAGAAATCTCACTATGGCACAATCCTGCAGCGGAGTATCCATGCTTAACCTTTAACCCTGAAAACATCTCCTTAACTAAAACATACTTCAGTAATAAAAGAGCAGTCCCTTTCTTGGATTACACAATTTCAAAAGAGCAGCAGTTTCTAGAGACCATGAGGCTGCACAATAAAAACAAAGAAATCAAATTCTTAAACACATAACAACAAAACATCTGGGTGTTTACTATGCTGTCGAGGCCAGGTGAAGATTTGGACCCAGGCGGTCACAGAAATAGCAATTTTATTTAGGTAAATGAAGTCAAAAAAAAGAAAAGGATTATAAAATATCAAAGATAGCTAATCTGAATTCGTGCTAACACCCTGGATTCATAGAAGGTTTCTGCTTTTTGAAAGAATACATTCGCTGCTCCAAAACTAATTAGGAGCAAAGAGCACTCCCTTCATTGGACATATGTAACTTCTGATCATGCAAAAATTCAGGGATTCCTAAAAACAATAACATGTATTAACTTGTGTTACTGTATAGTTACCTGGACAGGTTATGTAAAACATTAAATGTTTAAAAAAATAAAAAGGTAAATTGACAAGTTACAGTTTGGATATTTCAAACACAAAACTCAACTGAAAATGTGCTGGGTTAGCTTCTGCTGGGCTGAACAAATTCTTAACATTTACCCACAACTTCAATTTTTTTTTTTTTTTTTTTTTTTAAAGTTGGTACCCAAGGTTGAAATTTCTGATTGAAAAATGATTGCTGAATATTTTTAAATCTGTGCATAGGAGAAAAAGACAGCAAAACTGGTCTTAATATTAACAGCATGTTTTTTTTTTTTTTTAGTCTTCCAAACAAGCTCTCTGTATATAGCATAAGCACGTTTATCACTGACGCATCAGTCACTAGTACCATAAAAACAAAAAAAAAAACGAACATGCTTCCATATGGTAATTACTAAGATGTAAATATTTTACAAAGGATCAAAGGTACGTGTTATTTCTATCCGTCAAGAGAGCCTGGTCTGGCTACAGTAAGTAAATATTTACACCATGCTATAATATTAAATGTGTTCTGTTTAATAGCTGTCCTTCTAGTACTTGATTAAGGAGGTGTATCATCAGCCTGCTCAAATCTGGATTAGATTTAAACAGACTCGTAAATAGGCTATACAAGTCCTTAAAACTTCAGACAGTCTTCTTATGCATTTATAGGACTGCATATTTTTTTAAAGTGTGATATAAGTCTGAATATTAAGAAAAGATAAACAAAGGTTTAGTGACCCTTAACTTAGCTTCTAATGTTTGAAATCAACCACTTATATCCACTTAGTGAGAGTAGACAGAATAGAAAACATGAGTCTTATGCTGAACTTGGGTGGTCTTGTGACATGACCTATCTTTAACATTTATTTTTCCCATTTTTTATTAGTTTAAAAATGACCCAATATAATACAAGTAGACAACAGGCCAGATCTGTATAATTAAAATAAATAAATAAATAAAATCTTGAATCCAATAGCAAGCATAAGAGCTTGTTCTTGCCCAGCAGTATACATAGGACAAACGTCAAAAAGAATAGCAACACGTATACAGGAACATCGCAACGCCGTTAGAAGGAAGGACTCACGATCACTGATCTATACGCATACTAAATCAACAGAACATACAGTTAACTGGGACAATGTACAAGTAAGATTTAAGGCGAGTACTAAAAGTGCCAGACAGCTGGCTGAATCTTGGCTATCAGATGAAAACGCCATTAACAGACATTTGGACATAAACCAAGCATATGCAAACTTAAGAAGAACATGTTCATAATAAATAAAACTTTACAACCAATACCCATCAAGAAAAACACACTGACCTAGCTCCCCCGACCCACCTAATTAAGGCTATATATTGCCTTTGATTCTTGTAAGTCTAAGCATTATCGTCTGATGAAAGCCCCTGGCAGGGGCTGAAAGCTCAGGAATAAAAACTACTTCATGATATGTGATTCATTTTCTCCCTTTGTGGATCTCCAGCTGAACCGTATCACAGTCCTTCGCTTCCATATATACAGTGGTGTGAAAAACTGTTTGCCCCCTTCCTGATTTCTTATTCTTTTGCATGTTTGTCACACAAAATGTTTCTGATCATCAAACACATGTAACCATTAGTCAAATATAACACAAGTAAACACAAAATGCAGTTTTTAAATGATGGTTGTTATTATTTAGGGAGAAAAAAAATCCAAACCTGTGTGTCGGCCCTGTGTGAAAAAGTAATTGCCCCCTTGTTAAAAAAATAACCTAACTGTGGTGTATCACACCTGAGTTCAATTTCCGTAGCCACCCCCAGGCCTGATTACTGCCACACCTGTTTCAATCAAGAAATCACATAAATAGGAGCTGCCTGACACAGAGAAGTAGACCAAAAGCACCTCAAAAGCTAGACATCATGCCAAGATCCAAAGAAATTCAGGAACAAATGAGAACAGAAGTAATTGAGATCTATCAGTCTGGTAAAGGTTATAAAGCCATTTCTAAAGCTTTGGGACTCCAGCGAACCACAGTGAGAGCCATTATCCACAAATGGCAAAAAACATGGAACAGTGGTGAACCTTCCCAGGAGTGGCCGGCCGACCAAAATTACCCCAAGAGCGCAGAGACGACTCATCAGAGAGGTCACAAAAGACCCCAGGACAACGTCTAAAGAACTGCAGGCCTCACTTGCCTCAATTAAGGTCAGTGTTCACGACTCCACCAGAAGAAAGAGACTGGGCAAAAAGGGCCTGCATGGCAGATTTCCAAGACGCAAACCACTGCTAAGCAAAAAGAACATTAGGGTTTGTCTCAATTTTGCTAAGAAACATCTCAATGATTGCCAAGACTTTTGGGAAAATACCTTGTGGACTGATGAGACAAAAGTTGAACTTTTTGGAAGGCAAATGTCCCGTTAACATCTGGCGTAAAAGGAACACAACATTTCAGAAAAAGAACATCATACTAACAGTAAAATATGGTGGTGGTAGTGTGATGGTCTGGGGTTGTTTTGCTGCTTCAGGACCTGGAAGGCTTGCTGTGATAGATGGAACCATGAATTCTACTGTCTACCAAAAAATCCTGAAGGAGAATGTCCGGCCATCTGTTCGTCAACTCAAGCTGAAGCGATCTTGGGTGCTGCAACAGGACAATGACCCAAAACACACCAGCAAATCCACCTCTGAATGGCTGAAGAAAAACAAAATGAAGACTTTGGAGTGGCCTAGTCAAAGTCCTGACCTGAATCCAATTGAGATGGTATGGCATGACCTTAAAAAGGCAGTTCATGCTAGAAAACCCTCAAATAAAGCTGAATTACAACAATTCTGCAAAGATGAGTGGGCCAAAATTCCTCCAGAGCGCTGTAAAAGACTCA
Organism: Polypterus bichir lapradei; assembly: GCA_026402145.1. Taxonomy (NCBI): domain Eukaryota; kingdom Metazoa; phylum Chordata; class Cladistia; order Polypteriformes; family Polypteridae; genus Polypterus; species Polypterus bichir. Next base: position 11,566,230 of record JANRMT010062813.1, on the reverse strand, counting down.
TTGCAAGTTATCGCAAACGCTTGATTGCAGTTATTGCTGCTAAGGGTGGCCCAACCAGTTATTAGGTTCAGGGGGCAATTACTTTTTCACACAGGGCCATGTAGGTTTGGATTTTTTTTTCTCCCTAAATAATAAAACCCATCAATTAAAAACTGCATTTTGTGTTTACTTGTGTTATATTTGACTAATGGTTAAATGTGTTTGATGATCAGAAACATTTTGTGTGACAAACATGCAAAAGAATAAGAAATCAGGAAGGGGGCAAATAGTTTTTCACACCACTGTATATATATATATATATATATATATATATATATTTTTAATAGCTGTAATACCTAGCCAGGTAAGATTATGTGCCAAGAGTTTCAAGGGTAACTATGTTTAAATCACACATTTGTGTGCTCTCACAGTTCAGTCAAACAGGGTTCACTGACTCAGTTAGGTTAATGGAGGATTTACACTGACCCATTGTGAAGTGCATGTGTCCTGTGAGAAGCTGGACTTCTTTGTAAGGCTGATTGCTACCTTGCATGCAATACTTTCAGAACAGTCCTGCAGCACTCCTATAGGCTATGAAAATGAACACATGGATTATTCAAGGATATTTCAGGTAATGAATATTTAGAAAAGAGAAAATACCACCAATTTATAAAAGTCAACCTTAACTACACAAAAAAGCCTATTGACAGAATAAAAAAGAGGATGAAAGAAGATTAAGTCTCAAAAATTAAGGATGACACAATGGGTGAATATTCGATGTGAAAGTACACAATCAAACATGGTAAAACCATAAGGCCCAGTACAGGAAAGAGAGCAGAAGATAATGATTTGGTTTTTGAGACAATCAAGATAAAGAAAAAGACACTTCTATGTCAATCATTTGTAGGTAATTAAAAAAAGTTTCTCAGAGGCTAAAAAGTAAGCAAAGATGGCAGTCATTGTACTTTCAGTACAATCATTTAAAAGCCTTCTAGACAAGAAACAAAAGACTGGCCTGAAGATTAACACTGCTGACATAAAACCTCATAGTCTTGTACTGAAGTTCCCAACCTATGAGTTAAACTTATTTTTCTTGTATTACAGTGAGTATGCATGTTGTAAGGTTTTCTCTGCATACATGAGGTGCATTTGGGATTAGGGCCAAAGTATAAATGTCCAGCTTGCCATTCGGTTCACCAGTGATTTATGTTGTGCACATCTGCTGCATTATCCAGGTAGACCGTTACCACTGTTTCAATTAGAAAAATTGTCGGCAGCCTCTGGCACTCTGTGTGAAAAGAAAGCATATTCCAGGTTCACACTTCCATGGCTGAATACATCAGAACTGATTAGGGGCATCTGTGAACAGAATCATTTCAGTGGAGAGTCTTTAATACATCTGGTTTTGATCCAAACAGCTACATTTGCCAAGACCAATTTATATCCTGCAGTGCTTTTCAGCAGGCTTTCATTACAACCAGAGGAATTGGCGGCCTGAGACTCAGGAGACTGCTGCACCTAATATTGCACAAGCAGATGGGAACTCTTCACCAGATAGAGAAAGGCCCCCACTACCACAGCGACTAGGAAAGCTGGAGTGAACTTCAGAAACAGGTCAAATCCTGACTGATGTGATTAAATTTCAGAGGTTGTTCTGGGTACGGTTGTTCTGGAATACTGTAATAGCAATTTAAAAAAAACAGGCAAATGTATGTACCAATGCAACGAAAAATAAAGAAAAACAAGGAAGAAAAAGAATATGTAGTGCAGTCATGTGCTAATTTATGAACAACCAAGTTGAGGCCATTTGTAGTTACAGCCAATATTCCATGCAAATTGTTTCATTAATAAGTGAGTATGAATAACAGATAAGCTGGCACTTTCCTTTTAGGATTGATTTGTTCAATCCCACAACACTACACAAGCTCTCCTCCATAAAGTATTGTTCTGTTGCTGCAAAAGCACCAATAATGAATGAGTTTTCCTCAACACTGTGAAGCACTAGCACATGAACAACAAGCGATTTCCCCATGGTGTTTCAGCGGTGGGAGTGAGCGGCATGATAAGAGCTGAGTGGCAGTTCAAAAATGCTGCATGCCACCCTTAAAAAAGGCTACTGACATTCGATTATAGGTTTGTGTTACTCCATACTGGCAGTTGAAGTATGTGTACTGGCAACTCACACCAGAGACCACAGAGCCTCAATTGCAATGACCTGCACACTTTGTGACTGATATACAGCTAATTTGGGTTCTGTTTGAGACTGACCATTTGGCTGTATATCAAAGTCTTTGTATGACTGTATTTGTCCAGCCAGAGGGTAGGACATGTTAGGCTCCTTATTCTGAAATCAAATTAAAAAAGGATCAAGAGAAAATGCCAACACACTAATGGTGAAGACAGGACAACAAGTCAGTTATCCATTGTTAGCCCAGCAAAAGCCATTAAGAAGAAGCCAATTTTCAGGGAACGTTTTGGTTGCAGTGGTCAGACAAATACAAGATATCTTCCTGATGCCCAAACATGGACATTTTCAATAAAATGTTGAATTTCAAATATATTACCACTGAGTTGGCATGGTATGCTCAGTGAAGCTTTCAATGATAACACAATTATATGATTCAGGCCTGTTGGCCAGTTGAATTGCCACATCTAACTTAATAAATGACCCTGAGCAAGTCACTTAAAACCACATTTAGTATACTCCTGTAATTAAAGCAGAATATTTAAATAATTACAAATGCAAGTGCATCGCTACTTGCAGAGTACCTGCATATAACTCCACTGTTTCTTATATACGTGCCTAATAAAAGTCGATGTGAATAAAGTACATGCTCAAGGCATCAGCATTCCTGCTGGAAAAGATGAGACATAATGTAGCAGCACATCACACTACCCTATAAAGCCAAGTATGGGGTACAGACCTGAATGAGCAGGAAAAATAGAAGAGATAAAAAAAAAAAAAATAGAAGTATATTTTATTTAAGTCTGTAATCCAACAGGCAGGTCAAAAATGTAAGAAGTAAGGCACAAAGATCAGACAAAGGTAGCTGTAAAACAGTAAACCAAAGCAAAAGTTCAAAAACAAGCAAAAGGTCTAAACCATTCTAAACATTTAACATAAAAAAGAAAATTTCAAGATCTTAAATGTACTAAATTGGGGACTTTGACTGCCGCCTGATTAATGCAGCCAATGACAGCAGGGCTGCTAAAACAAAACGAAGGCAAAAAGACTAAATGCAAAGAGCAATCCTACTCCTGACACAAATAAAATAAAGTAAAATTAAAGGATAATTACTTAAATTGCACTAGAGGAATATTGCTAAAATAGTTTTTAATATTACATACAGAGTAAACGTTTGACTTTACAGACATAAAATTGTGTTCAGAAAGATGGAGTACTGACCCCCACTGCATGTTTGCCTTACTATGCAGGAATTTAGCATGGATTTGAATATCAAGCTGCGATAGGCCATATCACAGAACATTGGGAGGCAATGTAATAACTAACTATAACAGTTTTATTTTTGTATAGTTTAGTTATGAAAAGTGCACTTAGGTTGTTGAGAAGGCTTCAGGAGCAAACAACTGCGGTGCTGGTATGGAGGCATGCCACGGGTAGAAATGTTTAAAATGAGTGAGAAGGCCTGTCATTCATTTTAACTCTCACACCAACATCTTGCCGTTATTTTGTGCCATACTGGTAAAAGACGTCCATTTGGCTGTGTGAGTTGCAGCAGAGTAACTAGCTCAAAATTGAGGCTCATAAGCCGGGGTGAAGAGGGCGAGTTGTGCTGGGCTCAATTTGAGAAGAAAGGTGAAATAATTAAGAACTGGATGACTGTTGTTTTATACTGATTTTATGGCAGGATTTATTTGGATTTTATCTTGCAGGCTATTCACTGTTTTTATGGATTATTGATATATGGAAGACTTATTCACTACACTACGGGACACTGTTTTTTCATTTGCTCAGCTCATCTCGGTTGATATTGGGTTCTGGGTTCAACAGGCTCCAGGGAGCAAGGAGCCCACCCAGACCATCTTCCACATAACCACAATATATCATCTCAGCTCTACACATTCCTTGCTGCTCTCTAGGCCATTCTTCTCAGCAACATCTAAAATCTGGTTAAGGACAATGTTTACCATGCATTTCATTACATGAAAACAGTAATGCTCACCAACAAACTGCCTTCTTGAAACCCTTAATACTTTTCAAAATGCTGCAATCTCAATGCCTCTCTTCTAAAAGGCCAGATCAATGTCAATAGCTAGAAGCCCCTGGACACAGAATGTCCCCCTTATGATACAGCATGACTCAATAAGCAGCAATTCATTTGTAGACTAAATACAACTCCAAAGAGGCTAATAAAGACAGCAACAACATTGGGTGCGGGGAGTGAATCCAATTTTACTGAAGCTGCTCTAAAATGTAACCTACTGTCCCCACTTCCTTAGGCCCTGTGGCTTGAGAATTGGAGAGTTTAGCCATCTAAGGTGACACATTCTATCTTGATGGATGTTATTCTTGTTTCAAGAGATTTCTGAAAGAGCTGATCAACATCTACACTATTTAAAAAGGAAAGGTGCTCGCTGTGTGCATACATTTAGAGCCCAGCCATACATTAAGGGGTTATTTTCCACCTAGATGCAGACAGTGTAACCTCTAGATTTTGGTGACTACTTCATCTCAATGTGCATTATGAAGAAAACAGTACATATCTTGTTGTACCATCATTCCTCATATTATTCTTTGTGTCCTGTAAACTGGGGAGGCTACTTTGTTTTCCTTTTTGTCTCTATCCTTTACATCCTCAGTACTGGTCTACTTAGTTCTCATGCCTATGTTTAATATTTCTGTAAAATTCTCTAAGTCCATATATTCACCACATCTTCTGTACATCTGTTTAACCATGAAATATGCACTCAAAGATGCAATAAAATTTTAAAACGAATAGATCATTTGAGGTTGATACTGAATAACCTGTGGTTGCTTCCTAAAATCATCTACACAGCATCTAAAAATCATAATGTGATATTACTTATTCTGCATTATTTCAGCACAGGAAATAATTTTGGCAATAATTGATCATATTTCATATAGGTTAAATAAAATCACTACAAGCTCTGTCTATTTAAGTGTGGAATCTTATAATGACACATTAGTGTGGTTGGAGTGGACTGTCATCACCATTTTGCACATTCATTCTCATTAAAAGCAACTATAAAATATTTGGGTTAACCATAAAAAACATTGCTTATATCAATATTTTATAAAACAAATGTACAAAATATAAATAGAAATGGTAGGAATTAACCAAATATAAAAATACCCAAATGAGAAAAACGTGACAGAATCATTCTTTACAAACTTATACAGTATACAGTACTCATGGGCTTATGGTAAGCACACACTTGGCTTAATCACGTTTTGGAGAAAAAGCAAACAGGCAATGACTGCTTATAAATGGAAGTGTGTTAAATAAAAATCAAATAAATTGAATTAAATATTAAGTATCACTGTGAAGTTTAGTGACTAAAATATTTGATCCCTGTCTCTCTTACATGAAGTGGGCTCTCAGTGTCCAAGCATAAAAATTACTGGTATATGAGTGACAAGATGTGTGCCCTGAGATGAAACGGTGCTCTAAGCAGGGTTGGTTCCTGTCTCCTACTTCATGCTGCTATCTATTAGCAACCTTGAATTAAATACTTAAAATGAATAGAGTAAATGGTACAGAATGTAAACAACTGCATTATGGACATTTACCTGGAAATTGTCTTACACTGAGATGGTGTTATAAAAAAAAAATTGCTGCAGTTGGTTATTGACAATCTTTTTGAACAATTTTTCAGTTCGTTTTTTGAAAATGTTTTCAACTGAATGACTTTTTAAGAGGTTGATTAACAATGGAGTGCAGTAAAAGGCAGATATTCATATATGTTCCAGATCTGTGCCAGAAATAAATACCAAATTTGACTAGAGTCTGATACATTAATCACTTTGTAGGTATGAACCAAATAACAACAAAAATAGTTTAAAAAACATTTTCATATTGCAATATGCATGATAACCAGGATTTCTCAGTGAAGTCACTAAAATGAAGTGCAATGCTAATATTAACGGCACATATAAAACCAGAAAGGAGGGGAGAAAGGTGCCTCACAAATAATGAAAGAGTATAAGAAGCAGACTTGATGGGAATGTATTCAAGAGAGGGAGTGCCGGTTAAGAGAAATTTGCACAAACACACACAGGTGAATACAGAATAAGGTACATGTACGGTAAGAGATAGCAAATATATTTAATTATACTATTATCTGTCTGCAATAGGGACTGTGGCAAATTAAAACATAAAACAATATTCTGATATTAGATATTAAAACATTCCTTTAAGAAATGAAATATCAGATGTTTGAAACATTTACGCAAGTTCCACACAAAAGGAATGAGTATCTTGATATAGTCCCCTATAATGTACTTAATAAAAACTAAATGTTTAAAAGTTAATTCCCTTGAGATTTTTCAGGTAAAGAAGACCAAAGCTTTAAGGTAGTTACAGTATGCAAGGTAAGGAAATAAAGTAGCTGCAACCATTAATCCTAGTGTTGAACGTAGCAATATGTTGCAAGCTGATCAGCATGCAAGTATGAATTTCAAGGTACGCTGTACAAGTGGCAATAACCTACAGTACAAACCTATAAAAAGTGTACTACATTCACTGAATGACTCATGGTATACTTCCCTCAGTGTATTCCTGTTACTTGAACTGTCATTTTGTTTTGCTGTATGGGAAAGTGAGGTAGTGCTTAATGATTGCCCTTTACAGTGATTGTTACTGTGTGGACATTAGGGGTTGCCACTGGTTTTGTTGAGAACAGAAGTCCTTTAAAAGGAGGAAATACAAAAAAGACAACTACAGAGACTTAATACAGCATCATATTTGTTCTAAAAGAAAGATATTGCCATTGTGAAACCTCTTCCACACCCAACAAAAGACTTAGCAGATCATCATTTGGAGAGGTTCACCATGGAAAACGTGGCCACCTCTGGTGGTACGTACAATGAACAGCTGGAACAGGACCCTACCTGGCTATGAACAGGAGATACCCAATGCTAAACTCAGTATGGCAGTACCAATTTTTCACACCAGAGAAAGCAGAGGGAACAGCCCTTTCACATATCACATTTACAACTGAACTTTTTCATGTTTTGTCAGAACCATTACTTTCTGTAGGTTTACTGCAACATTCATTAAGAAATAGACTTATAGTGATTTGTGTTAATAGTTTTGTGGGGTGTGTGGGGATCGTTTTATTGAATGTATATTGTATATCATTTGTTTTCATTCATATTTTGTTACAACAGTAACATTTTAATTAGTTTTCTTGTTTTTTGTAAATTACCAATGGATTTCTTGTACTGTAGATGGATGAGAAGAGCCAAGGACGAAGTATGTTACCTCAACGTTGTTAGACATAGAAATGTAACAGTCCACCCTTCGTAGGCAGCATTTATTACAAAGATGCCACATTCATCTGCCTGAATACTGATTTGGCTGTGTTTAAGACATGTATGACCTCTGGGCCTTCCCAACCTAATTATTCAGGGTTGAGTGCAGCTCACGCCTGGTATTATATAAGGGATTCTCACAAACAACTTACCATCAAAGTCTAAGAGGAGTTGATATGAAATTCACACTCATTTCTAAACTGTCTGCTTACTTTCTTCACATTTACTCCTATTCACTGTTTAACAGGCAGAAATATTGTGTTGAGCACCTTGATGTTCAAGTTATAGTCATTAAAATGGTGAAATTGCTGAGACTGTGATAATCATATAAGCACATCTGTTGTCACTTGCAATGCTTTGATCTGAAGGATCATATTATTAATGTCCTCATTCTCGGGTCTCTGTTTTCGAAATAGTTGCTGGATCAGGGAAGAAAAACATACTGGTGTACATCATTCAATTTTGTGATTAGTGGTTTCCCATAAAAAAAAAAACCTTGGGCAGTAACAGATTCTTTGAAAAGAATATTTTTATTACAATTTTTAATCTTGGGCTTAAATTTCTTAAAGGAGGTGCAAGAAATTTAATTTCAATTATCTGTCTGAATATGTTTACCCAATAGTAGGTGCTCCATTTAGGATAAAATTAACAAATGTATACCTCTATCATCTTGATGTCCTTTTTTTCATCATTCATACCTAAAGAGAAGTGTGCCTTCCTTTTCATTTTCCGCCATGTTTAATCGTCACTAACTCTCCCTACTTACAGTGCATCCGGAAAGTATTCACAGCGCATCACTTTTTCCACATGTTGTTACGTTACAGCCTTATTCCAAAATGGATTAAATTCATTTTTTTCCTCAGAATTCTACACACAACACCCCATAACGACAGCGTGAAAAAAATTTACTTTTGGATTTTGCAAATTTATTAAAAATAAAAAAACTGAGAAATCACATGTACATAAGTATTCACAGCCTTTGCCATGAAGCTCAAAATTGAGCTCAGGTGCATCCTGTTTCCCCTGATCATCCTTGAGTTGTTTCTGCAGCTTAATTGGAGTCCACCTGTGGTAAATTCAGTTGATTGGACATGATTTGGAAAGGCACACACCTGTCTATATAAGGTCCCACAGCTGACAGTTCATGTCAGAGCATAAACCAAGCATGAAGTCAAAGGAATTGTCTGTAGACCTCTGAGACAGGATTGTCTCGAGGACCAAATCTGGGGAAGGTTACAGAAAAATTTCTGCTGCTTTGAAGGTCCCAATGAACGCAGTGGCCTCCATCATCCGTAAGTGGAAGAAGTTCAAAACTACCAGGACTCTTCCTAGAGCTGGCCGGTCATCTAAACTGAGCGATCGGGGGAGAAGGGCCTTAGTCAGGGAGGTGACCAAGAACCCAATGGTCATTCTGTCAGAGCTCCAGAGGTCCTCTGTGGAGAGAGGAGAACCTTCCAGAAGGTCAACCATCTCTGCAGCAATCTACCAATCAGACCTGTATGGTAGAGTGGCCAGACAGAAGCCACTCCTTAGTAAAAGGCACATGGCAGCCCGCCTGGAGTTTGCCAAAAGGCACCTGAAGGACTCTCAGACCATGAGAAACAAAATTCTCTGGTCTGATGAGACAAAGATTGAACTCTTTGGTGTGAATGCCAAGTGTCACGTTTGGAGGAAACCAGGCACCGCTCATCACCAGGTCAATACCTTTCCTACAGTGAAGCATGGTGTTTGTAGCATCATGCTGTGGGGATGTTGTTCAGCGGCAGGAACTGGGAGACTAGTCAGGATAAAGGGAAAGATGACTGCAGCAATGTACAGAGCCATCCTGGATGAAAACCTGCTTAAGAGCGCTTTTGACCTCAGACTGGGGCGATGGTTCATCTTTCAGCAGGACAACGACCCTAAGCACACAGCCAAGATATCAAAGGGGTGGCTTCAGGACAACTCTGTGAATGTCCTTGAGTGGCCCAGCCAGAGCCCAGACTTGAATCCGATTGAACATTTCTGGAGAGATCTTAAAATGGCTGTGCACCGACGCTTCCCATCCAATCTGAGGGAGCTTGAGAGGTGCTGCAAAGAGGAATGGGCAAAACTGGCCAAGGATAGGTGTGCCAAGCTTGTGGCATCATATTCAAAAAGACTTGAGGCTGTAATTGCTTCCAAAGGTGCATCGGCAAAGTATTGAGCAAAAGCTGTGAAAGCTTATGTACATGTGATTTGTCAGTTTTTTTATTTTTAATAAATTTGCAAAATCCTCAAGTAAACTTTTTTCACGTTGTCATTATGGGGTGTTGTGTGTAGAATTCTGAGGAAAAAAATGAATTTAATCCATTTTGAAATAAGGCTGTAACATAAAAAAATGTGGAAAAAGTGATGCGCTGTGAATACTTTCCGGATGCACTGTAAGAATCTCCAATCACTTTATTTCAAACTATTTTTTCTGAATTCATACCAATATTTCTGTTTCACAATTCACATCAGGTCCAGTCACCCTTTAATTTATAATAAATAACCTGTGTTCCACCAAACCTTGGGACATTAGTCAACTGTAGAGCTGCAGTAGTTTACACTGTTGTGTATCACCACTGTTGAATAAGATCACTGTTAAAGCTCTCATTTTTACATTGCATCCAGCAATTCTGCACAAATACAGAAAAGTTGCTTAAATTGAATATAGACAAACATTAAAAATATCAACAAAACAAGACAATAGTTTCCTGGAAGTAACATCAATTACAGCTCTGGATCACTGGCTGCATGCTGCCTACACAGGTCCCAGAAACATCACACTGGTGCATTATTAGTCAATAGAATCCTCTCAGAAAAAGCAAGCTTACAGAATCAGTGGCACTTTATGTGCACAAGTGATCCATCACAACCCATTACATTACGATTTCTTTCTGCCACCTATTAATTCACAAGGACCGCTCTGAAGCCATGTTTAACATGTGAACCTATCTAATATCAGTCATACAAAGAGAAAAACAAAAAACAAATAGAAAGAGAAAAGGAAGACTGTGTGTGTTGGGGCTTTGAGACCCTCTGGCGCCTGTTGGCTTTCTCCCTATTCTAGGACAAAGGAGCCTTGTGGGGAATTGTGACATTTTTGTCACACCAGCAGTTTTATATCCTCAAGTATCACTTCAGGGATCAGGTCAACAGTGCTGAATAATTAACAAACTTCTATAGAAAAATAAAATGGCAACATAGTAAATTTGACACCAGGGTAAACATCTTGATAAAATTAGAGGATTTATGACACTTACAGGCTATAATCATATAATTTTAACATTACATAAATTATATCATGTGTGTCCTTTATGCATTAAAATGTATACATAACACTACATGTACTGTAAAAATCATTCACTCATCTAACCTCAAACCTGCTTAACCCAGCTAAGGTTCACTGGGGTGGAAGTTTATTCTAGCAGCATTTGGTGCTAAGCATGGAGGAAACTTGGACATATTGTCAGTCCTTTGCTGGGCACACTCCTGCACACAACCACACACTAACTCACAGAAGGCAAATTCTGAGTCGACAGGCAGCCTAGAAAAAGTGAAGTATCCAGAAAAAGCAACATAACATCTAGAGAAAGGAAAGTGATTTCAACCCAACAGCCACCATCCACTGTGGCACCCTATAAGTTTTATATTACACGTACTAATATCAGTTAATCAATAGTATCTATACACATACAGCTGACACGCAGTTTCCTAAAGTTTACATTACTGCAAAAAGTATTTTCTCAGAACTCTACCCTTTCAGAGTAGTTTGTATATGACTGTTTATATTAAATGTTTCTCCATTTTCTAAATTTTACTAAACTATTTCCATGTATCTCATCTTACAGGCAACTTCAGATTGCCAGACATTTCTTTGAGTGTTCCACCAGTATCATTTTCATTCATGGAAAATCTGTTTCTTGTGCCAAAAACCTCTAAAAGCACCCGAGAGAAGAAAGCTATTATACATATAACGATATAAATGACGCTGGCACCTGGACTACAACAAGCAAACGAAAATGACAATACACTGCTCCTTAAAGGGACAATGATATAACCTGGTGGGCGCTTTTAAACTTTTAAACGCTTTTCCTTCCTCTGATTCATTAACTATGACCAATATGAATTAATTTTACTCTTTACTAAATTTACACCTGTTAGGTCAGGTGTCAATTTAACTCTTTCTTTTGTTTTCTAGTTATACTTTTGGAGAACAGCTTATAGGGAATGAACAACTTTGACACGACTGCCCCATCTACTAGCATTCTACATTTATACTCTAAATGAGTCATTGACTGTGAGGCATTTTCACTTTTTCCCCTGCATCTCTGTGACGTTTTCTTGTTGAAGCGTTCCAAAGACTGGTACAGGTGAAGGTGTGTTCATTTTTAAGACAATAAATTGGCCCTGCCAGCTTGAGTGTGACCTGTAATGGATCTCTCTCCAAAGACCCCAAAAATAAGAAAAGAAGTGTTTAATAAAAGGAAAATTAATGTTGTCCATGAGGATGAATAGTATAGTATTTTATATTTCAAGGTCGACATTTTAATGAGATGGAGCACTGATGAAATAGTAGTTATTTATTTATGTGTACTTAATATATATACAGTATATGTATATTTAAAGACTCGGGGGACATGTAATGAACCTTTTTACATTTTTAAACCTGGATAATGGTCAGGACAGTATGGTACGATAGTAGTTGCAAGACAAAAGGCAAAATAATGATGTCAAAGTCAACATTTGTGTCAGGGGACATGTGGAAGTCACTAATCCTTGCACTCTGGTAGCTTGCAATTACATGGCGAGTTGATCATGCAGGCAAGGCACTGACAACAGAAAAAAAATGTAAGAAATGTGCGCAAAAAAACAGGCTTCTACTGTCCTGATTTGACTGCCTCAAAATGTATTGCATAAAGGATGTCTACTAAATCTGCATCAGTACAGCAGTGGACATTAGACAAACCTTTCCTACTACATTTTATGTTGATGTTTCGATATTTACATATTTTTGTTATGTGAAAGAAACCACTGAGAAAGAAAGGAATAATTCAATCAATCAGTCTTTATTCAAGCACCGGTGAGCACATGGATTCATGTGTTGGAAGGCAGAAGAGCACAGGTTCCCCTTATTTTTCCTCCTTCCCCTTACTTATCAATAAGCATAATATCATTTATCTATTTCATCCTATATTGCACAAATCGGCTAACCGTTTCTGTTTCGTGTACATTGCAGATGGGGCCCTAAAGAAGGAAAGATCATCTTTCCTGTGTCTAACAGATATGTTCCTAAAGAGGAAGTTGTCCTAGGTCAGTTTACTGCATCCTGTCTTATGACAGACGCCTGTATGAATAACCTGTCATTATAGCAAAACAGCTTTGTCAGGTTTTAACACTTAGTAGCTTGAAAGCAGTTAATTTTTCTTTCACAGTTACAAGTAATAACATTTTTCTTTTAGAAAAAAAATAGTGTTTTTGGTTCGTTTTCTCTGGGGAAAAGAAGTTTAATATACAGTACAGTCTAAAAACTTAGCCATTAGGTAATAGTATTAACATATAATACTGGCATTAGTAAAACAAAATATAAACAAATAGAAGTTAACTTCTCTAATGAAACAAACGTGAAAAGAAAATCTTATGCATTTATTCAACAGCTACTTGTAGTGCCTATTAAATCACAAGTACCAGTAGTAGTAGCAGCATTTTATAGAATAATGGGTATAGAGTACAGAGAAATTCTTACTTGTAAGTCTGAGGAACACACAACATGAATTTTTCACTACAATAGTTTCCATATTTTTGTAGTAGAAGCACTGACAGGCTAAGTGACTTATTCAGGATCACACGGTGACTTAACGCAGGGGCCTGAACCTGAAAAATGTTGCTTTCCAATGCTATTTTGTGGATAGTGTTGATCAATGAAATCTGCCAATTTGCTTTTCGCATGAAATTTGTTTTGTTTTCTGGTGACCATGTTTACTGAATTTTTCCCTGCAAATTTTCCATGTGGCTGGCATAGACAAACTTTCCTTTTATCCAGCACCCCTTGAAGCTTTGTGAGCCCAGTGAGACTTCACAAAGCTGAAGCAGCTATGTTGGATGGGCATGTCACTACCTGCCCAATTTGCACTGTGCACAAGTTTGTAACTTTTGCTTTCCTGCAAAGATGTAGATCTGTTTCACAAAAAGTTGTTGTTCTGTGTCAGAAGTACTGTGCAATGTAGTGTGGCCAACGCTTGCAGACTGTGTATTAACATATGATGTGATTAGCCTACTTAAGATATTCATATGATAGAATCATATTCCACAACACAAAGAAAGATTTCACTATTCAAAAACAGAGCACTAGCAGGACTCCACGATTACCACTGGGTGTTTCACACACTCCCCATGCTAAGGAGGAAAATACAGATAGCGAAAGTCAATAAGAATTTGTGGCCATAACTGGAGTCTTCATCGTCTAGAGACTTACCTCAGTGACAGAGGTATCATTAGCATCGGAATCTCTCAGACTTGTCACTTACTCGTTTGTCTTGTGATTTGACAGAATGTTGGCTTGAGTGACACTTCTCATCCTATTAAAGGCATCCATCATTGCATTATGTGATACTTTAGCAAGACAAATGTTCAGAATTATTCTTCATTTAAATCAGGCATGTGCCTAGTCCCATTTTACTATACATTATCAACTCTGTCAAAGAATTTCTCTCTTTTCTAATTGTTTATCCTACTGCTTTTTATTTTATATTTCTGTGCTCACATGTACTATGGATGATAATCCTTTCAATGACAAGATGATTAATCATTTCAGGGCTTTAGCGCATTATGCTGATGAAAAAAGTGCCTTCTTCATGTTTAATCTATGACAGCATGTATAGAGATAATTACAGAAATGCAGAATTATATTTGACTTGTTTTTTCATAATTTTGCTGATTATCCTTACTTTAAGATAAAGACTGAAATCTCTTTCAAATTAAAAAAGTTACAGATATTATTATTATGGTACTTGTAGGGTATACAATGTTAAGGAACCTTTTGCAGGTTTTAAAAGAAACAATTTTTGATCTGCAATGGTAGATCTGCATCCATATGCAAACTCTATTTTCAAATGCTACTTCAAACATGCTTGAGAATGAAGACATTTAATATTGTCAGTAATGACATCTGAACTAGTGCAGTATCTGCTTGGTTGGAGTATACTGTATATCCATGTATTTTAGGCAAATGAAATGAACAGGTGATAAAACACAATGAACTGCATTATAGTGGGTAGGGGCAGGATTTGACGATCAGAAGACTGTTTATAAATGGAAATGTACAATTCACTAAATCTGAAACGGTGTCTTTAAAGGAATACTCCACCCAGAAATGAAACGCTGTACAGTATATTTTTTGTATGATACTTACTCCATATGGTTTGCAGTGATGGTTGAGAAAGATTTTTAAAAGATAACAGCGTTTCTGATGGACTGGAAGCTTATGGTGACCAATGTGGGACACAGACAAAAAGTATCAAAAATATCCATAAAAAAATGCATGGTACTCATATTGTATAATCAACTTGTCAAGTTTTCTAGACATATGTTAAAAATGTGCAAAATACACACATTTCTGTTAAATAAATACCTCTGTAAAATGAAAGTAGTCCAGAAACAGGACAACCCATCACATGGAATAGTGCTTTGCACTGAAGACAGAACTCCTGACCAAGGAATGAAGAGAACAGGCATGTGGAGTTCTTTATTTAACAATAGTGCATGCATTTTTAGGCTTGTGTTTTACAGACTGTGAGCGTACAACTGGATAACAACATGTGATTTACGTGAATTACATGAGCATTGTGTGATTTTTTTCATGGACATTTTTGATATTGCTTGCTGTTGCCCATCGCTGATCATCACAAGCTCATATCTATACTAATAAAAGGCAAAGCCCTCACTGACTCACTCACTCACTCACTGACTGACTCATCACTAATTCTCCAACTTCCCGTGTAGGTAGAAGGCTGAAATTTGGCAGGCTCATTCCTTACAGCTTACATACAAAAGTTGGGCAGGTTTCATTTCGAAATTCTACGCGTAATGTTCATAACTGGAACCTATTTTTTCGTCCATAGACTATAATAGACTTCTGCTCGATGCTCGATGCCGCGCTTCTCAGCGGCGAAGTACTGCCATAAAATTTTTATTAAGAAGAAAATTAAACCTTTTTAAACTGAGGGAAAATATACCAATAGGATCTCTTTGTATACCACATTGTGAGTTCGGCCCTCCGGTTGTAATATGACCAAGCTGTGTGCTGAGCTTACACTTGAGCATGCAACGTACAGTTGGCCATGTGAACAGTAATCTTGTTTCAAATCTCACAGCTTGGATTGCTGCTGTCATAATCGGTTTGAGTTTCATGGTTTGTTTCAATTACGACAGTATTTGCAGGACTTGTGTTGAAGTGACATTCGGCATCTGTCAAGCGTTGTAAGCATACAACCGGTTTCATCGATAACTTCACATCCAGCTTTTGAGAGTTTAAACATTCATAAACATCAAAGTGTCAACTACTGAAATCGTCACCTGTGAATCTAAGATGTTTAAGAGGCATTGGCGGTTGTCAAAAGGTGTAAAATATTTGGCCATTTCGGTACACTTGAAAGCGACAACCGAACAATTCAGCGGCAGCCATCAAGTCACATGCAGAACCATAGGTGAAGGGCTTAAGCATTTCACTCTTACAGTGCTCCTGTGTAGTATAATTATCTCCTGTACCGTCATCAGTCCACACCTTGAACCTGTCCCAGTCATTCAAAACATAAGACACAATGTTCCTCCGGATATCAAAAGTGAGCCTGATATGGCCGTGCAATATATAACAAAGAGAATGGAAAAGGTAGGTGCCATCTTTGGGCATGGAAACCACTCGGTAAGTGACAGTTCTTTGATCGATGGTGATCACCTCGATAGACATGTTAATGGGGGTACGGTTGGAATGATAAAGGAAATGAACAATGTAAAGTAAGTCTAAAATACCTACACAATAACTATAATCGTAACAAACGAACAATAAAACAGCGGAGAAGCTGTGGATTAAATAAAAAGGCTGTAGTTATCAGCAGGGAGACGTGAATCCAGTGGTGAAGCAAGGATGGGAATGTAGAGACCGGAGCGACGGACGGCCTTATATAGGCAGGCAGCCAACAACGTGGGAGGCGTTGGGATGGGGGACCCAACGCCGCATCACACGGTGACCGAGCTGCAGGCTATGGACGTATATGTGTACGTAAGTAGGATTCAGTTAACGCTGGGAACCCACGTACCAAATTTCTTGAAGATGGGCCCATAAGTAACAAAGACCATTGAAAAGTTCAATATGGCGGCCGACAGTGGCATCATACCACTGAAATAAGTACGCACATTGGTTTCGGTTAGCACAGGGAAGCCGCCTACCAAATTTCGTGAAGATGGGGCCATAAATAAGAAAGTTCAACATGGCGGACGTTGTCGACCGTTATGACCGTTACGTGTAGAATTTCAAAATGAAACCTGTTTAACTTTTGTAAGTAAGCTGTAAGGAATGAGCCTGCCAAATTTCAGCCTTCTACCTACACGGGAAGTTGGAGAATTAGTGACGCTGGAAAGTTCAATATGGCGGCCGACAGTGGTATCATACCACTGAAATAAGTACGTACGTCGGTTTTGGTTAGCGCAGGGAAGCCACCTACCAAATTTCATGAAGATGGGGCCATAAATAAGAAAGTTCAACATGGCGAACGTTGTCAACCGTTACGACCGTTACGCATAGAATTTCGAAATGAAACCTGCTTAACTTTTGTAAGTAAGCTGTAAGGAATGAGCCTGACAAATTTCAGCCTTCTACCTACACGGGAAGTTGGAGAATTAGTGACGCTGGAAAGTTCAATATGGCAGCCGACAGTGGCGTCATACCATTGAAATAAGTACATACATCGGTTTCAGTTAGCGCAGGGAAGCCGCCTACTAAATTTCGTGAAGATGGGGCAATAAATAAGAAAGTTCAACATGGCGGTCGTTGTCGACCGTTATGACCGTTACGTGTAGAATTTCAAAATGAAACCTGCTTAACTTTTGCAAGTAAGCTGTAAGGAATAAGTCTGCCAAATTTCAGCCTTCGACCTACACGGGAAGTTGGAGAATTAGTGATGAGTGAGTGAGGGAGTGAGTGAGTAAGTGAGTGAGTCAGTGAGGGCTTTGCCTTTTATTAGTATAGATAATAAAACCCTGGGACGAGACGAGACTTTTGAGTCTGGGACGAGACGTGACTTTTTCAGAGAGATACTTTCATGTCCTGAGAGACGAGACTTTGTGCCAAGAGATTTAACCTCGCCCGGGACCGGAAATCAAAGACAAAGAGTAGATGACAAAGTAGAACGTTGTAAAGAATTCAGAAATGTTGGCGCGATACACGTGCAGAGCAGGTTAGAGATAATGAATGTACTAAAATTCAAAAATTTCAAAAAAATGATAGTAAAAACCGCATTAGCGCAAACAAATGGAATTTATTACTCAATGAAATAACGGAACAGCAAAACAGATCAAATATATTTTTCAGATTAAACTTTAAGTCGGAGACTTGTAGATTGTCTAATACGTGTTGCCATCAGGGAAAAGTAGTGTTTCTACCCAATGAAGAGGCATTTCCGTGAGAATTAAAAGATTTGTTGTTTGAAATCCACATACGCTAGCGGCATAGTGGCTGGCATGTAGCATGAGCTGGGGTGTTGGCGAGCAAAGTGAGCAGGGGGCAAAGCCCCCTAGTGTGTGTGTGTGTGTGTATATATAACTTTCATAAACAGCAGAGCTCCATCTACTGACAGTAAATTAACGCAATTGGTAATGAATTGTTTAACCTCAAAGGAATAATCTATAAGGAATTGCTCGACATGTGCTGGTCCATCAATAGCATTTTGCCCTGTCACAACACTTATTCAGCCATCTTTATGCCTTTGCATGTTGTTTTTTTTGTTTTTTTTTTTAAACTTGTATTGCAGTTAACAAGATGCCATATAGAGAAAACATAGTGATGCCTAACAGAGAGAAAGACCTTTTGCTCATGAGTTTCTACAATGCTTCTAAACAATGGGCATTTTCTCAGCTTGACGTGACATTATAATATTGGGAATAAGATTTCAACCTAGCACACTTAATCCTTAAAACAGCAGTGCTCACCACTGTGGCACCATGCCACACATTATAAACCAACTGAACCATCCAGATTATCATCTGATTGATGAGGACATCTCTATTTTCAATAGTTGAAGAGGTTAGCATAATTATATTTTTATATGCAGGTCTGTATAAGTAGTAAGATAAAATACTGCAATATATCAATCAATCAGACAAACAGACAGTTTGTAGGACAAACTAGGTTTACTACACTGAAAGACAGAGACACCTATGGGTAAGAGTAAAGAGTCAAAGGGCATTTACACTCATTGGTAAGCTTTACATTCTTAAAACCCACTTAGCTGAATGTGCGCCTTCCCGTTTCAAACAAACATTACAGATCCATTAGAATGCTAAAATCATCTTGCAGGGATAAGAGAATTTATTCTTGCTCGCATTAAGTACTGTGTAATTTCAGGTTGATTGCTGCTGTGACATCTTTATTGACATCTTGTTTCGAGCCGCTTTAATTAAAATCCCCAAAGAACACACAGGCTTCCTTCTCCAGGAACAATAATTGGTTTTAATATTTTTAATAACATGGCAATGCACCACACAAAATGCCAAGCCTGCAAACAATTCTCCATGGTCTGGAACAAAAATTATTACAATTCAGAATAAAGGAACCATAATTTCTTTTCCTTCCCCACTGTAAACAGGTTGCTAATTTCATTGATGTCACTCATTTCATGGTGCTGACTGCCGGTGTGTTTCATTTGGGGAGGGAGAAGGGAAGAAAGAAAGGAAAAAATAAGAGTGAGAGTGAGAGAGGGGGAGAAGAGAGCTGCAGTCTGGGAAGACAAGCGGTCATTTGCTACAACAAATAACAGTGTTTTTGCCTTAAGCAAACTCCTGCTCCTTTCTGCAGCCACCTTCAGTGCAAGCATCCAGACTGCTGATTCAGAAGCCACTAAAGAAATGGACGTTTTGCCTTGTGAAAATGAATCACAAACTTCAATTCCAAAAAGAAAGCCTAAATATTGCATTTGTACATCGGACTATGTCTGTGATGACTACTGACTTTTAAGTAGCTGGTTCCTTTCAGTGTAGATATGAATCACAGGCGTGACACATTCTGTAATTTGTGTTTAAATCCAAAGAGTCCAATGATTCTTCCTTCATGAATCAAGAAAAAATTAATTCATCCATCAATATACTTCTTGAATGCACTTACATCACTGGGAACCAAAGCTTGTCCCTGCTTGCACCGAGGACATTGTAGACCTAGCCTTGGATAAGGCATCCATCAAAGCCAATGTTAGGGGCACTGAATCGGGTCAGTTTATTGACTTCAGTTAATCTAATTTGAATCTCTCTGAGATGTGCAGGAAAGAAGAATACTAAAAGATCCCAGGAATGTGGAGAAACCACACTACCATCCAAAGTTACCCTAAATTAACCTCATGTGATGAAATATCCCTAATAGTGTTTTGCACAGTAATACAGGATTAACATAGTGAGGAGTAAAAATGAAAAGCATAATATTCAACTGAGTAGCACACAAAAGAAAAAAGTGTAGATTTAAAAAAGAAAAAATTGCCTTCACTTTAACAAAAAATGAGAAACAGTGGATCTTGAGGATGCAAAGAGAGGACAGACCTTAAAGTGCCCTGGAATGCGAGTACCCAAAGCTGCCAACAATGGAGGAGTAGGTTGCAGAACACCTATGGGGATCCCTTTGATCTTGCAATCAATCCACATTTAGCTGAATCTTAACTGGTCTACATACATACATAAATATATACATACATATATATACATGCATATATATATATACATACATATATACATACATATACATACTGTATACATATATACATATATATACACAAACATACACATACATACATATACAGTACAAACATACAGTGGAACTTGACCCGGACACAGACAGACGGACATCGTTGTTTCTCCCAACACACGTTTATTGACACACCACACTATTTACAATTACGTCAGTGCACGTCCCAGTGCCTCTTGCACCGATCCCCCAAAGTCCAGGCCTCACAGTCCAATTGCCTTTCTGGCCGCCTCCAGTCCTCTCTCCAGCTCCGTCCTTCTTCCACCCGACTTCCGCTCCTGAATGAAGGGAGGCGGCCCCTTATATAGGAACCCGGATGGGCTCCAGCTGCTTCCCGGCATTCCTCCGCAGACACGCCCCAGTGTGGCGGAAGTGCCGGCTGCGCACCCGGAAGCCCTCCGGGTGTCCCCTGTCTTCTTCCCCCCAGCACTTCCTGGTGTGGCAGAAGTGCTGGGCTCCAGGTTTCTTCAGGCACTGGGGCGCCGCCTGGCGGTGGCCACGGGCCCCTACAGGGTTGGGCTTCCAAGCCCTCTACCCGTGGCCCCCAATACAACCAGGGCGGTCGCCCCCTCGCGGTCTGGAGGAGGTACAAGCCCTCCTCCGGTCCTCCTGGGCGTCCTGGCTGAGCTCCACCCCCAGCCGGATGCCACAATACATATATATATATATATGTATATATATATATATATATACATACATACACGGTTCAGGGTTATATTTTCTTAACATTCTAATTTATGCTTAATCTAATGTTTTAGAAGCTTTTAATTACTTTTTGACTCTGTTAATTTGCTATTTTTATGCTTATACAAAATTTTCCCTTCTACAAAAGTAGTCAATCCAAGAGCGTTATTCATTTCTCCTTGCTGATGATTGACTGCTGCTTTGTGATGCGTCTCCAGCTGAGTGTCCTCGTGTTTTCTGTTTTGTTATTGTTTTGTTATTTTTAAATGCACACGATGTCGTCGAATCACTCTGCACCTTCTATGGCTTCTGGAACTGAGCCTAAGAGCCAGAAGAAGTTTAAAACACTCCAGGAAAAGGTTGAACTACCAGATTTGCTCCGGGAACTAAAAAGTTATGCCGCAGTAGCGCGCCACTATGGCATTGATGAAAGCACCGTATGCTACATAAAGAAGAACGAATCAGTAATCTGGAGTACCATATCTGTAAGTTTCTGTGATAGTGCCAAAAAGGTAACGACCGGAAGGAATAAAAATATCGTCAGGATGGAATCTGCCTTAGCACTGTGGATCACCAACTGCAGGAAGAACATCCCCTTGGACGGTAACATTATCCGACAATGTAGCAACTTCCTATCACAATGTTCCTGAAAACTATAAAGAAAAGCCAGCATGAAACCCCACCAGAAGAAGACCCGTTCAAAGATACGACTCCCTCTGAAGCGCCTGAAGAAGAGGCGCCACCCAAGGAGTTTTAAATCCTGTGCATCGTACTGCACAGCTACTTCATCATCATCATCAATATCATTCATCATTGGTGAGTACCCATTTTACTGTATTTTAATAAAATTATTATGTATTTACTTACTTATAACTAAAAAAATGACAGCGCATACCAAAGAAAACGCGTTTGCTTGAATTACAGTACGTATAGCGGTAACATTGGTACTTTACATTCTAGCACCGCGGGAGACATAACAGTACAAGTACTATACAGTAAACAGGTTTACCTTTACATTTTGTTTTTAGGTAATGTATTAATGTATTAAGCTGAGTTTGCAACGAAATTAAAGTGCTTTGGGGGCATGCTGTATTTAAAGTGCCTTTTAAATGCCTATTTATAAAAATAGGCATTTAAAAGGCATTTTTTAATCACATGCAATTGTCACGGTTTTTCACAATTCGCGGGTGCTCTAGGAACGTAACCCCCGCGAATTTTGGGGGTGTACTGTAAATATATATATATATTATATATATAGTGAGAACTAGCCCGAACACCATCAGACAGACACCAGTCTAACTCCAAAAACACACACGTTTAATTAAATAAATGTCCCCAACACAGCACACAGTGCTCCCGCACTAATCGCCCCAAATCACGGTCTTTCAAATGTCCGTGGGCCGCCTTTCTTCCTTCTGTCGCTGGAGCTTCGTCCACCTCCAGCTCCTGACTCTCGCTCCCCAACTGTAGAAAGGGGACTCCCTTTATAGTCACCCGGATGTACCCCAGGTGCTCGCTGACGTTCGTCCGGCGTGTGTGTGTGTGTGTGTGTGTGTGTGTGTGTGTGTATATATATATACACACACACACACACGATGCACTTCAAAATTATGCTGGCAAAGAGGTTAAGCACTCAAGAAACAACATGGTGGAGAATGTAAAATTGGTTTACAGAAGAAACATGTCACCGTGTAATATTACCTTATATTGCTTCTACATTGCTACTGCAATATACTCTTATCTGTGTATAATGATTGCATTTTTCTGCTTCCACTGGCAGGAATTCATATTGCCAAGACATTAACTGCAATTTGTCTTTTTTTTAAGGAGTCAACCCTAACATCAGAAATGTGCATTACTATACATCACCTTTAAAATAAAAAAAGAAAAAAAAAGAAAAACATCAATTAAAACATTTAACAGTTATGGTTAGCTGTCTTGTGTTGCTTATATACAGGCAAAAAGATTACCACTATCGTGTATTAATGGCAGATTAAGAGGAAAATTAAAGGAAAGGAATATGTCTTTTTAAAATCTACTTGTAAATCTATTACTTTCATTACTTCAATGTGCTTATACAGTAAAAGTTGACGTTCACTTAATACCTCTTCTTGCAGATAATGCCTACAATTCATCATAGCACTTGACAGAACATTTATGATTTAATAAGCCGATTTAAAACCAGAACTGCTTCCTCACAGGTCCATAGTCCTAGGTCCAAATGCTGGCCTAGATAAAAGTCTGGGCTGAGTCTGCACTTGTCTTGATGTCTAAGTGGGCCATCTGCGAGGGACACTGATTTCTGTTCCACAACACAAAGATGTGTGTGTTAGGTTCACTAGAGGCTCCGAGTTTACCAGTATAAGTGGAGTGTGGCAGGCGAGAGATGGGCATCCTGTTCAGGGTTTGTTCCCACCTTGGCACTAGCTCCCCTCAACAGTGAAACAGATAACTAACTGGGAGTAGAAAATAGAAAATTAATAATATGGAAGTATTATTTATTCTTCCAAAGACATTCCCATGGGCACTTTAGTTTCTTCCTAGAGTATAAAAGACTGATGATTCAATATGTGCCAGTGTGAATGTGACCTGTGAGAGACTGGTATTTTGTCCTCAGCTGTTTTTTGCCTAGAGGTCAACAGGCTCCTGTTCAATGGAACCCTCAGCTGGAAAAAGTGGTTTAAAAATGACAGTTGAAGCTAAAGCTTCCAAAAGATAAAGTTTCACTTTCTTAAATAAAAAGACAAGAAGGCGGTTATATAAAAAAATAAATAAATCTATAAACATTGAGAAAATGGCATTTAGCTGGCAAGTAGATTTGCTTTCTCCTTTCCAAATTCTGTGTTGAGTGTGTTTTCATGTGGAGGAGGAGTATTGGGTTCTATTCTGAGATTCATCAAAAACTTAAAAAGGCATACTAATAAACATACACAGTGTGTGACTGTTCACCAAACCACGTGATGACTCATGTCTTACTTAGTTTAGGATTGAACATAACAAAGATGACATTTTCAAATTTGCTAATTTTCCCTTCAGTGTTGTGCAAGCAGCATGAGGCACAAGGCAGGAACCAGTACTAGACTGGGCACCAGACCATCATAAGGTCCACTCGTTTACAAACTCACAGGTATATGCAAATATGAAAAACACTTGTTTGTTCTTTTTCACTCCTTGTATTCTGGAATGACAACTTTCAAAAAGAAGTATGTAGGCACAGGAAATGCAAAGTGAGCATTCAGTGCAAGATAAACAAAGAATTACTAAAATAAATTCTAAAAATGACATGGCAAATATTTTTTTAACAAAAAAACATGTTGACCTCTGTTCCTCCTAAAATTTAGGCTTCTGCCCCAGTAAGTAGTGCTCAAGTATCAGCAGGTTTCCATGTCGCATGTGCTTGAGGGGCAGCAAAGGCTGGAGCTGTTATTTATCTTCTTCCTATCATGTAATTGTCCTCTGCTATTTGCCTCATACTCAGAAGATGTAGTCCCAGTAGTTGAATACTGTGTGAATACCAGCAGGTTGCACGCAGTGGAAGGAGTGGCTGTCATTCTTCTTCTTCCTATCATGTAATCATTCTGCAAGTTGCTTTGCTGTCAAAAAAGTAGTTGTTGATCTTCTCCTGTCAGTAATGCTGCATGCCTGTGTTGCTGCTCATTTCCTGTCAGCCATGGCATACCCAGACTTTCGCTTGACGTGAGAAGGACCAAAAGCCCAGTTATATATTTTTTTTTTTGTTAAATTGTTTGAGAAAAATATAATTAACAAAAAAACACAACTTTAACAATAAAAATAAATTAACAAACAATGAAGACTCACCAAAGTGCATGTCTTGCGGTATTGTATGTTTGTTATCATTCAATTGACACCCAGAACCGGCCAACTCTATTTAATTTCAAAAGCAACAGGGGTCCCGTGGTGCTCTAACATAAAGAATGGTGTTGTACCAAGGATATACGGTATTGTGGGAGCATTGTATTATAATACAGGTTGTATGTGGATTAAGTGTATTGATGAATATATAAGGGATTTATAAGTAGCAACAATGTGCCTTCACTCAGGCAACATTATTTAACATACCGGCCCTGCTCAGAATGCAGCGTGATATGATGATAGCTTTGAGCATCATCTAATACTTCAAGTTTAACATGATCATATAGTTTGAGACAATGACTGGTACCTGATTATGAATTTCAATCTTCCACATCTCAAATGTCTATTTGACAGATTGAATTGTAATTGTCCTTCTTGGTCAAAGGGCTTGTTTTCCAAGTAGGTTTGGTTCCAGCTTCTTACTCAATGCAGCTAGGATGAGCTCAAGCCATATAACACTCGGTTGGAATAACAGGCTTCTATTAATGAATGAATGAAAATAATTCATCCATTTATTAATTTCTGGATCCCACTTGTTCTTTTCCCAACACAGACTTGAAAGCCTGTTCTATAATCAGTGGGAATACGAGGTGTGGCAGAAAAGTAATGAGACTGATTTTTTATTTACCAGTTTTTATTTTTTTCAAACATCAATGTTATCCCCTTCAAAGTAGTTCCCGATTTTTTATTTACCAGTTTTTATTTTTTTCAAACATCAATGTTATCCCCTTCAAAGTAGTTCCCTTGGGCAGCTACACACCGATGGAGACGTTGTTCCCACTGTTGGTAGCAGCACTGGAAGTCTTCAACCGGTATGGTCTTCAGCATGTCCGTTACACTCTTTTGGATGTTTTCTAAAGTCCCGAAATGACATCCTTTGAGGACATTTTTCAGTTTAGGAAAAAGTCACACGGACTGAGGTCAGGTGAATAAGGGGGCTGGGGAACCACAGGAATGCCTTTTGAGGTCAAACATTCTGTTATGGAGAGGGCAGTGTGACATGGGGCGATGTCATGATGGAGCACCCATTTGTCTGCAATGTCTGGTCTCACGTGAATGACCCTTTTTCTGAGCCTTTCAAGGACGTCTTTATAAAAAACTTAGTTGACAGTTTGTCCTGGAGGAACAAATTCTTTGTGGACGATTCCCCTTTTGTCAAAAAAACAAATCAGCATTGATTTGATCTTCGATTTGCTCATTCGAGCTTTCTTTGGTCGAGGAGAGTTTGCAGTGTGCCACTCCTGACTTTGCCTCTTGGTCTCAGGATCGTATTCACAAATCCATGATTCATCACCTGTGATCACACGACTAAAGAAATCTTGCTCATTAGCAATTCTGTCAAGAAGATCAAGGCACTTGTTTTTTCGATTGTCCTTTTGCTCAATTGTGAGGTTTGTCGACACCATTTTGGCATAGACCTTTCGCATGTGCAAATGTTCAGTCAAAATTTGATGAACGGTAAATCTGTTCAAATTTAATTGTTCACTCAACATTCTTAATGTTAAACGACGGTCTGATCTCACAAGAGTGTTCACACGTTTGATGTTTTCATTGGTTTTCGAAGTTGAAGGCCTCCCTGAACGGTGTTCATCTTCAACGTGTTTTCTGCCTTCCAAAAATGATTTGTGCCAGCGAAAAACTTGAGCTTGGGATAAAGAATGTTCCCCATAGGCCTGTTTTAACTTTTCAAACGTCACACTTGCCGATTCTTCAAGCTTAACACAAAATTTAATGGCACAACGTTGCTCCAAATTCCGCTGTTCCATTTTGCGGGATGCACAACCAAAAACACAACTTCGCTAATAGCAGTCACAAAAATCACGTAGTTAACGGAAGGAGTTGAAACTCGCACTGAGCTATGGGAGGGTACTGATACACGTGCTCTATCAAGGACAACAGCGCAGCGTTGCCAGATCGCTTGCAGTGTTGCCAGTCTCATTACTTTTCTGCCACACCTCGTAAGGCTTAGCCAAAGCCCGACACCAGTTTACAAAAGGACACACTTACTCATACTGTATCAGGCCAATTTACAGTAATAATAATAATAATTCTTTGCATTTATATAGCACTTTTCTCACTACTCAAAATGCTCAGTGATTGCAGGTTAAGGGCCTTGCTTAAGGGCCCAACAGAACAGAGACCCTCTTGGCATGTACGGGATTCGAACCGGCAACCTTCCGATTGCCAGTGCAGATCCTAGCCTCAGAGCCACCACTCTACACCACACCACAGTAACCAATGAAACCAAACAGTGGAGCTGTTACTTATATGAAGATGGAAATGAACAAGCCCCAAACAGAAGGCACCCCACCCTGTCAGGAATTTTACTAGACAAGAGTTGTGAGGGTGCAGTTTATGCTCAAGACAAGTAAGAAAATTAAAAATGTCTCTAAAACCAAACTAGTGTTTGTTTAGCATACAAAATAACACTCAGTGAAGCAGATAACAAATTCCAAAAATGGAAGAGCAAGTGCCATTACTAGTAATGGTAGACCATGCTGTTGATCCCCCATAGCAGTAAGAGAGGCACTAGAGTTAACCGATTCGTAAGTGCTACGTTACATTCCCGAGTGCTGTTAGAGTTGAATTAATGGCTCAGGATGCTGCCTCCTACTATATACAAATTTCTGCTTTGCTCCAGCATGCCTCTTGAATACTGAGAGCCGCACTGTGCTGCAGAGCTGTTCTGACATTTCACCTCTCACTTGAAGCAAGGTTACTGAACTGAAAACTGTAAACAGTAAAAGTCAAGAGGTGTTTTATTGCTAGCAGTGTCTTAATGGGGTGCAGTCAAAAGTATTAAACTACCCATTGCCAGTAAATCCTGTACATATGCATTTTTAGAAGCTGCAATTCTGTTAAAAATATCCTTTAAAAAGCAAACAGAACCAAGTTCATTTTTTACAAAGTCCTCCATGGCAAATTGATAAGACCTTTTTTAAATATGTGTTTTTTTCCTTTATTGCACGTTATTAGCCTGAGAGCACGTATTGACTTGATAATGTTTTGTACTGAGAGAGGGGTCTGTGCAGTTAAGAACTGATGAAAAAAAGAAATGAAAGAATGCTGCTCTGCCTCTCCTATATTGGAATTTTCATTTTTCCATTGAATATTCATGTTATATTTGAACTATTTTTACAGTTTTTAACCATATAGAAGATGACGCATGCTACATTTATATGAATAGGATTAGCAGGCCTATGATGCACCAGGATTACTCCCATGGATCGTTCTTAACTTGTGGACATCACTACTGGCATGGGCTCCAGCTGCTAAGACCCAGAGCTGAAGTAAGTAGGCTCAATACACAAAATGCATGGAAGGAGGTATAGTGGGTGTTTTCATCCAAAGCAGCAACAAACACAGAAGCTCATTTAGTGGAAATTAACTTTGTGCATTAATACATTTGTCTGAACAAACTTATCAGGAAAGCACACTCCATCCCAGGGCTAACTCTGGACACGTTGGAAGTTGTTGTGGAAAAGATTATTACGGCAAAATTGGATGCCATTATGAAAAGTCCTCACTTAGGAGGTGCTGTATTGAAGCACTACTAGTTACAGGCCCATTCTACCACTCTGTGTTAAGAAGCGCCTCTGGGGGTCTTTTCTGCCAACTGCTCTCAGGCAATTCAATGCTTCCACCCAATGTACTTGTTAAGTTTATTTTTATTTATTTATTTACTTATCAATTGATTGATTATTTGAATGGCTATATTATCTGTCCTGTGAGTGTGTATCCTAGTTTTTTTTTTTATTTTTCTGCAGCTTTATGCACCTGAATTTCCCCTTTGGATTAACAAAAGATTATCTAATCTAATCAAAATTGTAGAAAATCCTTATATTTAAATTAAAGTGAGTTAAAGAGACAAACATATACTATTTAAAGGTCGTTTCACTTTAATATGAGGTACTTGTGTAACTCTAGTAATGGACAGATGAAGAATGTCACTGCATAAAGATAGGAAAGGCTACCCTTGACTTATGGGACTTAAATTTTAAGAATGTGTTGTTGACATTCCTTCATTTTAATAATCATGTTCTTCTTACTAGGATTGCTCAGGCATCCTAAAACAAAAAAGGAACTGCATGTTTACAAGACAGAGTATATTATCTCCCCACAAGCTATGCTTTTCATCAGTGGTCACTGCCATTTTTATTCAGCTGCCTGCCTCTGTGAGTTTAATAAAAAACATTACACAGGCAGAGAGACTCCCTCACTTAAGGCCTTAAAATTATCAAAATAATATCAATGAAGACGTTACTCCCGCAAAATCCAAATATGGAGTTTTCACTGTGAATTTGGCTTTTAGTCCTTTCAATTTACAAAGGAGAAAAATGGGTTTAACAAAATGCAAAATATTCAGTGCAATGAGGGAAAAGTAACGCCAATAAAAGTAAGAAGAAG
This sequence comes from Polypterus bichir lapradei, assembly GCA_026402145.1. Classification (NCBI taxonomy): domain Eukaryota; kingdom Metazoa; phylum Chordata; class Cladistia; order Polypteriformes; family Polypteridae; genus Polypterus; species Polypterus bichir. The sequence continues at coordinate 11,536,768 of JANRMT010062813.1, read as the reverse complement.
AATAATGACTTTGGCAAGACAATACTCCAGAACACCTATCAAATTGCAGTTAGGACCACCATACCCACGCCAACAAACTGATTTTTTTTTTTCTGGAAGATAGCAGTGCCTTACTGTTTCATTTAAAAAAAAAGTTTGTTTTCATTTGGAGCACCCTGACAAGATGCTTTACAGCACATATGACAGTTTACATATTACACACATTTATTCACCTGCTGACATTGTTCACTGAAGGAAAGGTGGACTACAGCTGCTCTTTCAGGCTTTGCAAGACTAAGACAAGGGCAAACATACAGAGATCGCAAGACTTTCATGTTGAGGAGGGAAGAAAAATCAGAGGTGTTGGGATCAAAAACAAAAAGACATTTCTTGGATAGCTGTTTCATTAAAAATTATATCGGTTTTGACATAAAAAGCCCTAGTCGCATCTCAGCACCCTTTTAAAAGAAAAGTGAGTCCCATGCTCTAACCCCAAGCCCTCATATGCCACTTAGCATTATATCAGCCAGCGCGGTGTGCCTGGAGGGACACTCTGGCACAAAGAACATTACAGAATCCTTTGTTTAGATGCTACTTTGATTGTTCTTGTCTACAAAATACTCTTTTTAAAACACAATAATATTATTTAACTTCAATAATATATTTTTTTTGGAAAGAGCTGGTGAGAATAAGGGAGTAAATTTGACACTACATATATACTATATAGTATATACTATTTATGACAGCAGCACTCTGCTTCTGGAATTCCTGACAAAATAAAGTGGATGGTGCACATCTTCCCTTAAATTTAAGAAAATTATTATTATTATTATTTTTAAACTGGACCATATCTTTCTGCACATTGCACACTTCAATTCTCTAATCATTCTTTTCTGGACCTGCTTCTTCAGTTGCACACTAGTCTCTGGGTGCCACAATCAGTTCAAGAGCTACGCACAAACAGACACAGACAGCCTCACACTCAGTGGGCCAGTCCACTTAACCTGTACCTCCTCTTTCTGATGCTGGAGGTACAGCTAGACTAGACTTGGGGAGAAACATGCCACTGTTAAACCCAAATCCCGAGAGCTCTGATTCACCACTGCTGCTGTGCTTTCATAGCCAATGATACAGAAGGGAGCTAAACGTGGCCTGTGGCTTTTGCACATGTACAAAAAGTGTGATATTATTATTCATGTAAAATACTTTCAAGTGTGATTGTGGCATTTTGATTCTGTCAATTTTGCAATTACAAAGAAAAAAAAAAGGCAAACCAAAACTTGCATAGTGGGTTACATGTGTGGTGTGTGTTGAATTGTGAGGTTATGCTACAGATTGTTGGAATATGATTAGCAGTGGAATTTAAACAGAAAAAACACAAATATAAAACAATGATCATTCCATTTGATATCATACACACACTACACTCAGCTTTTCATAGACATTGCTGTTAGCACTTCAGAATAACATGTTGCATAGCACCATTAAAAGGTATTAAAAGTGTCCACTCTACAAGCAGCTGTAACATTGTGCACTCGAGGATAAAATCAGCATTCAACACTTAACACAACGTATTAGACACAAAGCTGAGTACCAACAACACGAAATGTGCAAGTACAACTGACAGTGTCCTCACAGACAGTGCAGGTAACAGCTTAAAAAGAAATGTCCTAAGTTGCCAAGTTTCAGATGGAGGGTAACAGCAACCAACCAAAAACATAAAGAGACAAAATACAACCAACATAACAAAGGTAAGATAATCTCAGGGCAGATTTGCATCAATTATTTTTTAGTGTAATGGACTTTATGTTTACTGCATGTGTATCAACACCTGCTTCGCTTAACTTCTCAGTACACAGTAACACCTTGGCGTCCATAGGATTGACCAAATCTCTGCAGTAGCAGAAACATAAGTAAGCATTATATTTAAAACAGCATAGCAAATTACAGCCTACTATCCATCCAAAAAGATGCTGTTGAATTGACCACAAAATGCCAGTAGACAGACCCAACAATCACTCTGGACAAAGTAGAGAAGCTTACAGTATAAACATACCTTTTCAGAAGACATTTCTAGACTTCAATGCATTAAATATTAAAAGATTAAATGAACTCAACTGTGCATCAAGACTGCAACATTTAAATAATGCAAATTTGCATAGGGACTCAATTACGTGTATGCCATTTAAAATTGTAATCTAATGTTCTTTTTAGCCTTTCTGTCCATGTTGACTCTTGATGTTAATAAAACAGTGCTGGTTCTCAACTGCTGTTACCTGGCATTCGTAAATGTTTTCTTTGCAAATTGAATCATCACATGTTTAAGATATTGCTTTAATGACTGTCAACCCAATTCAAATTTTGGCAGAGAATGGGGTAAACATACAGACAATTTATAATAAAGTTTAGCATGTACAGTGATTTTGTGGCCACCCTTGTTGTGATATGGAGTCACAGATGTGGAGAATAGGGGTTGAGGCCTCCAAAAGACCCACAAAAGCAGGACAGGACCTTCACTGGCTAATCCAAAACAGGCTTACATCAGATCCAATTGCTCCTGACATTTATCTGCAGGCATCAGCCAGGCTAGGCCCAAATTGGGTAATCAATTGGGATATCAAAGTACCTCACAAGATGGAGAATACCCTAAAAAATCCAGCTTGTAACCAAAAGGCAATAAGGATTCTTTATAAATGAAGAGTTAACAGAACAAAACACAAAACCAAGGACACAAGAGCAAAAAAAAAAATATTTCCAAAGGATAAGTCCAAAGTCACTACCCATAACACAAATTGAAATTGTGGTAAAGTCTTGGGACCAACATGAAAGGACATAATTAGCAGAGTTCAGAGACACTTCTCACTCTCACGGTTTAGACACCATATCATCAGTCTGGAAACAGAGATGAGCAGAGAAGATATTAAGCTTAAAGAAATAAGGCTAAAGGTTATTTGGGTAAAAGTCCACTGAACAAATCAACTAAGCTACCCAAGAATTTTCTTTACTTATGTGCAAATCTCTAACCATACAAAATAAACAGTAATAAAATTGGAAGAGATTGTGACAATATTCCTTTAAATTTATTTAAAAAAACACTGAGGGAACCTAACAAATGTAGATAAAATTTAAGTCGCAAGTCCAAGAACAAGCAAAAAAAGAGATAAACAACATTAAGGGCTTTTTGAATTTGCATAATATTGCCTGTAGATATTAACTACAATTAAAGACGATTTCCTCTTATTTCATTTTCCTGCCTTCAGATTTAGACTGGATGCTTGTGGATAAAGTATCTGAAGACATGTCCGAAGAATGAAAAAATAAGTTTCATTCAGTCTGTGATTTATATATTATGTATGTGTGTGTATAGAGTATATATATATATATATATATATATATATATATATATATATATATAT
>JANRMT010062813.1:11496145-11533363 GCA_026402145.1 Polypterus bichir lapradei | reverse complement strand
TATATATATATATATATATATATATATATATATATATATATATATATTTAAGTCATTATACACAATACAATAAAATACAATTATAATCTTATCAGTTTTAAAACAACTTACCTAAAGAAGGTTACAAAGAACTGCACAAGGTCCATTATACTGTTGTGCTGGGAGAACGCAATCTACAATGTGGAAAAAAAAGGCAAGAATTCAGAAGTCTATTCCATCTAGTTAGTACATGGCGTTTCTTCCTCATAGTGACCATAACATTAAACTCAAGACAACAGGGCTGCCAGCTCAATCAGAGTCAATGACAAACAGTGTGACATGAACCACATCACTTTACCTGCCTGTGTTCCACCTATAAAAATAAAGAAACAATTGTAGCCCTATGATAAATCTATTTGCCAAATAAATACTTGTAAAAGATACAATAATTGTTAAAAATAAACCAAAAAAGAATGCATAACACCCTATGATTATAACGAAACCTCTGCAAACATATTAAGAAGTTTTAGACGGGAGGTAATAAAAAAGCCTGCTGTGTACAAAATCATAGTGCATACAATATAGCACATATAAAGGGTCTTCAATATAACACTAAATTTGCCCCCATACCCACTTCACCTCTCAAAATTAGATCATGGTGAACTTTGTTATCCCTGAGTGAAAAATTCAATTGGTCATGTGCATCACAAAGTATCAGATGAAAAAGAAATACAGTGAGAGAAAAAGAAAAACAAAATGTAATAGTTGCATAATAATTACAAAATAGTACATTACAGCTGCTCCTAGTTACAGTACATCAGCATTTTGTTTTTGCTATTTTAAGTTAAGTCGCAAACAATCTGTTTATAGATTCTTACCTATGTGCATCATTATAATAAAGTCAGCACACTTATTTTTAATCTCATTTAAAGATCACAAGCAAGCATTACTGATCAGTTAAAGCCATAAATTCTAAATTAGGTGTGTTAACTACATAAAATAATACTGTAATATATAAAACACATATGCTATTAGATAGGCTGATGGACTAAAAGAATCTAGCCCATTCTGCTTTTAACACAATTCATGGCAGATGGATGACCTGGGAGCTGATTCCATGGTCCTTTATAGGTTGGTGGTGCCATCTGAGTGCAGTGTCTGCACAAAACTATAAACAAAATAATTATTTTGATCATCAAAACAAGCATATTTCCTATGAATGTTTATACATTTAACAATAAGTTTTAATTTTTTTAATTTTTTTTTTTTTTTTTTGCTTTTCTTGATACAGTCAACTTCTTAAACATTTAAAAATGTTTAAAGGTCACCAAACATAGATTGGACAAACAGATGATACTACACTCCTTTCCCAATCACACATAAAAACTATTGTGCAGTGTACAGAAATGATGCATTTAAAACTTACAGTGACAGACCTGTCCTGGCAGGTGGTCCAAGAACCTTCTAGTCAACAGGGGTTTTTTTTCCCCACCATCAAGCAATGAAAGCTTTAGTCAAATCACACTTTCAATGAATCACTTCATACAGTAATCCACTTGGAAGGACAATTAAGAAAACTGACTTGAGCACTTAGCCAATAGTCTAAAATAATTGCTTTGGCAGAGGGTAAGTACAGTACCCTCAATGTAAGCCTCACTAACTGCAAGTGAGGTGGCATGTAACGCTACACATGCCCACATGGTTTTGTTTACCTTTGAATTAAAGGCTGATTGATTCATTCTCGTGGCTGTGTAGATGAATTAGGGAAAACCTAAACATTTTATGCACATTAACTTGCAAGAATAACCAAAGAAATAGAAGATAAAAGGAAAACAGGAAAGTAAACTGAATGCAGTCATAACAAAAACAGTACACATATATGCAAACAGCAGCCTTGCATGTGTTTACTAGTACAACAAGAATGAGGATGCAAGCTTCAGAACATGACCTGTCTTCAAAAGGCATGGGCATCTCAGATTACCTAGAGTACGTGGCTTTTATTCTCAAAGTCAAATGTCTTACTGAATTTTTCAAATGCGCTTTCAAATTTCATTACTGGCCCAGGAATATTTTCCAAAAAGGTTCAGTAAGAGCATAAAAAAAATAAATAAATATAATGCAGACAAAAATCAATGCCAGTGTAATTACTACACTGCAACGTGTGCTACTGTTACAACATTCAGTCAAAGTTATCTTTAAATAAATCTCAAATCTCACATTACCTTGCAAGCTAAGAGCAGACTGTGGGAAAAGGGTACAGTCAGAGGAGAAACTGGTTGAAGAGAGTGATGGCAAGCACAGTACAGATGTCTTTAATTTTAGGGTACATCTACAATAACGTGTACACATTAAACACATTTCACTATAGGAGATGTGAATAAAATCCACCAAGCTAGATAAAGAAGTCGATAACATCCATTCTGCCAAATAACCTTTCTCTGGTTCAGCTTGTTTCTCTGGCTGAAAAATGTGAAACAACAGAAAATGCATAAACATGGATGCATTTCCTCAGCAGCACAGATCAGTCAATTGAACTTTTTAGGGTATAGTTACTTCATGTTGCTTAAGTAATTCTGCAGCTAGATCTCCCCTCAAGCCCACAAAGAGCATACATTATAAATGACACCTTCCCAAAACCTTTCTCTAAGGACTCCCTCAACTGCTAAAAAACTCGTACTTTTGTAGGCGTCCCTACCAACTGGCTAACCTTTCTTCATCTCTGAGGTAGAAACAAAGGGATCAAAGAGAACAATATCTACATGTGGGTGTGTTCAGTAATGATAAGGCACCCTCCATTCTCAAAGTACAAGTTGAAGGTAAAAATAGGTTCAACAAAACATAAAGTCAAGGGCTATTTCATGTGCCACCTCTTAGGCGAGTTAGTATTGACAGACAGACAAACAGACAAATGGACAGACCAGAGACAGATGGACAGATGATTGCAGTGATACTGAAACCTACAACTATTAACAAAATTGAGATTTCGGTTATGCTAAGACTATATCTCTAAACATTAAAATAAACAGAATAATAATTAACTCATATTTGGTTTAAAGATTAACACATCAAAATAACATTGTTTAGCCAGAGTATATATTGCAAATAATCTGAATGTGGCTGTTCAAATAAAAAGACTTCCTTTAGAACTCCCTGGAGCACCATGGCAGAATCAGTCCCGAGACCTGGGTGTTATGTGGAGGCTGTGAGACATTGCTCATGACAGCCAGCAGCTTCGCTAACATCCTTCTCTCCGCTACTGCCTCCAGAGTCTCCAGGTTAGTCGATACTACCGAACTGGGCACCCTAATTAACTTGTAATGTCTGTTTCTATATTACAGATATTAGACAGGAAATTGACAGCGGACCATATTTACATTCTCGTAAGTTTCAAAACAGTTCAGAAAGAACCCCCCAGCTTTTTATCCCTCATATTTTCAACTGGAAAAGCCTTCACATATCTTATAGTCAGAGGCAACTGAACTGCAACACAATACTAGAGGTGCTCAGCACTCTCAACAACAGTGTTTCCCAAAGACGTCCACCTTCTTGGACTGACGATAACCTGAGGGTTCATGACAATATTTAGAAATTTACTTTACATGACCATATACTAAGTAGCTTTACAGGTTTCAAATATCAAACTTCAGTGTGATTCATTAGCTTCTTATGTATTTAATAAATTCTGGTTCTTATTCCGGGTCCCCAGCTTGGTAATTACCTACTCCATCACTATTGTACTTTGAAGTCAGGGTCAAAGGCTTCACTCCACTTTACAATTGTTAAAACTTTGTGTTTTACTGATGATGCATTTAAGCATGGAGAAACTTAAATCAAAGGGAGACAAGAAACAGTAGGTGAAAAGAAAAGATGTACCTAACAGAAAAAAAGTCCCAAGAAATTAAAAATACCAAAAGGTAACAGAAAAACCTAGTGGGTTAGGGTCCAGATGGTCACCAGAAATCAGTCAAAAAAGTTAAAACAACATGCATACAGTATATACATACATACATATATTGAATTAGTAATATTCCAATTAAAATATTCCTTGTTTCAGCAATAATATAATTACATTGTGATACAGCAGGCCCTTCAGCATGTGGCACTGTGGTTGAAGTTAGGACTGACCTATCATCGGGACAGACTTTGCACCCACGCTGTTCCTAAATTAGGTTGCCAGTTTCCACAAATAAGAAAACACTTTCATGAAAATAAATTATTGTGTGAATTCTTGGCTAAAGTTTAGTAAGCTCTTAACATCTAGATTAACATTTTTAAAGGATGAAAAAAAAACTAGTACACTCCACGATTAAAGCCTCTGTTAATTTATTGAGTTTGTGTGCTTTCCTCTGAAGCTCATAAAAAGTAGTTAAGTGCCACAAATAATTAGTCTGCCTTAATAATAACTCTCCTGTTCACAACAGACTACAGATGAAAAGCTTGTTAGAATAATTATATACTTTAAGGTGTGCAGTTGGCGAAACATTACACAGCAGATCTGTAGTCTCTTGGCTTTAAAAGCACTGAAAGCATAAAGAACAGCGGTAACTATACAACTAAGGGCCAAAGCAATGTACTTGATAGACGAAAACGTTTTGGTATCAATACAGTAACAACTTGGAATGGCATCTATTGAAAAAAAAGAGAAGAGAAAAAGAGCACCGTTAAGATAAAACATGCACTTAGGCTTAACCCTGTGTATTAAAGCAGGTGCACTATAGCTACACAACAGCAATGAAGAGAAACGTTAGCAAAATACTGGCTAAACAGCACTTTCTCCTCTGCCATTGGAACAGGATGCCTATGAAAGGTTTCTGAATGATATACAAAGGACAGTATTCCTTTTACAGCAATTACAGCATTCCAGTCAGGAAAAGAAAGTCACTTCTTTTAGTTTTTTTTTTTAAGATAGAAGCATGCACTAACTAGGGGATGGCAGGGCCAAACTATATTCTCAATTTTTATTAATTACTACTTCCATCATTTACTAATAATGCTGAGTTACACACACTACAGAATGGCATGGCACTACAGAAATATGGATGGCAGAATCACACAACCCAACAACTGAAAAAATGTGTTATTTATAAACAAAGGACATTTGGAGAAGAGTTTTTCTAAATGAAAGCATTTTGAAACTGACTGCTGGACGCTAACAACTGATGCCATTTGATGGGAATGCCAACATGAAAGAATAGCTTGGCTATTTTCTTAAATTAATGATTCACATACAGAACATCTCATAATGAGGGAAAAACTATGTGCGTGACATATCATGAACCCTCCTGTTATTGCTTCAGTTTGACAGAAGTGCAAAAGTCTTTTTCTTTTTTTTTTTTTAAGGACCGATACAGCATATTATGAAAATCTGACCACATTCCATGGTTTAGAATTTGAGAAAACCTTTGACAGAAATTATAAAATAATTCATTTTGAAACTGCCATTTCAAGTTTATAAATTACTGGAGAATTTGGACATTAGGAAAAACAGTATTTACAAAAAATGATATATATTTATATATAAATTATCTGCTTCCAGGATTAGCTTTCTTTCATTCCCAGGATTTTCTCATAGCTGCCAACTGCCATCTATTGGAGAACAGATGTAGGCCTCCCTGGAGGATGGAAATTCCTTAGAAAAGGATGTGGATGTTGTTTGGTTTTGATTTCAAACCACCAAAAGGAAAACATGGTGATTAGTAGCAATCCTGAACAATGTGGGCAAGAGTAATGGATGAGAAACAGCTGGAAAAAAAGTTAATGATAGGTAGCATCACCATCATCACGTATAACTACGGTTTTTAAATTAACTTAATCTCTCCAATTTTTGGACTGATAAGCACTCACATATTTTAACACATCTTGTCTTATGAGATCATAGCATGTATCTTCTTTCACCAATTTTATTTCAATATTCCTTTAAGCACCTAAAGGATCAGTGAATCAATCACTCTGCTCAATCCAAATTTATAGAGGAAGTCAGTCAATTTCTTGAGTGAGGACCAGTATCCTGATTTGTGCATTTATTGAGGCAATCTGGAAAGCGACATCAGAGTTTAAGTAAAAGATACTTATGTGTAGCACACAGAAACAGGCTTAACTTTGTATTTTTAATAGCTGTGTGTATGATACATTTAGAGTCAAAACAGGAATGGTATTTAATTGAAGTCGTGTTTATCCAATGATGGAGTGTCATCCATTTCCTTGGATAGCTTGGGGCTCCTTGTATCTTGTGTGCATGTGTGTGAATGTACAGTATGCTATTTATGAGTAGCACACAGATGTAAAAATCACACAGGGAGCTGTAGCTTTTTTAGTGCATCTTGTTCTTTACTACTATGTACTTTTGTTAAATGCTACCTTTGCTCTTTTAAGAAGGTTTCTCTTCTATCAGTAGTGGTAACCAGTTTTAGGGAACATTACTTTCAAAAGTTATTTATTTACATTATTCATTACTGATAAAAAGTATGGTACCTGTACCTAAATATATAATTCATATACTATACAAATTGCAAAAAATTACATTACTTTTTTATTTTATATAAAATCTTCACATTTCATTGGCCAGCATTTGTTATTAAATCCTAAGCCCATTAATGAACCTTCAAAAACCTGACCAGACACACATCCAAATCTGTTAATTTTCTTTTGGTTTATAAATACATTTAGTCCTTCACGTGAGGTGAAATAAATAATATCCACCTCCTTTACCATTCCCAATGTGAACTCCTGGATATTCACTGTATGAATATTGCACCAATGTGTTTCAAAATATTTAGAGCAAAATATCTGGATGAAAACTAAACTGACACTTTATTAATAGGTTTCTGTAACACATCTCTGCTTAAGTATGCCATTGAGTCGTGTGCACCAGGTTTGCTTCATGACTTATACTTCGTGCTGATGCGATGGTCACTGGCTCCCTGAGACCCAACACTGGGCAGCTTAAATGTACCCCTCAGCGCATGCAGAATTAAATGTATACATTTGTTATACATTACTACTTTTGTTTAACTCTTTTCACTTGATTGTACACTACGCATATGCTTAACCTTTCCTCACTAGCTGTCAGATGGCTGGAGAGCGCGTGTATACAGCGTTATACCGACAGCAGCAGGAAAAATCTTTAAGGAAAAAAGACAATACTTCAATAAAATAAGTATTGCACAAGGTTACTCTTTACTTTAAAAATTAATCAAACTACATAACACACAGTGCTTTTGATGTGTAACCATTTACAAACAGACCCTCATGACCTAATCTGGAGCGCTTTAGTTTGCTTCAGCCAAGAGATGCCCCGTTTTATATCAAACACTTTAATGCCGCCAGTGACACCCTATGAAACTGTTTTAAATTGACCAAAGTATTCCAAATTGCTACTACTACTACTTGTTTAGCTCTGCAGTGACTCTCCCACTCCGATAGTCTCTCCGTATGTCTCTGCCGCACCAGATCACCAACTGGTCACGGTTTCAATCCATTCAGTCAAACCAATGCCTACTGAAGAAGCACTGAGTTCAAGGCAGGAGTCACATCGGGGTGGTGTACCGTAACATTGCAGAATACTGAATATACACTAACCACATTGTTTTACATGATTCTAATGTCAAGTAAACAATTCATTTAACCCAAAGCTTAATGATGAGGGAAAACAACAGAGAAAAACAACAGGAGCAGGGTAAAAAAAAAAAAAAACACCACAAAGGTACTGTGTGTACTGGAAACTACAAAGCTCACCAGTAAACCTTCTTGTCATTCACATTATGCAATAGCAAGTCTGTATATATCTATATAAATTTAATTCTTAGCAATCAACAAAATTAAATTTAACAATATTGCCTTTAGATTATTAGGTTTTCTACATTTATTTAGTTAAAGTGACTCAATGGCAGTCATTACTACTAAATTTCTGCAAATGGAACACTAACTGGAGAACTAACTGCATAGGAAATTAACTGAAAATTGTGGTGTTCTTAGTTCAGTGCATTAGAAATAAGCCACACTATTTGCAAACAGCAGCACATGTTGCATTGTGTTACTGTGATAAGCACTGCTGTCTCACAGCTCAACTATCCTGGGTGTTAATTTCAGGCTCCTTCTTGTAGTTTATGTGGAGTTCACCAGCTCTCCCTGCACCTGCATGGATTTTTCTTTGGGCTTTTTACTTCAAAATGTATTTTCTAAAAGTTAAATGGCTACTGGTCCTATCAGAGAGTGTGCTTTGCAATTATGAATTGTTGTTTCATCGGGGGTTGGCACCTGCCTTGTGCTCAGTGCTGCTAGGACAGGGTCTAGTATTGGAGAATGATGCACCAAAATAAAAAAAAGAAAAACAGGGGTACAGAAAACACCAAACACATTTGTGCTGTTTAATATTCAAACAAGTAAACATTCATTATTTTATAAAGCACCTTTCTATAATGGAAACTGTCCAAAGGAACCTATCTGCAGGAGAGTTGATGTTTTTTTTCCAAGACTTGGAGTACAGGCTCGTAAGGTAATTAGCTCTGGGTTAAAGGCAAGAATTCAAATGTGTGGTTCAGTTCCACTGCCTTCTTCATTTGGCCACTCAATCTGACAGCCAGAATGCTAACCTTAAGAAGCTTTAACGTTTCTGATGCATACACTGCTACAATCTATCTATCTACACTCAACTTCTAAAGTCTAATATTCTAATACAAAAATCTCAGTCCATTTTCACAATATGAAATGTGCAACAACACCAGCAGAGTGCTTGTCTGTAATGAATGTAAACTTGAAACAGACCAATAGGGAAAACCCTTCATTCACAGAGTACCTTGAGGAGAGCCCCAAGCAATCGGTGAAGATCTACCACTTTTTATAGTTTTACCATCTCTCAGTGGAAACTCTGCTGTTCTGCAAATGCACCCTTGTGGAGTGATGGCACTTGAGCAGGGAATGCTGATTAGCTGTCATTCATTAAAAGTTTGGGTAAAAGAACAGATGCGAGGCAGCTGGGAGGTTGTTAATGATTGCCAACATCATTTTCAGACTGTTAAAACTTCAGGAACTATTTGATTTCCATAATTTACTGTGTCAATAAGCAGGGATGACACATTTAGAGATTTTTTTTTTTCTTGAAAGTGTAATACTTATTACTGCAGACAAAATGAAGAATGTACTATCTGGGAACAAAACATGTCAAAGCTCCTGCAGTCTACAATATTTTTAACAGCTGTCGGCCCATCTGACTTGCAAGTCTGCATCCAATTTCAAATAGTTTGCCTGATCATAAAAAAGAATTAACTGTGTCATATTTTCAATATAGGAAAATCCACAGCTACAGATAACGTTCTACTTATGGAGGGTATAGAGCCATAGATTTGCAAATAAAAAATAGATTTACAAGTGCTGGAGCACTGGCTTGCAGAAACTGACACCAGTATTACTAATGTCGCTTATATATTCTATTATGGACCTCATGCTGCATGAGAAACTTGTACACATCAACAATGATTCAAAAAGCAAATCATCAATGAGAGCAATCTAAGTGATTTATGGGAGGTTAACCTTAATAATATGCTTGCCAGTATCTCAAGGGCCCAATGCTTCATCCTGTGCATATAGTTACTCTAAACAATTCACAACATCTCCAAAGGTTTTCGAAAGAAAAATGCAACGTGTGCAGACATTTGTCTCCCTATAGCAGGGTTATATGCAATAGAAGTTAAAAGGGCTCAATTTACAAGATAAGTAATAGCATAATGTTGGTCTGTGTTGGTGATATGCTCTGGTGCACCGTAACCCTGACCACAAGGAAGCAGACCATCACTGAGATATACCTAGATAATATTATTGCATAAAACTGATATAAATAAATAAAAGTCCACTGCATAAATGTACTTGGGCTGGCTCGTTTTGAGGATTTTGAGGATTTTATGTTAGTCACTGACTCAAAATTGTTCCAGTATGACTAAATGTGAATACGTACATGAGAGTGTGGTCATCAATGACCTGCCACTCCATTAACAGCATATTCCTAGTCCTACCTTGAACCTGAGGATGCTGAGATGGTGGGTCCTTAAAAACCTTAACCTTAAAAAAAGGACACATCAATATAAAAATGGGGTGTAGACAGGAGTATTTATGTATTTAAATGGGCAATCCAGCATAGTTGGTGAAGCACTGAACCTTAAAAACTAGGTTAGTAGTTAGTTCACGCGCTTTTTTATTTTTAGTCGATTAGATTACTGTAACGCAATCCTCTCAGGAATACCCAAAAAAGACATTAATCTTTTGCAACTAGTGCAGAATGCAGCTGCTAGAATCCTAACCAGGAAAAGAAAATCCGAGCACATTTCTCCAGTTTTGATGTCACTACAATGGTTACCTGTGTCATTCAGGATTGACTTTAAAATTCTGCTTATGGTTTATAAAGCCTTTTTATAGTTTAAAAATAATCACGCCCCATCGTATATATCGGAATGTCTGACATCTTATATTCGAAATCGTAACCTCAGATCCTCAAATGAGTGTCTCCTTATAATTCCAAGAGCAAAACTTAAAAAAAGTGGTGAGGCGGGCTTCTGCTGCTATGCACCTAAAATCTGGAATAGCCTGCCAATAGGAATTCGCCAGGCTAATACAGTGGAGCACTTCAAAAAACTGCTGAAAACACATTACTTTAACATGGCCTTTTTCATAACTTCACTTTAACTTAATCTTGATACTCTGTATATCCAATTCATTATAATAAATATTCATGGTGGCTCTAAAATCTGTACTAACCACTACTCTCTCTTCTGTTTCTTTTTCCGGTGTCCTTTCTACTCAAAGCACCGTTATGTTCCATCAGTGATTGATTAAAAGCCAGAAGTCTGCATGACCATCATCGTCAAGTCCTTCCGTGAGAACCCTAAATACAAAGAGGACTGTTTCATTTGTGTGAGGTAGAATGCCCAGAGAGGACTTTTTTTTTGTTTTTTCTGTCCTCCCTGGCCATCGGACCTTACTCTTATTCTATGTTAACTAATGTTGTCTTATTTTCTTCTTGTTGTTGTTGTAGTTCGATCTTAACTAATTACTGGGTGAATCAAAAAAAAAAAACATTTTCCTGCCTAAGGAGTATTACAGAAGTGGCAATAAACAAAATTTGTAATCAGGCTAGGGTTTTAAATAAAGCAAGACATTGGCCCCCAATTACAGAATTGGCCAGAATGAAAGCTGGAATTCAAAAAAGCTATGCCATGAACAAAGTTAAACTAAGTCTGTAATCAGCAATATGTGATAATAATTGCAATAAAAAAGCTAGTGAAATATCTTACATTGGCCTAAACAAGATATAAATACAGTACATTGGACATTACCACATATTCCCCAATTAAAATGTTAGTGCAAGACGAGATCTTACACAGAGGAATCTACGTACAAAGAAAATTACAAAAGTCTGCAGTTTGCTTCTCCTGTCACCTACAGCCAACACTATAAAAATACACAATGAAGCTAAATTTCCAAGGTGTAATCTTAAAAAGCCCTAATTCCAAAATATTACTGCAGATAAGAAATCAAGTAGCAGCAGCACAATAGACATTTTAAAGAGTTGTTATTAATAAGTATGTTCAAGACTACGACAAAAATATTGCAGAATAACACTGCAAGAATCTTGACATAAAACTACAGCCACGCAACCCTCAACATATCCCCAAGAAACACTGTCTAAAAAGCTTACCCTGTAGACCCAAGTGAGATCTGTATAATGATTCTGAATCTCTGATGTAATGCCTACTCTCTAGAATACTGTCGTGCATGGTCAGGATAGCTTCTTCAATTTCAACATTAAAATTCAGATCAAATGCATCTTATCTTTTATTCCTTTCTTTGTCTGGCACTATAATGATGGTGGTTCTTTTTACAGTCAGTAGACAACGGGTCTAGTCCTTTCCTGTCTTAATGTCTTTGCTGTTGAGTTGTCTTCACTACTGAAGGTGATGCCGCAATTTATGTGAAGACCTGGAGACTGACAGAGGATGCAAGGACAAAAGTCTTATAAGTTCTTCACATTTATTATAAAGACTTATTGCAATGTTCCACTTGATGCCGGGAAATAAACAAACATCAAAAATCAAAATATGTCTAGAGATATCTGAACACGTGTCACTCAAGACATTGTTGATTGAGGATGACTAGCTACAGGTAGTTCAGCTGGTGTGCATTACACCTAAAGCTGTTTTGCAGTTCTCCGTTTCTAAATATTGCCACTCCCTGTCCAAGTTTCTTTGAGGTATTTGCCTGCATAAAGCTGAGAGCACATTCATCAAGTCCGCATACAATGTAACTGTAATGAACTTTATGAAGCACTGCTCAAATCCTGCTTGAATGGTAGGCTTGATAAATGCACTAAGAATTTTCTAACAGTCTCTAAGGTGTAAAATACTGACTGAGTTATTCAATAAATTATCCACAGCATCAAAGTACAAATTATTCTGAAAATGGTTTCATGGAGAAATTTAGGACGGAAATTGTCTACTTATATGCTGTCATGTTCCAGTTTCTGGACTTTCCATAAGTAATTAAAGACTGCTCCAGATAAGGACTATAAAAAGAATAACAGGAATTTTAAAAATATCAGATTTGAAGAAAATGTATTTATGACTATAAGAAAAAGGACCCTGGTGTCGAAAAATATCAGCAGAAGTGGTATGCAATTCTGTCATTTTTAATCAATTATGCAAGATATTGCAACACAAATGAATGGCATGATAGCTGAGGCCACAGTTAGAGTATCCAAGTGTTATCTTAAAAGCAAGGTTCATAATAACAGGAGCTCTGGTTCTCTGCAGCCCTAAGTTAGGAATAAATGGTGGAGGAAAAGGACAAAAACCCCTCAATGTGTTTGTTTTGGGAGAGCATTACAGCAGGTTATAGAATGTTACACATAAGCTAATCAACACCAATTACTTTGATTTACTTAACGAACATTTAAGTTAGATAGAATGCCCAGTGGGGGCTAGATGATCCTTTGGCCTTGAAACCCCTGAAGATGTGGATATGTTTTTTCTCAAGCATCTCAACTCTGGAGATTCCCCAACCCCCTCATCTTCTCTGGTCATTTTACAGTAGTATTGGGCTTATCACCTGAGACTTGAAAATAAATCTATAAGTAAGGCCTGTACTTTATAACTTGTACAACCAAGTTACGTAAGAGTGCATTGATTTATTATTATTTACTACTTTTGGTATGCCATTTATTCATTCCTATTCATATCTATTTTAAATTTTTCTTTTGTTGAAACTTTCTTTTGATATCTTGCAAAGCACTTTGGGCTACATTCTTTGAATGAAAAAATGCCACAGAAATAAAAGTTATTGTTGTTGTTGATACTTCCCCAAGCAGAAATGTATATTACAGAGAGGTATGAAAGGGCCACTGACATGACTGCTTATCAAAAATTATTATATTGCTGAAATATTTGGAAAGGGAATATGTCACCATAAATGTCATTTCTGTCACAGCAGATGCTTTCTTCTCTTAAGAAGAGCTGTTCATATTTACAAATATATATAAATCATTTACCATATAAATAAATCTGCTTGTGACCATCTAATTTATGTGGGAAATAATCTGTAAAAGTCTTTCCAGGCTTTAGAAGAGTAAAATCTCTGCCATATGCAAAGAGTTTCCAGTTCGACATTGTTACATAAGATGCAAAAGTCAGCCTTGCCTTAGTAGACTGGAGAGTATTCAAGAAAATAGAAAATATAATTGGAAAAATGTGCAAAGATTATGGTTGCTGATATAAAGCTGAAGGGTTATAATTTTCATGTATATGAAACACCTGGGGCTGTTAGTGAAAAACCAGCTGTCGATGAACTGAAGGATCAATAGGATTTGCCAATGAACTTCAACTTGCCTTTGATCTCCTAAGTAATGTGGTGCTTACTGCGGAAATAATGGACAACGGAATGCAACTCCTACCACAAACCTTCCTTCCTATCACTCTCAGCCTGGACTGTTTAAAATGCTGAAAACTAATGGGGATTTCCATCACTTGTTCCCCCCGTGCTACTGAGTTGACCGCATGTTCACTTAAGGAATCAATAATGCTTGCTAATGGACAATCATGCAGCCTCTGGACCTGACCTACTGAAGCTGCCTCACTTCAAAAGCAAAACTGACAGATAGTCTGATTGAAATGTGCATGCATAAACCATATATAGAAATAAATATTTGTAAAATAAATATATTTTAGGGTTTTTTTTCACTATCCATTCAAGGCAAAAATGAAAGGATCCTCTCCAGCTTTTCCCAGAGTGACAAAGCAAAGCCTACCATTGTCTTTTTATATTTCTTTGTACTTTCTCGCCCATTTATACATTTAGTATGAAGCAGAGATATCTGATTAACTTTGTGCCACTGCTGTTAAAGAGAAGAGGGATCCAAAAAAGAGCTAAATCCATATTTCCCTTGGTTCAAACCCTACAGTATAAAGTACAGTGACAAAATTTCTTCAGCCTTGTCCTAAAAGTTCACTCTCGTTAGTGGATATTGTGAAGGAGCTGCTAATGACTGAGTAATCTGGCCAAATAAAATAAGGGCTAGCAATAAGAGAAGCTGTGCAGATTGCTTTGTCTAACATGTGGAAAGCAACATCAATGGGAGCTAATCAACTTGTGCAACTGACAGTGCAACATAAAACAGGTCGCCTAATTATATATGTTAATTATCAGTACAATTTCTTTTTAATGGCCTTAGCCAACTATTCAGGTAAATTTACTTCTGTTAGTCTGCAGGATTTCACCAGATATTCAACATCGGGTCCCCTGTTCTTTTCATTTAAATTGTTTGCAAATGGTTGGCTAAGCAACTACACACAAAAGAGTTGCCTACTTGCTCACTATGGAGCTGCAGAGCTGATCATTTTAATCAACCTTGTGTTTAGTGGTTAAGAGCACCACAGTAAATAATGAAACTGAGTAGACGTAGAAATCAGTAAGGAAGCAGACTGACAAACGTACTATATTACAGCTATAAAAAGACCTAATTATTACACAACACATTCCAACATCTCAAACATAACTAAGATGCCACAGCCTGTTCCAGTAGCATTAGGCACAAGGCAGGAAAGACCTTTCTGGATACGACACCAGTTTCAATGCATTCTGTAGTCTCCAAATGTGCATTAGCATTAGAATCATAATAGACACACACTTGATTTACACCCTAAATATGTCAGCACGACACTTGCGATTTTTGAATTAGTTGTATTTAAGACAATGTTTAACTCAGTTTGTAAATATTTTGCCCTATTACTAACAATAACCCTATAATAACTCAGAACATAGGCACATGCACAATTGCCACTTATTTTCTCTTCTAAAACTTTATCACGTTACATGTAATGTATGTACATTTAACATCATAAATTCTGTGAGATTTATTTTCATACTAACATGTATTTTTTTTAGGTCTTTAAAGTGCAGAAAATCTTAAAAATAAGCTTCATTTACACCAATTAATTCAGTCATATTTATGCTTTGCACTGCTTTTAATAGGAGTAAAGTCTCACTTTTAACCCTCGGTGTTTTGGAGCACAATACTGTTTTCATTGCGGCCAACATAGACTTAGACGTCTGGGGGCTTGTATGAAGTTTGTAAAAATGAATATGGCATAAGTAACCAAACGTTTTGGAGAAAACATGTAGCGTAGTGGAACTTGCAAGCCCCCCCACAATGAAGAGTCACCTGACCTGCTGGAAATATTCCAAGATGTTAATTTGGAATTGCAAATGGTTTTAAAAAAAAAGCTAAATAAACTAAAGATAACACATTTCATTTAAGCTTTCAAACAGCAATAATCACGTCTCAGGTAAACCTGATTTGTGCTGCATACTGGTTGAATGTGAATCTGGACTACTACTCATCAATCTCATTGCATGCAGACTTTCATTCATATTAAAGAAACTAACATTAAGATTATAACCAACCAACTTTGAATTTTTTTGTTAATTTGTGCACCTTAGAGCCAGTGTGACTTCAGAAGCATTAATGAGCAGAACACAAAACTACACCACTGATAAATAATCAAGAAGGTAAATTAATTAATTATGTGAATTAATTCTGAAGGGACAATTGTTGGCCCTCAATGGCTAAAATCTAGAGCCATTTTATAAACAATTTGTAGCATTTTACTAAATACACAAAATTAACATTTTATCTTACCAGAACAGTGAACACAGCATATTTAGACTCATCAGAGGCAGAAATGGCAAGAGGGGGACTTTCCAGCCTGACCTCAAGTTGAAGTTATGACAGAAGCCTGCATAGTGACCAATACATTTTGGACTGGAAAGAGACAGAAACAGAAGGTGCAGCCATAACAGGTGAACAGATGAGTAGTGCAGGAAGGAACATCATCTAAGTAAAAGTTATTATGGTAATAACTATTCTTGTTCATTAAATTCTGTTGGCGCTTTGTGAATCTTCTCTACGTGCCAATGTATGGCAAAGTTAATGAAACACTACAGTTACCATTTATAAATAAGACAGATGGTGTTCTTCATAGTGGTGGTGAAAGGGCCGCTTTATAGTTTACGCTCAGAACGTGTATGTGCATGCATCATGGCTGCCACCTGTTCCCAGCGCTCATATCCTCGGGACATGTCCTCAGAAATTAACGTGATGTGTGTACGAGTTGCAGTACCAGCAAAAAAAAACAAAAAAAAAAAAACGATGGGACGCAGTGTGTCCAAGTTGGAACGGGACGTCAGAGTCTCTGATTACCATCAACATGTGACAGCAAGCTGCTTTGCAGATCTTATAGGACCAATGTGCATGCTTCAGTGTTTCCTGAATGGTTCGATGTGGTAAAGCAAAATGTTGACATAAAAATGAATTTTTTTTTTTCAAGCATTGTATATTCCCCATCGTAATGACGTGATACATTTTAAAGGTCTCACATACATCTTCTGTGCCATTTTTGTTTCTTTTTTGCACTTTCACAACAGCATCAGAAAGTACAGCGCTGTATTTGAGCCATAGTGGAAAAAAAAATAGGGACACAGTGAAAAGGTCTATTACGTAATTAATCTTGAATCTCAAAATTTATTACTTTAATCCCAAAGTTTATTTTGCCAATAGATGAGACCATCGTAAATGTCATCTTAAAACCAACCCACTTGTTAATCGCTATATGCTTTCGGCTGTGTTGACAGCAGTGGCAGGCAGCAATTGCCACACAGAACTTATTAAATTTATGACAGTGGTTCTCAACCTGTGGGGCGGGCCCGCCTAGGGGGGCACAAAGTAACAAAAAGGGGGACGTGAAGATGTGAAAAAAAGAAAACAAGAATCAGAAATATGAAAAAACATCTGTTGAAATCAAAACAAATTAACTTAAACTACATTCTGATACTAGAACAATAAATACAGAGTTAGATAAATGTCGATAAAAGCTAAGTAGGTATAATAAAATATGCATCTACATTTCAAAAAAATGTTGGGGGGGGGGGGCGTGATTAAAACTGTTATGAAAACTCGGGTCGCAAATACTTAAAGGTTGAGAAACGCTTATTTATCATATTCCAGCTCTCTGCACATTTAGAATCCTTTGATTTATACTTAAAATCACTTTAATGATGAAATGTGTTAAAGGACGTATGTTACATTTTACAGATAAATCGTTAACTGCATTTAAATAATGAATAATGTTAACAAGTACACAATGTGGGGACGGCACAGTGGAGGAACGGTAGTGCAGCTGCTTTGCAGGGAGTCATGTCCCCAGTGATCTAAGCCTGGAGTCTGTATGTTTTCCTGCTGGTTTGCAAAGTGTGCTCTGGTTTCCTTCCAAGGACATGCAGGTTTGGGGATTTGGTGATACTAAAATGACACTAGTGTATGTGTGTGCTTGTATTCACCTTGCAATGAGCTGATGCCCCATCTAGGGATTGTTTCTGCCTTGTGTCCAATGCTTGCTGGAATGGACGCATGCCTAGATTGATAGATGTAATCATTAAACATCCACCCTTTTCAAAGATATTATGGAAAGGTGTCCTAAATCTAATGGACATTTCAGGTAATTCACAACACAGCGAAGCCGAACCTTGTTTTCTCACTGTAATGATATCTTGCACAGCCAACCAGTGGAATTCTCCAGAGTTACATAAAGTACACACACAGGTATAAACTACACCACTTGCATAGCAGTAGCATCTGCAGGCGTATGTGTTGCATTAAGTATAAACCCAGCCTGAAACACCTACTCATTGACCTGAGTAGATTTAGCAGTTTAGATGTCAGACGGCAGCACAACTTTTATAAGTAAATGCCTAAGTATGTATTATGGTATAATGGGCTATTGTATCTGAGTGACTTAAAATTCACTTTGCCCTGATACAATGAATGACATCTTGCAATCCAACTATCTAACCCTTGTGGAACACAGGTGGTCAATATACCATACTTTTAGAACCAGTAATATAAATATAAATCTGGAATGTAAATGTAAGATTTTAGCTAATATTAATCAGCTTGCTAGCTACCAAAATGTACCCATTCATAAATCATCATCACAGACATTAACCATCACTCTCAAAATGCAGACATTTGATGCTTGTTGGATCGGTGCCAACAGAGAAGCATTTTTTTTACGTTTCCACTGACCTTCATTAAATCCTCTGCAGCTCTAGCACTACTGTGAGAGCAAACTTCGTAAAAATTGCAATAACTCTGACATTTTAAGAACAAAAATATTTACGCAGTCAATATGTGAACAGAGTATGGGGAAAGCTGTAAAACACATAACATTAGATGGAATCAACAACATGAAAGCTATGTTTTCGTTTGACAGTGACAGTCATGCCTATTAAATTACTACATATATTCTGTCCCACTCTTATTTTTTAAGGATCAAGTTTGTTTAATCTGGGGGCATTTTTGACTTTTGTCTCCTGTCATTTCCAACGCTTTAGTTTTTTTTGTATACTGGTAAACATTAAGAAATTGTATATGTGATGATCTATTTTTTTTCAAGTTAAAAAATTTGCAGTAAGGCTAAAATAGATTGAGCCCACTGCCAAAAAAGATGATCTTGCAGTCAGAAGTCTGTTTTATCACTAGAGCTCATCTGCATGCACTGTACTTTGTGAATCCACCGGTCCGAGTTTGCATCTAGCAGTTCCAAGTGAAGGGCACAATGACCAAGCAAATTTCTTGTCTGTGACATTTGGAGGTGTGATTGGCTGAGGTAGGGAGGGATAAGTATAGCGAGACTGGAATGTAGATAACCTTCTGGGAAAGACAACGTTCCCTTATTGATAACTCTAATTGTTCACTACACAGACAGAGAAGGTCTCTTTTAGTTCAACTGGCTTAAAATTGATAAAATCTGCACTCTGAATCCAGAGGCCCAAGTTTGATTTCAGCAGCTCTGTCTGGATGGTCAATCTACAGGAGCACCTCCCTAATATATTTTCTCAACAATGACACAGATAAACTATATTTTACACCATTCATTCAAGCTATATTGAAAAAAAAAGTCTCCTCTTTCATGATCCATCAGACTACAGTGTTAAAATATATAAAAATGAAAGGGTAAATGAGGATAACCTATTTAGTTAAATAACAAATAATTCCAAAGGCTCCTTGTTATTTTATAAAGTTTATGTTGAAATGACCTAGCAAACTTAACAGACAGACTCCGGAAAAAAAAATTGGTCATAATAATCTGAATGAGTAGTTACATAGATCTTTCTGGACAGTAAGGAGTCCAACGTCAGAAGATGTAAGATATCTCATTTATGTATCTCTTATTAGGGGTTAAAAACAAAGACATGTAAGCTCAACAAGTGCAGGACAATGACAAGTGGCCATGATATCTACCTGAATGTTATAAATTTCAATCAAAGTTTATCAACCACTCCATCTGCATGCAGTGGAAAAGCAAAATTACCACAGACGAGGAAAAGGGTGTTTTTAGTTCCCAGCATTACACACCTTTCTGAATGCTTGTTGAGAGCTTCAGTCTGCCTCAGAAGTTTGTTCAAATGATTTACAGCATATCACGAGGCTAGCCTTTACATTGCTGCCTTTCCATCACTTCTCAGCTGGATGTGGGAGGCCATGGGGAAGCAATGAGTAAGACACTAAAGGGAAGGCCTGGTTCTATACCAAACAGTTGGAGCGTGAAAGCACAAAGCTAAAGGAGCAATGCTAAGAAAAAAATTAATAAATAAATAAACAAAGATAAAGAGCTCTTGGCAGCTTCCCATCAACCTGATTCTGGAAATTTAAAGATGCAAGAGAATAACAACACCCCTGAAGAGCTGGGAACAAAGCACAGAACCTGAATGATGACAGTTAAAGCAGCCACAGTGCATTCATGTCTTGACAATTATATATAAACACATACATATATATTATAGAGAAGTAAAATGTGCCTTGAAATAAACTTTAGCCATAAAGACTTTCAGCAGAGTGAAACAAAAATGTAGCATCAACTCCTAAAATAAGCATGGCCTTTGCTTAGTTGGATCTGTTGCTCTTGCTTTTCTTATTCCCAAACCTGAACTGTCTTGCTGTAAAGTTAAAGCAGAAACAAAAAGAGAGGAAAGATAATGTCAAAACAGCAGAATTTCATGTAGAAATCTGCAGTCATTGTCTCTTCAAAGTGAAATGCCAAATAATCTCCTTGGGGAGACATACCTCACATGAACACAATATCAGAAGAAGATATTTAACTACCTTAACCCATTTCCAGATTACTGGTTAGAAAGTGACACATGCTGTTAGTACAAAAAATATATTTGTGAAGTTGCATAAATCAGCACAGATTTCTATTAAAGGAAGTATAGATCACTGACACCTAAGTGATGCTAAGATTTGCACTGGGTGTGACGAGGATGGATAGGATTAGAAATGAGTACATTAGAGGGTCAGCTCAAGTTGGATGGTTGGGAGACAAAATCAGAGAGGCGAGATTGCGTTGGTTTGGACATATACAGAAGAGAGATTCTGGGTATATTGGGAGAAGGATGCTAAGGATAGAACTACCAGGGAAGAGGAAAACAGGAAGGCCTAAGAGAAGGTTTATGGATGTGGTGAAAGAGGAATGCAGGTGAGTGGTGTAACAGAACAAGATGCAGAGGACAGGAAGATATGGAAGAAGATGATCTGCTGTAGCAACCACTAACGGGAGCAGCTGAAAGAAGAAGATGATCACTGACACCTAAATCCATCTATTCACTTCCTTTATTATTGTTTAGTGTATATTTGTACTGTGTATAATTATACACAGTACAAATATACACACATAGTATACATTGTGGACAAGCGAGGTATGATATACAACACAAGATAAATGCTGGGCTGTCTGCTGGGTCACCCCGTCTTATAAAGGATTTGACTGAAACAGAAACAGAGCTCGATGGCACAAACAAACAAAAACACAAGGCTGCTGTGTCTTTCTAGGCAAATGGGTCGGGTCAGGGGTAGAGCTCCGTCCTGGGCTGAGCTTACGTCCAAATGAGATAGCACCTTCTGTGAGTGCCTCAAATTTATAGTCCTCTGACTGGAAGTGGTAGAGTCAGCTGCCCTCATTGGGCGTCAAATGACACCATTAGTAGCAGTGTTCCCTCTTATCTCAAGGTGGTATTGCTTACCTTGGAAGAGCCTGGAAGGTGATGCTAAGATGCGCGTGTGTGATAAAAATAAATTATGAATATAACATTAAATCACAGTAAATTTAATTTAGCTTTCTGATACTGATAAACAAAAAAAGACTCTTTAATGTCAAAGTCAAAACAGATCTCTGCTAAAGGGATCTAAATTAACTGCAAATATAAAACAAAATAATTGATTGCATTGTATTCACCCTCTTTCATCTCACTATTTAGTAGATGCAGTTTTGGGAACCATGCATCTCTGTGCACAGTTCTCTCTCTCTATCAGCTTTGCATATCAGGACACTTCCATTTTTTTCCATTATTCTTTGCAAAACCACTTGAGATCCATCAGGTTGCATGGAGATCATGACAGAACAGCCTTTTTCAAGTGTAGCCACAAATTCTCACTTGGACTGAGGTCTAGACTTTGATTTGGCCTCTCCAGGAAATTAACATTGCCGCTTTTAAGCCATTTCTGTGTAGCGTTGGTTTTCAGCTTATGGTGGTTGTCTTGCTGGGAAAAACAAATCTTCTCCAAATATGCAGGCTCCTTGTAGACTCCATCAGGCTTTCCTCTAGGATTTCCTTGTGTTTTGTTGCATTAATTTCTTTCTGGGCCTGCAACAAAGAAGCATCCCCAGAGCAAGATGCTACCACAGCCATGCTATATAGCGAGGACAGCTTGTTCTTTGTTATTGTGCAGTTCCACCCATAGCATTTACTTTGATGGCCAAAATGCACCATTATCCCATACAGTAGAACTCTCTTGTAGTTGACTTCAGAATCTCTCATGCGCTTTCTAGCAAACTCTAGCAGAGCTGTTGTGTTTCTTAATGTTTTTTCTTAAACAGTGACTTTCTCTTTGCCACTCTCTAAGAAAGCTAGGAATGGTGAAGCATTCTAATAGCTTGTAACTCCTTCATAGTTATCATAGGTGTCTTGGTGGTTCCACTCACTAGTGTTCTTTTTGCACTCAGTTTTTATAGGCAGCCTGCTGATTTAACTGGACTCCAAGGAATATTCAGTGACTTGGATATTTTCTTGCACCCATTTCCTTAAGTGCTTTGCAGTCCTCTTCAAAGTGTTGCTTGGAGTGTTCTTTTGTCTTCATTGCATTGGTTAGGCCACCATACTGACTCACCCCAAGTTGGACCTTTAACATAAGGTGCATTAATACTACAATCAACTGAAGCCCAAGACAGGTCTTTTGAACTAATTCTGTAGCTATACCAGTGATGCTTTAGGTATGTCATATTAAGGGGGGTGAATAATTGTGTGATCAATTATTTTGGATTTTAAATTTGTAATTAATTTAGACCACTTTTAAATGTTTTCACTTTAACTTTAAAGAGTCATTTTCTGATGATCAATGTCAAAAAGGACAAATGAAATCCACTGTTACTCAATGTTGTGTAACAATAAAATGTGAAACTTCAAAGGGTTTGAATGTTTAAAAAAACATATACATTACATTTTGCCTGAAGAAGGGGCCTGAGTTGCCTCGAAAGCTTGCATATTGTAATCCTTTTAGTTAGCCAATAAAAGGTGTCATTTTGCTTGGCTTTTCTCTACAATAATGTAGAAATGTAAGTACACCCATTGAAATGTTTATTTTTTTTGGTTTGCGCCCCCACCATAACCGATCATCTATGGGGGAGGAGTGAATCCTATAGATTTGGCAAAAATTCAATCTGTGTTTTTAAATGGATCTCAACGGTTTATGAGTCCCCTGATGCCGAAAACATTGATATCTTGATGATTGGTGTGCGTCTGTCTGTGTGTCACAGTTTCTTGAGGATGGTCTACAGTTAAAACAGCTGGACGGAAAAATACCATACTCGAAACTTAAGCCTATCATGAGATGATGATGTGCTAATTCGTTTTTGAGCCAAATCATGCAAGTGAAAGAGGCACTTTAGAGGAACCCTCAAATACCGTAATTCTGCAATTAATTATGAATTCTTCTGGTCAATTGCTATCGTAATTACATATTTTATGGTCAGAAAGATCAGCATCAGAGCACTAAATAATTACTGAAATGTTATAGAATATTTTCTTTCCTAGGACACAAAGCCTACTCACACTCATGTCCGAATTTTTTAACATGTGGACATATCAAGACTTGATCTTCATTCAAACAGTATCTATCGTAAAAGATGATATAATAAATATCATGCCAGTTACAGTTTGTAGTACATTCTATAATTTAGACAAACATAAATTCTAGTTTCATCTGTGGAAAAAGTAAGTACTCCCCTACATTTATCACTACCCGAAATGCCTAAAACAAGAATCAGGTGCATCAGATCAGGAGAAAATGATTATAGAACATCATTAATGGGGATATTACTTAAACCTCAGACATTACTTTGGTTCGCTCTTTGTTGTTGAAGTGTGTGTGTTATCACCATGCCTAGACTGAAGGTTTCCTGAAGCCTTCTGAAAGAAGGTTATAGATGCCAGGCAGTCTGGGAAGGGGTTTAAAAAAGATGTACAAAAAAACTGGAAATCACCCCTTTCACTGACTGGAAGACCATCCATAAGAGGGGAAGATTATAAACAACAGCCAGGCCAAGACCACTCAAGCAAGCTCAGCATGAGAATAGAATGCAAGATGCTTAAAGAAATCTTCACAAACCCTAGAATTTTATCTCACTCCATTGAGATGTTTTAGGAAAAAGGCAGCACGGTGGCACAGTGGTAACGCTACTGCCTTGCAGTATAAAGACGACAGTTTGCATCCCTGGTCCTTCCTGCGTGCAGTTTACATGTTCTCCCCTGTCAGTGTGGGATTCATCTGGGTGAGCAACAAAAAGCAAAAGTAGCTGGGTGTTTGGAGGTGCGCTTGGAAAAGTTACTTGTACCTGTACTTGTTCTTGTTGTCTGTATTTGAATTAGCATCGAGGAGGTAGGGTAGAAAGCAGCAGTAACTGATATCAGCATTTGTCAGCAAATAACCATGTTGCCGTAACAGCAATTCCTTAGTTTAAAGGAAAAGAAAAAAAAGGCAGAGGCTGACTTCAAAGCAGTAGAAGGGGAAGGCTCATCGGTGCGCAGGTAATCTGCCAGCAGGCACAAGGGGCTGTAGGAGCAAATAAAGTAGTAAAGTTTTATTTATTTGTTTATTTTAGATTAAACAGTCCTTAGCGGTCCAGAGGTAGAACAGTTAAGTGGGCGACAGCTTAAGGGTTCATTAATACAGGGAATACAAACAGTGTGAGTGGGGAGCTTATAAGTAAGAGGAGCGCAAAGTTAGGAGAAGAGACAGAGAAAATTTAAACTCATAGAAAGACAAATAGCAGGCAGCTGAGAGGGAGAACAGTACAGGAGCTTAAGGGGAAAAGGTGTAAAATATCTGTAGCAGATCTTAGTGTTACCATTTGAGTTAAGGAGCAGCCGAAAGAAGAAGAAATAGAATTTTAAGAAAAAAAAAAAAAGTTAAGGCAGTTTACTAATCCAAAACCAAATTTCAATAATGAGGCCAGTACAATGCAAGTCCTGTTGGATGTTGGACTTTTTAGATGATGGATCTGCAAGAGATGCCAGCTGACCCAGCACCTCAAACCCAGGGTCGCTGAACTGGAGAAGTAGTTGGCTGACCTGCGTTGTAATACAGAATTGGCGGACTTGGCCCAGGTGTCCTTTAGAGAGATAGTGTGCACCCCCAAGGTGGCGCGGGAGGAGATTCCAGACCAGACAGGTAGAAATATGTGGGTCACGGTCACAACGCATAAGGTAAAGGGTGCAAACTGTCTGGGGGCATCAACCCCAGAATTAGAAGTGTCAAACCGTTATGTCCTTGTGGAGCTGGACTGTGTCTCTGATAATTCTGAGGTGGTAGGCAGGGATGAGGAGCCCAAACAGGCCACCTCAAAACCAGTTCCCAAAAAGAGAGAGGTAGTGAAAGCTGGGGACTCAATCATTAGGGGGATTGAAGCACAGGTGAGCTCCAGAGAGAGAGAGTCTTGCACAGTGTGCTGCCTTCCGGGAGCACAGGTGGGACACCTCACTGGAAGGGTGGATAGGCTCATGGCCAGAGCAGGGGTGGATCCAGTTGTCATTGTCCATGCTGGAACAAATGACATACATAAGGGTAGCCTGTCAGTTTTGCGATCCAAATTCAAAAAGTTAGGTGCCAAGCTGTGGAGCAGAACTGACAAGGTAGTCTTCTCCAAAGTTTTGCCTGTGCCACGCACCAGTCCAGGTAAGATTGAGGAGATTAGAAGTCTTAACACGTGGCTCAAATCTTGGTGCTGGGTAGAAAGGTATAGGTTTATGGGGCATTGGGACTCCTTTTGGAACAGATGGGACCTGTTCCACCGTGACGGGTTACATCTGAACTGGAGGGGCACCAATGTATTAGCAAGGCGTATGTGTAGGCTAGTCGAGGATTGTTTAAACTAGGGAATGGGGGGGCAGGGAGTTTAGGACAGGCCAGGTTTAGATCTATACATGGAGCAACAAACAATGGTGTAGAAATAAAAATGCATAGTAATGTAAATTCTAAGCAAACATTTAAATGTAGAAGGAGTAACACATTAAAAATAGCTTGCCTTAATGCTAGTAGTATCAAAAATAAGGTAAGTGAGTTGGAGTTATATGTAGCAGAGCATAATTATGATATTATAGCAATAACGGAAACCTGGCTAAATAACAAAGATGGGGATGAGTGTAACATAGAGGGATACACATTTTTTAGAAAGGATAGACAGAACAGAAAAGGAGGTGGAGTTGCTGTTTATGCCTAACAGAATTTACATGTAAGTCCTCTTCAGTTGGATGATGAGCCCCATCTTAGTGAGGACGTGTGGCTTCGCCTGGAAAATATTATGGGAAGAGGTCTTATTTTAGGAGTGTGTTATAGACCACCCAATTCAGACAATAATTTCAACGAACACCTTTTTAGTAATATCAAAAAGGCAAGTTTACAGGGAGATATTATAGTCATGGGGGACTTTAATTATCCAAATATTAACTGGGATAACCTTGCAGATGGAGGAGCACAAGAGCAGGAGTTTTTAGAAGTAATCAGTGACTGTTTTTTAACACAGCATGTTAAAGCACCAACACAGGGTGAAGCCTGCCTGGATTTAGTATTTTGTAAAAATCAGGATAGAATTGAAGGTGTAGAGGTGATTGAATCACTAGGGTCAAGTGACCATAATGTAATACAGTTCTCAGTATTTTGCAAGAGTGCAGATGCAAAGACTAAAAATGCTAAGTTGAACTTTGGCAGGGCTAATTTTGAGCAGATGCGACAATGTCTAAGTAAGATACACTGGGATAAGCTTTTTAAGTGTGGAGACAGTCGAGGAGCAGTGGAACAGGGTTAAAAATATTTTACATGTAATGCAGGACAGATACATACCTAAATTTGGTATTAAAAGGAAACTAAAAAAAAAAAAAACTCCACGGTGGATTAATAAAGATTTAAAAAAAGAAGATGCAAAGGAAAACCTGTTTACCTGTTTTATAATGCATATAAGACTAATGACTGCAAAGTGAATCATAGAGCGCATGAGAACATGAGGTCAACCATTAAGAAGGATATCAGGGTAGCTAAAAGACAGCTGGAGAGGAATATAGCAGATAAGGCGAAAGAAGACCCCAAGAGATTCTTTCAGTATTTTAGTAGTAAATGAACAGTCAAGGAGGAGGTCAAGTGCATCAGGAATAGTAAAGGGGAATTAAAAGATACAGACAGTGAAATAGCAGATGCCCTAAACTTACATTTTTCGGAGATGTTTACAAGTGAGCAAGTAGATAACCTGCCAGCGGTAAACACAACTACTAAGGAGGTACTGAGGGATTTGGAAATTGTAGAGGGAGAAATAAGTTGAAATCAAACAAATCACCAGGACTAGATAATATTTATCCTCGTGTTCTTAAGGAGGCTAGTGAGCACATATATAAACCCTTGACACATATTTTAGGAAGTCACTGCACACTGGAGAGATTCCGAAGGACTGGAAAATGGCAAATATCATCCCATTATATAAAAAGGGTGATAGGGCAGATCCAAGCAACTATAGGCCAGTATGCTAAACATGCATCACAGGAAAATTAATGGAAGGAATTATTAAGGATAAGATTGAGCAACACATGGCAAGGATAGGAGTTATTCTGAACAGTCAGCATGGATTCAGAAGAGGGAGGTCGTGTTTTACTAACATGCTGGAATTCTATGAGGAGGCAACAAAAGGATATGATCAAAGTGGAGCTTATGATATTATTTATCTTGACTTTCAGAAAGCATTTGATAAGGCGCCACATGAGAGGTTGAGCATCAAATTAAAAGAAGTGGGAGTTCAGGGTGATGTTTTTAGATGGGTACAGAATTGGCTCAGACACAGGAAGCAGAGGGTGATGGTGCGAGGAACCTCATCAGAACTGGCCGATGTTAAGAGTGGTGTTCCACTGCTATTTTTAATATATATATATATAAATGATTTAGATAGGAATATAAAAGTAACAAGCTGGTGAAGTTTGCAGATGATACCAAGATACAGTAGGTGGATTAGCAGATAATTTGGAATCTGTTATATCACTACAGAAGGACTTGGATAGCACACAGAATTAGGCAGATTTGTGGCAGATGAAATTTAATGTCAGTAAATGTAAAGTATTAAACATAGGAAGTAAAAATGTTAGGTTTGAATACACAATGGGCAGTGGGAAAATCGAGAGTACACCTTATGAGAAGGATTTAAGAGTCATAGTGGACTCTAAGCTATCGACTTCCCGACAGTGTTCAGAAGCCATTAAGAAGGTTAACAGAATGTTAGGATATATAACATGATGTGTGGAGTACAAGTCCAAGGAGGTTATGCTCAACCGTTATAATGCACTGGTGAGGCCTCATCTTCAGTACTGTGTGCAGTTTTGGTCTCCAGGCTACAAAAAGGACATAGCAGCGCTAGAAAAGGTCCAGAGAAGAGTGACTAGGCTGATTCCAGGGCTACAGGGGTTAAATTATGAGGAAAGATTAAAAGAGCTGAGTCTATACAGTTTAAGCAAAAGAAGATTAAGAGGTGGCATGATTGAAGTGTTTAAAATTAGGAAGGGAATTAGTACAGTGGATCGAGACTGGTATTTTAAAACGAGTTCATCAACAACACGGGCACAATGTTGGAAACTTGTTAAGGGTAAATTTTGAACAAACATTAGGAACTTTCTCTTTACACAAAGAACGATACACACTACCAAGTAGTGTGGTAGACAGTAAGACATTAGGGACCTTCAAAACTCGACTTGATGTTTTTTTGGAAGAAATAACTGGTTAGGATTGGCGAGCTTTGTTGGGCTGAATGGCCTGTTCTTGTCTAGGGTGTTCTAATATTCACACAATGTAGGTAATGTGCCTCATTCAGGACTCCATGAGCAATTGCCTGTTCGACACAAAGTCCCACCAGTGGTACCGAAGGATTCTTTGAAAAGACACAACACTAAAGGAGTCCAGTCTTCATCTCAGGTCAGTGGATAGTGTACATGTCTCACAACCATATAGCAAAACACTTGCAAAGATATCGAGAGCACCACACGCTCCATTCCAGCAACTTAATGCTCTCTCAATCTGTCTACTGACTGACTCAACTAGGTTAAAATTCTCTCCGCAGACAGACACACTGCTGATGGCAGTGCCCAAGAGGTCATTAAAGGCCTAGATCTTGGTTTTTATCCAGGACACTCGCAAGCCCAGACACCCTGACTCCTCGCTGAGTCTCTTAAGAGCCCTGATCAGAGCCTCTATTGACTCTGCGAAGATCACAGCATTATTATCAAAGTCAAGATCAGTGAATCTTTCTTCACCAACAGATGCTCCATAGCCGCTGGACCCCACCACCCTGCAACACACAGTCCATGCAAGCATTGAACAGAGTAGGAGCAAGAACACACCCCTGATGAACCCCAGAATCAATTGGGAAGAATGCAAAAAGATTCTGCCTCCACTATGCACAGCACTTACAGTACCAGAGTACAGGCAGGCCATGACATCCAGTAACTTTGGGGAGATCCCGTAAAGTCTCAGGGTGTCCTACAGGGCAATTCGATCAACCAAGTCAAACATTTTACAAAAATCGACAGAGGCTGCAAAAAAACTCTGCCGATATTCACATAAGGGCTTGATGAGAACCCTCTGTGCCAAGACAGAGTCAATGATAGTCTTCTTAGGCGTAAAAGTAGACTGCTCCTGTCATTGGTAGGTGAGCAAGTGATCAGGGATCCTATTAATACTAGAATTACCAGAGCCTACAAAAAAAACTCGTAGATCTATCCTGCCTTAAATCGCTTCGCACCTCTCCATCAGCGTCTTTTGTTCTGTAAATGTGTCGATAAGCAGCAAGCAGCCTACTTTCACATCCCCCCACCCCCACACAGTTTTCTCAGCTCAAGTCTGTTTAACTGCGTGTCAGTTGCTTAGAGCTGTATAGAGTGAGAAGTCAAGCAAAATGACACCTTTTATAAATACTGTATCGTTATTTGGAACACATAACATTTCATGTGTGTTCCGCGTCTACAACATTCTATATAGACACATCGTTAAAACAGAAACTTTTTCATGTTTTAGCAATAATTGACAAAATGTAGACATGAAGTGTATAATGTGTGAAACCTGAAGTCCAAATATCAAATAAACACTTTCACAAAAGGTACAAATATAACAGAACAAATGCGTTTCTATTCAATAATATAACTGCAGAAAAAGAACTCGCGTTAGGGTGGGACATTGACACGCATTTGCTACGACCGCTTTGGTGGCACAACACTATCAACTGTTGACTGGTAATAAAAACTTCACGGGTTTGATCCCAAAAGAGTCAGTTTTGAGAAGTGAGCTGCTTTATTCTTACTATTTTAGAATAAAAACATACAACTGGTGGTGTAAATTTTTTATTCAGTTTTATTCTCTCAGTCGCGTTCATGATCCCAGTCCAATCTGACACTGCTGTTTTCACATAAAGACGCGCTATAACAGAGGTGAACTCGGATCATGACGATGGTTCTACATCAGATTAAGAATGCACTTTTGCCGTCGCTGTACTTTGTATATGTACACGGGAAGCTCTGCAGTCTACTTGTGACTTTACGCTGTAGGTAGTAAGTAAATAAATAAAGGTAAATAAGTAAATAACATTTGATCTGACTCTTATATACAAAGTACAGCGACGGCAGCTTCCACCTGCAGCTACAGACTTTTCAGTACGCAAGCGATTCTCCATGCTAGTGTTTATATCTGGACGGTAGACTTCTCACTTTATACAACTCTAAGAAACTGACACGCAGGTAAACAGACTTGTGCTGAGAAAACTGTGTGGCGGTGGGGGGATGTGATAGTAGGCTGCTTGCTGCTTATCGACACATTTACAGGACAAAAGACGCTGATGGAGAGGTGCGAAGCGATTTAAGGGGGGATTGATCTATGAGTTTTTTCATAGGCTCTGGTAATTCTAGTGTTAAGGATGACCCTAGCGAGTACCTTACCCAGCAGCGAGAGCAGTGTTATCCCCTTGTAGTTGCTGCAATCCAGCCAATCACCCTTCTCTTTCCACATAGGGACGACTAGTCCCATTTTCCAATCAGTTTGGATGATGCCAGTCTCCCAAATGGAAGCAAATATTGGTTGCACTGCCAGGAGGACAGCGTTACCACCAGCCTGGAGAAGTTCACCCCGGATACCACATATTCCTGCGACCTTCCCTACCCTCAGCTGATTCACCACCTGTGCAATCTCAGTGAGATTGAGTGGTTCACAGCTAATAGGAGGATCAGCCTGAAGAACTGCTGACCCAGAGATGTCCAACGTCCTAGACGGAGGATCAGCTTTGAACAACTGCTCAAAGTAGCCAGCCCAGCGGGTCATAACTGCAGCATCATCCATAAGGACCGTTCTATTACCCCGCCCTAAATGTGAGTCTCTGAGGAATAGATTTGCATGCACGTAGTGCCTCAATTCCTCTGTAAGCAGTATGTGGTTTGCTAGACCATAGATTTTGTGTCACTTGCTCACAGATTCCTCTAACAAATGCCTCTTTATCTGCCCTCAGAGCCCTAGCAGCTGTCCTTTTCAGTTCCTGGTACAGACCAGAGTTGCCATTGAGCCGTGCACTGCGACTCCTTTCTGATGATCCCCAGAGTGCTCTGTGAGATGAAACACCACCTTCTGGGAACATCAGCAATACCAACACGGCCCTCAGCAACCGTCAGAGTCCTGTCACGGAAGTCGCACCCAAGTCTGGCAGCTCCTCACACAAACTGCGTGCAAACACATTAGAAACAGCCTTATCTTGGAGTCTGGCCAGGTTTAATCTCCTCGCCCAAGTAGGTGGTAGCCTACTGGACCAAAGCTGGATCTTCAGAGTAGTAACAACAAGTCTGGAAAGAATGATTTAATTAGAAATAAATAAAAAAGAAGTATATTGCTGTGTTACACGCAATACAGACATTTCTCCAGAAAAAGAATTAGAATTAGAAAAAGAATTTCTCTCCACCCATCTATCCAATTTCATTACCATTAATGTATTGAAAATAGTTTATGAAAAAGCAGTTTTAGATCCTCTTCACATTCACCTAAAATGTATGCAGAATCTCTGCTTGCTGAAGTAGTTTCTTTTTAAAACAGGTCACCTCAAATGTGCCACTTGAGCAGCTCTTCACCCAAGCCGCTCACTGGTACCGTTTAATGAGCCTCCCTCCCCCAAGTGTTTTTTTTGCTTAACGCACACTTGACTCTCCCCCATCCCACTTGGTAATCCTGTGTCTGAGTTAAGAAAATGACCACAAATTCCAGCCCCAAGAAGTACACAATTTCCCCAAAGGCATAAAATCCCTGGAGCTTTTTATACAGCTATGTCTCAAATGAGTTCTCTCTACTTTTATATTTTTCTCTGTCTGCCAAACCAGCAACAACAGTTTTTTTTTTTTTAAACAAACATGGAGGAGGAAGTTGAGAGTCATCCAAGTTTTACTAGTGAAGTCAGACAACAAAAAACAATCTACTACAATGCCCTGGCTATTATATTTATTTTCAATTAAGTACAATTAACTAAAGCCCTTACTGACTGTAATAAATGTATTAATTTCTTTACTTAGCACATCTTTAGCCTGAATGACTAAGTTTTTTATTTAGTAATCTTTACATTAAAGAATATGCATTTTGCCTTCTTATTAGCATCCAGAATAGACAAGAATACAAAAACAGATGAAGAAAACAGAATAAAAAATTTGAAACATTTACATTTTTTAAAACTATACTGCTATATCTGCGCCTAACAAACTTGAGTCTTTTTTTTCACCCAGAAAATATCCACCATACAAAAAGTATGATGACACATTTCATCCCTAAAATTTCATTCCATCTGATCTTCTTTGATAAAAAAAACATCTTTTCACTGGGGAGGATGAACTTTCTGGAACATTTTGTGTGGGTTTTTATAATGACTGTCCTCCAGGATTTGTTGGAAGTATCAGCCGCATGTAGTAGTTGCTGTCTGCCATCGGCCAAGATGACTTCCAGTCTTTTCGGTATCACTCCTTGGTGAATGTTTATCAAGTCATCAATTATTAAGTCAAAGTTTGGCTGTATGTTTGGTACTTTTATGGCTTTTTTTTTTTTTTTTTTTAAATTATAATTTGTTAGAGCTGGCGCCCTGCCCAGGGTTTGTTTCCTGCCTTGCTCCCTGTGTTGGCTGGGACTGGCTCCAGCAGAGCCCTGTTGCCATGTAGTTAATATATAGGGTGGAAGGATGGATAATTTGTCAGAACACTAAACCAGACAGTGGAGCCAAAATTCGTATTAGATTGGATCACACTGTGATAAAAGAACAGCATCTCCACTTTGGATAGTCTGTGTTTACAGAGGAGAAGTGCTAACTGCATTTAGAATAGATTATGTTTACATTTGCTGCATATTTCAGCGAAGATTATTATCAATTTGAGTTCATAGATATTTATATTCAGTCACTATGTATCATTAGAGATACAGATGAACATTCCAATTTCTGCCTCCTAAAGTCAAATTCTTTATGACCCCACAATCAATATGTGAAGATGCATGACATTAAATTCTGAAGAAAAAACAAGAAATGATACTCTGACATAGAAACTAAACTAATCAAAAAAGTATAGATATGATATAAGAGAACCAGCAGAGCATTTTCTATACTTCTGCAAAGGTAGAAGGTAAATACGTCATGAATATACAGTAGCTTGCAGTGTGCAGGTTTACACCCGACTTAATCAGATTTAACCCAAAAAACTTCCCAGATTTTAAACAACAAAGCAACCTCAAAACACACATAACTGAATATTAAAATGTCAAGCACTGATGTTATATATACAAATGGGATACTTCAACATGTAACGATAAATAAATAACGATACAAAAAAAACACTGATTGTTGTGCAATATAGTGGAAGGGTCATAAGTGGAGACTGTATACTCAATCAATCTTCTCAATATTCATCGTCATTACTGGTCATATATTGAGATTTGCATGCACAGTGTGTTTCTGAAATGTAAGAATCAGGCACATGGCGAGAGATACAGTCACTTCTCAAACCACTGCAAGGAACAGGGCCCACTGTTCTATGCAGCTGCCCTATACAAGTTCTTTGGGCTGAGTTTAGCCATTAAAGCTTTCTGTTTAAATAAGATCATCCTCCTCTTTTGGATCACCACAGCCTTCTAATAACACACAGATACAAGTTGTTGGTTTTTTTTTTTTTTTTTAACAAGATGACTGCTCAGATTTATTTTTTTCTTTTCACAAGAACGTTCTCCTCCTGCATTTCCCTGACTCACTATCAGATTTGTTTGCTTGTTCTCTTGCTCTGTGAATGTAACTTATTCCAAAACTGGAAATAGTTTGGGAAAGTTGGTTTATAAAATGTTATTGTTTTAACCAAACATAGAAAATGTGATTATTTGCACAAGGGCTTCAAATTCTATACTCATGGAACTTCCTATGTACCAAAAACAAAGAAATTCTAAAATAGTACAACTTCTTGAATTTGACCCTGAACTAAAAAAGAAGGTTGGATGGACTTGCTGTCATATGTGGTATCTAAACAAAGCAAAATAACAGAAGATTTTATAGAAGTCAAATAATAAACAGCAACAATGCTTTGCAAAATAAAATATACAGCCATATAAAAGAGACAGTGGTTTAATTAACATCAGATATACTTTAGTATCAAAGACTCATTAAAAGATTAGTACACGAGGACTACAAGTAACAATTAAAATCATACCATCAATATATTAGAATAATTAATTCTGTCAGAATTTCCCTCCTAAAGTTGCAACCCATCAAATCCAAAGATATATGCCAACACATACCAACAAAACTAGTCAGGTAAAGAAAAGGAGTGCTCTTAAAAGAACATGTATAATTATAAGAGAGGTGATCAGGTATTCCAGAAGAGGAATCATTTATTCTGTTAGAGAAAAGCTCAATATGACATTGACTGATCAGCTGGATCTAAACTGTAGAACTCTTCAAAGTGTGTCAAATACAAGTTAGCTGAACCACTGCAGAAGAAGAACCTAACAAAAAAGTTCATGTCTGTAAAAATAAAAAAAAGGTTGAAGGAGGTGTGAAGCATGAATTGAAGAAAACCTGAGAATTATTCAATAGTATTAGAGAAACATAAGTCAAAATAGCATCTTCTTTATTATTTAAGATATCTGCTTCTATAAAATAAAGACTGAATGGTCAGAAGCATTCTTCTCTACACGTAAGCCAAGGTGGTCAGGATTACAGAACCATGCAAGATATGGCTAACCAGCAACTTTACAAGTAATAAAAAGAATAAGACAGGTATGTTTATTACCTCACCACATTCTTTTCTTCTCAATAACAGTTAAGAACACCAAAAATTTCAGTCTGACACAAATTACCTGATTATCCAATCTCACTTTCATCAGACTCAACCAACTCCTTTGAATTGCTGGATCAAAAACGTCCAGATAACAAGTATATCTTACAAATTATTACTTTTTTAAAGGAGAACAAATGTTCTGTACAAGAGAAATTGCTAGAAATAACTGACAAGTAAACAATACATTTCAGAAAAGAAGATAAGCCCATTTAATAACACACTGGCAACTTGATAATCAAGGAAAAGAAAGAAATCTACACATGACTACAAAACGCTTCAGTTCACTGTAGAAAGCATTATTCTTGGATGACCTTGCATTTGAAATGAATATCAGAACAAAAAAATCCATAACAACATATTATGCCGAGAAGTCCAGAACATATGTTTTATAACTGGTTCCATTTACATTTTATTGGGACAAAATTAAACCACCTCCCAGTTTTACTTGTTAAGTTATTTCAGAAATAAAAATATTTCTGGATTTAATATTTAAATGTGCTCATCTTTCACCAAAAAAGTTAAAGTAGAAAGGCAGATCTAAACTGTCAACATCCCATTCTCCTATTCATACAACAGTTCCCTATTCTTGCCTCTGCTTCTTCCTCTGAAGAAAAAGGACATTTTGCCATACTTTCAATAAGTCATGCCTGAGTGAACAATGTAAACAAATGAAAATCATTAACATATAATAATCTTAACTGTAAACATATTAATATTATTGCTATATTCCAAGTCTGCTTTATTCCGAGCAATACAGTACATATATATATATATATATATATATACATACACATATATATATATATACACACACACACACACACACACACAATATATACACACACACACACACACAATATATATATACACACACACAATATATATACACACACACACAATATATATACACACACACACACACACAATATATATATATCTATATATTTAATCTTCATTTGGATCTTGATCTTTGTTTGTCCGCAAATGAATTAGAAGAAGCAACACCAGATGGCAGTAGAGAGACAGCTAAAACATAGGCATTGCATTAAGAATCTCCTCCAGGCTTATACTACTGAAGACTGTAGTACTCCAGTCACACCTCAAAACACAGACATTCAAACTAAACAAATTGTTGTGCTTTAAAGTAACTAAAGAGATCTTCATTTAGATCTTGATCTTTGTTTGTCCGCAAATTCCACGCATGCGTAGACCACCTTCCAGTTTAGTACGTTGTTGTTACTCACGGATGTCAACAATGTGCCGGAATAATGAAAGGGGTGGTGGACAGTGTTACGCTGGTTAGCTCCTGAGGCCTGGTTAGAGAATGACATTGCCGAAGATAAAAGGTACGTGCCTACATAACATATGAATGAAAGAAAGACAGTGGGTAAAATGAATGACAAAGTAACAGCACGTTCCGGAAATTATTATTGTTACGTTGTAGCCGGCGAGTGCTGCGCGTCTCACAGTTGTACCGTGCTTTGCTCACATGTCAGTGAAGTGATCCCTATTTATGCTTTAAAGAGCCTGGTTACCTATGTGCCCTCCTTTTATAACCATTGCTCCGTGTATATTGCCTTACTCTTTGGATTGCCATAAAACAACCTGCGAGATTGGAGAAAGGTTGAGAAGACATCGTGAGAGGAAACAATAGCATCGTGAAAACGAGACGGACTGTGAATGGACAGAAGCAGAAATGCTCCTACACCACCACATAATTACTATTCGGACAGTGATTCC
>JANRMT010062813.1:11429218-11486145 GCA_026402145.1 Polypterus bichir lapradei | reverse complement strand
AGTACTTCGCCTCTGCAAAGCGCGGGTATTTTGCTAGTATATATATATATATATATATATATATATATATATATATATACACACATATTATATATATTATATATATATATACACATAGATACATACATACATACACAGTATATATACGCACACATATACCTGTATACACATACACAGTAAGAATAATACTACAAAACATCCGATTAAATGACAGCACTGTGACTAAGGTCCACTGGTTTAGGAAATTTCCCATTTAAAGCCAAGTAGCACAGCTAATTCAGTATATAGCAAAGGTGTATGGTTCAGCAGTGAGAACTTCTGTTTGTGATCATAATGTTTAGTGGACTTACAAACAGCTCCTGTCTAGCATGAGGAAGTGTTAGTTGGAGCTGGATTAGATGGAATGCCAGGCTGACTAAGCATGCTATACTGTTTGTCTGATTCATTTACAATATCGACAGTGGCTGCTGTTATGTTTGTTCTCTATTAATTTATACTAGAGGTGTAATGATTCTCTAAATCCACGGTTTGGTTCAGATTTCAATTTTTGATCCACGGTTCGGTTGATACCTGTTTTTTTTTGGGATAACATTAATTGAATCACAAACAATTAGAAAAACTAAAGAGAACACCATGGTAGTTTAACTTCATGTAAATTGACGTTAAAATAAATAAATAACAATTCTTTTAAGACCAGTCTAAGTAAGTGCAGTGCTCACATGAAGAAACTGAATAAGTGTTGACCAGTTAGAGTATCTGTTGTTGAAGATCCGGATTTGCAGTCACTCTGCTTCATGGATGCCGGATTGTGTGTTTCAGTGGAATTATCATTGAAAAGCATAAGCCATATCCTGAGATATTTTTACATCTTCATCTGAGAAACAATATCCTTAACGTGCCTCTTAATACTCCTGTCTGTAAGTGATGAGAAAACAGCAGCCTGCTGTTCAAGGTAGTGCTCAAGCACAGGCTATCTGGTAATGCCCATTCAAAGCACACATTAACAATATTACCCGGTCTGCAGATTTTCATCTCTGCAATAGAAATGGACAAAAACAGTTTGTTACACCTAAAAGTACTGCTGACCTTGTATATGCTTTGGTAACATCTCACATTGATTACTGTAATTCTCTGTTGGTTGGCCTTACTTACAATCTTTTGCATAGGCTTCAATTGGTTCAAAATTCTGCTGCTTGTGTTATTACCACTACCACCTCCATAAAAAATATTACTCCAGCCCTTTGTAAACTCCACTGGCTTCTTGTGAAATATCTTATCAGTTTCAAGATTTTGTTATTAACATTTAAAGTTTTTTGTAATCTGGCACCTCTATATCTGTCAAATCTGTTACACATTTATATGTCTTACACAAATCTCCTTGTTATTCCTTCTGCTCGTTTACCTACCATGGCGTATAGATCCTTTAGCTTCGTCACTTGGTGTTTTTGGAACGCGCACTCTCAAGATATTTACAGCATTGATTTACTTCCCAACTTTGACTATTCCACCAATTTTGTTTTTGACTATATGGTTTTTGTATTTTATGACCATATTTTCATGATGTTATTTTAATTGTTTTCATTATACTTTTTCTTTTACTTATTGTAAGGTGTCCTTGAGTTACATGAAATGTGTCTTTAAATAAAATGAATTATTATTATTATTAATGTGGGTGAAAATCCAATTACAATCACAATGCTCTTGGTGTTATCTTTTGTCATGGGAATAGTGGCGTTTACTTTGTCAAATTTCCACTCCGCTACAGCTTCTATAGTATTTTTGAGAAGTGGTCACTTGCGTGACTTTCACAGAAAGCGCGTTTCTGGAGAACAGGGTTTGTGCCGAGACTGTGATGAAGCTTTCTGTTGCACTGGAGATCGACACATCTGTAGTTAAAGCAATTTGCATTGCTCAAATTCTCCATAAGTTTAGACTTTACTTCGAAATGAAGTTTAGGCAACACATTTTGACTGAAATACGGTTGGCTCAGCACTTTGTATCTGTGTTTCAGCACACTGAGCAAATACTTAAGCATTTGTGCAATTGTTTTTTTTTTTTTTTTTTTTTTTTTTTTTAACATCTTTTTACTTTCATGTTAACTCCCTTCCATAATCACTGTCTTCGTGGCTATACACTGTAATGCTTGTGCTTGGTCGGCCAGTCGGCAAACAGTCACCACTTCCTTTAAGTTGCAAGAAGCAGATCACATATATACATGATATATGAAATATATATATATATATGTGTGATACAGTACCTGCCAAATAATACAAAGAGTACACGACATGCGTTTCGCCCTAATTGGGGCTAATCAGGTGTACGCACCTTGGCTTCCCCTTATGGGGATCAAACCTCTGACAACAGCGCCTGAGGTGAAGCCTCTGACATTCTGCCATGGCGGCTGGTTAGCTTAGTTGACGGAGTGAAGATCAGAGTATTACATTCATAGGTCTAATCAAAATCTGAATATTTGGATGGTTACAGTTTGCTGACTGGCCAACCAACCACAAGCTTTACGTCCAAGGTTCAATCGCCGAAAGGGGAAGCAAAGGTGTGTATACCAAATGAGGGTGATACACATGTCATGTACTCTTTGTTTTACTGACAGGTATTTTATTAAATATATACAGTAATCCCTCCTCGATCGCGTTCCAGAACCCCCCATGATAGGTGAAAATCCGCTAAGTAGAAACCATATGTTTGTATGGTTATTTTTATATATTTTAAGCCCTTATAAACTCTCCCACACTGTTTATAAATATTCCCCGCACAGTTATACAGCATAAACCCTTTGTATTCTCTTAGATATTAGGCAAGATTCATTGAAATTATGTATGTAAACACACTGTTTATATACAGTAAAACCTAAATATTATTTTAAAGATATCGAGTGTCTCCGATATCACATATTACAGCCATTACAATACACAGGCCACCAGCAATAAATACGTACAATGCAAGAAAAATTGTATACAGTAAATGTGTGTACAGTGACACTAAACGTACGTACATGTACTAAGTACTGTAAGTAGAAAATTAATTATGGTTACTCACCAACAATGACACGATGACTTGTCCGATAACGATGAGTTTAGTTTTACTGCACAACAAAGGTCAGCATTACAGCTCTTCTAAAGGAGCCTCTTCAGGCGACTGTGTAGCACCGCCGTTGTTCTTCTTCCGGCAGTCTTGAATCCAAATCCCTAAAGCAGATTCCATCCAGACTACTGCCTTATTACATCCACTTACAACTCGTTTTGCACCCTGGTTAAAAGGACACTGCGGCCGTAGATCTTATATTCCTTTGCTACTTTTTATATAAAAAGAATCGTAGCCTCATTGATGCCGTAATGGCGTCCTACAGCAGTGTAGCTTTTCCCTTCCTTCAACATATCCAAAACTTTTACCTTTTCGGCAATCGTTAACATCTTCTGTTGGCGCTTGGGCACGGCCCCTGAAGCAGTAGCAGGAGCAGATTGTTTTGGAGGGCTTGACTATGCACAAAGATAAACACAAAAGAGCACAAAAGTTAACTCTTTACACAGCAAAACACGTTGATGCTGAATGAGCAAGACAAGACTTCCTGGTTAACGCCACGGAATTGAATTCGGTGCTCCGTCGCTGAGCCATTCAGCACACAGGAACACTTAACTGTGTGCTCTGATTGGTTAGCTTCTCAGCCATCCTCCAATAGCGTCCCTTGTATGAAATCAACTGGGCAAAGCAACTGAGGAAGCATGTACAGTAAGTAAAAAGACCCATTGCCCGCAAAACCCGTGAAGCAGCGAAAAATCCGCGTTATATATTAAGATATGCTTACATATAAAATCCGCGATAGAGTGAAGCCGTGAAAGTCGAAGCGCGATATAGCGAAGGATATCTGTATATATATATATATATATATATATATATATATATATATATATATATAACATAAATCTTTATACACATTATATAAATATAAATGCTAAGGGTTGTCTGTCATGCAAAAATTTGCAAAC
This sequence comes from Polypterus bichir lapradei, assembly GCA_026402145.1. Classification (NCBI taxonomy): domain Eukaryota; kingdom Metazoa; phylum Chordata; class Cladistia; order Polypteriformes; family Polypteridae; genus Polypterus; species Polypterus bichir. The sequence goes on along the minus strand of JANRMT010062813.1, from coordinate 11,482,144 downwards.
CACCTGGAACTTAACTTTGATGCTAGATATTGCCATACAGAACCAAAGATTTGGAGGTATGGGCTTCCTCTGCCAAATTACTGGGTACTTCTCACAGCAAGACACATTGAATGATCCTTTTCCTCACAAACAGAAATACTACACTCTGAGTGCAAAGGATTGTCATATACACTGTGGTGGCACCCTTGGCAAAATGTCCTAAAATTCTGTGTTTTGTGAGAAGCACATGTGTGACATTTCTTTGTGGTTCAAATGTTTCTAAGTATCATTTATTTTTGCACTTTTAGTTAGTTTTGAAAATAGCATAATAAGTCTGGCCCTTAACCTGAAAGTAGCTTCGGGGCGCTGTACAATGATTAACCCTCTGCTATGACCCCAAAAGATCATGAGAAAACACAGTTTGCCTTTGGGTTAACAAAACATATAATCATCATCATCATATACAAAATATATTTGTGAATTTAAGCATTCACTTATGCATACCATTTCATTTACTCAGATTTTTTTTTTATATTGCATACTAGCCATTCCCCAAGGCTCCACCCACATAGTAGTGAGACAGGACAAACTTTAAAAATCAATAAACAAACAGGTGGAGGCAAGGTACACTCCAAAACACAGAGTTAGACCGACTCCCCACTCCTGATGTCACACTTCCACCTCGCTTCGGCCCACTGCCTCTGTCTCAGATTAGCGTGAATATATTGCTCCTGCAAGCAAACTATGATACTTAGCGCGATGAGAGAAATCACAAAATCAACCGGAATGTTCAAGCAAATCATAGAAAAAAACCTGATCTAAATCCGTTACGTAGTTCTCTCGTAAAAAGTGGACAAATATACAGACAGACATTGGACTTTATATATAGAGAGATGAAAAAATGCAGAAATGATTTTATTAACATCCTTCTCTATACCACACATAATAATACAATCTTTGCTGGTTACAAAAAAACACGTTTGACTCCTACAAATGACAAACCAGGCTCCTGCAAATGCTGGCAGAAGCCAAGCCAAAAAAAACAGCCTGGTCCTACAGAATGACATTCGTTGAGCACTACTGCTGAGGTCTTATTTTGAAAGACATAAGTGTGCATGCTGTAAAACACCGTTGTGCCTCTTACAAGTTGCAATCTTCATTGGACACTTACACAAAATGGCCAACCAAGCCTCATTAAACCAGCAATCAGCTGTGAAAAAGGCCTCAATCTAATAATCTATGTCAGCCACAAATGCTGTAAGAGTCAGTTTCTTTTTTCCTATTAGAAGAAAAACAAGGCGTACCAAACCAATGTCAACCAGTGACCCAGTCCTGCTTTCAGGAAGGGACTGCGACCTTGTTTGAATTTTTATTCATTTCCAGCAAAAATGCTTGCTGCACCAAATAAAACAAAAAACAAACATTCTTGAAGTGTCAGCAAGCTGCTGCCTGATACCTGAGAAGAATCATTTTTTAATCTGCAGGACTGAAATGTTAATTAAAAATTCAGCTTAGCTTCCAGGAAAACTGGAGGTGGATCCAACTTGGATTTTTCATTTATGGTTGCTAGCAAGAAAAGTCATGAATATGCACTGGGTGAAGTCAAAAATCTTTGTTTGTAACTTGGCAAAGCTCTGGAGAAAATGACAGGTACATCAGCTTCCTAAGTTTTGAGGCAAACCCTGGTTGCTTCTGTTTGAATTTGATATCAGTTTGTTTTGGAAGACTTTGCCAAAGTTCTCTGTAGACAATACTGAATTAACTGAAATAGCACAAAATTAATGCAGAAAGAACTTCTCTGTTTATGATGGAAAACATAAAAAGAACTTTGTAGAATACTGAAACCAAACAAAAAGTGCACATAAATTGTACATAAAAACAAAAAAAAAAAAAAAAAGAGAGAGAGAGAAAAAAAAGATTGGTCTGTCAGCCTGACACATTGCATATCCTGCCTGGAGTCTGAATCCAAAACTAGAGTATAGCACTTTGCCATATTAAATCAAGCAGACTTTTACTTTACATTTTTTATCCTGCTGTATATGGGTTGTATTAACTCCATATTCAGTATGATGAATATGAAAGTAAGACTTTTTCTCTTAGGACTAAGCTTTAGGTGCTTCATTCATGGCAGAACATGTGAAACTAATTGAAAGTGAGCGTAAATAGCTCAACAAACTGCTTTGCTCAATTAGCTTTGGGCAATTACAGCACACACTTTGTATCCTTCTAGTACAGGGCTTCTTGTTGATTTCTGCTAATGTTGTGTGCAACATGAAGTCATACCATCGATATGCCAATATTTGTGCAGCAAAGTGTACAGCATATTGTATAACCAACTATTTGCCCACTTACTTACCTTTGTATATTTCAAGATATTTTGCAATAACAAAGGTGTATTTGTTTAAAGAGGATTATATTCCAAACCCACTTAATTCAATAGCTGAATCAACAGGCATTAGACACCATCCCAGCAACAGTAGGTACCAGTCAAGGACCAACAATGGACAGTAAACTAAAGAGCCTTTTCCTTTATTCTTGATTCTTATTCAAGACTTGGACATTTTTACGCACCCTGAACATCCTAAGCATATTGCGTAAGGTTGCTCTCTGGGTGATGGGCTGGTTATGGATCCCACATTTTAATTTAGGATCTAAATGGATATACAGTATAAATACAGCTGAATAATTCTTATCTGAAATGCTAATTCTAAAGGTTGTTTCGTAATTGAATATGGAATGTAATGCTTAGGGACAAAATAGCTAAATAATTCTTGTAACTCAAAGGCTCATAATATGTGCTTTATTTGTAGTACTTTCTTTGCCTTTGGTTTATTTTTCTAATTTCTATATTTATTCCCATATTTATAATCACCATGTTTTCTGTTTTCAGCTAAACTTGATTCAGTATAGAAAAAAGAGAGTTGCAAAGGCAGGGTGATGAAGGATAACAGGGCTTAATCAACAGGCTCCTATACCAACTAGCCAATAACTTACTCTTCAACACATGTGACCTGTGAATTATCAGGGTCTATAATGCTGCTGTTTGTTGTAACAGATTTTAGAGAAGTTTTAATTTACAGGAGACATCAAGGTCTTCTAAGGGATTAAGACAAATTTTACTTGTTATTCAACTAGGATATTTGGATATCGTCAGCGTCCGTCCCACATTTTCGTTGCATTGGAGCTGGGGGCACAGGGGAAACCCAGGAAATTAGACAGAGAATTCCTGATGCCTCAGAGCATCACCACATTACTTGTTAATTCCTAGACGAGAATTGGGAACCTGCCATAGCAGACCAGGAGGGACAGTGGAAGTCATAGGCTTAAAAATGGCCTATCACAAACAGTGGACCTCGCAAGCTCATATGATCAACATGGCTCTAAACCAGGTGATAACAGGGATGGCCAAAACTCCTCAGGCAGTTAACCTCAAGCCAGAGAAAGCGAAAGAACTCTTCCCTGTTACAGGTTGTGCTACCCTGGCCATAATCAAATAAACAGCCAGCCTGCATAGACTGGGCAGAAGTTGACTTATCTTATAGACAACACAACCACAGAAGTTTTGTTTATCAGAAATTAAAATCAAATGGAGTTTTTGTTTTGCTTTGCTTTGTTGCTAAATGGTCTTACAGTAGAGAACTTTACTTTGTTGTACAACCATTAGGAACGAGACACACTACAAATCGCTAAACATATTACTCATTAACCTTTAACCTACTAATCCTGGGCGTGCTTAGTCATGTGTGTATACGTGTATGTAAAGGATCAATTTTTTCATCTTGCTTGTAGTTTTATACAGCATACTGTGCCTGTCCAATGGGGACAACACAATGCAGTATAAAAATAATGAACTCAGATAATTATATCATTTGTTTCCTAATTTCTAATTCCCAGTCAGTGCAGAAATACTTCTAAGCTTTACATCTTTATTTAATTTTATGAGATGTGTCCCTATATCCCATAAAGGGATCTAGTCAGTGATGTGTGATATTTTTTCAAGTGATGGTTTCATTAACTGTGTTAAAACATCATTAAAAGGTTTTCTTATTCATAACATCCACAGGCAAGAACAAAATGGTATATATACTGCCTCTATTTCCTGCTGTTGTATACAGGTTCTAAACTTGTCAGCTGCCAGCCACACAATCCTGTGTACTTTGATGACACAGAAAGAACAACTCTGCACAGTTATCAGAACTACTCAGTGCAGTTTTCATACCATATGCACTGAAAAAGGTACAAGCCACATTCTCAATTATGTTATAGACATGGAGCTCTTTCCAACCAAACACCCACCACATGCTAATATTTAAAAAGGAAAAAAACGCAACACAATTCTCACATATCTATAAATAAAATCATTATCTGTTTATATGCCTGTTTGTTTATTATTCATGCAAAAATGGCAAAACCGATTTCATGAAATTTTGCATGTGCCTTGCCGTTGGTCCAACTTAAAATATAGGCTATATGTTGTATCAAGGAGGGGGCTTTAACAGGAGGGGGAGAAACAAACAACCAGCACCAACATGTAAAAAACAACTCCCATCAGGCAACAGGAGGGTACTATGGCTAATGTAGGGCACGATCATCACCACACAAAATGTTTTCTACCAGCCAAAGTGTAATCTTAAAGACCAGAAGAACCTACAGAGTTTTCTTCTGGACAAATCTGGGTGACAGTTTCTTTGTCTTACTGGATTACACCTTTTGGGTAACAGCTTGTTTTTTGACTGATCGTGGGTTGAGCGTAGCCATGTTGAGTTTCAAAAAGTTTTTCCCATGTATTTATATCGGGAATGTTGGGTACTTCAGCTAGTATTTAATACCAGTAATAGCGCACTGCACGATAATGTGCAGTGAATACACTTGACTTGAGCATTCATAGTTTTTATCTTCTTTTTCTGTACGTTTGGCATTTGTTTGCTCAGAGGTTGATGTGCTTTCTGCTTCCTGAGCAGCTCCTCCCTATCTCCCCGCTTCTTCTGTTCTTTCGTTGGCATCTTTTCATGTTAAAACTGATTAAGTCAGTGTTTGTGTTTCAATTACCAAGTACGTTTTTTTAAATTTTTCCCTTAAGCTGGCATTTAAGTCTTCAATCTGCCTCAAGAATGATTTAAGATAAGATTTAGAGTGACGGCAAAGGTGGTAAGGATGAGAACAACGCCCGTATGCATGCGCCACACGGTCGCCCTGCTGCCCACTGCCGAGAGTTGATTCTACAATAAAACAAAATAAAATAAAATAAAAATAAAAAGAGGAATTACCTTGGAGGTCAATCATCACCCCAAAAGTAGACGTCACGTAGGAGATGTGTACCAAATTTCAGGTCAATAGTTCAAACGGTTTGCGACCTACAGGTGATTTAAAATCCCGGACAGACAAATGGATAGCCACGGCACGTATTATATAAGAATACAGTAATCCCTCCTCGATCGCGGGGGTTGCGTTCCAGACCCCCCCCGCGATAGGTGAAAATCCGCGAAGTAGAAACCATATGTTTGTATGGTTATTTTTATATATTTTAAGCCCTTATAAACTCTCCCGCACTGTTTATAAATATTCCCCGCAGAGTTATACAGCATAATCCCTTTGTATTCTCTTAGATATTAGGTAAGATTCATTGAAATTATGTATATAAACACACTGTTTATATACAGTAAAACCTAAATATTATTTTAAAGATATTGAGTGTCTCCGATATCACATATGTTACAGCCATTACGATAGACGGGTCACCAGCAATAAATACGTACAATGCAAGAAAAACAGTACACAGTAAATGTGTGTACAGTGACACTAAACGAACGTACATGTACTAAGCACTGTAAGAAGAAAATTAATTATGGTTACTCACCAACAATGACACGATGACTTGTCCGATAACAATGAGTTTAATTTTACTGCACAACAAAGGAGAGCGTTACAGCCCTTGTAAAGGAGCCACTTCAGGCGATTGTGTAGCACTGCCGTTGTTCTTCTTCTGGCAGTCTTCAATCAAAATCCCTAAAGCAGATTCCATCCAGACTACTGCCTTATTACATCCACTTACAACTCGTTTTGCACCCTGGTTAAAAGGACACTGCAGCCGTAGATCTTATATTCCTTTCCTGCTTTTTAAATAAAAAGAATCGTAGCCTTCAACAAATCCAAAACGTTTACCTTTTCGGCAATCGTTAACATCTTCTTCTTGCGCTTGGGCACGGCCCCTGAAGCAGTAGCAGATTGTTTTGGAGCCATAATGAAGGGCTTGACTATGCACAAAGATAAACACTAAAGAGCACAACTCTTTACACAGCGAAACACGTTGATGCTGAATGAGCGAGATGAGACTTCCTGGTTCCTGGTTAACACTGCATTCAGCACGCAGGAGCTCAACTGCATGCTCTGATTGGTTAGCTTCTCAGTCAGGAGAACTTAACTGCGTGCTCTGATTGGTTAGCTTCTCAGCCATCCGCCAATAGCGTCCCTTGTATGAAATCAACTGGGCAAACCAACTGAGGAAGCATATACAGGAAGTAAAAAGACACATTGTCCGCAGAACCCGTGAAGCAGTGAAAAATCCGTGTTATATATTTAGTTATGCTTTCATATAAAATCCGCGATAGAGTGAAGCCGCGAAAGTCGAAGCGCGATATAGCGAGGGATTACTGTAGTCATAGCTGTTTTTATTAGAAAATCACATCTTCACTTCTACCCTGAAGACTTCCATCCATTTCAGTCTCAAAAGATAAAATATTACTTTGCAGCTCAGCCAATACTCACACCCACATTCACAAACAATTCAGAGATGACTTTTCATGGCCAGTAGTTCAGACATTAATTTTATTAAAATACAATGGCAATGAAACAGAGGCAATGGAACTGCACCGTAAGTGGGAGTAGCATACAATGCAAATATTCATTTTGTTCCTAAAATTAAACTGGTGTAGACAATTTTAGCGAAGCAAAACATTGTGAGATATTTTTAAATCTTTAAACAGAGCCCAAAACATTAAAACAACAAGCTTAGCTAAGAAATGATTTCAAAGATAAAGCAGAATTAGCCTCCAATTACAAGTCTGGCACAACGCAAAATCAAGCAGCCACTGAGGCCCTAAGGGATTCATTCAGTATGAGACCCTTGAATTGGAGCCAGTGGTTCTGCCCACACTTGGAACAATAAAGTAAACACACTGTGGCCTCACCCCTTTTATTTTACCAACTATCACAAGCTCAGCAGATAGCTAAACAAGTGTATGAAATTCAAGTGAATTTAAAAAAAAAAAAAAAAGATGCTGGCCACATTTACAAATGAAGTCATTTACATGGCCGCATTAGTGGAGCAGTTCAATAAAATAGGAAGACATTGAGTTAGTGGGAAAATAACTATTCTTCTCTAGCAACAGCGATTTCAGGGAGGTGATACAATTCTATGCAGCTGCTACCCGAGTAATTGCCAGCCGTATTATACAGATATTGTGAGGAAAGTGAGAAGTCTAATATACATTTGATTAGCAAAGTAAGATGAGGTGATATTTTCCATGAATATTTTGGAATAAGTGGAAGCCAAAGGCTGGATTTATAATAATCACATCACAGCTTTATTTTGCTATAGTCGAAAACACCAAACCTTGTATTATGTTCACTTTAAATACTACCAAAAAAAAAAAAAAAAATCAGTCAAGTGTCATGTTGACTTTCACCATCTCCGCTGGCTATTCATTGAATCAGTGAGAAACTTTCAGTAGCAGATCATTGAAGATTTAATACAGTAATGCTTTTTTAAACTGGATTCAACCTTTTTTGCTATGTTACTGGATTTAAACCATACATTGTATATTGTGACTTGTTTGTCTGCGATTGCCTTTTAGGCAATTCTCTTTTGCCCATTTGTGACCTATTTATTATACGTTCTTATTTTGGAATACATGTACATCTTCCCATTTACAAAGATACAGTTTATGATCTGTCTCTAAAGGTTTTCCTTAACCCTGAGAGGGGCATTTAAAGTTCGTTGAAGCCAAAGCCTCCTTTTAGCCCGGTGTAGGTTGAAGCAGGCCAGTGGAGTTTAGGGTCAAGTTGTCTGGGGTGTGGTATATTATGGGTAGGGCAGGAAAAACCCAGCCTGGGTTTGCAGGTAGTTTTGTATCCTTTTTGCCATGTCTGCCACTGTAAATCATGACACTAGCCGGACTGAGACTCCTCAATTTCCCAGTCCTCTTTTAGACAGTCTCCATTTCTGTATTTTGCTGTTGACATTTGCTCTTTTGTTTTGACTAGAGTTTCATCCTGCCAAATTGGCTCTAGTGGTATCTTAGAATTTTTGTCATTGACTCCTTGGTATACTTAGCTGACAATGATTATGGTTAAGCCCTTTGGTTCAGGAAAATAGACATTCATGCTCAGAAACTTTTACTCTAGGTTTTCTAATTTTACTCCTTGTGTTATTTCTGAAAAAGATGTACAACTCCTTATTCACTGCTTTTACTTATTATTTAATTACTTGTTATTTCGTTGACTTATTTATCCAAGGTGACTTATAACATCTGAGATGTAATTAGTTACATTTCTTTTTTTAAATGGAGCACAATCAGGCTAAAAGACTTGCCCATGGTCACACAAAGTTAGAAGCAAGATTTAAACCAACAACCTCAGAGTTTGAAGGCCAAAGCTTTAACCACTGAATGCAAAGCAAAGCCTAACAGAGGATATCAGCTGCTAAGTCGGGGAGGTCAGTTTGGTAAAAATACTAGTGGGCATCTGAGCTTTAGATCTTTTGGAATGTTTCACATTTTCATAACTGGCATAATAGTATCCTCCCTCGATTCTTTTCTTTTCCATTCAAAACATTCATTCTGTTCTACACCTCTGTAACAGAGAAGACATTCAACCATATAATACAAGAGACAATGCTTGTCTGCCCTGTTCGAACCTCGCCAAACACAACACCCATCTTTTTGACTCCCGAGTTGTCTGTGTGGTGCTTTTTAAACGATAAGAACTCCCTCTCAAACTCCAGCTGCCGACAGATCTTTAATCTTCTCTTTGTTGCTTCCTCACAGCTCAAAACACAATATTCCTTATGTAAGTGACCTCTTTATGTCCATATCTTTTGGGATCACAGAGCACCAAAAGTTTTATAAGTGATGGGCTTTATAAACATGAGCAACTAGGGTCTCTGTAACAGCTACTTTCAAAATCTTTAAATGGGTCAGTGGTTCACATGCACAAAGGAAAAACTTGGGAGACCTAAACTATGGACAATGAAACCCTAGTGTCACTGTTGCCTTAGCACTGGCCCTAAGCACTGTTCATCTAGTGTCCTTCTCTCAGCACCTTCTCCCAAAAAGCGACATTTGGAGTGAACTCTACGAAAAAATACCCTCACTATGATATTGTGCACTTTAAAGGGGCCTCCTGTCTCTCTCTCTCCCTCTCTCTGTTTGTCTAGCTCTCTTCTTCTTGCTCTATCTTGAGCAGTTCCTTGCTGTCTACAGCCCTTTAGGCATTTTGCACTTTGGCACCCTTGGCAGCAGGCTGGCCCAACAAATTGGACACAAAGATAATATTAAAAATAAATAAATACAATACAATACACCACTTGCATGCAGACAGAGAAATAAATAAAAGGCAATTACTACAGGCTAAAATGAATACATGTATTCCTATCAGACAAAGGACAAAATCCCATGTAATAATAATATACAGTAATGTGTAAAACTGCTTAACAACAATTAAAAAAAAAACGTACACAGCTTTATATTACGCTCTTCAGCGTTCCCTCCGTATTCAGATAAAATTGGGCTCGAGACAGAGGAATGTCTCAGTAGCAAGACTGGAAAATGTTTTAATAAATGTGACTACAGCTGCAATATACAGATATAAAAGCTAGAGAGGCATGTAAGAAAATCTATATCTGCGACTATGCTACTGTCCGATTATCATGGATTAGCATATTTATGAGAATCCTTGGCTACCACAGCAGTGCACTGGCAAAGCTCTGGGCTTAAATACACAAATCAGTGTCTTATCACAAAATGTAAAGGACTGCATTGGGGGGGTGTGGGGACGACAGCCCATAATACTCCTTGAAGTGTCTTTTGGTAATTGGTTGCATCCAGCTGTAGGTTTCTGCAATCCGTTGAACCAAGAGCTGGACTCCCATTGCTCTCTTTACTTTAAGGGCATTGATACAAATATGTTTCTTAATATTTATATGCCTTTTTAGGTTGACATTGAGACAACTACAGCTTTCCATTAGTGTTTACATTTGGTTCAGAAAATCTTTGGCAAGTGTTCAGAGTTATTTTGCCAGAAGTACTTCAGTGAAATGTGACAGTGAGGTTTTTCTTATTAAACAAAACCACCTTGCTGATATTAAAAGAATTAAATTACAGTTACCAGAATAGTGAAATGAATATTATGAAGTCCATAAATTGCACTGAGTAAACAGACTAACCAGCTGTGACCAGAAACATTTTGTATAATGTAACCCTGAAATGTAACTTTTTTCATATTAGAAAATGAAATAACAAATAGATAATGGGGAGATTCGTTCCAGGCATTTTTTAAGTCTGCCTAGCAACTTGAGAATAGATTATATTTTGTTTTAAAACAACAAGTATTTCGTCTATAGGATTCACAATGATTCAAACAGAACCAAAACTCAACTGTGATACCAGTTAATAAAGACTAAAGACTCTGGACAAGGGTGTCAAACTTCTTGAGGAATACAGTATTCATTCCTGCTAATTTCTTCTTAATGCTAATGATATTGACTTTATACTGGCTTAAATCTCTAATTAAGATACAGAAACCTTGCTTCTTTTTTTCTTATTTAGTTGGCAATTACCAGTGAGATGCAGTGACTAAACAGCTACAGTATCTTCGTATGCATCAGTTTAGTGGGGTGTTCAGCATACATGCTTTGGTAATACATAAAGGAATTAAAAAAAAGGGGTAAAAAGTGAACGACAGAGATGTACTAATTCTTCAGAGTACAAAAAAGCATTTAGTTGAGTTGAAAATGCATCTATTATCAAACTCACTTCATCATTTCAGGGATGCATGGTCAATAGCGTGTTTTGACTTGTAGCCACTACTGTCTTTTAGGAAGTTAATCTGACATCTTCACCTTGGGGCTTTCACACAACCATTGTTTATGGAGCACCATGGTCTTCTTACCACAAGAACCACAGCTCCTGTCAGGGATCCACCTTAGAAAGAGTCATGGGGAAGTTGGCCTTTAACAAAATATCTGAGGAAATTAATAATGGTGGACAAGTACTGGCAAAAGGTAGGCTTCTTCATATACAGCTCTAACAGGAATGAGAGTGATGGCATGAGGATGTGCTGCACAATAAGAGACACTTCAATTATTCTCAGGTGACTGGCTTCCTTTAATAAATGTAAAATAAATTTTAGTTAACACATCATGTATTGCAGCAGAGACAATCGTTTTTTAAATTCCAGATGGTTTCAAGAAAAAATCAATTTGACATTAAATATCCTGAAAAGTGCTACTTGGTGCTATACATGGGAAGACAGTAAGACTCAAGAGAGTTCTTCTCAGAGTTGGAGGTAATACAGAAACAAGTGGTGCATTACTGTAACTGTTACATGTGTGTATCGGTGTGGTTTTTGTGTTGTTTTGGATCTTTAGATTTCATTGTTATGTATTATTATTTGTGTAGCTCATGAGGATTTCAGCTACAGCCCAAGAAGGACTTGTGCATCAAGCCATCATTACTGAACTAAAACAAATATGGTGGTGCAGATGCTCAGGTTTTTAATGCTCTTCTATTTAAACAACAGTCGCCCAAGTACAACTAAGATTGTTTGTATTTTTTTTTTGCCTGTTGGCATTTATTCCTACTGGTTTTTATCACTGTGGCTATAGCCATAATAATAAAGAACAAAAAAAGCGCATACAAATGTACATCTAACATAACCATTAACCTAAGTTTGAATATATACAAATATTTACTTATTTTTAATTGGAATATTCTAAATTTATGTTTGACTAATCTGACAGTCCTATAGTACACAGTATCACAAACTGATCTTACAGTCTTGGTGTCCACACTCCAGGTCCATGTAAGGCAGTGACACTGAACCACTGGGTTGCCATCTTTGGTTCGCGAGAGGGTTGCCTAATTCAGTGTTTCTCTAATACTGGTTGTGACTCAAGTTGCTGCTGTCAGGTTGTGGTCACTGTTATTGGTTCACATGTGGGTCTTGGTGGGTCACCCAATTGATATATGTTTTCCAATTTCTAAGTGAGGTTGTTTCACCAAGGTAACCCCCAATTGTGCTCATTTCACTATGGGGGGCAGTTTGCAATTGTTGCTAGTGTATCATTAATGACTTTACACAAGACAAAACTGGGTCACAGGGCCATAAAAGCTGAGAAGCTTTGGTGTACAGAAGGCGGTGCGGGCCAAAATGTATACAAATTAGTTACGTGGAGCTGTGCCGATCAAAACAAACTTTAAAGGGCCCTTCAAGAATCAGAAAACAAATGAAACGCTGTGAAAAAATAAAAATAACAATAAAAGATGTATTACTTCAGCAGGTTTTGGCTATTTCTCAAATGTTATTACTCAGCCGTAAGTACAAATTGCCTCAACCTGGTAGGCCTTAAATTACTGCATGATTTTCTGTTTTTTTTACTTTTTTACTCTGCCTTTGGATTCTGTTTTGGGATTAGCATATTGAGACTTGTTTGTTTCAGGATTCCTTTTATAGGAAATTCCTTGCTGCTCTTTTGGGTACATTTTATTATTTTCTTTTTGTTTGAATACATGTGTTTTATTTATTAAGGATCCTTGTTGCTTTTTGGCCACAAGCTGCAGTTTTGCATGCTGTCTTCTTTTTGTAAAAGTAGTTTTGGAACATTAAGTGCATTTTGAACTGTACAACCAGTTTACAAATTTTTAGTGGCTAGCCAGGCAAAAGCCTACTAGTAGGAGTTGTGAGACAAGCTGGACAATTACTTTTTACAGGAAGTAATAAATAACGTATTCCCATTACAACCTGAGAGAAGTAATTAGTAATTTGTAATGGATCGATCTCATGAGTAGCTACACCAGCTCTGGAGTCCTTGTTGCTTTCTGTGGTTAAAAAAAAAAAAAACCTGATTTCTTACATTTTGGTGAAACCTGACCCTTAAAAGCTGTCTCCATCAAAGCTTCCCATGAATGAGGACATCAATATTTAAAATACATTTGCTGTACCTAAACAGAATATAGAAATATAATATAATGAGCACAAGGCAGGAACCAACCCTGGTAGTGGGCCAATGCATCACTGGGTACATTCATGCCAGACCATTTTTGACTTACCAATCAACCTGGATGGCATTATATTTAAGGTCATTATGTTGGATGAGTCAGTAATTCTGAATTTGTTTAAATTCACTCATCATAGGAGTAGGAAGAATTCTGGGGAATATGCACAAAACCCAGGAGGACACATGGAGCATGTGTAAATACCACATAGGTACTCAAGGTTTAGAGACTGAAACTAGTTTCTTGAAACTATAGGACAGTTCTGCCAACCACTACATCAATGCCATTTTGCAATGTTTAAAATATTATTTTCCATATTTATATATTCCATTTTTAGATCTCACTGTTACAATTCTTGCAATTGGCCAAACTGATCAACATCTAAATATGTTTAAGCTTCTGTTTCTGGTTTAGCAATACAACCTCCACCACATTTGGAAAAATCGAAAATGCTAAATTACTTATATATAGCGAACTGAACTGGGACACAGTCTACCAATTTGGAATCACCAGTTCAGTCCATCATCACATCTTTTTTGACATGGAAGGTTTTGATTAACAGAAAACTCACATATATACAGGGAGAACGTGCAGACTCCACACAGACAGTAATCAAGTGTGGGATGTGATCACAGAATGTTATAGACGTGAGGCAATAATTGTATCTGTTGTATCATTTGTGCACAACAATAAAAATGCACATTTATTAGGTGTAAAAATAAAACATATCTGATAAATAAGGCAGGCCCAGACAAAAGACATTGCCTTTCAAAGATGTCAGTTGTAAATGTTTGGTGGGTTACTAGGAAAGATGTTTCTAAATGTACATGTTCAAAAGTCACAACCATCTCCTCAATCCTCATTCAACACTGAACTGCATCAATTTTTTAATGAAATCAGTTCTAGAGGTCAGAGCTTTGACTCTGCATTAAAGTGTGGAATGTTCTAGTTACAGAAGGGTTTAGGCAACTGAATTGGTAATGTTTAATGGCTAGGTCAACAAATCATTTGAGGTGACCCACAGAATTCCCATTTTGTGACATGTCACGCAGAGGCTGACAGTACATTGTGCTTAACAACTGGCAGCACACGTGCAGCATCATGTTTCACGTCCTGTATAAATAGCACTTTGAGCTCTGTCTTTCATTACTGCAAACGTGTATTTGCTGATAGCTTCCTCATTACATGTAAATTCAAGCCCTGGCATTTAAAGCACTTCTAGTGACCATTATTAAATAAGTATTGTATTGTCATTCAGTCTATAAATCCAACTAAATGGGCATGTAACAAAGCTCCCAGTCAATTACATTACAAAAGGCATTTGATGTAACAATGTCCGATCACCGAGTAAATAAGTGACTCCGCATTTGAGAATCTAATAAAGTGCTATTAAGTGTTGACTAAAAGAGCTAGAGAGCCACATCTTAGCTCTACGGGAATTCATTTTATCAGCATGATTAATCCACAGCGTGAATGTGAAAATAAAAATCAATAAACACAGGGCAAGAGAGCAGAAAATGATTACACTGCTTAAAATGCAGGCCTGCTGCTTGTGTCAAATAGGGTAAGGTGGTAAAGCTCATTAGATGCTCGTCCAGCGTGTAGCAAGACAGGGTGTGTCAGCGTGCTTTCCCTATTAGTTCAATTAAAGGTTTATCTAAAACCCATTTGGTTGCAGAGGTGGGTGGAATTCATTTTACAGGTAGGTCATCTTAAGCCATATTAAGGATTGAGGAGAAACTGGGAACATTAAAGCTAGTTACACAAAAACTGTAACGGGAAAAAAAAATTAAGATTTCGGCCACACAGCTTACATAAAACAGGTATTTTTTTTTTGCATCAAGGGCCTTCATAAAGGTAAAGGAATAGGGTTTCTTTGAATGCATGTGGTGGGATTGTGCAGTAAAAACTGCTACAGACATAAAGGTTAATCAAAAGTACGACACCTTGCAAGCATTCTCAAATAATAATAGCCAACTCAGTGTCATTACAGTGGAAACCAATAAATAAAAATGCTAATTCAAGCAAGTATTGAATTTCCACTGATTAGAAACAGGTTTACGAAAAAAGAATATATATTTAATACAGCAAGCTCTGCGATCAAAAAAATAAATAAATAAATAAATAAATAATAATAAAAAAAATATACAGTATATGCTTTATTTGTATACATGTTTATATTACTTTTTCTGGATGAACATTTTCTACAGAAAAAGATTAAACCAAAACTGAGACATGAAGAAGCATTTTGAAGGAGGATTCAGTTCAGGTTCTGAAATTAAAGTTCTTTTTTCACCAGAAAACATGGCAGGCTATGCCACTAAACTTTTTCTTATACAAGCCTGTCAGTTCATGCCTGAGTCCAACTTGTTGCATGACCCTAAGCAAATCAATTAACCTGCTTGTGCTCTAAGTGTAAAAAATATAATTAAACTGTGTACTATATCTTGATCGTGAAAGTCACCTTGGATAAAAAGCATCAGTCAAGTATATAATAACAGCATTAATGTCAACTTGGGCAGAAGACCTGTGTTTTAAAGCACATCAGTATGCCCCTATATACAGTAATGCATTTGTTGGTCCGCCATTTATTTAAAGTTTTATTCAAACACCAACCTTCAAAGTTTCATTTAAACAGCCAGGCTGTCCAGCAATCTCATTCTTCTCCCTGGCCAAGAGAAATCCAATGAATCCTACCTGTCACTTCAGGCTTGTGCTAATAAAAGAATATGTATCAAGAGATCGGGGCCCTGTCCAAAGTCAGCTCTTGACTTGTGTCTGATGTTGGCAGAACAGATTCCAGATTCTGAATTGGATAGTGCGAGTTTGATAATAGATTGATAGGCTTTTATCAGGGATCATTTGAAGTGAGAATACACACCCAATACGGTTACCTGTGTGTTAAGTAGAATTAAGGCTGAAAACTTCAGTACACATACTACATGCCAGACCACCTTATACCCAAGGGCATGCCACACTGCAAGCATTTCTATAATTTGGAGGAGTTCTGTAGCATCCCACTCTCTTGAATATTGCCCATCTCAGCACTTCACCACGTTTTCATTCCATATGCAATCTCTTACGTATGTTAACTGCTTCTCACAACTACAGGTTAGAGGTTTAGGCCCTCTATTCTAGTGTTTTATTTGCACTATTTTCTCACAACCAATAATGGAAAGTAGTTCATGGATTATAGTTTATCAGGAAGTTTACTTCATCACCTGTCTGCAAACCTTTGTTCTGCTGTCCTATTCTGTTTTCTGTACTGTGCAAGTTCTTACTTGTATACAGTATCTAAAATATTTCAATGTTTATGAAAAAAGATGAACGGTCTAGCTTTACTAGCATATTAGTGGTCCATAGTATAAGAAATAACAAAATATATGTTTTACATTTAAATGCTCACTCATGCCTCCCATTTAACCTTTTTAATATTACTTTCATTTTCGTAAAAATTCTGCATAAAAGAAGGAAGAAAGAGCATCACACCACTCAGTCATGAAACCTTTCAATACTTGAAATTGAAGCCACTTTTAAACAGAAGAGATGATCAAATTAAGATGGGTTTCCTCCCATAGTGTAAAAACTCAAAATTATGATAAGCTGTTTTTTTAATTAATGCAATTAACAACAAAAAGACAACAAAAAGTAACTGCGCTAATTTCGAGAAATGACAAAACAGTAGGCAACCTATATAAGAGGAGAGAAAAAATAACCTTTCCAATGGAAATAATTGGTTGGCATTAAAACCAATAAGCACTCTGCCAAGGCACCTAGCTGATCACCATGCAGTGCCTGTTGTACAAAGTCTTCTGACAGTAAGACATACAGGTGAAGGTGGCATTGTCTATTATATGGTGTGTTTAAGTTTATGACCAAAAAAAAAAAATGCAGTGCAATAACAGTCACATTTCAGGAGTGTTTAAATAAACAACTATGGATAATAAAATGTGTTTCTGATGTAGAAGTTCAATAGTTGCATGGCTTGCAAGTTTTCATAAAAAAAAAAAAAAAAAAAACTTTGTATAGAAAAAGTGTGAAACGTGCTATGGAAAAGTGTGTCGACAAGCAATAAGATCTTTACACTATGTCTTAGCATCATCATCATAACAGTAATAATAATAAATTAATGTTCTGTTTCATAGCTAAAGATTATCAAGATTTAAAAGAAAAAACAGCCTATACAATAGGGTACAATTAAGCAAAATTTGGCATTCACCTTGCATCCGAGTAAGACCCAAGCTAGCGTGACAAGAAGCTAAAAAAGGGGCCCAAAGTAAATTAAGCAGAATAACAAAAAGTCAAATATTAATACACCCATATGGTCACAAACAATCAAACAGTGAAACGAATACTCTCTGCCAAAAACTACCCCTGATCGGGAGCACAAAAAACATCACCAGGTTGTGCTTCTCTCTCATGTGCCCAAACAACTAATGCTTCTTTAATTGTATTGATGTTTAAAAATTTACAGATGCTAGATATATGCACGTCACATACACCCTCCCATTTTATACACAGTTTACTTAAACATTAACTAGCACGTGATTAGTTATACAATTATAGCAGCAATTCAGACGCTCCCAATAAGATACCAAATGAAACATCGGTACTGTGTCACAATGCAGTAATTCAAAATAAGCCATTTAGTGAGTACACCATATTTGTTATCAGTCTGTATTTGTATTGTGCATAAATTAAGTTATTAGATTAAATGGCTAACTATCCATGAGTTTTTTGATATCACATATTCTGATGACATTTAAGGAGTCAGGAAGCTAAGCACAGTTAAAAAGATTTTCTCTTTTTCAGTAATAGCCTTCAGCTGCTAGTGAAAGATTTTCAAGTATTCCCAAAACTGTTGCAAGGTATAATATATATTCTGGGCCTTGCTTCTGGTATCACCCTGGTATGCTACCTCTGGAACTATATCCACCAACTCCTCTTTATCCATATTTAATCAAATGTCCACAAGTATTGCTAACACAAGCCTGTGTCACAGAGATAAAGCTCAGTGACCTCTGCCACTTGTACCTGTGACCGGGGCTTTTCAGTCACAATACATTTTTCATTTTGTATAAGACTAGAAAATGCAAAACATCTGTCAGACTTAGCACTATGTGTGCTTGTAACTAAATGTCACAGTATTAGCAATACATTATGCTGAGTAAAGTGCAGATCTCAACAGAATTAAGGACTCTTGTGAATACCACAGAATTGCTCAACTGTGCATTGCATGCAGCACTAGCAGGTAAGCTGGAAGGACACATATATACAGTAAATACTGAGATCAGAACTTTCTACAATCGACACTTTAAACAAAATGGTGGAAATACATGGCAGAGCTACTACCAGACAAATACTACTACATGGCAGACACGACACAGACCACTACCCACTGCCTGCATCTACATAGACCTGCATGCAAAAGTGTCACTGCTGACACTTCAATACAAACAGGAAAGGCTTGTCTGGAGTTGATAAAGCCCATACTAGATAGAGCAGCCAAGACAATTCATCAATGGCATCAAGTCTCTGATCTGAATAACTCAGAATAATGGACAATGTTGGGCCCCTCAAAACTGTTACTGAATTCCATATGTCACTAGCAATGGGGCCATGGATTCAGGAGCTTTATCATATAACACCTGTGGTTACCTGGCATGGCAGAGTGCTAGCAATGCTGGTGACTAGGAAGCTGCAATGCTCCACTGGCTCCCACAGTCTGATCTTATAACTCACATTAAGTTCTATATTAGTGTATCAGAAATTACTGGGAGATTTTCCAATTCTGCTCTTATGACACATATCTATGGCACAGCAGGTCAGGAAAACTGAAATAACATCCTACAGGATATAAACCACATGCTCACTAACTCAGTGCAGTGTTGTGTTTGAATGTGACATTTTGCTAAAGGTAGATATTGCATTCATTGACTTTTATAATTCTATTCTTTAAACAAGTCTTATGCAATTAAATATTAGTTTTACATATTCAACTCATTACCAGTCTATTTTTTTACTTTAAATTTTGTCCGCAATATAATTGCATATTTTTATTTTAAATTGTAATCTCCAGATTGTGAACCTTTCCAGGATTTATTCTTAATATTCTTAATTTAATATTCTTAATAACTTAAAACACAGGTCACATTTATTAAGAGTATTAATTTCTCATAGGAATATTTCAGGAGATAATGCAATTGAATGTTAGAGTGCAGGTACACTGAATAAATTTAGACTAAACTAAACAAACAGTCTGTGACAAAAAGGAACATTAACAGATTACCATCATTGTATTATATTTACATATAGCCTATTTATATAACTAGATTGCTTAACTGAGATCAGATCAAGATGCTATAATCGACTCATCTGGAAGAGTTTTACTTCTGACCTCTAAACCTTAAACAGGATACACATGATTACAGACAAAGGCAATATCTGAAACTTTAGGAGAAGATTAAGAACAGGCGAGAATCAAAAAATGCAGTAGATACACAAAAGTCCATCAGAAATTAATTGAGAAAGCTAAAGGAAAAAAAAAGCCTTGGCCAAGAATATAAGCCAGTGGGGAAAAGAAAAGCATAACTAGCAACTATGTCAGCTACAAACCAGTGTGAACACAAAGCGGCATAAGAGGTGCTAAGCCACAACAGCACATATATTTATAGAATGTTATTTTAATTTAAAACATAAATTTCACTACTACAGTAAGAATAGATCTGAAAACTAAATTACTTAAACAAATCAGAGTTAAATCAGTCCACAGGTTAGTTTAACTGGTGACTCTCAATTAGCCCCTGTGTATGGGTGAGTATGTGTGGCTGCATGGAAGTGTTTGCCCTGGAGTGGAGTGGACCTTTCTCCTCGACTGTTTCCTGCATTGCATTCAGTACTGCCAAGACCGAATTCAGCCACCAAAGACCCTGAATGGATTCAACGGGTTTGAGAATGCATGTGTTTGTAAGTATGTATAATAATACAATACTAAAATCCAAAACAAGTACCTTTTAGGGGAAAAAAGTGACAAATATCAATCTACTTTAAACTTTAAGCAAGCCACACTGCTAAAGGCCACAGGAAGGATCTGAGTGGTGGACAGGGTCATGGGGAAATTATTGTATATTGCAAGGGGATCATATAGTAAGAAGTGCCCTTTAAAGGTATAATAAAATAAATTCAAAAAGCTGCATTTTGAAGTCAGCAGATTTCTGATTATTCCCTGCAACACAAATCTCCATTAAGAAGCATAATAGATGAAAAGAAGTCCACATTAAAATCTGTAAAGACTACAGGAAGAAAATATAACATATGTCTTCCACAGAAAAAAAAAATGAATGAAAGCTATTACATAAAGTAACCCTAATTCATAACACCTTGTAAGACCACCAGTGCGAGACATTTGTTCTGCGAGGAAGTAGTTTGAAACATCCCGATATGTTTAATCTAATTTCACCCTTGGGTCATCTTCAGGCAACAACACTTTCAAAAGGCTTGCATTAATCTTTTAAAAGCAGTGCCAGGTAAAATGGATACTCAGACATAAACTCTCACAACAGGCACAGTTCTTCTTCTATAAAGAAAGCAATGAAGAATTATGCAGCTTGGTCCATCGGTGCATAACTAAATGTGCAATTTCAAAATATGCAAACAGAAAACATTATTAACCAAAGTAATGGGAAAATACTTCACCATTTTAAAAGTTCCATGATTTTAGCAATTTATTATATCAGAATAATTGAAATATCAGAAGACAGAAGGGAGTAAATACCACAAACACATCAGCAACAGATCAAAAAACAAGAGTACTCAAGTATTTCAAAAAGTCTTAACTGCTTAATTAACACAAAATATTTACCTTGGAAATAATACATTCACAGTATCTGATCAACACAAGCACCTGAAGAGAAGGGCTTTTTTTTTTAATTCTAAATGTGTAACAAAACAAACCTCTGTCCATGAAAATCATTCAGTTTCCAATTCACTTGCACATAGCACAATTAGATATCAATCATGCTAAACGACTCCTACTGTAGGATAAACAAGAAACTCCACAAATTAGGTACCAAGTGGCTCCATCCATCTGCACAAAATCACTACATGTCCATACATAAACCTGGCATGTCTGCAGCATACAAAGTTAAGGCGTAGTTTTGAGAACCACAAAAGAATGGCTTTCAAATTGGGAATCTGACTATTAATTTAATGCTGAGGGAGCTCCTCAGCAACCTGCAATATGCATTTGTTTTCCTGGTGAGTTCTCACCTCTTATTACCTCTTGGGTATGTAAGCAAATGATGAACATCAAATAGGAGGATACATAAACACAACTATAAATGATGTGCCAGTATTGAGATTCTGTTGTACGATGCTTAATATGTTGCAGTGTGGTACATTACCATGGAAAAACAGGCACCAATCAAACGTGTTTCTAGAGAATTTGCTTCCACATTATTATTATTATTATTATTATTATTATTATTATTATTTTTTAACTCAGCTCTCTCTATTCAGTTCAGTCTACACACCACAGCTGTGTGGAACAATTGCTTTAATATCTGTATACATGATGCACTAGTTGGGAAAATCGTTTGTTCACATTCACCAAGACAGACAGTGCTGGGGTATGAGAAGGTTTGGTGGTTTCTTCCCAACACTTAAGGAACCAAGTTCTTAAATAGCCATATAGAAAATAAAACAAATAAAGGAACAAAACAACCAATTTTACATTAAAAAGTGTGATGCCTATTTTGTGTAATGTCCTTTTGACTATTCTATAATATGTTTATAAGCACACTCGATTCTAATTTCTTGTCTGGTTGCTATCTATGTAGACTTTTCCCCCTATCTGCCTTTGATTTTTATTCTGGATGCTCCTGTTTTCCTACCACATCACAAAGATTAACTGGTGAGTCTACATTATTCTCTGAGTTAAGCATGAACAGCTTGCGCTAACAGAATGAAATCCAAGTCCAGGACAGGTTCTTTCCCTGCTCCCAATGCTAACTACATGGGCTTCAGCTTACACAACGAAGGATTGGATTAAAAGGTTTTCAGAAATCTAAACATGTTACGTTTACAAAAATTATAATATCTGAACAGCTTTAAAACTAGTGTACAATACAACCAAAAACAATCAAAAAAAGAATTGAATTTTAGCCTTGTATCCAGTGCAGGTAGGATGTTGTCACTCTAAATGTACAAAGCTGTTTAGAAAAAGGATGGAATGAAAAAGGATGGAATGAAACTGGGTTTTTAAAATAATTAGGTACATGGATTGAGCAACTCAGTATGGCGTCATGAGCAAGAACTAGCAAGTTAATCTTTTATTATACCAATCTATCAAATCTCAGAATCATCAAACCATCCCTGTGTATTTCCAATGCAAAAGTATTTTGTCTTAAAATGCCTGCTGTTCTGCAGAATGCTTCCCCTTTTTTTTGAAAGGCTGATTAAAAACATCATAAGTCATAATAGGTGCCTGTTGTTCATATGACAAACTCTGTCCAAATCTATTCCACCACAACAATTACCACCTTGGTAATTTCTCTGTAGTCAGCTTCTTGTGTGTAAATGATTACATTTTGCTAAGATCTTCATACCTATTTTGAGATTATAAAAAAAGGAGTAAGAAAAAAAAATGACAAACATGCTGTTAAGTACACAGTATTTTTCAGTTTTCCACAATCAGCTCTAGATTGAAGAGTCACCTTCTACCAAAACAGATCAGATGTATTATAAGGACATTATGCCTTTAAATCACACCCAGTAGTGGTATTTTTGCCATGAAAATTCTTGTTGAGCCATACCAGAATTTCTTTCTTTTTGCAGACTATTATAATGTTAACATTAGCTTACCTAATTAATTATATCTGTCCCTTTGTTGCTAATAACTAGCACGAGCTGAAGCCCCTTCATGTCACTAAAAAAAAAAATGCTGATACCTAGTCAGTCTCTGACGACAAAAGGTCACTGTGATACCCCCTGACAACACCATCAATGTCTGACAACATACGGCAATATAAATTAAACATTTAGTAAACTGAGAACCTTGCAACTACCCATCGCCCAGGAAAATATATTGGCTATAAACTGCCCAAAGTGAAACAGCACCACCTCAAGTTTCGATTTGAAGGGCTGTATGGTGAAACAAGATGAGTTACAAATAAATGGAAATAATGTGCAGACTGCACACACTGCATGACTGCACACAAAACCCTTGTCTGGTACCAGAGCTAATTGATGTGTGGCCAGGTGTTTGTAGAAGAGCACGTAGTTAGCAAATTATTGAAAAACTATTTTATACATGCCTGTACTTCCTCACACCACTCTGAAACAGAAGCATCTCACTGGCTGCCTTCTTTTTTTCGAAGTGGAAGGAGCACACAAGGCCTTCTTTGTAGCTTTTTTAAATTAAGACCAGTCAGAAGGTCCTACGCAATGGAGGCTGAGGATCAAGATGCCATTAAGCTGCATTCTGATCATCATGTCTTGTACTTGATGTAATCCTGAAATTAATTTACTTTCTCTCATTTTACTATGGCTATCTTTAAGGAAACAATTGATTGTAGGTTTTCAGTACCCGATTCCTTTGCTTGTGCTGCATAACCTTTACTGGGAAAAGCTCTAAGAGGAAGTGCAAACATGCAGATTAAATACAATAAAATAAAAAAGGAATTTTCATTTTAATGCCAAGTATAATGTACTCTAGCCATCAAGCTACACTACTAAACTACATCCATAACCAAAGATCAAACTAGAACATGGCAGGGCCAATACAGCTAAGCCCCATCAGTTGGAAACAGGCTTGCAGCACCGAGCAAGTCAAGTCAAGTCAGTTTGGGGAGCATGCACTGGCACAGTGTGTTGCCGCACCCACTACACGACGAAACAGCTCGGGATCCCAGTTGGCAACCCCCCAGGCAGACACGCAGTCCAGTCCCACCCTCTGGAAATGACCCTCTATCTGCCGCAGCCAGGTGTTACGTGGGCGACCCCTTGGCCTGGTCCAGCCACTTGGGTCTCCAACAATGAGGATCTTACAAGCTGGATCACCCTCTGGGAAATGCGTCACATTGCCATAGTGCCGTAGCTGACACTCCTTCACAATGCAGGTAATGTGCCTCATTTGGGACTCCATTAGCAACCGCTCATTTGACACAAAGTTAAACCAACAGTACCCAAGGATTTTCCGGAGGGACACATTACCAAAGGAGTCCAGACTTCGTCTCTGGTCACTGGATAGCGTCCATGTCTCGCAACCATATAGCAAGATAGGAAGTACCAGGACTCTAAAGACTTGGACCTTCGTCCTTTTGCATAGATATCGGTAGCGCCACACACTCCTTTCCAGCGACCTCATGACCCACCTATGCTCTCCCAATCCGTCTACTGACTTTATAGGAAGAGTCACCAGTGACATGAATGTCACTTCCAAGGTAAGTAAACCTCTCAACAAGGTTGACACTTTCTCCGCAGACACACACTCCTGATGGCTGTGCCCAAGAGGTTATTAAAGGTCTTGCTTTTGGTTTTTATTCAGGACACTCACAAGCTCAGTCTCTCAAGAGACCCGATCAGATCCTCCATTGACTCCGCGAAGATCACAGCATCGTTAGCAAAGTCAAATCCATGAATCTTTCTTCACCAACAGATGCCCCACAGCCGCTGGACCCCAAGACTGTGCCCAACGCCCAGTCCATACAAGCATTGAACAGAGTAGGAGCAAGAACACACCCCTGATGAACCCCAGACTCAACTCGGAAAACACAGAGGTTCTGCCTCCACTCTGCACAGCACTCACAGTACCAGTGTATAGGCCAGCCATGATATCCAGCAACCTCGAGGGGATCCCGTGAACCCTCAGGATGTCCCACAGGACAGCTCGATCGACTGAGTCAAACGCTTTACAAAAATTGACAAAGACAGCAAAGAAACTCTGCCGATATTCACGTTTGCACTCCATGAGAACCCTCAGTGCCAGGATGTGCTCGATGGTAGATTTCTTAGGCGTAAAACCAGACTGTTCCGGTTGCTGGTGGGTGAGCAAGTGATCACGGATCCTATTGAGGACAACCCTAGCAAGGGCCTTACCCAGCACAGAGAGCAGTGTTATCCCTCTGTAGTTGCCACAATCCAGGCGATCACCCTTCCTTTTCCAAATAGGGACAACAAGTCCCGTTTTCCAGTCAGTTGGGATGATGCCAGTCTTCCAAATGAAGCAAAGATTGCTTGCAATGCCAGGAGGAGTGCCTTACTACCAGCCTGGAGAAGTTCACCCTGGATACCACAGATCCCTGCAGCGTTTCCTCCCCTCAGCTGGTTCACCACCTGTGCAGTCTCAGTGAGATTGGCTGGTTCACAGATAATTGGAGGATCAGCCTCAAGAACCGTGGACCCAGAGATATCCAACGTCCTAGCCGGAGGATCAGCTTTGAACAACTGCTCAAAGTAGCCAGCCCAGTGGATCACAACTGCAGTGTCACCAGTAAGGACCGTTCCATCAGCCATCCTGACTACAACTCTCTGAGGAACAGATTCGGACATGTGTAATGCTTCGATTCCTCTGTAAGCAGGATGTGGGTCACTAGACCACAGATAGCATGTCACTTGCTCACAGATTCTAACAAATGCCTCTTTATCTGCCCTCAGAGCCCTCGCAGCTGTCCTTCTCAGTTCCTGGTACAGACCAGAGTTGCCATTGAGCCATGCGCTGCAACTCCTCTCGATGATATGCAAGGTGCCCTGCAAGATGAAACACCTTCATCTGGGAACACCAGTAACACCACCACAACCCTCAGCAACTTTCAGGGTCTTGTCACGGAAGGTCTCCCACATCACATTAGGTTCGGCAGTCGCACCCAAATCTGGAAGTTCTTCACACAAACTGCGTGCAAACTCATTAGAAACAGCCTGATCTTCAAGTCTGGCCAAGTCCAGGCTAATTTTCCTAGTAGGTGGTAACCTGCTGGACCTAAGCTGGATCCAAAGAGTAGCAACAACAAGTCTGTGGTCAGAATTCACAAACTGGGCACTTCTGCATACCCTGCAGAGCACCAAGAAAAATTAACATAATGCAAAAACACAATATTTTTCTAAATAAGAAATATCATTGAGCATATGATGAAAAACTGGAAACAAATGTTCAGAATGACAAAGTTGGTTATAATTTTTTACTTAGCTAAATTACTGAGTGAAGTTTATTATTTATTTTGCGCAGCATCTGATGGGCTGTGCGCCTCTGGTTCTTAATGCTGCAATGCCACTGATGCCCAGCATTCACATCTACAAATAACTTCAAAGAACAAATGAATGTGCACAACGCAAAACTGGTTAATAAATAGGCACTGGAAAATGTCATGATTTCAAGCAACAGTATATCTAAATCTTTTCTGATATTCTCAAGCAGGCATTTTAATAGCTGCAAACATTTCATGCATTTCCTTATTGGACCTTATAAAATTTACCTCTCAAAGCCTAAGACTATGGTTGCAAATGTACTTAAAAGTAGTGGTTTCCACAGTCATCTTCTTTAAAAGATTGGGTGGAGTTTACACGTTCAAACCAGGTCTCCTGGTGCTCTGCTGTTTCACCATTAGGTCCAAACTTGTGCCTATTAGGTTAGAAAGCGACTTTCAATTATCTCTGTAGGAGGGAGAGTGTGTGTGCCTTAATGTGGTCTAAGGCACTGCACTGAAATGGTTGCTGCTTTATGTCGCATAGTGGTTAAAGCTTTGGATTTCAAACACTTGGGTTGTGGGTTCAAACCCCACTACTGGCACAGAGTGACCATGAAAAAGTAATTTCACCTGCCTCTGTTCCAACTGAAAAAAACAAAAGAAATGCAGCCAATTGTATCTCAAATGTTGGAAGTCACCTTTGATGATAAAGGCATCAGCCAAATAAGCAAATAATATTAATAATAATTCTACTGCCATAGGCTTCAGACCGACAAATAAGAATAATAAGTGGATGGATAGTATATACAGTACCTAAAAGTTCTACAAGAATTTAATTTGGGGAAATACATTGCCAGGATAAAGATCTGAATAAACAACCTTCTTGTTTTGTGTTTAGGACCTTAAGCAGTAAGGTACATGTAAGCCATTGGGGCCTGCCAGCGAGGGATCAAGCATTCGCAAGTCTGCTGAATATCAGCATGTTTGAAGAAACTCTTGACAGATGTTTATATCGAGCACTTAGCCTAGCACTGCTCTGCATTTTATAAACTCATTTATTGAGGGGCACACAGCTCAGAAATTGGGGCAACATTTGCAATTCCATACACTAGTATTGGAGCTAAGATATTATCAGAGCCTTACCAGCCTGGCTAGCCTATTCAGCTAATGATGGCACATTGCATGGATGTGCCTGCTGATTGTCAGGTATGTCCTTAAGAAAACTTCCAGTTAATATTAATACACAAAGACTGAAGCCCCTGTCTAGAAGTTGGTAGACAGTATTATCAACCTGGGTGAGCCCAGATGTGATTATGTATAATTTACAATCTCAAAATCAGTACATGTCTATCAAAACTATCATGGGAAGAACATTAGCACAAAGGAGAAACCAAATGTTTATAACAGAAAGTAAAGAATATTTATGTTAACTCCACCAAGTCTAATTGTATGCTGTACTTTACTCATACAACTGTTCTTGATCATTGCATTAATACTAGCCACATTTATTTTTCATAAAAAAATAAGTCATTGGCAAGCTTTGCCGAATGGAAATCCTTTCAACTGTGATTGCTCTTCAAGTTTTAACTCAGTATATTTTCAAGTAAGTGGTAGGAAGGAATCCCCAAATGATATATTTAGAATAATATTTTCCAAAAAGTGTATGCAAACATGACAGTGCCAGCAAACTGAAACCCTGAGCGATTCAATGTACTTTCCACAACTTTCGGTTAGTTCATTATGTAAGCATTAGTGGATTTACAAGAAGACAACATGCCTTCTACATGGCTTAAGTATTTCACTCTAAGACATTATTTAAAGCTGTTTACATGAACTTAAATATAATGTTATAAGGTGACCATGTTAATTTGGGGCAATTTAGTGCAGATTTTGTGTCATGTTTTAGTAAGACAACGGGTGTTTGAGCCTTTGTTTTAACCCAAAAAGTGGGGTAGTAAACAGAATTTTTTTCCTTAAAGCGCTGAGCAGTGGTGCATACCATTCAATGATCTGATACATTAATTGAGCTTTACTGCATTTTGTGATTGCAAATGACAGCCTTACTAAGGGAGAGCCATTGCAGGTGTAAGAAAATAAATCATTTCTCCATATATTACCAGCATAATAACTTATTGATGTTAATCATCATCATCATCATCATAACTAATGTGAGATAACAGAGACTCTTGATTTACTGGGGCATCAAAATTTTGATTAATGGTATGTGTCTGTGTATGTGTTACACAGGACATATGATTCACAAAAATACACATTTAATGCATTAAGTAATGTTATTGGTAATAAGCAGTGATTGGTATTGACTGGAAGCCAAGATGCTGTGCCAGTATAAATAATGTGTCAAGACTGGTTAATCACAACTGAACAAACATATTGGAGTTAGTAAGGGCAGCTGGGGTCATTCCTGCAACAGTTCTGTATGATCAAATTAGCTTTACTGTTTGTTTCATTCTGTTTACAGAGTAGCAAGGAAGCAGAGTAGTTAGCATTCCTTTTTCAGAGATCAAATTCTGCCCTGGCCTTATCTCTGTGGGGCAAGTTAACAGAACTACATTCTCTGCTTTCCTTTCACATAAAATAAATAAGCAAAGGTTCAAAAATTGGTGAATTTATTAAATGTGTTTAATTTTGTTTTAGTTTGTTTTTTGTCAAATCCAAGCATAATAAACTTTTTACACTTTAATTTCTGTTGGTGTATTCCCACAGGTGGAAGAAATATTTGAAAGAAATTACATCAGACTACGGATTTCCTAAGAGCTCACATTATATGTTTCCTCACTCTTGCTCCGAGGTAAGATTGTGTTCCTTTCGATTTAAATACATCCCAATATTGTAATTTATGTGACATGTTTTAATGCTTCCTGAAAATTTAAAAGGGTGGAGTATGAATTTATTTTGCCATGATCCTAGTTTTCTTTAGCAAAGACAGGCACACAGAAACATCCAACAATATCCAATATCCAACAATAATATATAGGAGTTAACAAATTGTGTATAAAATTAGCTTAAAAAACATACCTAACAGTTAGAATACAAAAATTCAGGACCCTCAAAAGTGATAGCCTTTTTATAATGATACAAACAGAGTACAAAGGCAATTGAGAGTAAAATAATCAGAAAAAAATCTGTCAAAGTAAAGCTAATACTATAGAAGCACGGATGCTGGCACTGTACAAACATAAAACTTTTAAACTAAACAAACATCAACCAAAGAACTCCTGCTGTGGATTCACACTGCTGCTTCAATAACAGAGCAATTTTACTATCAAAAGAACAATGGAACCTTGATGACAACCATTCTGATGGACGGAAATGGTGAAAATGTCGTTTCATTTCAATTACAATCACATGAAATAATGTAAACCACTTTGTTTTGGCTTTTCTCTTAAAACATCTGAAATTGTTAAAAAGCTACACATGTTATTTGAAACACCTCAACATTAAACACACCATCATCTTTAATACTAATGGGGCCAATGATATTAAAACAGCCTGGCAAGAAACAGCATCATTTGGAGAGGTAATTAGTGACTTTACCTCACAATTAAGACCAAATCTTGGAAGTAATGAAAGGTAATTACTGCATTAGGACTCTTCATCTATTAAAAACACATTTAAAAGAACAAGAAAATCTAAACAACTGAAATTTGTGGATATAAAATGTATGCTAACCAAAAATAAAAGCAACAAACTGAAATATAACTGACAAAGCAGAAATAAAAAGAGGAAATATGACGGAAGAGTAACTGACATTAAAGTTGGTTATGTTAATACCAGAAACTCTAAATACCAATGTTTGTTTTCTCAATATCAAGGTAAGCATAATATATAGTATAACCTATAAGAATTTGAATCCTGTTACTTGTAGAGGCACTGCAAAAATCAGAATATTTTTATTTGGTGTACTGTTAATTGTAATTCTTCTTTGTAAAAATCTTGAGTATGTGTAGTTATGATAACACTAGCTGTCAGTTGTGTCTTTGTTTATTTTCTTGTATCGGTGTTAAAACTGTCTTATATTTTCTAATTTCCTGCAGCAAACAAGTTTTCCTCTAGGATAATAAAGTCTACCTACCTATCTAGTATTGGTGCCAAATGCAACAGAATTGAAGTTAAAGATGCCAATCTTTATTAATATTTCAAACAGGTAGGTCTCATAATACAAAAACATATTTCATGACTAGTGACGCTCAAATTATACTAGTTGAAAAACAGGTTATGCATGAGTTTCCTCTAAGTACTTGTCTCTTAAAGGGTTTATTTATTGACAGAAGTAGATGAATCTGATCACACCACAGTCAATTAAACACTTCATCCTGAATCAGCAAAATAACAGTGAAAGCTTGAAAGAAAAGAAAGCTGATCAATAGCTCAGATTAAAAACAAAATCAACCAAAAAAGCATTAAATCACCACTGATTAGGTCAAATTGTAAGCGCCCAGCAGCATCTCTTCCCCTGTGAACAAAATCATTACAAGCACAAAACATTTCACCACATAGAACAAGCAGATTGATAACATTTACCTGTATTTTTATTGGCCATGAGAAGTTGCTAACATACACATAGAAGGTGATGTTGGGATTGTTCCTGAAGCTGAACTTCTCACAAGAGAAGCTGTCTCTGTAGTCTCTTATATTTGACTTAGAAACAATTGGAATTTCCTCTCCTGATATTGTCCCAGCTACAAAAAAACAAAACAGCACACATATATGAAAAGTATAATAAACTTTCTCCACACACACAAACTCACACAAAGTATATCTACTTCAATTGTATAAAAAGTGTTTCATACATTAGATAAATCTTAACAAACAGTACTTAAGTGATTTTACTAACATCCGGTTATCCCAATAAAGACCATGTCACATTAAATTACTTCTTTTTTCAGCAAGTTTCCATCACAGCCTTCATTTACATAATCTTAGCAAGTCGGAGGAATTTGGGGGCCTCTGGTGCCCCTAAAAACGGGTCGCCTAATGTGACAAACCCAAAGACTGATTCCAATTAGCCAATGACACACTCCAATAAAGACAAACTGGGTTGTTTTTGTCTTTAGTTATAGGTGTGGGCTCTATGTGCTTGAAAGCTGACAACCAATGAATGCTCAACTGGAAGTACAGTGCATAGAATGAAACAACAAGGAATAAGGAACACACCTGTTTTGCACTTCACACACAGAAGACAGGCTCGTCCGTCTGATGTCTCATGTATAAGGGCTGAAATTGTAGCTGAACTTGCCGTACCTATTAACCCTTCGTACAGCACCAGCTCTGACATGTAGCATATCATTGGCAATCACAAAAAGGGGCAACCATCGCTCTGCTGGAAAGTCAGCACTCAGTTGGCATTGTACACATGGGTAACAGTTTTCTTTTGTTTAAATTGCCATGGTCCAGCAAAAAGATCAGTGACTGCGGTGGACAAAACTGATATATCCCCTGTTCCACTGCATCACAGGCTTGCACATGAAGACGGCCATCAAGAGCATCACAGAAGTTACAGAAAAAGGCTTCAAAATGGCTTTGGATTAGGTGGAACGATCCATGGTCTACACATCTACTCGTGCACAGACCAAGGATTGATATCCCCTGGCTGGGTCACCTGGGTGAGGGTGTATAATTCGTGATTAAAGGCCTGAAACACTCGATGACGACAGGTTTCATCACTTAACTTTGCCTTAATTTTTATATCAGCAAATGTTTCTCTTTTTTGAAGCTTGCATCATAGCTGATTTGTTTTTCATTTTCATATATTCACACTTTTATCAATTTGTTTAAATTATTTAGTGACAAAAAGTCTGCTTCTTATGCCATAAATATCATGCAGCTTATAGACTCCATAACCTGACAAATTCAGGCTGCTCCAAAGAAAGTGGTATTTGTACAGATTTTGTATTATATTTGTACAGAATTTGACATCTCCTAAGAAGTAAAAGGGTGTGAAGGATGAGATGTTGTTAAGAGAAAAAATAACCTGTTAATGATATTGAAGAATGCTTCATCTCACCAAAACCACCTAGATATGATATGTTACTATGACACCTGTCAGCCTGTCAATTTAAATATAATTTGTCTAAATACAGAAAATAATACTGCTGTTGAATAGCAGTTGCCTAGAAATTGCAACAGATGATAACTAAGAAAGATGCAAATAAAAAAATCACAGAAAAAAGTATAAAGTAGCTGTGTCTTCATGGTTAGATACAGTAGAGCAGTGCCAGAGGCCTGATCACAAGTTAGTGTAGGGCACCAGTCTGATAGCAGCTTTGTAGAGGGCACACTAGGGAAGTGACTAAGTCAAACTAGTAAATAAATAACTCAGAGGTGAAATAAATATTCAAAGACGTAAGCTGTTTTCATGATGCAAATGATAAAGCTAACATTTGTCTTTTTTCTAAACTGCAAACAGTTTGGAGAAAAAGCCAAGCAGTGTGAGAATTTCTTTCTCCTGTGCCATTAAGTGCATAAAATATAATCTGAATTTTTACGTAAGTGCCAAAAAAAAAACAAAAAACTAGAAGTATTCTGACATAAAAAACTAAATGCAGCTCAACTGCCTCTTTTCCTGCCCATGAAAATACATCAGTGCTACTGGGAGCGTTGGAATCAACGGACAGAAACTTTCAACTGTCAATTGATTAGATGGCCAAGCACAGATTTTACTGAAGAATGCCCAGGATGGTGTAGGGGTCAGCTGGTCAACATCTCCAGGACTGTCACTGTTTCTGACTTTGTCTGTTATAACTGATTGTTGACCCCCATTAATTTATTTTCTCCAAGGAAGCTGCTAAATTAAGATTTTGTTTTCTGCAACTCTATTGTCATATTGTATTGAAATGGTTGGGTCTATGTAAGTCAGTTTGGAACAGCTTTTTCTTGCTGTGTGTTTAAAAAAAAATCTTTGTCTGTATGTGAATTCATTATGTAGGGAGTGATTTGTAAAGTTTGTACTTGAATTTACCTGTAACCTCTTCTACTCTTTGAGGCTGCACTCAGTGAAGAGCATTACACAAAAATAAACAGAATTGAATTAACTTAACTATTAAATAGTTCTACCTCTTCAATCTTCCCATCCAGGTACACAGTATATACTTAGCTATTTGTACCTGACGTTGTTCTGAAAAATAGACAAAGTGGGCCAGAAAGGCAACTTTCTTACTGAAGTGTTTGCAGGTTATGGTGTGAAATGATTGTAACTGTAGGTTTTGTCAAGGAAGGAGGTCCAATAAATGTAGATGAGAACAAGGCTACCTTGGAGAAATATGACTCTATAGCCAAGTTTCCATCCAGTTTTTTGCGACATTTTGTTATCGACAAGCAGAATATACGTAAAAAAAATGTGCGAAATTTGCTGTCTCCAGCCTGTTTCCATCCAACTGGCTTTTTATCGATAAAATGGTGTGCGTGATGACGTCATCCCCTCCAAAACGAACTGTCACATAAGTTTTGTTGTATCGCGAAAAAAAATCTGCCCTTGAGCCGTTTCCATACATAATTTTGTGTATGTCGCAAATTATCTACCTTTTGTTTTCCACGTAACACCCCCTCCACTAAACAAAGAAATGGAGAGATTATTCAGACAGTTTTTTGAAATTTGCCAGCTTACTGTTATTTCAGTTTCACAAATAATTGGAATTGTACATAATATCCGAAGATGACAGCAGAATGAAGCAGTTGCTTGTCTGACAGCCCTAGAGCTCGAAGAAAGTACCCCAGTGCGACGAAACCCACGGGTATGGGAGAGACGGCGGAATAAGACCTTCTGGAAGGAGGTGGTGGGGAGACACTTCACAGAAAATCTCTGGCTGCAACATTTTAGAATGACACGGCCAACGTTTGAGATGTTGTGTGGATTCATCAGTCCTGATGTTGCGCCCATCACAGGATGTCACCGACCACCGGTTCCAACCCCAAAGCGGATTGCCATCGCCCTTTACAAGCTGGCAACCTGCGCCGAGTATAGAGTAGTTGGAGAAACTTTCGGGGTTAGTAAAACTACCGTCCGTCGATGTGTATATGTTGTGTGCACCGCTATTAAAGAAAAATTAATGCGGCCTTTTATCAGACTTCCGACTGTAGCGGAGGCCAATGAAATTGCATACCGCAATTCCTTGGTGCATCTTGTGCCACAGATTTACGGTGCGCTGGATGGCACGCATGTGCCTATTCTTCCCCTGATGGAAGGCTGCCGCGATTACATTAATCGCAAAGGGTGGCCATCTATTGTTCTCCAGGCCCTTGTTGATGACAGGTGCATGAAACGAGACATTTGCGTTGGCACTCCTGGAAGTGCCCATGATGCAGCTGTGTTTGCAGCATCGGATCTGTACAGGTGAGCCTACCTTTCAACGTCCCTTCTCAGTGCGATAACAACTGAATTAGTACTGTAACCTGCTTCCCTTAAGGTTTTTAATTAAAACTGAAATTTGAATTAATACAAAATAACGACATTTAATCAAAAAAAACTAAAGTTAATATTAATGAGAGAATTTCTCATATATGCTAAAACATCTGCCATTTAATAATGAGAAAAAAATGTTTAGATAATGAAACACACGGTTTATTAAATATTTTGACTGGCACAGTAAATTACCTTTGCGGTTTTTGTATTATTTAGACATCCTGAGAGACACCCCCAGGCTACAGTTGATGTGGAGGGAGTTCAGGTACCCCTTTTAGCAGCAGGAGACCCAGCCTATCCGCTACTGCATTGGCTCATCACGAGAAATAACGAGTCTCTTCATCAGACCATGCGAACCGCTCCGCTATTCTCGTTTTGATTGCACGTGATGAAAATGTATCATGTGACACATTTATTTGCGTTAAAGCCCTTTTTTTCCGACAAAAAGTGTTTCCAATGTAGTTTTTGCGACATCTGAAGTATCGATATGGAATTTATGCGCTAAAGTTAAACGGAAAAATATTATGTCGACATGTACAACATTTTATCGATAATTAGCATTTCCATCAGCTAAAACTTGAAGCGCTAAATATTTTTTCGCAAAAACTCCTTGGATGGAAACCTGGTTTATGTCAAGCTGTAATATGTCCCACATGTCTGAAGAGAAGATCAGGTGGCTGCATTAAATATTTCAGTTATTAGTTTTGTGGTAAGTGGGTTCACTTTGCAGTCATTGCATTTACAGTATGATGAATCAATTTCAAGGAATTCCCTTTCATACCCTGGTTATGTTACAGAAAGTATGTTTAAAGCATCACATTTCAGGAACACCACTGATATAGGATCAAACTGTTCTTGCAAAAACAGAAAACACCTTGACAGATCAAGGGAGATATGAATCTGTTCTTTTAAAGATCTGACTATATAGAATCCACATCATTTTAGAGATGATGCTGTAACTGCAGCACAATGAACTGTAATGGAGGCTAATAAGACACCTTCACTGAAAAGGTGAGGGGCTGTTGATGACCCTGGCTGTAAGTAGTTTAATCAGCTGCATGAATGATGTTTTTTGGACTGTGGGCTGACATATGAAACATTAGTGGTGAATCCCTCTGTTAGCATTTGCAACCACCCAGTGACCATGCTGTAATCCACAGGCTTTATGTATTTTCATTTTCAACAAAGTATTTCAAAATTAGCAAAACTTTACACATGGCACTACAGTGTTGTTGATTTGTGTAACAAGGGAAGACAGAAGTGAACATTACAGGAAAATTACTGTTTATGGTCGAAAAGAGGTTCTAAGAAAGTGTTAATAAATAAGCCCGATGGTCCTTAGATATCTCATTGCCAAACAAAGGTTAAAAAAAGACTGAGGGGGAAAAAATTACTTGAAGACTGGTAAAATGTTGGAAACATTTCTAAAAGATGTTTTAAAATCCACTGGTGATAAAGACAGCTCGGGTTGTTAGTTAACAATGTTTTATGCAGTGAATTTTAAAGTGTTCCTCACCCAATCTCTGCATCCATTTTCACCAAAGACATACAGTAATCCCTCGCTATATCGCGCTTCGACTTTCGCGGCTTCACTCTATCGCGGATTTTATATGTAAGCATATCTAAATATATAACACAGATTTTTCGCTGCTTCGCGGGTTTCTGCGGACAATGGGTCTTTTTTTTCTGGTACATGCTTCCTCAGATTGTTTGTCCAGTTGATTACATACAAGGGACGCTATTGGCGGATGGCTGAGAAGCTACCCAATCAAAGCACGCAGTTAAGTTCCTGTGTGCTGATTGGCTCAGCGACAGAGTGCTAAATTCGATTCTGCTGCCGAAAAGGTAAAAGTTTTGGATATGTTAAAGGAAGGGAACATCTACACCGCTGCAGGACGCCATTACGGCATCAATGAGTCCACGATTCTTTTTATTTAAAAAGGAGGAAAAGAATATAAGGCTACGGCCGCAGTGTCCTTTAACCAGGGTGCAAAACGAGTTGCAAGTGGACGTAATAAGGCGGTAGTCCGGATGGAATCTGCTTTAGGGGTTTGGATTGAAGACTGCCGGAAGAAGAACAACGACAGTGCTACACAGTCGCCTGAAGAGGCTCCTTTAGAAGAGCTGTAACGCTCTCCTTTGTTGTGCAGTAAAATTAAACTCATCGTCATTGGACAAGTCGTCGTGTCATTGTTGGTGAGTAACCATAATTAATTTTCTACTTACAGTACTTAGTTCATGTACGTACATTTAGTGTCACTGTACACACATTTACTGCATACAATTTTTCTTGCATTGTACGTATTTATTGCTGGTGGCCTGTCTATGGCTGTAACATATGTGATATCGGAGACGCTCAATAACTTAGGTATTAAGTACTTAGGTACTTAAAATAATATTTAGGTTTTACTGTATATAAACAGTGTGTTTACATACATAATTTCAATGAATCATGCCTAATATCATGCCTAATATCTAAGAGAATACAAAGGGTTTATGCTGTATAACTGTGCGGGAAATGTTTATGAGTGTGGGAGAATTTATAACCCCCGCGATCAGGGAGGGATCACTGTACAATCACATAGCCTGCTGTCTACATAACTAAGTTACACTCTTAAAAATTATAGCAGGAGACATTTGCAATAACAGTAACTGCTGCTAAGGATACACACAGGGTGATTCTGATTAACTCAGAATGCAGTGAAAAGTGCTGTTACTACTTTTTAAACATGGCCTCACTAGCTGTGTAGACATTTTCTGAGTTCACCTATTGTACTGTCCACTGTAAGGCCAGTACACACTAAGACTGTTTGGAAATGGGTATTTTAACAGGATCTTGATAAACTGCTACATAACTTTCATCACCAGCTTCACAAAAAAATAAATAAATGAAATTTGTGCATTCTTTGTTGAAATTTCTTATGATATAAAAGCAAAACAATAAAGCATGCACAGAGAATTGAGAAGAAACAAACTAAGTAGTTATCAGCATCTACTGATATATAAAAGTATGATTTATTTTTAAGTCCTCATTTATGTTTTAATATCCTAGGTTTGAACACCACATATAACCCCCCTTTCTATGTGAAGTTTCCATGTATTTCCCATGTATGTATGTATGTATGGATTTCCTCACACCCCAAAGACGTGTTTTTGTTGACTGCCAATTCTAAATTAGCCCATTGCCAGTGTGCCCAGCAAAAGCATATCTAAAACATCTAAAACATTTAAAAATTGACGTACCTTTAAGTTAACAGGACTGTCAATCAGCTAAGTGGACCAGATTAATTATGACCATTTAAGGTATCAATGCTCTGCCATGACCCGTTAGCAACTGAATGTAACCAATGATGTTAAAGGTGTTCTGATTAGGTAATGAATTAATTGGAATTGTGATGTAATCAATGAAGTGTATGAACAGAGCGCATTACCGACTCCTTCTTTGTAACACTTGCTAATAAGGTGCTTGCACTCCTGTAAGTGTTATCTCTTACAAGACTTAGATAATAAAAAAGATTGATGGATGCTTTCTTCTGCTTGTATTCATTCCCTCATTTATACAGGGACAACAGGGCACCTTGTGGG
Organism: Polypterus bichir lapradei; assembly: GCA_026402145.1. Classification (NCBI taxonomy): domain Eukaryota; kingdom Metazoa; phylum Chordata; class Cladistia; order Polypteriformes; family Polypteridae; genus Polypterus; species Polypterus bichir. The sequence continues at coordinate 11,443,709 of JANRMT010062813.1, read as the reverse complement.
GGTGTTGCTAAATTTCTTCCACAAGTTATTGGCTGCACTTTCACTTCAGACAATTAAAACTTTCTAAAAAGGTTTTCAAAAATGATTAAATATTGGGTGGTGTTTTTTGTATTGCATGATTAACGTTTTTCTTAAGATGACAATAAAAACATTTGTTGTTTAGTTTAAACAACTCTATCTTGCTTTACTGAACCAAGATATTGGTTGAAGATTAATGCTGAGACAATGACAGCCCACCCAGATCTGCCCTCACAACTACTGACAGGACAAAGACGTACAAAAGAAGAATGAGAAGAGAAACAAATACAATTTTAAAATCAGTTAGTAGAAGGTGTTTTGTTCAAATATACTTACTTTTCATTGTATTATGTTTGCTTAACGTTAAAAATTCATTCAATATTAATAGAAAAAAACAGTTAAGAAAAAATGTTTGAAGAAGTCTGCAATGAAAGATTAGCTTGTCCTATTTATCAGAACAAGGTGAAATATTTGAATTGTTCCAGACACAAATTTAATCAGAGGTTTAAAAAAATAATAATTTTGAGTCACATTTCTTAAACAATGACATTATAATCTCAGTATTAACAGTAGAGTCGCAGAGAAGTTTATCTTAATTGAAATCACGCACACTTTATAATGCTTTAGTTCTGAATTTTTGAACTGAGGTTCACAAGCTGTTAATTAATGAAGGACACCATAAAGCATTTAAAAAGGACAACATTAATGTCAATTAAATAATTAAGAGACAGAAGACAAATAAGACACCTCTTTTCACACTGTCGATTGGTTTGCTGCCTTAAAAAAAAAATTAAATATTCACAGAGATGCTCTGTACATTTTCCTTGCTTAGGGCTTCTGATGTTTTCAAATATATATTAAAAGAACAACTAATAAATTATCTGTATTATATATTAGACATTAAATCAACATGAAAAAAAGAATTTCTCTAAGACTGCATTATCTTCAAATACTAACCAGAAACCACATTTCTGGATATTTTACTATGAGCCTTGTTGATAGTGTAATTTTATGTAATAAATGACCAATAGTGCACTATGTAACAAACAGGTGCAGCAAGTCTCTCAAGGGTTTGGTATTTATCACACTTTACACCCTGGATTTAACCTTGTCTGGGATGTCTTTTATACTTCCCCTGTGTTTGGCAGGCTGGTGACTTTAAGCTGACTATGTGTGTGCGCACTGCACAGTAGACGGACACTCCATCACTTTACCTCAACTACCTAGCCTACCCCTCAACTCAGAACTGAAGGCAGCAGGTACTGAAAAGGATAGCTGGATTCACAGTAAATGAAATGCTCATCTATCCGTGCAAAACAAGCTAGTCAGACTGCTTGGAACATTCTACTATGTATTAAAATTAAAGAACTGAAATATTTTACAGTTAAAATTAGCATGAACAAACATAAGGAAAATTAAACATTAAACATGTTTTACTTCGAATGAACTTTTCTTGGATTTCAAAAAGGCAAACTCAATAATTATAGCATCAAGGTTTAAGGAGGTGGTGAAAACCTGCTCAACTGACAGAAACAAAAAGTCTGACAAATGTTACGGCAAAACGGTTTGGCATCTCCTTCTGCTTCTCAGTGCCTAACATAATAATATAAGCATAAACATTACTATAAATTTTGATTATGCTAATGACAATTATTTAACCAATTTGAAGATAAAAACATACTGTATTACATGTGTTTCTGGGATTTTTAATATTTTTCTGGCATAATGTATTTACCTACTTTCTCCTTTTCCAGATAAGACTATTTTCTCTTATTTTTGCCATCACCACAACTTACATATCAGTACGGCTCCTTGTGCCAGCCTTGTTTTAGCATTGATAAGCCGCAAGTGTGCAGGTTATGCATTGTTTATTCTCTCCAAAATGTAAACAGCAATAAATTATTCAAAGCATTATTTTATTTCCCAGTGGTAAAATGTTTCAGACTTTCTTTTAAACAAGCATGCAGTGAATATTAAAGGATATGTTGGGTATTTTAAAGTCACATATTTTTTTCAGACTCTTAAAATACATTTTATTTCACCAGAATTCATGTGTTATCTATAAATTCATATTTAAAAAATGTTAGTTTAAGAGGTATGACAAGAAAGTTTTACTAAAAGCAGTAAAACTTTAAAATTGACACATTTAGTAAGTGGTGAATTTTCCTGAGTGTTTAAATATGAGCATCAATGTTGCCTTTGCAAAAATATAATTTATTTTGAGAGTTTCCACCATTGTCAAACAAGTCTGCCAGTCCACTTCACTTCATTCCCTCTCTATGCAGGGTGTCCCAAAAGTCACTATACACTTCCTTTTTTCTATTTCGTTCCAGGTATCATTTGGAGAGACTTAAGCCATTAGCATATGACAACTTAGGCTTTGCAGTTTTCGTAAACATATCATTCCCTTAACCATGGCGCCCCCCCCCCCCCCCACTTTTCCAGGTTAGTCAGTGATTTCCTGAACATCAAGTTTCCTGGCAGATGGATCGGTCAAAGAGGTCCCTTCAAATGGGCTCCTCGCTCCCCTGACCTTATACCTTATGACTTTTTTTGCGGGGCTATATCAAAAGTAAGGTGTATGCCATTAAGCCCCGTAACCTGTCACAGCTTGAGGAAAGACTCTGCATGGCCTGCAGTAAGGTCGGGGAAGAGATGCTGCAAAACGTCGGAGAGGCTGGTATCTGAAGGTGGCTGAAAGTTGAAGAAAATGGAGACGCTCATGTGGAAGTATACAACTAGTCTTCAAGGCATTAGAACGTGATGGCAAGCCTAGCAAGTAAAACTGCAACGACTCCTTTGTTGATGCTAGAAATATTAATAAACTCAGTTTCTTGTGTAATTTTTAGGAATTTATTAAAAGTGTATAGTCACTTTTGGAAAACCTTGTATATATATGGTAACCTTTCACCAACAACAGCTTGTAGCGCATTTTGTAAATGGTGCCATTGCAATTATACTGTACTTTAAAGCTAATGGAGACTACACTTTTTACCTGTAAAAGATGGGTTTTTTTTTATGGGGGGGGGGGGAATCAAGCATTTATTAATATGTCCGACTATGAAAAAAATGAACCGTTTAGCCTATGGTTTAAGCTTATCTATATGTCATAAAATACAGATTAGAAGCTAACCTGAGCCTGGAACAAGGGAGAGTCCCGAGGCTTTGGAAAACATCTTGCATCACCCCAGTCCGAAAGGTATCACGGTCCTGGTGAGTTGAATGACATTAGGCCTGTCGCCATCACATGTGATGAAGACCATGGAGCGGCTGCTGCTTCACCACCTGAGGCCACAGGTCCGCTACGCCCTCGACCCCCTGCAGTTCGCATACCAGAAGAAGGTGGGAGCGGAGGATGCCATTATCTATATGCTACACAGATCCCTCTCCCACCTGGACAGAGGCAGTGGCGCTGTAAGACTTATGTTTCTGGACTTCTCTAGTGCCTTCAAAACCATCCAACCTCTGCTCCTTAGGGACAAGCTGACAGACATAGGAGTAGATTCATACCTGGTAGCATGGATCGTGGACTATCTTACAGATAGACCTCAGTATGTGTGTCTTGGGAACTGCAGGTCTGACATTGTGGTCAGCAGCACAGGAGCGCCACAGGGAACTGTGCTTTCTCCGGTCCTGTTGAGCCTATATACATCAGACTTCCAATACAACTTGGAGTCCTGCCATGTGTAAAAGTTCGCTGACGACACTGCTATCGTGGGCTGCATCAGGTGTGGGCAGGAGGAGCATTATAGGAACCTAATCAAGGACTTTGTTAAACGGTGCGACTCAAACCACCTACAACTGAACACCAGCAAAACCAAGGAGCTGGTGGTGGATTTTAGGAGACCTATGCCCCTCATGGACCCCATGATTATCAGAGGCGACTGTGTGCAGAGGGTACAGACCTATAAATACCTGGGAGTGCAGCTGGATGATAAATTGGACTGGGCTGCCAAGACTGATGCTTTGTGCAAGAGAGGACAGGGCCGACTATAATTCCTTAGAAGGCTGGCGTTCTTCAACATCTGCAATAAGATGCAGCAGATATTCTACCAGACGGTTGTGGCGAGCACCCACTTCTATGCAGTGTTGTGCTGGGGAAGCAGCATAAAGAAGAGGGACATCTCACCCCTGGACAAACTGGTGAGGAAGGCAGGCTCTATTGTAGGCACAGAGCTGGATAGTTTGACAACTGTGGCAGAGCGACGGGCGCTGAGCAGGCTCCTGTCAATCATGGAGAATCCACTGCATCCACTGAACAGAATCATCTCCAGACAGAGGAGCAGTTTCAGCGACAGATCGCTGTCACTGTCCTGCTCCACTGACAGACTGAGGAGATCGTTCCTCCCCCCACACTATGCGACTCTTAAATTCCACCCGGGTGGGTAAACATTAACATTATATAATGATATTGTCTGTTATACCTGCCTTGCACTCTCCACCCTGCATTTTTTAACTTGCACTGCATTTTTATCACTATTTAATTAATATTGTTTTTATCGGCATGCTGCTGCTAGAGTATGTGAATTTTCCCTTGGGGATTAATAAAGTATCTATCTATAATAGACTGAAGGTGAAAGAAAAAAAAGAGACAGAAAGAAAAGAAGTGGAAAGACAGAGTAGAAAATGTAAAGCCTGAAGCTACACTGAGAATCTGGCAATTGGCGGTGCGCAATTAGTAAATGCCGACTGAGAACAAATGCCTTTGTTACATAGAGAGGAACTTACTGATAACCACCACTGAAAACGGGGACATGACTGTTTATTCTCACAAAGCTGCTGTCTGAGATTCTGATAGGGATAACTTTCCAGCCATTATCAATCTTTGTGTTACACAAACATTTTTCTATTTTTTGAAATTAAAATGGAAGAAGCAATCAAAGCTGCAAGGACCAAAGGACAGCTTCCAATTCTGAGCTTTGATACCCTGTTCTGATAAATTAAGCTGGAAGAAGCAATCAGAACTGCAAGGACCAAATGGACAGTTTGTTTTTTGATCATGTTAGCCACAGCAGAACACTGCTTAGCATTTGTTCTCTAAAGGTCCAAGTGACTGAATGATGTTTCCTCAATTTCACCAGTTTACAATACCTGTTTTATGTCTCCCATAAAACACCACTGTAAACCATTGGGGGAGACACTATTTTTTTTTAATAAATTTAGAAATAATTCTTCACTTATGGTGAAACATTTCTTGGGCAAATGAGTATATGACATTGCTTTAACTTCAAAGACAGCTAACCTAGGCTTTAATTGCAAGTAACCCAGTTTGCACCCTAAGTACTTCTGAAAGTGCCAATTTAAAAGTACAAGACTCATGAACCTACTGAATATACAATTGAAAATTGAAAGGTTCTTAGTATGTATTTTTAAAACAGGAAACCACTTTCTGTGTGAAGTGTGCACTTCTCTCAGACTCACTAGCTTTTTAAAACGTTCTTACCTGTTGATCCCACTGACCATGTGATGTTCAGATTGAAATTGTTGGATGCATTTATAGACATATCAAGATTCTTGTTTGACTGTGGATAAAAGAAAAATCAAACCAAACTGATAAAGGTTAAATATTTTATCATAAGAGTCATTTTAAGCTTAATAAACCAGAAGACAATATAGTAAAATGTGGGTCAGCATTGAGATTCTGGGAATTCCAATTGAGGTGGCCCAAACATAAAAATGAACTGCTGACATATCATTAAATTGACATTACAAATGCTATTTCAGTATATTACTTTTATCAAAATATACAAATATGAATATTTTAGAAATATTTTTGAACAGATGTTAAAAAAAAACTAAAATTGTATATGTACAGGTTTAAATAAAAACAATCAAGTATGCCAGAAGGTAGGGGTCTTATTGTAGTGTATATGAACATCAAAAATCCAGCATTGTGACTAATTTTAATTTTCTACATATTTTATAAGGAGAAAAAAAAATTCTCCCCTGCTATCCAGTCTGATTTTCACACAAACAGTAAAAGGCCTGGCTTGACAAGAAACTGAATGGCACCTCCAGAGCCTTGACTCATTCATTATATTTTACAACAGACAGTCTACCCACCTGCTCTGGGTTAGCCATGAAGTTGATAGCTGTATAATGACGGTCATCCTCCTGGAGAAGGCTGAAGGTGAACTGATAGTCGATGAGAAGGCTATCTGTGGACAAGATAAACAAGTATTACACACAGTCCAAGGGCAGGCAGCCAGCTGGAGACAGCAAATCATACAGAGAAGGTCCAAAAGAAAAAATGACTACTAATGTAATCTAGTATATTTCACATTCACATTAGCAGGGCAAGACAAGATGGGAAAAAAAAGTTAAAAACAAAGGTAGTTTCAATATTATATAATATTATATCAAAATCCTTCAACCCCCATTGCAAATTAAGTTTATTGGCAAAATTTACAAACTCTGCTTCCAATAAACAAATCAAACAAGAACAATTTAAATAGCTCAGTGCATCTAATATTACAAGTGCAACACAAAATGCAATTTTTCATGACTTCTGCAGTCTCAAAATTATTCAACCCCCTGAATAGAATCCCCCATAAGAACACATATTGGCAAGTCAAGTGCTGTCTCAAGCACACCTGATGCAATTAATTAAGGGCCTCATTAGTTGCATTAGGTGTGCTTGTGATTGAACACATCAAATACCTGGACTGGCTAGGGATTTGTTTACAGTGATGTTTGACTGCACATTAGAAACATGGGTAAGTCAAGAGAACTATCCGAAAAATGAAGAGATCATTGTCTTGCACAAAAAAGGAAGAGAATACAAAAAGATATCAAAGACACTGGATGTTCCTACAAATATTGTTGGAAGTAAAGTTTGCAAGTTCAAAGTTAAAGGAACGCTAGCAGCACTAGCTGGATGTGGCAGAAAGAGGAGGCTATCGAAACCTGCCACCATGTATCTGATGTGGCAGGTGGCCAAAAACCCTCAAGTGACTGCAAAAGACCTGCAGCAAGACTTGGTGGCAGCAGGCTCCAAGGTTTCAGTTTCCACAGTAAGGTGCATACTAAACACTGAAGGTCTCCATGCCCAAACTCCAAGATATACACCACAACTGACCCATGAGCACAAGAAAAGTCGCCTCAGATATGCTGAAAACCATATATATTGGGATTCTGTTCTGTGGAGCAATGAAACAAAACTGGAAATTTTCAGGCCTATGGATCAACAGCATTGTCTGGAGGCAGAAGAATGAAGAATATACTGAAAAGAACACTCTGTCGGCAGTGAAGCATGGCAGTTGCATGGTGATGCACTGGGGCTGCTTTGCTTCTTCTGGCACCGGAAACCTGCAGTGTGTGACGGGCAAGATGGATTCAATCAAGTATCAAGAAATCCTAGGAGAAAACATAATGCCATCTCTATGAAAGCTGAAGCTTGTGCGTCACTGGTCCTTCCAAAAGGACAGTGATCCCAAGTATACCTCAAAGTCCACTAAGGCTTTGGTTTCTGAAAAAGTCCTGATAGATTCTAGAGTGGCCGTCACAGTCACCTCACAGAAAATCTCTGGTAGCATCTGAAGAAGGCAGTTGCAGCAAGCAAGCCCAAGAATATTAGTGAGATAGAGGCCATTGCCCATGAGGAATGGGTTAACATTTCTCAGGAACCCTACTGGAAGCTGGAGTCTGCCTATATGTCACATTTGCAGCAAGTCATAACCGCAAAAGCATTCTCTACTAAATATTAAAGATGCTTGTCATTAAGATGGCTGAATAATTTTAAGACTGCAGTAAGTCATTAAAAGTGGCACTTTGTGTTGAATGTGGAGAAACCACTTGTAATATTAGTTGTGTTGAGCTGTTTAAATTGTTCTTGATTGATTTGTTTATTGAAAATAGCTACAAAATTGTACATTGTGCCAATAAACCTAATTTGCAATGGGGTTTGAATAAATCTGAGTGCAACTGTATAAAAATAAAGATAAGGAACTCTGTTCCCCATAATGTACATCTTAGGAATCCTTGTTTCCCTTGACTTGAACACTTGGCTGTAAAAATAAAAAGTCAGCATTGTCCATTCTTTCACATCACATAAGAAAAGCTTTTTCCCATATGTACTAATGCCTAGCAGTGTGTTTCAGGAGGAATAAAAAGCAAATTGGAAAGAAGAGTGTAAATGGTAAAGCGATCACATATATTTATTCAGCAGGGACCATGTTAAATTTTTAATAGCCGCCAAGGTCTTAATGACATACAGCGTCTTTCATAAAATTTTATTATACGTGGAGAATATTTAATTATGCATATGTATTCCCATCCCTCTAATAATCAGATAAACTATGAAAAGAATTAAAAATGCAATTATGTGCATTTGGAAACCAGAAGCTCACAAAGTGTGACTGAAACAAGCATCTGAAGTTTTTCTTATACCCATGTGTAGTTTTGTGCAAGTGACAAAACCTTCCTGAACTTGCTTATGGTAGCATTGGGTCTGAGCCAAGATGGGCCAAGAGCCTGTACCGGGCAGAGTGACTACCATGCAAACACGGCCAACTGTATATTTTCATTTACACAGTATAAATAAACTCATATACTGCTTATATATGAATATTAAGCAAAGCATTCTTCACAGTTTACTTTATTATGTATAAGTGTAATAAATAAATATCAAGATATGTCAGCACAGCAGCATTTTATTTAACTTGCATTGGACAGAGTGGGTAAAAGCAATTTTCGTAAGAATTCATTAACTGCAACACATCTTGACAACACATGTTGGGAAATCTTGAAATCTGATAATGGCATGTATTTATTCACTCTTGTATGATAAATGAGAAAATGAATAAAAAATAAAAACCTTAGCAGTGTATATAAACTTAACGACTGTTTGTGTAAAAACTTGTAAAATAAACACAACATATACAGGTACACATAACAACATATTGGAATTTTGTAATAAAAGTCCCAAAAATGAGGTGCCATTTTCATTTAGTGAATCAGAAGGAGATGGGGATAACAACAACAATAATAAAGGACAAAGTACAAGTTTCGTACAGAATAGTGAATTGTTTGAACATGTCCACAGATTCTTAGGAAGGTTGAGATCCTCTGCAACAAGATAGAAAAGGCAACCCTTAATGGTACTGAGGAAAATCCTAGGATTTGATCTAAGTCAAAGACAAAGCCTGACTTGCCTGGAGGATTCCTTAACACAAAGTAAGATGAAAATATGGATGGCTGTTTCCAAGTACAGCTGTTGCTTAACAACTCTCAACAAAATTCAAAGTGATTGTTGCAAATATCTGTTCACCATATACTGTTTTTGCATTACTAGGGTCTGAATATTTTACTGCAAAAAGGCTTTGGTGTATCACAATGGCACGTGAATGAGAAGCTGTGAGTAGCTTTGTGCTTCAGGAAATACTGTCCTGAATGGAACAGCAGAAGGAAAACTGGCGAGGTCCTGGGATTCCTTTTAAAGATGAAACTGTAATACCAGCATGTACCACAATGACGTAATAGCCTAATTAAATTAAATAACCATCAAGTGTTTTGCTAAATTTCTCAAGTACAATTTTTTCGTAACAATTATTGGAGAAAAAACACTACAAATGTAATATGGTTTCTTTGCTTTTCAACTTTTCACTTAAAGTTTATAACCTTAACGAGCCCCTTCAGTGACACTGGGGAAAAAAAAAAAACTTTTGATGGGAGTAAAAAAAAAAATAATATGAAAAAGTTTTGTGTTCTCTCACAATTCTGGTTGAATATCAGGAGCTCGAAGTTTAAAAAGTGTGTTTTAGGAACAACTGAGATTGTGAATACAAGCCACCAACACCCAGCACCACTCTGCTCTACAGATTGCTAGAAGGTGCACTTGGAATAAGCTTGGAGATTATCAGGTGTCAGCACTAGTCAGTCTCAGCCATTCTCACAGCAGATGTTGTGTTCATGTGCTGTGTTTCAGTCCTATTGTCAGGTGATTTGCTTGCATAGCTCCTTGTAATATGTTAAAACTTCAAGCTCCAGATATTAGACCACAAGTACTTTTCTAAAAGAATACAAGAGTTTTTCAAGAGAAATTAGATCAAATGTTATATCTTCCCCTCTCTGATCAAAAAATGTTTTTTTTCCTCCAATCAAATATTTTTTTTCTGTCAACTAATTCTTTTTTCTTCCGAGTACAGTGCCTTAAGCTGTGGCCATTGTATCACTCCAAGCCGAGAAGTAACTCACCAGTGTGACCACTAGGTATGTCTTTCCACTAAATAATGTAATCAAAGAAAATGAGATACAACTGTTAGAAGAACAAAGACATAAACCTGAAACTGCAGTCTTTTAAAGAGGCAAGAATAAATCATTTAGAATTGCACCAGCAGAAAGAATGAAACAAAACTCAAAGTCACAAATGGATGGAGATGAGGAACCAAGAAAGCAAATTTTTAATCACATTTCATAATTTACACCTAATGACCTTTGATTAATCAATAATCTGTTAACATAATGAGGTGCCCTGCTTAATAATAGAAAAAATAATGCAGTAATACATTTTGCCGAAAACAATTTTATTTATGCACTGTGCATGTAAGAATGTGTTTTAACATTAGATTTAAATGTGTCACAAACAGTTTACTTTATAGAAGTGTATTACGTATGTCACTTTGTTTAAGAATAGGCGGATATTGTCATGCTAAGGATTCAACTACACATGTGACCTGTTAAGTGCTTTCACATGCTTCAGGTGACATGAAGACGGTATGCCTAACATTATTTCAGAATTTACATACATGCCATATGTGTAATAAATATAGACACAAAACTTAGAATTCACACGTTTGAAAAGTATGAACTGGCCCCCCCAAGCTGGCAGCTGAGAAGAGTGTTACGGCCTGCTCATGTAGCCTCTTACTATAATCAAGACACATGCATGACTTGCAGCATACAGAAAAAACCAAGACCCAATTCAAGGGGTTGGGAAATTAATGGCTACAATATTTCATGTATTATAATGAACAAATGCAGTCACTTTGCCTGCAACATCCCAGTGTCTATAGAAAGCAGTTAGGTTAAGTTATTATCCGTACATCTGGCTGGAAAGTGTTGTGTTTGTAGTATCACTAATTTAATCTGCTAGTCTTCATCTCTGCTGTTTGCACAGTATAAAATCAGTTTTGAGTTGGGCTAGCTGGTTTTTTAGCTCTTGCATTCTCTATATTTTGTTTATTCATATGAATTCAAAATTCCTAGGGTGACAACATGTCTGAAGGTAACTGATTATTTTTGCCATTAACAATGCTGACTAGAAAAACGTCTTGGTCTATCGTTGCACACATTCTGTGCACCACTTTCTGGCTGCTGGTCATTACAAGTTTTCCTTGCTAGTGCTACCGATGTGGAAGATTGTTATGGTTTGACCTCAGAAGGAGCATGCCAGTTTTGGATGTGATAAAGTTATTATAGATCTTCTACTTTTGGATTTTTCTACAAAGAATGGGGTCAGTTACTCTAATGAAGGTTAATCTACTAATGCATTCCTGGACAGGCAAGGCTGAATTATGATAAGATGCTAGTGTCAGTCTCCAACTGTGACTCACCACGTGACTGGAGCAGTTCACTAGACAACAAATGCAAGGGGAAAAAAACACAAGAAACTGTAACATAATGATAATTCCTTACTATAATAAGACAGCTCATGCAGAATGTGTCTTCTCTTCATACACTGACATCCATCCTTTATCCAACCCGCTATATCCTAACTACAGGGTCATTCTACCTATATATAGTACCTATTAGCTTTGTTAGCTTAGGTAAGGTCAGACAGCAAACTCCCAGAAGTGTAAAATTCTCATATTTACCATTTCCATCCAAGCCAAGAAAAGAAAACACAACACAGGCCTTCCCTGTGTCACTACTGACGACTGCAGCGGAGATTGACAGATGTATAAATGCCCTTGGCCGCCCGGTAGCAGTTCTGGTGGTTAACGCTGACACACCAAGTTTAATGAGTTTCCTGAAGTTCAGACACAGGCTCAGGATACTTGATGGTGTACAGTCCTTCTATTACAGAGACAAAGTTCCTTTGATGAGACACAGAAATTGCTTAGCTTTGGGCCTTTAGCAATTTTTGTCTAACATTTTCACAGGTCAACAGAGTGTACTAAGGTATAAAATTTGAAAGTTTAAAGCCATAAATAGATAAAAAAATTTAAAAAGCACCTCTGACTAGGATAGATAAGATTCAAGAATATTTATATTTATGCAAAATTTATGGGAGGTGCAAATCTCTAAAATGAAAAAGAGAAAAAAAGGAATTCTTGACAAGGTAATGTGACTCATCCTTTTCTACACGTCCACTCAATCAACTTAATCAGGAATACAGTTAAGTGAAGCAATGAGCCTCTAAAAAATGTACCGGTGGTAAACAAAGTCAACAGCCAAAGTGGTACTTGAGAAGGCAAGTTGAAAACTTTCACATTAAGCTAATGTGGAATTTAATAATAGAATGCATAAAAATAATTTAAAAATGTTTGGGGTGTTTTTAGGTTGTTGAAGAGAATGGGTAGATATCTTATTTGATGTTCTGAAAATATTGTAGGATATAGTTATAGCAATCACAGAATATTTTAGCATTACATTTTTTTGTTAGATTTTTAAATAAACAAGCAGACAGCTGAAGACTAATTGACATGCTATTCCAGCATGAAGGCTCTTTTGTGAAAAGAGATTCCCACTCTGATAGCGCTTACCTCTGAGCTATAACATGCTTCACAATTGTGTGATCCCTGGAAACAATGAATTTAAAACAACACTGATTACCCCCCTCTTATGCTGCAGATTAATATAAATCAACAATGGGCAGCAAAGTAATTATTGTTTTAGCTTAAGCACCCATATAGCCCTGAAACTATCAGCATATCTGCTAAGTGAATTACATGTTTATTGTTCAAGAGATGCCCGCTTATGTCACACTGATGCTTAGTTTATTATTTCTTAAAAGGTGTAGCGTGATGGTATACTCCATGTCCTGCACAGTTAAACTGGTGAACATAGAGAGATGCTACATATTATTTGCTGGCATGAATCATGCAAAAATGGCAGACAAACAGGGATTTAAACCAATAGATTTTTGTGAGAATACTAACAAATAAAGCAAATCCATCCAACCCGTGTTCTGATGCCAATTTCTATAGGTAGAACAGCAGATTAAGGGACAACGCAAGAACGAAAAGTGGACAGGACACCTGCCCATTACAGAGGATATTCATGCAAAGAAACAGAAACTCTCATGCTGGGCCAGTTTAAAGTCAATAAGTAATCTAATTTTTACTACCCGAGAACTAGATGAAAGCCAAAATACAGACTGGGTTGACAGAAGAAGAATGTAAAACTCCTCCTAGTCAGTGACTAGGGATTACACCTTAGGCTCAACAGTTGTGTGCTAAGGTTAACCACTGTGCCAATTTGCTGCTCAATTATGAATAGAACATATAATTGAATTTCTGTGTTACAACATCATGCAAAAACCACCACACTATTTTTTACTAAACTTTGCAAATTTTACATATACAGTGGAACCTCGGTTCACGAACGTCTCGGCACACGTTCAACTCGGTTTATGACCAAAAAGTTTGCCAAACTTTTGCCTCAGTTCACGACCACACACTCAGTATACGAACAAGCCAGTTTCCCTTTAGGTTTGTACATGTTCAGTCTCTCCCTGTGCATTTCCTGTGCAGCGAGCGAGCAAGAGAGACAGAGAGAGAGAGAGAGAGAGTGCGACACACACACACACAGAGGCGCAAGAGAGAGAGACACACACACACAGAGGCGTGGGAGACAGAGGCACACACACACACAGGCGCTCCATGCATGCGAAAGAGACACACGCACACCCGAAAGAGAGAGAGAGTGAGCGAGCAAGCAAGCGAGTGAGGGAAGGCTGGACGCATAAGGTAGAAAAGGCTTGTTTTTGTTTTCAGTTCTGTTTACAGTGATCGGTTCATAGCGTGCATTGTGGCAATGTTACTTTTTTTGGTGGTTTATTAAATTACGTATTTTTCAAATGTTCATTTTTTCCCTGTGCTTAAAACTCATTTAAAAAAAAAAAAAAAAAAGTGTTTTTAGCGAGCAGTTCCTAGCACTATAGCGCGAACTACTGCAGTGTTAGTTTTCTCTGTTGTTCAAGGTTATCTCAGTGTTATTCAATGTTTTTACATTTAGTTTACTATTACACTGTGCATTCTATGGTATATTTAACTACAGTGGTGTGAAAAATATTTGCCCCCTTCCTGATTTCTTATTCTTTTGCATGTTTGTCACAAAAAATGTTTCTGATCATCAAACACATGTAACCATTAGTCAAATATAACACAAGTAAACACAAAATGCAGTTTTTTAAATGATGGTTTTTATTATTTAGGGAGAAAAAAAAATCCAAACCTACATGGCCCTGTGTGAAAAAGTAATTGCCCCCTTGTTAAAAAATAACCTAACTGTGGTGTATCACACCTGAGTT